>CM054062.1:324471056-325067737 GCA_028641055.1 Alopecurus myosuroides
GAGGGCAGACAACCTTCTTTGCTTCGTACGTACTGGCAGGCAACTCGTTATTCTTCGGAAACATATTCTTCAACATTTTCAGCAAATTTTCAAATAATGAGTCAGTACACCTTCCCGTGCCTTCCATTTCAGCAAATCCAGTGTGCAGCCCAGCTTTTTTTAGACTATTATCGCATCCTGGGTACAACGACTTCGTGTGATCCTCTAACATGCGATCCAAATTCTCGCTCTCCTTGTCAGTTTCGCAGCGTCTCCGTGCATCAGCAATGTTCCGACCAAGATCCTCAGCGGGCTCATCATGTGCCTCTTCTTCAGCTTCACCTTCCCCTTCCCCACCTTCAGCATCATCCTCCATGAAAGTATCACCGAAAGCCTCATGATAGTTGTCATCGATATCATCCCCTTCTTCATCTTCTTCCATTCTAACCCCTCTTTCTCCATGCTTGGTTCAACAATTATAGCTTGGCATGCAACCGTGCCGAAGCAGGTGCATGTGAACGTCTCTTGAGGAGGAGTAACCCTTCTGATTGTTACAGAAAGCACATGGACAGATAATAAAACCTCGCTGCTTGTTCGCATTTGCCACTGCGAGGAAATCTTTCAAACCCGTAGTGAACTCGCCGGAGAGTCGGTTACCGTACATCCATTGCCGATTCATCTGCATTATTATTATATAAAGTATATAATTAACCATCATGCATTTGTTAAACTAACTATCTAGAAATAATACAAATAATGAAAGGTTCAAGTTGCTAACCGCGATCGCGGAGGAAAAATAAATGAGAAAGCTCAAGTCTGGCTCGGACACTTCATATCATGTTTGTTTCATGCTCTCGGGCATTTCATCGAACACCTTGTGTGCATAGGAGGAACCAAAAGCAAACCCACCACCCCTTGTGAATATTGTGAATAGAAGTGACACCAAATGTGGCTAAGGGAAGTGAGCTGAGTCCTATATAGGGATGGTCCTTTTGTCCCGGTTGGCGTGCCCAACCGCGACTAAAGGCCTTCAGGCCAGCCTGAGGACCTTTAGTCCCGGTTGGCCTGGCAAACCGGGACTAAAACCCCTCCCGTCCGCCAGCTGTCGACCCAGCGCGCTGGGCCAGATAGTTGGTCACGGGTCTCCTCCCGAACCGCGACAAAAGACCCCTTTGGTCGCGGTTCGATTATTTTGGGGACTAATGGGGGCGTATGGAAGGCCTATTTTCTACCAGTGTCTACATCCTAACTAGTTTGATGGGTGTTCTTTATTGATTTAAATACGCCGTACACTGTATATAAAAGGTGCGGCTGAAGTTGGGCTGGGCTTTCACCGTGATATTATTTTCTAGGCTAGGCCATTCGGTCTACCAGAATTAATTCGGTTTAAAATTGAATTAACCTAGGTCATTTCGGTTTTGTGTTTTCTGTTTTGGTAACTGTAACCTAAACACTAACCATGATAACCAGATATTTGGTTACAGTTAGGATTTTTTTTGGTTAAGTTTTCAGTTTCGGTTTGGTTATATGAGCATGACATACTGTTGCTCGTCTCACCTGGTGTTGACGGAGGTAAAGTGGAACTCTGACACATATGTTCCGTGAGGAGTCTACATTATTGTGATCCAAAATCACCGAGCAATTCTACACAGTCAGTCGCTATCAACCAACGTTATAGGCCGAGTGGTGGGTCAGTGTATATATCATTGTAATTCAGAATCATAGTTTGGTTAGTAAAGATCTCTGTCTATTTCCCTAGCGAATATGATAATTATTCCGGTCCAATATTTGACGATGCAATGTTTATCAATCGTTGATGGGGTCTTTTCTTGGCTCTATGCATCCTGAATGTTTTATGCATCTTGTTGGTGCAGATGCAGGATGTAATTGGTATCTGCGTGATATCAATAAATTCTCTTTATAAAAAAAAGGTAGAGTGTGAGTAGAACAGAGGGTATGCAAGTGAACAATTAGGTGAGGAACTTGGGATTGTATATACTTACGATTTTTTATCTACATATACACAATACCAAATGTAAGATTAAATAGTAGTAGCAAGCCTTCGATGCACCATATCACATTCCCGTGTGACAACTCATGACTCAAGGCAAGATCAGAAATATGGGAGTAGAAGAAGCTTGGTTGTGTACATGATATTTTATTAGAGATTTTAGGTAATTACTTATCATGGTCATAGAAGCAGCTTGCTAGGGTTTGTGCCTTATCTACAACCATGTGTTGGTTAATAGAAAGCAAGTAAACCATGTCTTGTTGCAGTGAATAGACCGATATCTTTGTTTGTATACAGTTTTGGCATAATTTACTAAAGCCAGATGATAAGATGGAGTTGGAGGAAATCATATCAGGCATTGTGGTCCAAGCTCCTCTAGTGAATGCTCGATATGAATGAGAAAAGAAGGCCGAGTGGCCAAGGTTTTGTCAAGATTAGGACTGATTCACAATATTATGTGTCCCGGTTTGTTGAAAGTAAATCAAATAAAAAAATTATCAAATGGTAAAATAATGGATTTTTTCAAAATGGGGAAGCCCCAGCCTCTGCATCGAAGTTATGCATATTGATTTTATTTCATTTATTCAAAATAAGATGTCAAAGAGCCTTACACCAAACAAACAAACATACATACAAGCTGATGTAGCTAAATAGTAAAAGAAATTTCCTCCGGCTTAACACCGGCGGTCTGTTCAGGGAAAATAGAAGTAAAGTAAACGGATTTCAAGTTAGCCCAGTTTGGTTCAGCCTTCCTCGGGAAACCTCGGAAAGCCACCCCAAGAGATTCCTCCTCTTATGGGCTCTGGTGCATTGACCTATAAAGACCCCTCACGGGCCAAAATATGGACACCCGAAGGGCCCGGCGCGCACAATCCTATCCTATCCGAGCCCGTCATTGCATACACTTCGGGTCGGGCTTGAGGCTCTCGCCTTACCAACGAGCCGATTTTAAAAAATAAGGTTTTCCAGTCGATTCCGATCAGTAATATATCAGAAAAAATAGCATATTAACGGAAACATGATAGCAGTCATACTCAACAGTTAGTAGCTCATCCTGAAACATGATAGCATTCAACATGAGAGAACTTGATCAATAGTTATCTCTAATGTATGTAGCTATAACGCATGTATCTTCACTCTAATTAGTTATATCTCTAGTCTAAGTAGTTCTCATCCTGAAACTTGGTTAGCCTCCGGTATAGAGGGTCGGGATTCTTGAACTTGAAGTAGATGATGTCCTCGCCGTGGTCGAGGTAGGACGTGCACTTCGTGTTGGGATCCATCTCGTATAATTCTGTGAAGTTCCTCCAACCAGAGCCATTGAAAAACATCTGGTGCTCCTGATTGGTGACTTTAACTACGTGGTTGAGGTGGGTCTTTCCAAGGTTGCGCAAGTTCATCTCAAACGACACGTAGTCAGTCATTGGAACCTTCACATGCTTCATGAAGTCACGCCTAGCCCCGCATGGAATCACCTGAAAATAAGAACAATTAGACAACTATATAAACTAGTAGCACACAGTTCAAAGATGAATAATCGTAGCATAAAGAACTAAAAGATGTGTACCATCTCAGTTCGATAATCTAGCAAGAGTATAATTTTAAACTTTTTGTCCATGCAGCCGAGGCAGCGACAAACATCACAATGGTCCATTTTCTGTAATTTTATTTCAATATGCAAATGTATAATAAAACCACAAAAGCATCTTCCTACTACATACAAATATAGCATCATAGTACATATACGTAGTTCAACATACAACAACCAAACAAAAAAATCTACCTAATATGTACATCTAAATGCAGCAACCATTGCGATTAATATCGCGACTAAGATAATAATTGAACCAGTTGCATAATGAAACCAAGCTTGCTTATCAGAAGCATATCTTCTCAATCTTCTCATCTTCACTTGGTTTGTTTCCATCTTGATCTTATGATCATGGTTGATATCGGCAACAAGTAACTCCAACACGATCTTGTTTTCTTCAAGTTTCTTCAAAGGTTCTTTCAATATCCGTGTTTCTTTGTGAACTAGATCTATCTTCTTGACACATATTTGTAAATCAGTTTTCACATCCGGTTCACATATGGAATCCTAATAAGAGTATCTATGTCATATTGTGTCAAGATAATTTGCACTAAGCATTATACTAATTAAAAGATAAGTATTTAAAGGTAATATATCGAACCAGAATCATCCAATGCAGGGTTGCCCACTGATATCAAAACCATCGTGTATCACACTACATATCCAAGAATACACGAAATCAATATACGCGATCTATACTACTATTCCTATACCAAAATCAAAGTATTTCCAATAAAATGTAGTTTTCCTATGCTAGTACTCCTATACCAAGTTCTGTAAGTATTCCAACACCAAAATCAACCTAGTTTTGGGACAGGGGCGGGTACAAATCGAAGAGGGGGAACAAGAGAGGATGCACGTGTACCATGTTTCGGGCCGTAGAGGCGTCGCCGTCGCCAGCTATGGAGGGAGGAGCTCGGGGACGGAGCCAGCGACGACGCTCGGAGAGGGCGGAGATGGCGAATTCGATCTGGGCGGTTGGGGAAGCGTCGGCGCTCGGGGGGTCTTATGTCCAGAACTCGATCCGAAATTGATAAGGACTTGGGACCTTACTGTGCCCTAAATAGCCCCAGAGACTACTGGCAGCGTGTGCGCACGAAAAAATGCTACTAATATGCAGAGTAGTGGAAGCGTGTGTATGATAACGCACGCTTCTAATACATTTTCCCTCACCAACATGGCTTGGCGAGTTCTACTGGAAGCGTGGCTCTATGAAGACACGCTTCCGGTAAGATTTACCGGAAGCATACCAAATGTGTAAACGCTGCAACTAAATTGTGGAAGTGTGTTAGCCCGATGAATCGCTGCTACTGACTTGTCCCCTATAAGCTTTTTCCTACTAGTGAGGGGTAAAGAGAACAAGCTCACAAATCTCAATTCATCATCTCTAACCATATATATAGGTCCTAGGGTCCTATCTATAGTAGGTGAGGAGAAGGGGTGAGTGGTATGTGGAGGGTACACGACTCAAGGGACGATTCTGCGAGCTAGCAGCGGTGCCGGACGGTCCGGAAGCTGAAGCAGCGGGGCCTTTAGGGGAGGTGCGCAGGAATTCTAGGCGCCAGATGATCCGACATTGGAAAGTGAGTTGGACCTGATCGAGGGGCTGCGCATCCGTACCTGTAGCTACTGGAAGCCATCCATCGTCCTAGGAGGCGCCGGACGATCCGACATGCTAGCGCGGTTGGACCAACGAGGGACTCCAGGGCTGGCGCCTATGTCAGGCATCAGACGAACCGACAGTTGGCGTCGGACAATCCGGCGGCTCTAGGGGGAGCACTTCTTCTTGGCGCAGTTTCTTGGCGATCTTCTTGGCCATGTTCTTGGTCATCCTTGGTACCGTCTTAGGGATCAATTGGGGGTCATAGCTGAGCACAGATAGAATATTCATTATGAGGTAGCCCATAATTCAGCAAGTAATCGTAATCATAGATAGACAAGAGTGAGTTCACCTTGTCTTTAATATCCTTTTCACATGCTTTTGTCATTGGTCCATTAGATGTTTTAGGAGAGCTTGGTGGAATGGGATGGGCTATATTATGCCCCCCTTGAGAAGGAGACGTCCACCACTCGTGATCATCGTTATTACTTGGGCATCCATGGAAGGGAGATAGGTCTTTCACGTTCCAGGTGTTGTGTACGAGGTACTTGGGTTGGGGCATGTCGAGCTTGTAGGAATTGTCATTGATGCACTTGAGTATCTTGAAGGGTCCATCATCTCGTGGCTTTAGCTTGGAGTTGAGCTCTTATGGAAAGCGCTCCTTGCGGAAGTGTAGCCAATCAAGGTCTCATTCTTTGAAAACCATGGGCTTCTTGTTCTTATTCATCTTTGCAGCATGATGCTCGTAGTGTTCCTGAAATGTAGCTCTTGTGGACTCATGAAATTTCTTTATGTAGGTGATACGCATGTCCAAGTCCATGTTGACTTGCTCATGTAGAGGCAATGGTAGGATATTGAGAGTGGTGTTCGGGTGGAAGTCGTAGAAAATCTCGAACGGGATCTTCTTTGTAGCTTGATGAAGTGCTCGATTGTAGGCGAAATTGTTGGATGTATGCCCAAGAGACGATAACATACATTAGTTGATTTATTAATATATTATGTTTTTTATGCTATAACTAGTATGGTCACTAAATATGAGATTCAGAGGGAAAACCATACACACGTGTAGAAATATAAACACACCGTTATAACTCTTTGTCATGTCTCACAAACAAACTCATTAATATTATATGACCACGTTTTCCTGGTCCTGGACATGTGTTATGTCAATATTAATGGGAGCATAATGTTTTTTCAACATTGTGGCTGCATAGACCCAAGTAGTTGAGATACTACGAGATTAGTTTTGCTAAATTGTATCATCACAGAATGGTTGTTTTCTTTTCTTCCTTAGACCATGAGAATATACAATGATGTTTTTTCGTAAGAATCATTTTGGTATACTCAAGTATCACACCGTAGACTAGGTGATAAAAAATGGTAACACTAGATGGTCACGAAAGTATTCTTTCATTGTGATAGTTAAAGATTGGCATTGATACGAAGTGTACCTAAGGATTAGCCGGGTAAAAGTACTCGGGGCTTGCTTCCTCGAGCGTGAGCAGCAAGAGTTCCGGTATGATCTCCTCCTCCAGTTGGACTCGAACGGAATCTTCCAGGCGTATCACTCCCGCGCCCGCGCGGAAGTGCAGGTCACCGATCTTTAGATCGATACTCATGTCGAGGCATTTAATACCAGGCGTAATGCAGGCGAGTGCTTCGTGGATTTGATCGATCCGAAGCGGATCGAGTCCGGCCAGGTCACCGGGACGTAGTTTGTCGATGATGAAGATCCCTATGGTGAGAGACCGGGCGTGATCCAGCTCCCCGAGTTCCCACTAACGGTGCCAATGCCGAGGGGGTGACTGCTGCTTGTGATGGCGACCGTGGCGGGAGGAAGTCTTCTTATATATGTTTGTTTGGTCCTCGGCAACGGCGCCAGAAATTCTTTGCTACGCCTTGATGGTGCCTTGGCGGGGAGACTTCTTGATGATGATGAATTTTAAGTGCCCGGCAACGGTGCCAGAAATTCTTGATGCACGCACTCGGTTATATGATAGCGCCAGGAAATCTTGCTACTGGCAATGGCGTGTTGGAAACCCCAAGAGGAGGGTGTGATTAGTACAGCGGTAAGAATTTCCCTCAGTTAAGAACCAAGGTTATCAGTCCAGTAGGAGAAAGAGGATTTTCGGAAGGTTGATGCCACTGACGGTGGTGATGGCGACTCACCGGTGTCAGCAACAACACGGAACCTGCACACAACACAACCAACATACTTTGTCCCAACGGTACAGTGTGGTTGTCAATCTCACCGGTCTTGCTGAAAACAAATATTAGACGTATAGTGTGGAAAATGGTGTATGCTTGTAGTAAGTAAAGAAAGCATAGAATTGTAGTGGTTTGTCTAAAAGTGTAGGAAAATGGACCGGGGTTCATAGGTTCACTAGTAGTGTCTCTCTATAAAAGATAGCATGTTGGGCGAGCAAATTACAGTTGGGAAATTGACAAATAGAGGTTGCACCGTAGTGCACATTCATGACATCATGACTATTATGATATTTCGTGCGGGCATTACAACAATATACATAGACCGTAATCCAACTGCATCTATGACTAATAATCCACCCTCATGTTATCATCCGAACCCTCTTAGGTATTAAGTTGAAAGCAACAGATAATCACATTAAGCAATGTGTGTAATGTAAGAAATGATTGTGCACGCGGGCACTCACACTGCAGATTTCTCCCTAGTGGAAACAACACATCCTCCCCCGTCACGTTTCTGTCACTCGAGCACAGGCGAAAAGGAGGCATGAACCCAACTATAGAGCATAAATACCCCCTCTTAGAGTCACTAGCCATTACTTGGCCAGAGCAACCACTAGCAACGGAAAGCATGCAAGGTCACAAATAACATATGCAATAAAGACTATAATCAACTTGTCATAAGTTCAATATTCATCGGATCCCAGCAAACACAGCACATAGAATTACATAAGAAGAATCTTGATCATGTTAGGAAGCTCACGAGATCTAAACATTGAGGCATAGGAGGAGAGGACAACCATCTAGCTACTGCTATGGACCCGTAATCCAAGGATGAACTACTCATGCATCACTCCGAAGGCAGACATGGTGATGAAGAGGCCTCCGGTGATGATCTGCTCTCTGGCAGGGTGCCGAGAGACAGCTTCAGAACCCCCTGATCTAGGGTTGACGACGACAGTGGCTGCGGAACTTTTTGGTGATTTTTTATTGGGTACCTAGTGTTTTCCTTCGGAGGGGAATAAATAGGCGAAAGGGCGACGTTGGTGGGCCAACAGGGAGGCCTCACCACCCCCAGGCGCGGCCAAGGGGGGTGCCGCACCTGGCTATGGTGAGGGCCCCCTGGTGCCCGTCTTCGACTCCTCTTCGGACTTCTGGATGCTTCCGGGGAAATAGGAACTTCGGGATTCTTGGGGTCCAATTCCGAGAATATTTCCAGAACAACTTTTCTGAAATGAAAAACAGCAGAAAACAGCAAACTAGCACCTGGCATCTTGTTAATAGGTTAGTCCCGAAAAACGTGTAAAAAATGCTATAAAGAAGGGAGAAAACATGTAGCAATTGGCATGATTTCAACATGGAACATCAGAAATTATAGATACGTTGGACACGTATCAAGCATCCCCAAGCTTAGTTCCTACTCGTCCTCGAGTAGGTAAACAATAAAACAAAACAATTTCTGACGTGACATGCTACCACACAATCTTGATCATAATATGTAAAACAGATCATGTAAACTAGGATCAAATGAACTAAAGATGTGATCTATATTTGATAACAATAAGTAATGCATAAACAAAGAAGAAAGAAGTAAAACTTTTAATGAATCAATACTAAAATACTATCAACCATGCAAAGTTTATTAGAGATGATTTAAGCTTTCAATAACAACAATATCATGCACGTCAAACGATCTTCACAACCCCTGTTAGGATCAATTCAATCTTTCCACAAGATGCAATGCTTGAATCTTAAACTATTTGCGCTCTAAAAACAAGCAAGTGTTCTGCGTTGGTCCCTGGCACCGGGATGTTATGGCAAATAGAACAATATGTGGGGTTTGGAAGGTCAATGGAAGAAAGGCTCACAAATCTTAAAGTGGTCATTAGACAAGAGAAAGTCGTACAACCGAAGTTATGCAAGGAGTAGGGATTGCCACACAACGGAGGCACATAGAGCTATAAGTGTATGAAAGCTCTCCAATGGAACTAGTGGGGGTGCATCCAACTTGCTTGCTCACGAAGACCTAGAGCTCACTTGAGGAGGCTCATCATTGGAATATACAAGCCAAGTTCTATAATGTAAAGTTCCCCACATAGTTATGAATGAATGATAATATGAAAAATGTCTCCAAACTGAAGCATTGGTGCTAAACATGAAGCACAAGTGTGGTATAAAGGATAGTGATGCGCCCCCTCTCTCTTTATTCTCTCTTTGGCCTTTTTTCTTTTTCTTTTTGGGCCTTTTCATTTTTATTTATTTATATCCTCACCGGTAGGGGAAACATCTTATATTACAATGAATCATCACACTTTTAGAACTCATAAATCATAATGGAATATCTCTGATGTATCCAACTGCATGCTGATGCCAGTGTAGCAGTATGCATAAATAACCATGAAGCTCATCATCAAGTAACATAATGGAGGTGGATGTTGTGCAGCAATATATCTCGGAATGGTTATAAAAATGCCATAATGGGTAGGTATGGTGGCTTTTTTGAGGAAGAATATATGGGCATATGTGTAGGAGAACAAAGTCCTCCCACGGGATTTGGATGCACTACCGAAGTTTGCACCAATTCTCAATGTGAGAAAGGGCAATGCACAGTACCGAAGAGGCTAGCAAATATGGATGGTGGAAGTGACAGGAACCGCAACATAGACTCACGAGTTAAAAGGTTGCAGAAAGCAAATCATCTTTACAAGGCACAATGCAAATCACTCCAAGAGGGTCCGTGGCAGTGACAAGTCATTGTTAGCTACCCCGACCGTAGCGCGTAACAAAAGGCCGATTAGAAATGTATCACTCGTAGCAATCATATACCATTTTTTCTATCAGCTGGTAATTTAAGTGTGGCGCAGTTTCAAGTTTCTTAGACCAACCATTAAAAGTTTATACTTACTAGTCCTTCCCGTTTATCCATTAAGCAAATTAATATCTCAAAACAACAGCAGTGACTCAAGTGAAGCAGTTTAGTGATCTCCAAGACCATGCGAATTTTTCCACTATACGAACTACCACATAAGCATTTCTATTCTCAACCAAGAACATATATATATTACAACAAAAACTTTCTCTAAGCATATAGAAATGAAAACTAGAGAGTACTAACAGCTCTAAATAAGAGATGAATGCAAAACAGGAGCTAAATAAATACAGCAACCAGACAAAGATTAACAATACAAAGTATTCCCATGAAGAAGTGGAGTGTGTCACTCTCCATTAAAAGAATGCTGGGGTCCGACCAAGCTTAGTTCAAAAATAAAAACAAACTGAAAGCAAAAATAAAAGACGCTCCAAGTAAAGCACATAAGATGTGACGGAATAAAAATATAGTTTCACTAGAAGTGACCTGATAATTTGTCGATGAAGAAGCGGGTGCCTTCGGCATCCCCAAGCTTAGAAGCTTGAGTCTTCTTGGAATTTGCTGGGATGTACCACCGGGGCATCCCCAAGATTAGGCTCTTCACTCTTCTTTATCACGTCATATCATCATCTTCTCTTGACCCTTGAAAACTTCCTTCACACCAAACTTCTCATAATCCTCATTAGCAACGTTAGTGCAATCGAAATAATAAATTCACATGGTTAGGTTTCAACACAAGCCTAACAATCATAAACACATTAGCTACTGTCACAACTTCTTTTAAAACTCTTTTTCTCAAAAGAACTCCAAAAGAAAGAGATTAAGATGCAAATGCAATTATTGGCAGAAATCTGTCAAAACAAGATAGCAGGTAAAAATGATTTTTTTCGAAAATCTTATGTTGCTCAAATCAAAAAGTGTTCAACTAAAAAAAGTTGCGTATATAGCCCAGAATTATGCACAAAAAACTTCAGGTCATTTTGAATTTTCTGTGATTTTATACGAATTTAACAGTGGACAGAAGAAATCTGTTTCCTGCCCAGAAATCCGAAATATAGTCTCAACTTTTCACTAGAGGCTTTACTTGGCTCAACAAATACACAAAATAAAAGATAGTGCGGGGTTTCTAAGGAAATAGACAAAACCCAGGAGAAAATCGCACAGAAAGAAACAACGGAAAACGTGTTGAAAACGGAGAAATCAAACGGGTTGTCTCCCGGTAGCGCTTTTCTTTAATGCCTTTCAGCTAGGCATAGAAAGCAACTCAAGTATTTTCAAGTGAAGAAGCATCAAAATTAAGCTTTAAAATCTCCTCAGCAATGAATTGTATTTCATCTATAGAAGTTTTAGATGTCCCTTTATCAGCACTTCTAGGCACACTACTTTCATCAAATGGGTTTGCAGGAACATTCCAATCAAAATTCTTTTCTAGAGCTTCATGCATTCCTACCAATTTAAAGGGTATTGGTATTTTAATTTCCTTATCATTGTCTTTCCCGGTGTGCTATAACATCTACACATGAGCCTGACATCTCAAATTGGTTAAAAACTTTTCTAGCCTCAATGGCAACATCACCAAATTGTTTAAACAAAGTTTCTTGAATAAACTCTCTTTTTTCGCTATCCTTAATGTTACCAAGGTTGAGGAACATTTGTTGTATTATACGATTAAGGTTAACAAACCTAGCTTCCAGCATACGAACTAGAGATGATGCATCGGTTTCATAATCTGGAGCAAGTTCAGTTAAGGATCTATCCTCAAATTCTTTGTGCTTACTAACATAATTAAAGAACTCTCCAATATTATCTTTCCCAATTATATCACCGCTACCTATTGGTACGTCTTTCAAGGTAAACTTGGGTAGAATCATGATTAGAGATTAAACTAATAGCAGAAAAGCAAAAATAACAGCTATGAATCAAACTATTTTTTTTGTGTTTTTGATATAAAGAAGCAAGACAAGAAAAAAAAACAAGACAATAAACAAAATAAAGAGGTTGAGAGTGAGAGACTCCCCTTGCCAGAAGACTTCTTTCTCCCCGGCAACAGCGCCAGAAATTCTTGCTGCTTGTGATGGCGACCGTGGTGGGAGGAAGTCTTCTTATATATGTTTGTTTGGTCCTCCGAAAACGGCGCATGCAATTCTTTGCTACGCCTTGATGGTGCCTTGACGGGGAGACTTCTTGATGATGATGAATTTTAAGTCCCCGACAACGGCGCCAGAAATTATTGATGCTCACAATCGGTTCTATGATGGCGCCAGGAAATATTGCGACTGGCAATGGCGTGTTGGGAACCCCAAGAGGTGGGTGTGATGAGTACAGCGGTAAGAATTTCCCTCAGTTAAGAACCAAGATTATCAATCCAGTAGGAGATAGAGGATCTTAGGAAGGTTGATGCCACTGACGGTGGTGATTGCGCCTCACCGGTGTCAGCAACAACGTGGAACCTACACACAACACAACCAAAATACTTTGTCCCGATGGTACAGTGAGGTTGTCAATCTCACCGGTCTTGCTGAAAACAAAGATTAGACATATAGTGTTGAAAATGGTGTATGCTTGCAGTAACTAAAGAAAGCAGGGAATTGCAGTCGTTTGTCTAACCGTGTAGAAAAATGGACCGGGGTTCATAGGTTCACTAGTGGTGTCTCTCCATAAAAGATAGCAAGCTGGGTGAACAAATTACAGCTGGGCAATTGACAAATAGATGTTGCACCGTAGTGCACATTCATGACATCACTAGTGGAAACAACCCCTTTCGTCCAGGGGGGCAGAGGGCATCTGTCCCGGTTGCACCAAAAACCGGGACAAGTGCCATGCATTGGTCTCGGTTCGTGTGCCCGAGGCAGCAGAAACCACCTGGGGGCATCTGTCCCGGTTCGTGGGGAGCCAATGGTCCCGGTTCGTGGCACGACCCGGGACGAATCCCTAGCCACAGGCCACGTGGCGCGCGCATGGGCATTGGTCCCGGATCATCCCCCAAACCGGGACCAATGTCCCTTCCCCTACAAATGCGGCCACAGCCCCCATCTCTTTTTTTAGCTTGGGGGAGTGAGAGAGAGGTGTGGGTGGTAGTGTGTATTGTACCTCGTGGCGCGGGAGTCCTGCCGC
The DNA here is from genome assembly GCA_028641055.1 of Alopecurus myosuroides. Lineage (NCBI taxonomy): Eukaryota > Viridiplantae > Streptophyta > Magnoliopsida > Poales > Poaceae > Alopecurus > Alopecurus myosuroides. Next base: position 324,484,426 of record CM054062.1, read on the forward strand.
GTGGCGCGGGAGTCCTGCCGCGTGGCGCGGGAGTTGTAATGCGTGGCCATGAATGCGCGTTATAAACTGCCGCACCTCCACTCCACGCACCGTCGTGCCACCACTATGCCTCTAAGGAGGAACAACACTACCGGTTTCTGCGGAGTCCGATCGCGGCAGAACGGAATGTTCACCGCGACTATCCGCTTCGGGGACGACCGCATCCCCCTCGGCTCCTTTGCGACGGCCTCGGAGGCCGCCCGCGCTTGGGACGCGGCGGCCTGGCGCCTCAGCCGCCCGCGGTCGTTGATGAATTTTAACGACTGCCACACCCTCTGGGAAGCGGAGGCCAGGGCGCCGACGCCGCAGATCGTCACTGCCACCGACCACCGCCACCTCAGGCACCGCGCGTTTCAGGGCCTAGTCGACGCCAGGGACGACCGCATGGTCCGCGAGTATTACCGGAACAATCCGGGTGAGGAGAGCGCCGACGAGGAGCTATGGCAGACCCGCGCGGCTGAGCGGGCGGAGCGGCGCCTCAAACGCCACCTCTAGTTAGATGCCGCTCGGGAGGCAAGGACGAAGGCGCTGCAAGCGCTCCGTCGGGCCGACCACGCCGACGAAGTCTGGGCCTCCGACGATCTGAGGTGGGGGCCTATCTCGGAAATACCATCATGCACCTCCTCCAACGACGAGGAGGTCACCGACGACGACGAGGAGTAGCGCGCTAGCGCGTCTGTTTTCTGTTGGCTGTTTAATAAAATAATTTTTTGTATTCCGGCAAACAGTGGCCCTCTAGCTCGTCTGTTTTCTGTTTTCCGTGTGATTTTTCCTGATTTGTTGGATTCAGATCCAATGGCATTTCGATAGACGTTAAAAAGAGGGGGACATGCATTTCGATAGATAAACAAGGCACAGTACACATAATGGCAAGATTGGATCTAAATCTAAACGGAGAGCATAGATCTAAATAAACAAGGCAGTACATAATGGCAAAAGTGCATCGATCTACTAGTCATACTCCTGCCTAGGCCTATAGTACATGTACTCGTAGTCGTCGTAGTCGCCGCCGCCGTCGTCGTCACTATCGTCTGACGGTGCTCTGCACTCCCTCGGAGGATCACGACTCCAGGGCTGGGCCTGAGGGTAGCGCAGGCGAGGGATATCGCCGGCCCTGATGTAGTCCATGACGCTCTGTAGAGTCCGGCCGGACCACCATAGCCGACGACCGGCCTCGTGATAGTTCCCAGGAGGCAGACCGTCGTCCTCATACCTGGCGAGCGCCCTCTCACGCCGATTGATGAAGAAGGCATCCCAAGTATGCTGGTTATCGGGATGCCAACTGGGATTCCTCCGCTGCTCCAGCGTGAGCTCGTGGTAGTAGTGGTTCGTGATGGCCGCCCGACGCGCCACACCTTTAGGAAGAGGAGGGATCGGCACTCCTCCGGCGCTCAGCATCCAACCGGCGGGAACGTTGTAGCCGCACGGGCAGGGGTAGTTCGAGGCGGAAAGTGCCTCCGCCTGGATGAATGTTAGAGTGGGTACGGTAGAAGCCATGAGAGAGTGGTGAGTTTGTATGTGTTTATGGCAATGGAGTGGCAATGCATACATATATATAGCGAGAAGAAAACATCCTTTTAGTCCCGGTTGGGGACACCAACCGGGACTAAATGGGTTATGGTTTCATTGGGAAACGGATCATCCCTTTAGTCCCGGTTGGGGACACCAACCGGGACTAAATGGGAATTAGGGTTTCGTTTGGACCAATCAGATAGAATCACACAGATCGTGTGTTTCTTTCAAGCGCTCTTGAGTCGTTGGATCCGGGTGTGTTTTTTTCGAGCTGTTGTGAGCCGTCCGATTGGGTCATTGTTGACTTGGCGACGTCCGAGCACGGTAGAAAAGAAATTTGTATTTCAGCGACACTGTGGCGCGCTAGCGCGTCTGTTTTCTGTTTAAAGTAATTATTACTAATTTTAAAACAATATAAGATATTTATATTTAAATTAAGTGCAAATAGTGAAATAGTTAATAGTTTGAATAGTTAGAATAATTATTTAGTTAAACAGAAAACGGATTTGAATTAGTTATGCAAATTCAAACAATTTTAATGTTGTAATTTTTTCCTAATTTGAAACTATATAAAAGTTATTCACGTGCATAGTTAATATATTCAAATTTTGGCGCTAAAACAATTGGCGCGCCCGGCCCAAAAGTTTTTGGGCCCCGGTGCGCGACCAGCCGGGCCTTCCGTCCCGGTTGGTGGCAACAACCGGGACGAAAGCACCTTCCGTCCCGGTTGTTGCCACCAATCGGGACGGAAGGGTCTTTCGTCCCGGTTGTTGCCACCGACCGGGACGAAAGGGTGATAGGATATATACACGTCACCGGCCCCCTCAGTTCCAGACCACGCGTAGGGACGAAAGTGACGCCGCCAGGCTGCCCATTTTTTCTGTTCTCCCGCGCCGCCCCTCGCCCCGTCGGCGTCCTCGCCTCTGCGGCGCCGTCCCTACGTCCCGTCGCACCCACGCCGCCCCTCGCCCCCGTCGGCGTCCTCCTCTGCGGCGCCACCCCTCGCCCCACGCGCCGCCCCTCGCCCCCGTCGGCGTCCTCCTCTGTGGTGCCGCCCCACGCGCCGCCCCTCGATCCCGTCTCGCCCCCGTCGGCGTCCTCCTCTGTGGTGCCGCCCCTCGCCCCACGCGCCGCCCCTCGCCCCACGCGCCGCCCCTCGATCCCGCCTCGCGCCGGCCTCCACCGCCCCGCGCCGCCGCTGCCCCGCGCCGCCGGCCCGCCGCTGTCCCAAGAGGAGGTAAGGCCTGCCTCCATCTCGCCCTAACCCGGGGCCTTTTTTGTTTTTTTCCCTTTTTTTACTTAATTACTGTTTTTTATTAGCGTTACAAATGTTAGAATTATTAGTTTATGAATGTTAGAAATTTTAGATTAGACTTATTAACTTTAAATTTGTTTAGAATTGATATAGAAAATTTAAGAATGTTAGAAATTTTAGATTAGACTTAGCAATTTTAGATTTGTACGTTTAGAATTAATATAGGAAATTTAAGAATGTTAGAATTATTAGTTATTAGACTTAGCAATTTTAGATTCATACGTTTAGAATTGATATAGGAAATTTAAGAATGTTAGAATTATTAGTTATTAGACTTAGCAATTTTAGATTCGTACGTTTAGAATTGATATAGGAAATTGAAGAATGTTAGAATTATTAATTATGAATGTTAGAAAATCTAATTAAGATAGTGTTATAAATTTAAGAATGCTAGAAATGTTATCGTACGTTTAAATATTTCATGAATATATGTTGCTCTTTTTGTGTATTATCTATAAACAATTTTGATGAAAATAATTGATCATTAGTTAATTATTATGTATAAGCAATTTTAATGAATTGGATCTGAAATATATACTTACTCTTTTTGTATAGTATGGAGCCAAGAGACGAAGATGCCGAAAATATGATCGAGGGTTTAATCCGCGGGCCCGACGTAGAGCCCGATGTAAGCCAGTGGATGAACGACTCCGGTGTGGGAGATCCGGTGCTCACCCAGGGAGACGACTCCGATGAGGGAGAAGCCGACGGCTCCGATATGGGAGCAGCCGACGGCTCCGGTGGAACCATACAAATTACAAACACCGGCTCCGAGGTGCATATATATATATGTTAATTAATGAAGCATCCGTTGTCTATATACATGTATTAACAGTCTTTATATTTTTAGCCATCCGGTTCAAATATATCAACCGGAAAAAAAGACTAAACGAGGCGCAACAAAGAAGTTGAAAGATACAGAAAGATACAGGATCGACACGATCACAGCAGACGGCGCACCCGAGCTTCCCGCTGATGTTGCCCAAATATTTGTGAAGCAATGCGGAGTGCTAGTTAGAGATCACATCCCGATCACTGTTAATGAGTGGAATGAGCCAAAAGATCCGCGGAAACAAGGAATTTCATTTGTCGGCAAAATAGCCAAAGATCATCTTTTCTCAAAGATTTTGGCTAATTTCAACTTACCCGTGCTGGAGGTGGACGAGAATGAAGCGGATGTGAATGAGGCCGATGTTACTAAAATGAAACATGAGATACGGGAAAAGGTCAAAGCGTGGACCCTGAAAAAGATGGCCGAGAAATTCAAAAACTGGAAGAAAAGATTGAAACTTGATTATGTTAAGAAGAACAAGACTCCTGATTTCACTCAAGGGTATGAGAAAATAAAACCCGTATGGGCAGACTTCGTGAAGTACAAGCTGGCAGAGAATAAACTGGAAAGGACGAAAACAAATGAGAAAAACGCCGCCAAAAAGGTATATCACCATGTTATGGGGCAAGGTGGCTACAAGGGTTCCAGTCCCAAGTGGGAGACATGGGAGAACAACCTGATTCACCAGGGATCACTCCCGAGCCGTTCTTGTGGGTCGAGCGGACAAGGTCATGGTTCTACGGGCATGGGGGCAGGTTGGACGCCGAAGGAAAAGCAATATATAACCTAAGGCATAAAGAGAGTCGTCCTCTACCCATAGAGAAGCTGAGAGATGCAATAAAGGACGTTAAAGATGGGAAGTTCGTGCCAGATAGAGAGAACGACGAGCTCACACGAGCCCTAGGGAATAAGGAACACGGAGGGCGTACACGAGGCACAAAAGGCACTCCTCCGTGGAGTGTTGCGTTCGACTCCACCAAAAAGTTATACCCAGATAGAAGCCGTCAACGTAAAAAGGACAAGGAGGCAGCTGAAGCAGAGAATCAGGCAAACTGAAGGCGTCAACTTGAAGAAATGGTAAAGCTGACACAGGATGTAGCAAAGAAGCAGCAGGACCAAATTAACACACTTAGCCAGCAGATAGTGTCTACCGGCGCAACAGTACACATGGTAGAAGTTGAAGTCGAGGCTCCCGACGCCGCACATTCTCATCGCAAAAGCAGCGTTGCGTCCACGCAGCTACCGGGTGATGATGCACCGCCGATGATTCACCCGGTGGATGAGATCACGGAAATGACATCCTGTGAGCTCCACGTGAAGGTCGTCAATATAACCATCAAGGTGGCGGCCGGCTATGCCTTACCAATTGGCAACGAACCAACTCACCATAGTCTTCCGGTTCCACGGGGCTACGCTGTTGTTGGGGTCGATGAAGTTGTCAACGGATTCGAGCGGGTAAAGCTTGATTTTCCTGGAGGTGAAGACGAAGAGTTGACTGAACTCGGAGAAGCCAAGAACTTGACCGTTCTATGGCTAAAGGAATGCATTGTGCTCACAAATCAGACGGCAAAGCCATCGAATCCTCGCCTTTCTCCAGCGCAAAGGTCTCCAGCGCGGTCGTCTTCGCAACGCATGCCGTCTCCGGCGCGGTCGCCTACGCTGTGCACGTCTCCAGCGCGGTCGCCTACGCTGCCGCGTCAGCCCTCTCCGCCCACTAAGTTTCTGCCGAAACGTAAAAAATACCGAAACGTCAACGGTCACCCCTCCCGAAGGTACCAAAAGAGGTACCCAAGTTACCTTACGACCATACTCCCGAGGAAACCCAGAAAATCGCAAAGGACGAATACGATGCGTGGAAATCAAAGCGGAAGGAGAAGCAAAAGCCAGATTTCCCTGAGACCGAAGAAGAGATAGAACGAGCTTGGAAAATGGTGAAGACTCTTCATCAACCCGAGCCGAGTCTGTCATCTGACTATGACCGCTCTATTCTGAAGTCACACCAGGAAATGGTGCGGTCAACGAAGAGTAGTAGCGCAAGCGGGAAAAAGGGGAAATCAGTTGCTCAGCTCGGAGAGCAGAAAAAACAATCCACGTCCCCGCTCAAAGTGATTTCCAATACCCAGGTGGGGCCGAGCACTAATATTGCTGATGAGGATATTGATCCGGAGTTTATAACACTGTACGCAGACAAGGCAGCTGATGCGGGTTTGTCCATTGCTGAGTATATGCAAACAGTGAACTATTTCCCCGCAGCTGAATGTGCGTACAAATACCAGTACGGGAAGTCTCTTGTCAAACCCGAGGAGATAAAGGATCTACCAACGAAAATGCGAAGAATGCATAATTGGTATATGCAGACCGCTGATGAATCTGAGGACTGGCTATGTCTCAATGTTAAGGACGAGCACTATGGAACTGGAAATGGATATGTTATGATTCAATCTGAGGAATTGTTTCAGTTATACCAGCAGCAGGCCCTCGACAAATCTATCCTTAGTGCCTATTGTCTGTAAGCACTTATTTCTCTAGCTCACCTCATTCAATTGCATATTCATATATATATATATATAGTACACTCATATATTATAATTGCAGAATGAAGATTCTCGAATGCAAAAGAGGTGGAATCTATGATATTGGGTTCATTGATCCAAATATTATTTTTGAAAAGACTCTTCGGCAATCTCCCAAGGATACAGAAAATAATATTCTGAGGGCAATAATATTTAACCAACACCGACGGGAAATACTATTTCCTTACAACTTCAAGTAAGTGTGTTACTCTGTTGTAAACATTCTGTTTTCCTTACTCGATGTTCATTGTATAATTGATGAGTTCTGCGTGCGCAGCTTCCACTATATTCTGCTAATCTTCCAAATTGACAAAGGAAAAGTAATTGTAATGGACTCAAAACGTAAACCCCTCTCAATGTGGGCTGACATGCAGGAAATGATCCAGCGGTAATTTCAATCTTTATTAATTTCAGTATTTATATATTGCAATATATCGACTACTTTGTTTCATTTTCGGATATCAAGTAATTACTAACTCTTTTTATTCTTTTTCTTTCTCGGGTAGGGTTTGGAAGAGGTTCATAAAGAAGTCTCCCGGTGAATGGGAAAAACAGCTTACATTTGATGTTGTGCAAGTAAGTACTATCTAGATCCGTGCCCATCTCCTTGATTCTAGTGTCGATACCATTATCATGCCTGGTTGATTATTATTTTGATTGAAACAATCTTCTCGTATAGTGCTTGCAACAAGGAGACGGGAATAACTTGTGTGGATACTACGTTTGCGAGTTCATTCGTCAGACCACATCTCCCAAGGGCAGAAATTTAAAGCAACTTCATGTACGTTAGTCGTCAATTCTTCTTATTACTATCTATTTTAGTTACTTAGTTTCATATATTTTAGTGACCACTCTTCCTTATATTAGATCGAACGGCTTCGGGACGGTCTTCTACCTAGGGACCGCATACGAGCAATTCAGGAGGAAATTGTGGGCTTCTTAGATGCAGAGGTCATAAACGTAGATGGAGAGTACCATGCCTCCGGTTGGAACTAAGTTTGATTTTGTAATACACTCCATCGGTCATGTAATATGCTCGATATACTTTGCTTCTGTAATATAAGTGTTTCTTATTCTGCTTTATATACTTATTCACTCGTGCGATCCGGGGGCTCGGTGGAGGGTCCACCGAGGCTCCTCTCTTCTCGAGGTCCGGGGAGGGGCCGCCAGGAGGTCTCGGGGACCAAAAAACGGAAATTGTAAATTTCTGCCGCGGCAGAGAAAAGGGCAAAAGCCCTGCCACGGCAGAAGGGGCATGCATCTCGGGTCGTATTCAGAACCGGGACTAATAGCCCTGGCCAGGTTCCAGCGCTCGGGCCACGTGGTCAGCCCCATTTGTCCCGGGTCCTGCCACAACCGGGACCAATGGGGAGGGGTATTTGTCCCGGATGCCCTGTCCCGGTTGCACAACCGGGACAAATGGGGGCCTACGAACCGGGACTAAAGCCCCTGTTTCCACTAGTGCATGATGACTACTATGATATTTAGTGCGGGCATTACAATAATATACATAGACCATAATCCAACTGCATCTATGACTAATAATCCACCCTCAGGTTATCATCCGAACCCCCTTAGGTATTGACAGATAATCGCATTAAGCAATGTGTGTAATGTAAGCAATGATTGTGCACGCGGGCACTCACACCGTTGTTTTCTCCCTAGTGGCAACAACACATCCTCCCCCATCACGTTTCTGTCACTCGAGCACAGGCGAAAAGGAGGCATGAACCCAACTATCGAGCATAAATACTCCCTCTTGGAGTCACTAGCAACTACTTGGCCAGAGCAACCACTAGAAACGAAAAGCATGCAAGATCACAAATAACATATGCAATAAAGACTATAATCAACTTGGCATACGTTCAATATTCATCGGATCCCAGCAAACACAGCACATAGAATTACATAAGAACAATCTCGATCATGTTAGCCAGCTCACAAGATCTAAATATTGAGGCATAGGAGGAGAGGACAACCATCTAGCTACTGCTATGGACCCGTAGTCCAAGGATGAACTACTCACGCATCACTCCGGAGGCAAGCATGGTGATGAAGAGGCCTCCGGTGATGATTTCCTCTCCGGCAGGGTGCCGGGAGACAGCTTCAGAACCCCCCTGATCTAGGGTTGACGACGATGGCGACTGCAGAACTTTTCACGGATTTATTATCGGGTAGCTACGATTTTCCTTCGGAGGGGAATAAATAGGCTAAAGGTCGATGTCGGTGGGCCACCAGGGTGGCCTCACCACCCCTAGGCGCGACCAAGGGGTTCCCGCGCCTGGCTATGGTGAGGGCCCCCTGGTGCCCGTCTTCGACTCCTCTTCGGGCTTCTGGATGCTTCCGGGGAAAATAGGAACTTCGGGATTCGTGGGGTCCAATTCCGAGAATATTTCTAGAACAACTTTTCGGAAATCAAAAACAGCAGAAAACAGGGAACTGGCACTTGGCATCTTGTTGATAGGTTAGTCCCGAAAAACGTGTAAAAATGCTATAAAGAAGGGAGAAAACATGTAGCAATTGGCATAATATCAACATGGAACATCAGAAATTATAGATTCGTTGGAGACGTATCAATGACCTCAACAATCCCCATGGTGAGAGACCTAAGGTTTAGTCGACTCGACGGATTACTTCCTGCTGGGATTTATTTCGATGAGGTGGAAAGTATCGATTACAGGGGGTGCTGTTGCAGATTGAATCTGGTGCAGCTCTGAATCTAGGGTTATCTGTCTGTCCGTGACCTCCTCCCGTGCTTTATATAGGTACCAGGGTCTCAGCGGGCGTACATAAGGTGGAGTCGATTGTTATGCTTTCCTATTCTTGTTGTCTAAGTCTTTTCCTTTTGCTTTGGACAGATCTCCTCCATGAGCCTTCGTGTAGTTACTCGTGGAGCCTACTAGGGCATCCCTTAAGGGGCCGCAAAGGGTATCCCCGTAGTGGAGGGCCTACTCGTGGAGCCTACTAGGGCATCCCTTAAGGGGCCGCAAAGGGTATCCCCGTAATGACAACAGAAACAATACGTTCGCCGCTCCAGAGGCTCGGGGGGAGGAAATTAGGGCACCCGTGAGGTAAACTAAGTCTGTGGGACACCATCGAGAAAAAAATAAGCCAAGTAGGACGCAAGAGTAGAAATCCCTTTTACATATCCATTTTTTAAGTTGAATGCACCATTCTGATAATGCTCCTTGTACAACATATTGTCTCAATCTTCATAGCTTACTTTGCCCGTACATGATTTTCGTGCTCATCAACTAGTTTTTTCGTGTCCTTATAAAATACAAGTAGGATTTCTCCTATCCAAATAACAATATTTTCTTTACCCAGTCTCATGTCTAATAAAATTAAAGGAGTCAAATCTAACTAAAAAAATTACACGCACCAATGTATCTAAGGAGCACGATTATTGAACCCTCTGTAGTCATGATTTTGAGTTTCCGTCCTTGTTTTCAAGCTTCACCAAGCGCAACATTGTTTGGCGAAGAATTCCGTGCAAGGCAGGAGGTCCAAGTAGGATGAGGGGACGATAACCCACCACCGCCGTCTGCGGAGTAGGTTTTACCCGTCTTTCCCGTGATTATATACCAAATTAAAAAACAATAAATACTTTAGAAAATCATTTTCTCCAAACAAAGTTTGAAACTTTTAGAGCATCTCCATCGTCATCGATTTATTTTCTATCCGGCATCCTTCAATGGAGCCCTCTTCGAAGGGCGCCGGATGTCTGTCCTCGGATTTGGTGGGTGTCCCCCACAGCGTCGCCCACTAAACAAAAAAAAAACCTTTGAACGTGCAAATATAATTAAAACTTGCAAATTTCATTCAATTTTTGAACTATTTTATATAGTTCGAATGAAATTTGGCCACAACGGCTGCCTAACCCTAACGTACTCCTCGTCGCCTCTCCAGTCAAACGACGAGTCGTCGTTGTTTTCGACAACGATGACTTTGGATGAGGAGGCTATGGCGTTCCTCGACGAGGGGCCGGCGTGAGGGGTGCGGCTGCAGGAGGCCACCAAATTGGCCACACTGCTGGAGGCGTCACGGCTCCCGGAGGCTTCCATCGCCGTGGAGTTTATGGTCGTCATCAAGCCCGCCGTCTCTTGCTCCAGCGTGGCCTCCGAATTGGCCATCACTGCGAGGAGGCCGGGGATTCGCCATCGAGCAGGTTGCGCAACGTTGACGGGAGGTTGTAGAGGTCGTGCTCCCGCGTTCCTCCTTGACGACGGCGGGCGCAGAGGATGTTATAAATGATAGCACAAATGAGCGAAGAATAAAGCGATCTAGCACGATAGGAGACATGAGATTTTTAACGTGGAAAACCCTTCCAATGAGGAAGAGAAAAAACCACGGGCGCCAGCCAATAGAACTTCACTATTTTTGGGTGTGTTACAAACGCCGGGGGTTTACAACTTGGGACTTATCCCGAACAGCGGCTTACATTAGGTATATAAAGGGGCAAACCCTAAACAAGGTAAAATCCGTATCCAACTCGTCAACAATTCGTACCGTACCGCAGGGGGTTGCCGCCCCCCGCGCTCCCCTCTGTACCCGCCACACAACAGGTGGGAAACGGGATGGCAAATTTCGTCCTCCGGCGACGGGCCTTGCTTCACTCCGTCTGAACTTTCCTCTATGTTTATATGAATATGGATCACCACAAAATAAGACTCCACCTTGAGAAAAATTCCTTCATATAGCATAAAACGAGACATCACCTTGAAACAACAAAGAAAACACTTTCTTCACTATATAGCCTCTTGGACTAAACAGTGATACCAACTAAGCTTGAACAAAACTCAAACGTAGTAACAGGAACTGGCTTTGTCATCATATCAGCAGGATTATCATAAGATTATCATGAGTTCTTATCTTGCATACCTTCAGCTTATCTTGTGCAACAACATCACACACACAATGATACTTGACATGAATGTGCTTTGTTCTCTCATGGAACATATGATCATTAGTAAGGTAAATAGCACTTTGGCTGTCAGAAAACAAGTTAATGCAAGTATCATCTCCACAAAGGTTAGCAAATAAACCTTTTAACCAAACCAATTCCTTGCATGCTTCTGCAATAGCCATGTGTTCTAATTCAGTGGTAGACTGGGCAACAACTGACTATAACATTGCCCTCCAACTCACGGCACAACCACCTAGCGTGAACACATAACCTGTGAGGGATCTCCTCTTATCCAAATCGACAGCAAAATCTGAATCCACATAGCCTTTGAGTCCCTCATCAAGCTTGCCAAACTTCAAGCAAGCGTCTGATGTGCCAAGAAGGCACCTGAAAATCCACTGAACAACCTTCCAATGTTCTTTGCCAGGGTTAGACATATATCTACTCACCAAACTCATAGCATATGATAAATCGGGGCGAGAGCAAACCATGGTATACATCAAAGAACCAACATCACTAGAATATGGAACTCTAGACATGTACTCATAATCCTCATCATTGCTAGGACATTGTAATGCTGACAATTTAAAGTGAGGAGCAATAGGAGTACTAATAGATTTTGCATCATGCATATTAAAACTACGAAGAACTTTCTTTATGTAACTCTGCTGACTAAGAAATAATAAACCAGAAATTATGTCTCCAGTAATTTCCATACCGAGTATTTTCTTAGAAGCATCAAGATCCTTCATCTCAAACTCACTACTCAACTGTTTCTTCAACATAGTGATTTCTTTCTTGCTCTTGAAAGCAATCAACATAACATCAACATATAGCAGCAAGTATATAGGTGGTTCATCAACAAACTTAATATACACACAACTATCAAATTCAGACCTCTTAAAGCCATGTGACAACATAAGCGAATCAAACCTTTTATACCATTGACGAGGAGATTGTTTCAAACCATAGAAGGACCTTTTCAGCTTGCAAACATGATCCTCCTTACCAGGTACTATGAACCCTTCTGGATGGTCCATGTATATCTGCTCCTCCAACTCTCCATGCAAAAACGCATTCTTCACATCTAACTGCTCAAGCTCAAGATCACGCATAGCAACAATACCAAAGAATGTACGAATAGAGGTATTATTGACAACTGGAGAGAAAACATCATTGTAATCAACACCTGGGATTTGACTGAAACCTTTTGCAACTAACCTTACCTTAAACCTTGGAGGCTCACTAGGAGATAAACCCTCCTTTCTCTTGAAGATCCACTTACAGAGAACGGCCATCTTTGGTTTAGTTAAGCGAACAAAATCCCACGTACCATTCTTCTCAAGTGATTGCATCTCCTCTTGCATAGCAGAGACCCACTTCTCACGGTCACTTGAACCAATGGCTTCCGTGTACGTGGATGGCGCATGATTGTTCTCCACCTGTTCAGCACAATTAAAAGCATAATGAACAATATCACACTCCTCAATTAAGTGTGTAGGAGGACGTGTATTCCTCTTTGGACGACCAGCAGCAGGAGACTGAGTTTCTTGCTGCAAAACAAGAGGTGATTGTTGAACAGTATCATGAACGTCATCATCAGTTTTAGTTTCTACTTCATCTGTGTGCTCCACCTGCACTCTAACTTCCTGCTTCTGATCAGAACTAACAGAGGAAACATATGTGGTTAAACTGTTAGTGAACATAGCAGACTCATTGAACACAACGCTTCAGCTCATGAAAAACTTCTTAGTCACAGGATTCCACAACTTTTTTCCTTTTACGCCAGAGCCATATCCAATAAACATGCACTTAATAGATCTAGGTTCTAGCTTTCCATTATTAACATGAGCATAAGAGGTACAACCGAAAACTCTTAGCAATGAATAATCAACAGGTGTACCAGACTATACCTTAATGGGAGTTTTCTTATCGAGCAAGATAGAAGGCAACCTGTTTATCAAGTAGCACGCGGTGGAGGCTGCTTCAGACCAAAAACGCTTGTTTACATGAGCGTTGGATATCATGGAGCGTGCTCTGGAGATGATGGTTCTGTTCATGCGCTCAGCCGCACCATTCTGTTGAGGTGTGTATGGGATGGTGTGGTGCCTCACGATTCCTTCTTCCCTATAGAAATCATCAAAAGCATCCGAACAGAACTCTCCACCATTGTCAGTAATTTAACCTTCCTTTTAGTTTGCCTATCTATCATAGTTTTCCACTGTTTAGACGCAGCAAATGTTTCATCTTCAGTTTTCGGGAAATAAGGGAACACTTTTCTAGAGTAATCATCAATAATGGTAAGCATGTAATTAGAACCACCATGAGAGGGATTACGAGGCTGGCCCCATAAATTAGCATGCACATAATCAATTATGCATTTGGTTGTATGAACGGAAGCATTGAACTTTACTCTCTTGTGCTCACAAAACACGCAGTGCTCACAGAACGTTGTCTTACTCATTGTGCATCCCTTCAGCAGATTTCTCTTCATCAATTCTGCCATACCAAGTTCACATATGCCACAGGTTAGTATTACTTGGCTCATCATTAGAGATAGTAGTAGTAGCAACCGAACTAGGTAAAGTAGTACCTCTAAGAATATATAACTTAGCAGAATTCATGTCACCTATCATATGAATAAGAGAACCTTTTGATACCTATAAGGTCCCCCTGAACCACTGTTCAAGGACCTCCGATATGCACACATTAACGATCCCAGATCACACCAGTCGTGAACAACATATCAAGTTGGCATTCAGATACAACATCCATTATACGTTTATGACCAAGTCTAGCACAACTGCCACGCAGGGCAAGCACACAACACACATAGCAGAAGACAATCAACACACAACGTAGTAGAGGTGAAGTCACGCCTTAACCTACAGGCTACTGACCGGGAGACGATCCTAGTTCGCAAGGCCATCAGTGCAGTACTCCTCATCGTAGATCTCCTCATGAGGCTCCTCATTAAAGTCTCGCAAGTAAATACTAGGGACGAAACCAATATGAGTATGTTTGAATGTACTCAGCAAGACACCCGTCATGAAGCTTATAGAATGCAAGTATGCTTATATGGTGGAGTAGGTAGGCTACACATAGGGTTCACTATCCATGATATATGAAGGATACATCATAGTTGATTTTGAAAATCTCTATATCTTTTTTGAAGAAGATACTTCAAAAGAAAATAATATAATTTTCTTTGTCTTATAGATATTGCATGTACAAGAGTTTTTGTAAAACTTTGTTTTAGATAAGAAAATTTTCTTTTTGCAAAACTTCTTATAAAACAACTTCCGGCTTTTCTTCATCCATACCTCACTGGTACAAAGTTCCTCCTTTCAATACTTCACACGTTCAAAACTCCCTTTCAAAACTCATTTTTTAAAACATTGACACGATTCTAGCTACATGGCCATTCAACTGTCCATATCCGAGGACACGGCTATTCAGAATAGTTTGACTCTACAGAGGTGTACACATTCCACAAGATCCAGAACATCCGTCGTGAACAAGCACAGACTATAACAACAGTATGTGAACATCAGATAACTGATCCTAACCATCCACTATGTTCAAGCTAGAATATGACTATTTCTTCAGTTGAGTATAATCTCCACAACATCATGTCTCACATCACCACTGCGGGAGACCCAACTGCTCGGCCGGGGGGTAACTTAATCCCTCACCTTGTATGCCTCGTGTTTCATAACTTGGCGACATTCGGTTCGAGGGAATCACATCCCTTATAGCAATTTGAGATAGAACACACACTAACAAGAACAAGTTTCAAATTAAGCCCCGTGCCCATGTTGGGGTGACCAACTGGGAAGTCCTTCCGGATGCGCATGAGTGAGGACAAAGTGCGCAGGAAAGACTAGTGTTGGTCTGTGGGGCCAGTCTAGAGATCCTAGAGAGCTACCAGGGGTGACAGCCGCCGGCTACGAGGTGGTCGGGGTGTTACATTTGGTATCAGAGCCGACCCTCGCGGTTACACGGGCGTGTGCGGGTCAGTGGGTGGACATGTGGGACATGTGCCGACACTGGACGCACAGACGAGTGCCAAGAGGGGAAGTTCCTGGACTGTAGGTTGACCGACGAGGGCTTCGGTCTTCTAAGGGGGGAGGATGTGAGATCCTGGCGCATGGCTCAATAGGATTAATAGGATACTCATATCAACAAGTTGCAACTTCTTTTCCGGAAGCTCATCTTGAAAGAACTCCAGTGTTAAGCGTGCTTGGCCTGGAGAAATTTGAGGATGGGTGACCGACCGGGAAGTCCTTCTCGGGTGCGCATGAGTGAGGACAAAGTGCGCAGGAAAGACTAGTGTTGGTCCGTGGGGCCAGTCTAGAGATCCTAGAGAGCTACCAGGGGTGACAGCCGCCGGCTACGTGGTGGCCGGGGTGTTATATTTGGTATCAGAGCCGACCCTCGCGGTTACCCGGGCGTGTGTGGGTCAGTGGGTGGACATGTGGGACATGTGCCGACACTGGGCGCACAGACGAGTGCCAAGAGGGGAAGTTCCTTGATTGTAGGTTGACCGACGAGGGCGTCGGTCTTCTAAGGGGGGAAGGATGTGAGATCCTGGCGCAGGGCTCAATAGGATTAATAGGATACTCATATCAACAAGTTGCAACTTCTTTTCCGGAAGCTCATCTTGAAAGAACTCCAGTGTTAAGCGTGCTTGGCCTGGAGCAATTTGAGGATCGGTGACCGACCGGGAAGTCCTTCCGGGTACGCATGAGTGAGGACAAAGTGCGCAGGAAAGACTAGTGTTGGTCTGTGGGGCCAGTCTAGAGATCCTAGACCAGGGGTGACAGCCGCCGGCTACGAGGTGGTTGGGGTGTTACAGCTTTGCCTCTCCACAGGTTTTTCAATAAAGTCTTTGTTTTGCAAAAACATATTTTTAAGGTGTCCACTTAATGACTTATAATTTTGGTGGTAATAAATACCTTAATGTGGCTATGGGCTTGGTAACACCAAGTTTCAACTACTGGCATAATAATAACTTATATAATATTAATAGTAGTAATAGTCACTCAAAAATAGTTTTGTTAATCCAAGTTTTGTAAAACTTTCATAAGTAAAACATGCATGATAGATAATGATAAGTGTAGTAGCAAGGATCAGGATGGCTTTCCTTTAAACTCTTTGTGTCCCTGGCCTTGAAGTAGCTTCAACTTGACACACATCTCTACAAATCTTTCTCCTTCTTCTTCGTTTTCTAACGTCGTAAAAAGAATAAAAGACACACACTCGGAACCAAAAAGGCAATCAATAACACAAAGAAACACATACATCAAGCAAACTTATACCAACGCAATCCCTCAAAAGTTATCCAGAAAACTACCTCACAAACTCTCAGGGTACAAAGCTATCGGCTAAAAAAAAACTAATGGCTGGGGAACCATATTCCACATCTTAAATATCATATGTTGAGTGGGTGTACCACTCTCATACCAAGACATTTAAGAAGCTAAAAATATAGCTTGTGGTCACAAGGGTGAGGCTACTAAAGTACAAACAATCATTCAAAGCAATACCCATGGCAGTGGGTATTAACAACAACAAACGCAAGCATCACCAAACAAGTTTACCACTAACTCAAGGCATAGACCACAAGATACTACTAAACACAACCAAAACACTGGTACAATACTCATGTTAAGGTAATCAGTCAGACAATTCCAAAACGCAAAGCAAAACACAGATGAACAAGCTAGTTACTGACTATGCTCATATCTCCACAAGGACTAAGGAATCACTTAATCATAAACATAACCAAACAAACCAGTGGCTCAATCAATTGTAACAAGTCATAACACACATTCTAAAAAAACATCACATGAAAAAAATAGCTATGAGTAGAATAATAACAAGAGTTCCCTAATAGCGTACTAATAAGAAAGATTTCTAAAGAGGCATGCCATAAGGAAATAATGTACTCTACAACTTATGTCCTCTAGAACCTCCACAAGTCAACTCACAATAAAAGAAGTGAAAACATGCTAAACATGCTAGGATAAAATAGAAAGACAACAATACTAGAGCAACTCATAATATCTAGTGGTGACACTAATTCAAGACTAGAGAAGCAAACAACACTACAAGGATGCATTTTCCTAAAAAACCAATACAATAATATAAATACTTAATAACAACACATACAACTTACACACGTTAGTAAGCAAGTATACTAAACCAGTTCTTTGAAAACAACTACTTAGCAAGAATCAACCATGTATAATAAATCCTGCTTTTCTAACAATCAAATAACAATCATCAAAGTGCCATGCTAAAACAACTAGTAGCTATGCACTCAACACAAGATCAACTAAACACTTCTTAAAATTAAAACACTCAAGGACTTTCTATCCACCATAAATTACCAACACTAGGAAATACTTCTATTAGTACCAACACTCAAAAATAATCAAAACAATAGTCGATCACTTCTTAATATGATATTCCCAAGGGAACATCTTGTCAAAAAATGCACCTCAACTAAACATACTAAGATTCACAAAGCATTAGTATCACTCCAATCAATAAAGTAGAGCAATAAACTATTTTCCTTGGCGGAAAATACTAAACACACATATATTACTATATGCTACTTACAACAAAGTGCATGGTAGGGAATTTGTATTCCTAACCGAAATGCAATGGGACCAGTGGGATATGCCCCACTAATAACCAATGCATTAAGAGGTCACAAAGCCTCTGGTCTCACCTGAGAAAAATATACTCTACCAAACAATTATCACACAACTAATCCTACTAGTGAAAACAATAAAGTGAAAATAAACAAACAATTGCTACACATGCTTTTCTATAAAATAAAGTGCAAGCTAACAGAGATGATAACACTCTAATATCAGTACCAAAATGGTACTAGAATCAATACATAAACATAAAAAACTTAGGTACTAAACACACAAAGACTTGCTCACACAATCTATTCAAATAAAAAAAAATACTAGAAAACAATAGAAGGCTATTTCTATTTCTATTTCATATCCAAACATGCACAAACTTCCTATCATACTAGTATTGCAAGAAACGAACCAAATAACATAGAGCATATCATCTACACATGCTAGGAAACAAGTTTCCAACAAACAAACATTTATTCCCAAACAAACACACAAGATTTAATAAAAATAGAAAAGGTGATGTATCTAGAAATGCACACCAAAAATAATCTAGAGCTCTAAAAATAATGCCAAGCTAGGATTGCATAGAGCTAGTCACACACAAACTCATCCAATTGGATCCACATCAATATTCATTTTAAACTCTCTCAAAAAAACCCTAGAAATGCCTACTGGCCTTTTACCAAAATGGATGGCATTTCCAAATGGTAACAACCCTTCATGCAAGGTCAATACCTAATGATATATCTATCCAAGAGATACTCAAAAAATTTGATTTGCAAGATTTGGATACAGATCCAAAAAGGTCTCACAGACACACTAGTAGAGAAGTGCCTTTCTACGGAATAGATTTTGTGGCGCATGGCTTCTTGGTGCGCCACAGAAATATATTTTTGTGGCGCACGGGTGGGCATGCGCCAAAGAAAAGAGGCATTCTGTGGCGCACGGGACCGTGGTGCGCCACAGAAAAGAGGAATTCTGTGGCGCACCGGATAGGGGTGCGCCACAGAAATAAGTTGGGGGCCCACACCAATGATTGCCACACTCCTATTCTGTGGCGCATGGTGGTTAGTGCGCCACAGAAATATGACATTTCTGTGGCGCACCACTGCCACGTGCGCCACAGAAGAGTCATCCCAAAAAATTCTGTCCACACGCACCAACTCCACCCCCCCCCCCCCGGGAACGCCTTTTCTAGTTTTTGACGGAAGAGTTGGCGGTCTAAAAAGCATCAAAAAATAAATCCCTTATAGATGCACGGAGAGTTTAAGGTCTACTTTTTTTTATCAAATTTTGAAATATGAATTTCGACTTTCTGAGCAAAAGTTCGTTAAAAAAAGTAAAATGGGCATAACTTTTGCATACGATGTCGAAAAAAAATGATCAAGATATCAAAAAAAAACTAGAGAGAAAAAGGAATCCAACCTCACTGGCCTTCGGCCTGTGAGCTTTTTTTAGAATCGCCAAATTCCAAAAGGAACAAAAGTTATGGCAGTTTGAAGTTTTTGACTAGAAAATTTAAAAAAAAAAGAAAAAATATTCTATGGCGCACCCCTTCATTTGGTGCGCCACAGAATTGTGGAGGCAGGATTCGAAATCCCGCCTCCTCCCCTCCTCTGCTTCCTCTTCTACCCTCCTTCCCTCCTCTTCTTCCCTTCTCCCCTCCACTTCTCCTCCACTTCTCATCTTCTACCTCTCCACTTCTCTCCTCTCCTCCACCTACTACTCCACCTCTCCTCCTCAACCACCCCCACCACCACCACCACCACCACCACCTCTCCTCCTCCTCCTCCACCACCACCACCTCCGGCGAGCTCCTCCTCCTCCTCCACCACCTCCACCACCACCTCCGGCGAGCTCCTCCTCCTCCTCCACCACCACATCTCCTCCTCCTCCACCACCACCTCTCCTCCTCCTCCTCCTCTCCTCCTCCTCCACCACCACCACCACCACCACCTTCGGAAAGGTTCTCCTTCTCCTCCCCACCAACTCCGGTGACCCCCATCCTCCACCCACCAACTCCGGCGAGCATCCGACGAGATCCGGAGAAATTTCGAAATTTCGAAAAATTCCCGCGGCCAGATCTGGCCGCCTTTTTTTTTTTTGAAATTCAAAAAAAAATTCTGTGGCGCACCCCCCTTGGTGCGCCACAGAATTGCAAATTTCTGTGGCGCACGGCTGAGGTGCGCCACAGAATTGACATTTCTGTGGCGCACGGCCACGGTGCGCCACAGAAATAATTTTTATGGCGTGTATTCTGTGGCGCACCCCTCTGGCCCCTAGGTGCGCCACATAATGCTAAAATGGTGCGCCACAGATAGGCATTTTTCTACTAGTGACAGTCTGTGGCATTTTTATTACCACGGCAAAAATAATCAAGCAATCATGGATCTACCACTTGGAGGTGTTCAATACAAAGTTAAGCTACTGCCAAATTTTTTTTGTAGAATTTTACTTCGACAAATCCTATTTTTAACAGGCCTAAAGTAAATACTCAAGTTTCTGTTAAAAATTAAAATGAAAAACAAATAACATGGTGCGCTGGTTTTTCATCTGTGCGTGGCCCAGCTAAGCACAAGGTGGCCCAACAGCGAGCGTGCACGCGGTCCAAACGCGGGAAACGCACCGGTCCAACGTGGCCCGTTGATCAAAGGATCAACGGCGCACGGGCGCCGTCCTCCTCTCTCTCTCTTCTCTCTCTCTCAATGGAGACGAAAGGGGAAACGACGATAGCCGTGGTGCTCACCGTGGGGCACGACAGGGACGGGCGAGGGGTCGGGGAGGTATCAGGGGCTCGGGGGAGTTGAGGGGCGTGGGCGCTGGCGACGGTGGCAGCTCCAGACGACGGCACGGGTGAAGAGCAGTTGCGGCGGCGACGGAGACGACACCGGCGTTCCTGCACAAGCGCGAGCACGGGGAGGGGTTAGGGTACTCTATGGACTATGGGGATCTCATTGGTGGTGACGAAGAGCGGTGGGAGGGCACGTAAGAGACTCTACCTTGCCCGAGTGGCTGCGGTGGCCGACGGCAAGATTTCGCCTCGGGCGCTCGCAGAGAGCTCGCTGGCTCGATGCTACGGGTGGAGGCGAGTGCAGTGGAGTGTGGGAGCACAGTGGGGAAGGGGTGAAGCTCGGCGTCACTTGTACTCGCGGCATTGAGGGAAGTGGCATGGGAGCGGTCTCGGTGGCGTCGTGATCGTCATGGGCTGGCGCTCTGGGGGCGTGTCCACGACGTGCACGGGATGGCACCATGTCAGGGGGCTAGAGGGTGGTCGAGGGAAGCTAGTAGGTGGCATTTGTGGGTTGGAAGAGCCACGGCATGGCCATAGTGGCCGTGCACTGTGCGCCATGTCCCTGCCCTGCACTTCTCTGTCCTCTCCACTTTCCCACTCGTGTTCTCTCTCCCTTGACCATCTAGAAGCAAGACAAAGCATCCATAGTAGAGTACAAACATAAGAGATCACAAATGGAAAAGTGGCATTTCAAATTTTGCACCAAAAGCAATTGAAATCATCTGCCAAAGTTTGGTAAAAATAAGAGTGATGAAATCTTTAGAAAATTCAGTTATAGAGACTTAGAAAATTTCTAAGTGCTGGGAAGAGTTAAAATGAGAAAAATGTCCAGATTGTTTTAAGAGATCAAATGAAATCCAAATGTTTATTTTTCAGAGTTGGATATTGTTAAACATGTTTTAAACTTTCAGAAACATCTTTTGAAAATAAATTCGGAATAGTGGAAGGCTATGAAAACAAAGTGGAAAAAGAGGTATTTTCTGTTTTTCTCTGTTTTCTAAAAATGCCTTTTTCTGTCTTATTTTTCTTCCACAAAAACAACATGCAAAAGATTATTTTTCTTATTCCAAAATCCGTTAGTGTTCAGATCATACCATCGTGCATCCTGATCTGAATGGAGCCTCTGCCCACAATGTCACATGGGTTATCATCTCCCATACGCATGATATCTCCACTCTGCATAGACTCATAAGAACTGAACCAATCTCGGTCAATGCAAATATAAAACGAGCATGTAGAATCAAGGATCCACTCATCACGTCCAACAACACAACCAGCAAACACAACAACAACATCACCGGAATCAGAATCAACACCAGCTGCAACAGAGGCCTTACCATCACCATCGGAGTTGTTTTTCGGATTATACTTACCAACTCTTTTATCCTTATTATGCAAATTCCAACAGTCATCAATGACATGATTGTTTTTCTTACAATACCTGCAGAATTTATCCTTACCCCTAGACTTCGAATGGCCTCGACTGTTCTGGCTCTTGTCAAGGTTGTTGTTGCTTGGGCCTGCCACGAACCTGCAAAGCTTCGCCCCTGGAGGACAATGTATCATAATGAACCATATGTTTCATATTCTATCTCGTTTGGAGAGCCTCATATACTTCCGAAAGTGTTAGTTCATCACGGTCCAATAACAAAGTATCACGCAGATTTGTAAAAGAATTTGGCAGCGAGCATAGCAGCAGAAGAGCTAGATCATCATCGTCATATTTTACCTCTATGGACACTAGGTCTGCAACGATCTCCTTAAAGATCGATACGTGGTTCATTACTGAACCACCTTCCTGCAGCTTGTGTGTGAAGAGCTTCATATTCACGTGCACCTTGCTGGTTAGATCCTTAGACATGCAGATCTCTTCCAGCCTTTTCCAAAGTCCTTTTGCGGATTCCTACTTCAACACCTCTTGCAAAATTTCATTAGATAGATGTAGTTGAAGCATAGACAAAGCCTTACCGTCTTTACACATGTCAGCGTCTGTCCACTTCTTCGGATCCGCTTCCTTGGATCCATCCATCGCATCATCAAGATCTCCAGAATTGGAGAGTATTGCCCTCATCTTGACTTTCCACAACGAGAATCTCGTCTTGTAGTCCAGCAACGGTAGATCAAACTTCAATGCTGCCATCGCAAAATCCTAATCTGCAAACCAGGGCTCTGATACCACATGTTATAAACGATAGCACAAATAAGCGAAGAATAAAGCGATCTAGCACGACAGGGGACACGAGATTTTTTAACATGGAAAACCCTTCCAACGAGGAAGAGAAAACACCACGAGCGCCAACCAGCAGAACTTCACTATTTTCGGGTGTGCTACAAACGCCGGGGATTTACAACTTGCGACTTGTCCCAAACGGCGGCTTACATGAGGTATATAAAGGGGCAAACCCTAAACAAGGTAGAATCGGTATCCAACTCGTCAACAACTCATACCGAACTTTTCTTTATCTTTATATGAATTTGGATCACCACAAAATAACAGAGGAACAGGCGGCCTCGGGGTTGGTAGTGGCATCGGGGTGGAGGTGAGGAGCGGCGACGTGGGGCATCGCGGATGTCGATGATTGGAGCTTCACACTGCTGCTTCACAATGGGGCGCGGCACAGGCGGCAGCCGCAACACGTTCCCTATGGCGGCAGAGGCTATGCAGAGGGCGAGGGGAGATGAGGTTGTGCACGTCAAGGCAAAGTCTGTGTCTTTCATAGTTAGCCGAAGGGCGACGATGCCGGCATCATGTCAGCAAAAACGTCGTGTCACCGGTTTTATTGCGACGCGTGCTGCAGGCCGACGTCCCATCGCATTGGAAACCAGCGAGCATCGTTAAACGTGGCTCGCCCTCCTGCATGGCGTCTTTACTTTACTCACGCCCCGCCCCGCCTTCTCTCTGGAGCCGGCTCCTCTAATGTTGACAAGTCAGTGGAACTACAGTGCTTTGCAGTGTAAAAACGAGGAGCAAAGTCGTAGTAGAGTAGCAAACACGGTACGTATTATACTGTAGACCGTAGCAGGTAGTTAATATAGATATAAAAAATAAAATTAATATTATTACACCTTAAATTTGTTTGTAGGTAATTAGTGTAAATGTATATAATAGATTTGTAATTTGCAAATTAATTTGAATAGTTTTGGTCTTAATCATATGGAACGAGAGAAGTACCGTAACTTCTCTAACTTTGCTTCTCTAAGTTAGAGGATCCAGTCCCGTTCTCTCTATGATGAGCGGGCTCCTTCGCTGGGTGGGCTAACCGGAGAATGTCCGGCGCCCCCTCAGGCCCTCAAGTATGATGGGTGAGGTGAGGTGCCAGACATAATTTGATGGGTGAAAACGTTTAGGACGCTGTTTAAACACATGAATGCTCACCAATTAGCTGCCCGGCTTACTAACTCTCAAAAAAAAGAAAAACTCCTCGGCTTACCTGACTTGAGTTTTCCTTCCAACTTGAAATATCTGACGAGTCTGCACTGCTGTAGCACCTGTTAGCATTATTTATATCCATTAAATCTCTTCTCTCATTCTCAGCTCGATCTAAGTTGGTTGCTCGTTTCCCTTTACAAGGAGCGCCGCCGCTACCTATCATCTGTTCTATCACCGATATTGTTGCTGTATTTGCACCAGTAGCAGCAAGCTAGCAGGTACCTGATATACCTCGATGGAGAAGGACAGGTCGGCGTGGTTAAACCTGCAGGCGGCGCCGACGGCACGCGTGGACGGCAAGACGGTGCGGCTGTTCCAGTGCCTCTTCTGCGACAGGACGTTCCTCAAGTCGCAGGCGCTCGGCGGCCACCAGAACGCGCACCGCAAGGACCGCCTCTTCAACGACCCCTACGGCGAAAGCGCCACCGTGTTCGTGGGGGCGCCGTCCGTCGGGCCGCCGTGCGACCCAGCCGCTGGCCGGTCCATGCACACTTTCGTCGTCTCGCACGGTGCTGCCGCAACAGCTTCGGCGCCAGCAGCTGATGCCATCAGGCCCGAGAGGTGGAGCGCCGGGGCTTCACGCTTCGCGGAGCTCCCGCTCCTCGTGGACCCAGCGGACAGTCGATACGGCGTGGTAGGCTGGTCAAGCACCGGCGAGGCGCTGGACCTGGAGCTGCGCCTCTAGCTTGCGTCGCCTGCTGGTGCCATCTTCCTAAGGTATAACATCATTTTGAGGAAGTACCCAGGCATGAGAACTTAGCTCCCATCGATCTTTTTTTTTTTCAGTTTAGCTAGTGTAAACAACGGCGTGATTGATTAATTGATCTCCATGCAGGCGTCGTGGGTCAATGAAAACAGTCAGCCGCAGAAATTAATCTGCATCGTCCGTCCTCCGTTGCTGTACCTACCTGAAGGTTCTGTTAGTATTTATTTTTTGTGTGTGGAAAGAGGGGACATAGCTCCGCCTCTGCATCAAAGCACAGCCCAAATGTACTTAAAGTGTGTGGTTTAATTTAATCTGTTACTATTTATCCTCCTGCTTAGTTATATGTGAACTTAATTTAATCTGTTACTATTGATCTGCCTGACCGTAATATAACTACTAGGAGTACTATCTTGTCGTATGAACGAACCGCTTCCCCGCTCTTAATAATTTGGTAAAGCTGACTGGCCACTCTTGTTCTCCCTACGACCCTACCGTACGATGTACACAGTTGTATGCGACAAAAGAAAATGTACAGTAGTGGAGTCTCGATGGTATCGGTGCTGTGCCACGAATAACGGGGATGGCAGTGCTATGCCACGACTGACTCAATGTGGCCATCGTCTGGTTTTTTATTTTGACATCGCAAAGAAGCCGTTGCCTGGATCGAGCTGGACCATGCGCAACGGTTTTACAATTCGATTTCATTTACGTTTTTCTGTTCTAACCGAGATTCCTAAATTTCAAGAATTTATTAAAAAAGGTCAAAATTAAAATAGGGTAAAATTCGTAGTTCCTGCAATTAAATTTATTTAGCAAAATCAAATGAGAAGATATAACATCAAACTCACAATACTGCATACAACTACCTATACCCTCAACCACTAGACTAATGTGAATTTGATATTTTCCCTCTTAGAAGCGTGACCGTATGGAACTTTTTCAGTTTGATCGAAATTTTCGTATGAGATTATGTTTTGTCGCCCCTCACCGAAAATTTTCATATTGAGGATTTCTTCTGAAATTTTCCTGGAGGTGCTCCTACTATTTCTCAGTCACCACATGTGGTAATGTGCTTCACGCCGACCTCAACATCATTTCTCGCCGCCCCAATTACTCTTCTCATCTCTATTTGTGTGTATGCATACAACATGCCATTTTGATATTATTTTTTCGACGGTGCCGTTTTGATACTCCCTCTGTTCTGAATTAGTTTGCGTATAGTAAAAGTCAAACTTTCTGAAGTTTGACCTATAATATATAGAGAAAAAATCGACATCTACGATATAATTTTAGTACCATTAGAATCCAAGTAAGATATATTTTCACCTTATATACATTTGATATTATAATAGTTGATTTTTTTGTATATATTTGGTCAAACATTTGAAAGTTTGACTTTGAAAAAACCAAGAACGCGAAGCAGATAAAAACAGAGGGAGTAGTTACATAATGAGAACGAATCATGACTGATGTTTTTTGTAACAAGTCAATGGATGGTGCAATATTTGGAATAATGAATTAATGGATGCAGGCGTGTAGTGCTCTAACGTAATGAAAGGATTGAGATATTTTGTTACCCACTTATGTCCACTGTGTAATTCATCCATTTATAATAACTAGTAGCCTTGCACGTGCACGCACGTCTCTACAGAATACAACCTATGATTTTGTTGATCAATAACACATAGCTTATTTTTTTCGAATAAGCATTGACATTGCATTACAAAATTGCATCTGCAAAATTCTATTGTTTTTTGGGATATGGAAGAGATTAAAATATTATACTCGGTTATTCTCTTTCTTTTGTTCGATTACAGACATTTCATTCGGACAAGACTATTTCCAGGTACTCTTTCACATCAGAAAAATAAGTAAAAACATCTATTTTAAACCGTAAAAAAAATCATCTATTTCTTAAATACAACGATTGCTACCGCTTACTCAAGTCACCACACAACGTGTCTGATCTACAAAATAAATTCGGACAAGCCAAGCCACACCAAGAGAGAGCAGGATACCGCACAATGGCAAACCTCCGCTGGAGCACTCCAAATGCACGCTCGACATCCTTTTTTGTGCTCTCTTGTACCGAGGCAAACCAGGATTTCTTGTTGCCTAGAGGATTGGAAATTGTCTTCACAAATGTTGACCATCTTGGATAGATACCATCCTCTAGGTAGTACCCCTTGTTGTACTCGTGGCCATTGACAACATAGTTCACTGACAGAGCATGGCCTTCAACAAGTTTCGCGAACACGGGGGAACGCTGCAACACCTTGATGTCATTGTTAGATCCTGCCATGCCGAATAACGCATGCCAAATCCAAGTCTCGTGAGTCGTGATCGACCACTGCCTCAAGTACCACGCTGCAAACTCCATGATGGCCCCCTTTGTACAATCCTTGCCATCCAAATGGGCAGTTCTTCCAGCTTCAGTGCATGCAATCAATGCTTCCTAGCATACCAGGAAAACCTCTTGCTTCATTTGTTGCCAGGATCCGAGCAGTTTCCTCCTCATTTGGTCCTCTCAAGTAGTTTGGGCCAAACACTTCCACTATCGCAGTGCAGAACTTGTACATGGCTTTGATAGCCGACGACTCAGACATGCGGAGATAGTCGTCCTTGCCATCTGCAGGGGCATCATATGCAAGCATTCTCATAGCAGATGTGCACTTCTGAATTGAGGAGAAACCTAGCATCCCCACTGCGTCTTTCTTCATCTTGAACCAAGGGTCGTGCTCCCTCACACTCCGCACCAATGTGTTGAACAACCTTCGGCTCATCCAAAATCTTCGTCGAAAATCCTTTGCATCGAATCTTGGTTCATCCGCAAAATAGTCGGCGAAAAGCATGCAGTGGCCCTCCATTCTCATCCCCGGTTTCGTCTTTCTCCTCCCAAACTTGGATCCTCCTCACTTTGGTTCGCGGTTGTCTTCCTCATCGGCGAGAAGTTGTGTCAAACAAGCAAGAAAAAGCAAATTTTCATCTTTCTCCTCGTCGATATCGGCTTCTTCCTCTAAGATAAAGTTCATCATCATCTCATCGTCGCTGTCCATCTGTAGAAATGAAAATGGCTTCAAAATATGACAAAAACAACAGCCGGCGCCCAGCCGGGCAAATCGCCGAACACCTTGGGGGCGAGGTGGTTACCTCTGGCCGTCGGAGGTGGCGCATGTGGCGCGGCCTGTGGTCGGAAGCGCGGCGGAGACGCCGAGGACGGACGCGCAGCCGGAGGCGCCGATGGGGTGGAGGCGCGGTGGGAGAAAACGGCGGCGCTTCTGGGCGGAGGGAGACGGCAGTGGGCGAGGCGGCCTATGCGGCGCGCAGATGGCGGGGAGCAAGGGGACGTGGCGCAAATGAGTCCTTTTGTTTCGCTGGCAAGACGGGCCCGCGACGCATTTCGACTCGTCCGGCGCCCCCACGGGAACCTCTGGGGGGAGGGGTTGGGCTGGGTTTGCCGGACGGGAACAAGGGGGCGTCCGGACGGGAAGGCCCAATGAGGGGCGCGACTGGGCGCGCTCGGGGCCCGTCCGAACGGGAAGAGGCCGTGGGGGCGTGTTTGGGGGGCGCGACTGGAGATGCTCTAAGGTCCTCTCTCTCATAGAACATGCCCGCCCTCTTCTACTGCATCCCATCGATGGAAGAAGAATACCCTCCCCTGGCCACCCTTCCCTTGTCGTGATGCCAGTCCATGGAAGCCATCCAGTTGGACATTTTTAAACTGGTATACCTATGTTTATTTACAACCCACCATAGAAACCGGTAGCATACCTATAACAAAAAGAGAACGTTTTGTTGTTGTACCCACCTTGGTAAGACAAGGAATTATCACTTCGTAAGCAAAGGCTATGGATGTGGTCGGGTATTAATAGGTCCTTCTATGGTGTTTTAGAATAATAAGATAAGGTTGTAACTCTAATAGTTTTGTAGGACTAATGAACTGCAACTGACGAAAAGTGCGACACCGGGGCGAATCCCGCGCCGCCGCCGGTCCCTCCCTCGTCGCGCCTCCTTGCGGCTGCTGTCGCCGGCTTCCGCGCCGTGGCAGTGGCGGTCTCCCCGCTGCCAAACAACTGGCGGCGGGGGTGGTCTCCTCCCTCTCCGGGCGGCGGGCGGCGGGCCCGGGCTGGGACGGCGATGGCGCGCCGTCGGTGCTGGCAGCCGGAGCGGCGACTCCGGGAACGCGGTAGGGTGGCGGATCCGGCGCCTTGCGCCCGGATCTTGTGGGGTCGTGCCTTGGCTTGGCCGCTCGGGCGGCAGGTCGAGGTCGTCGGCATCGTGGCGGCACAGGCGCAGGTGCTGCCGGCAGCGCGGCGTGCGGGGCACGGCCAGGGGGCGCAGGGCGCCGGCGCGGCCTAGGGGTTGGGCCCGTGGGGGGGCGCATCTAGGCTGGGTGGGCCGGTGCCAGGAGGGGCTGCTGCGGCACCTGGAGTGAGGAGGGAGTATATGTAAATATAAATGAACTACATAAAATATTTGTTAAATATTAGTACTTCTCCGTTCATGTTAAATACTATTAATGTACCGGCAAAAAAAATCTCGAAGTGAAGTTTGTTCAAATTATTCTAGTACTATGTGAAATTTTACTGGAAAAAATTATGCGCATGTAACCGACAAAGAAATACTGAGTACAACCTTTTTTTTGTAAGAAGCAGATCGATTGGCTATTAAATTGGCCAGGGCGTTCATGAGCCTTTTTTTCCAATCTGGACATGCACGTACAAACGGCTGTTTTCCTATAAAGGAAAAGTAACGGCACTTTCATAACGGAATACATCTGGTAAATTCACTATAGGTGCCGCGAACCGTGATTTGCGAGGATTCTGGCCCCGAGCCTATCGTGTTTTTTACCTTACCGTACGCGTAAAGTATTTACTATATCGCTGTTGCGGGATTGACCAGGTCTACATGTTTTTTTAGGAGATGGATTGATGGGGTGCTAGGGCGTGTTGAGTTAGCTCAACATTGGAACGACGTGGACCGTTCGATTCAACAAGGTTGACGGTTAAGATTTAATGTATCTACGAAGTTTGCTCTTTTATAAGTAGTTTAGATTAGATTAGATTAGATTAGATACTATTACTTTTGCTAAGGTAGAAACATGATTGGCACATTCAAAGTTTTAAGCTACAAGTTTAGTGTAAAATAAAACAGAAAACAAACACAAAAAATTTGTTGCTGAGATTGGAAGCGAAAATCTACCGCACGCAATAGTCAACCAGTAGCATGTGATAGCAAACTAGCCAGCGGCTCACACCGTGAACCCCTTGATTATGCCCGTTTGTAACGAAAATACCAGTGGAGTGTTTTCACTTCCCTTGCAGTTATGCTGATTCTCATCTTGCACTCTCAAAATGTTTAGGACAAAAAATGTACTCCCACCGTCTCAAATTAATTGCTACAAAGCTGGATAAAATTTGATGTATCTAACTATAAATTATGTCTAGATATACACATTTTAATCATTCTTATGATAATTAATTTGAGACGGAGGATGGCATTATGGGCGTGGTGTGGCGTCGTACGATGACAGATGTGGTGCAACAGAAGCTGTCGCCCATGGTGAGTAAGTAGACAGACACAAGCATGATAGCTGGCCTGTGTTCAGGTCCCTACCACTCTATAGCCAACCGGTTCAAGCAAAAACAGTGCTGGTATGTCAGAAATGCAATGCTCCTTGCTTGGCGTTTTCCTGCGTGGATTATCGGTGAGCCAGGTTACTTGCATGACTATAGTGGCCGGTGACTAGTCAACGTTGATCGGTCCCAGCCAAATCGGGGGCACTGGAAAGTGGGGGGGCCTGGGTGTGGGAGGTGCTGTATATGTCTAGTGACGTTTATTCCTGCGCTTGGCAACAAAAACCGTGACATGACGCATGGAACATGGTCCGAATGGAAACTTTCTATAAATGCTCCACGAGTCGGTAATTTCTCCCCCAAACCAATTTTTTAAACAAAGCCAAATTAACTGGTAAAGAGAATCGGATGTCAGAGATATGGAGATGGAACCATAATCATCTCCCAAGGTTCCCCTAAGGATAGTCGTCTCTTTTTCTGAGCAGTCTCTAGTCTAAAGATTAGTGTGTTTGCAATGGCGATCTGGATTTTAATGTTGGTCACCTTCTTCTGCCCCACCCTTGCAAATGGCTAGCAAGGTGCCTGAAAAGAGCATTAAGGCGCTTGAAAGGATCAATAATCTCAGCCTCACATTTCCAGTACAGCATCCCCAAAACCTTCCAACATGAGCTAGAATAACGCAAACCTGAACCTCCTCTTAGATCTAACAGCAGCACTCAACGAGAGGTGCAATCGTGTGCGGTCCAACACATGACTTGACAGAGGTTGCAGAATACAATCATGATAGCAGATGTCCCAATCCACCAAGGCAATCGCCTTATCAATACGTGTCATGGTTGGCGACTCCCTCGCAGTGCTCCAGGTTTACAAGCGGACATGCAAGTAGCTGTCTCTCGATCCAGGTCAAGGATTAGATGGCTTAAGGAAGGGGATGCAAACACCAGGCTCTTTCATGCTGTAGCAAATGGGAGAAGGGTGAAAAGCTTTATAGCAATGGTTCAAGTGGAAGGAAACTTGATTACGGAGCAAGCTCAAAAGGAAGAAGTTTTCTATCAGGCTTACAACAGGTTGCTAGGCAAGCTGCGGACAAGGGAGTCTACCATGGACTTGGACTATATGGGTATTCAGGCCCATTAACTCCATGAGCTAGATGGACCATTCACAGAGGAGGAGGTTTTGGCCACGACAAAGGAACTCGCACCGAACAGGGCTCCCGGGCTGGCCGGGTTTGTGGGGGCTTTCTATCATAAAGCGTGGCCCATCATTAAGAGGGATGTCATGGAAGCTGATGGCGTGTGAACACACGTTTGTTGGGATACCCCAAGAGGAAGGTATGATGAGTACAAAAGCAAGTTTTTCTCTCAGTAAGGAACCAAGGTTTAATCGGACCAGTAGGAGAAAGAAATCACTTCTGAAGGTTGTTGACAGCTGATGTTGGTAGGGCGCGTTACTAGGCTCAGCAGCAACGTGGAATCTATACACAACACAACCAAGATACTTTGCCCCAACGAAACAGTGAGGTTGTCATCTCACCGGTCTTGCTGAAAACAAAGGATTAGACGCATAGTGTGGAAAATGATGTTTGTTTGCAGTGAATGAAATGAGAATAGCGTTTGCAGTAGGTTGTATTATCAGTGTAAAAGAATGGGCCGCGGTCCATAGTTCACTAGAGGTGTCTCTCCATAACAGATAAATAACATGCTAGGTGAAGAAGTTACAACTGGGCAGTTGACAAATAGAGAATGCACCGCAATGCATAAACATGACATGATGACTACTATCATATTCATTTGGGCATTAGAACATGATAGATAGACCATTATCCAACTGCATATATGACTAATAATCTACCCTCACCACGTCATCCGAGCAAACTTTGGGTATTACGTTGCAAGCAACAGATTATTGCATTAAGTAAAGTGTGTAATGTAAATAACACAATTATCCTTAGGCAAACTGTTGTTGTTTTACCCCTAGTGGCAACATAACATCCACAATTGAAAACTCATGATCCCTCTAATGATTTTGGTGATGATAACAACGCAGGTATCCTCTCTCTAACAATGTTGTTTAAGTATATGCAACCGGCCTCTCAGATGATTATTGATAATGCTCTCAAAATGTTCAAACAGGATTTCTGAAAATGATCTATACTGCTACAGGATTTTTCTGCTGCTGACCCCGGAATTTCCGGTGGATATGGGGCGGAATATCCGGCCCTTGCACCAGAATATTCCGGCCCCTCTGGCCACTTCAAACGACTAACTATCTTCTCCAACTGCCCGCGCACAGAAGTTAGGGCGGATATTTGCCCGGAATATTCCGGGGCAAATTTCCGGCCCTCTGGTCCTTAGCAGTTTTTGGAGATTTCTCAGGTGCCCGCACGCAGAGATGGGGGCGGAATATTGGCCGGAATTTTCCGGCCCCGGATTATTCAAAAATTCGTCCCCCGGATATTTCAAATATCCGGCCTGGTCCTTAGCAGTTTTTCAGCGTGGTGCTGCTGCCCACGCATAGAGATGGGGGCGGAATGTTGGCCGGAATTTTCCGGCCCCGGAATATTCAAAATTCCGCCCCTCGGATATTTCAAATATATGGCCTTTCTGCACCGGAAATTTTCGGTGCTAACCCCGGAATATTCCGGCCCTGGCGCACTGCAACGGTCAGAATTTGGAGGATCCTATAAATAGATGTCTTCTTCCTCTAGATAACTAGTTCGTCCATTCCTCTCTCTCTTCCATTGTTCAAGAGTTCAAAACGCCCCGATCTCCCTCCTCCTCCAACCAAACTCGATGCCCTTCAAGGATCTCATGGAGGAGTCCTAGATCTACCTTCAAAGTTCATGAGGAAGACTAGAGCAAATAATTTTAGAACAAATGATATCACATCATGAAGCAATTATTGATGTTTATGGGACAAATTCACACAGAACTCAGAATGGCAAAAATTCTCTCTCAACTGTGCATAAAGTTAGAAGATGGAGACTCAACATAAAAGTAAAAGAAAGTCCCTTCGCGGAGGGAAGCAGGAATCACTCATGTGATAGAGCTTTTTATTTTATTAAACAGAGGTATTAAAAGTTTGACACTCCTCCCATCCATCTTTCACAAACCATGGCTAACCGAATCTCGGGTGCCTACCAACAATCACATACCGTGGAGGAGTGTCTATATTTTGGGAGATGTATGCTAATGTCAAAGAATGGTAAACAAAAAATAAAGTACGTCAAAAGCCAACTGGATTCACAAGAGCGGCTCCCATGTGAAGGACGCATCTGGGTAGAAGGTCATCCCTCTTTCTCTTTTGTTTACACAATTATGCTTTGACTGATAAATCAAAGGCAAAAATAGTGAAGAGATTTTGTGTGTATTAATTTGGGACTGGACACCCCGCTGCCAGCTCTTCTATCATTTGGATAAGCGGATGAAGCCACTAGTCCAGGGTGTGAAATCCAATCAACAAGTGAGATAAAGATTCTCCATTGACGTCCTCATGAGCAAAAACAGGAACATAAAGTAGGAGTAATTTTGAAAGTTTTAAAGGTAACCCATGAGCAATTTACTTTGGAGTGGCAGTTAAAAACCACATGTAGGTAGGTATGATGGACACAATGGGGAAAACTTTGGTTTAAGGGAGTTGGATGCACGAGTAGAGGTCATACTCAGTATAGGTGGAGGCTAGCAAAAGACCGGGAGCGACAAATCAAGAGAGCATAAGAGCCATAATCATGCATAGAGACATAAACATCATTAATTAAAGCATAATAGGTATCACAAGTTCAAAAACTAAGTGGTCATGGAGGCTATTCGTGACTGGTTCATAGTCAAAAACAAGGTGTGAGCATGCGCCAAGTCAACCAAATAAAACATTCGAAAGAGAATACCATAAATTTATGCTTCCTTATGACAAGAACAACTCATGAATCTTTCAATGACATATTAAACTCTCTCAGATATTTGAGGCTATTCATGGTACTCAACATCACAAGGC
Source organism: Alopecurus myosuroides (assembly GCA_028641055.1). NCBI lineage: Eukaryota > Viridiplantae > Streptophyta > Magnoliopsida > Poales > Poaceae > Alopecurus > Alopecurus myosuroides. The sequence goes on from CM054062.1 coordinate 324,518,758, forward strand.
TTTAGAACTAAAATAACATTTAGCATGGCATGAAAAAGTTATAGCAACAGTCTATACAAGCTTCTACTTGCACCATTAAAAATTCTACTATAAACAAAAGTTTCTTCTCCCAACAAGCACCATACAAGATATGTTTTAACAAAAATACTCTTTATGATACAGCGAGCAAACATGAGAGTACTCACATAACACTACTAAAACTAATAGCTCTAATAAGAGATGCATGCAAAACAGGAGCTAAATAAATGCAGCAGCCAGACAAAGATTTAGAATACAAAGTATTCCCATGAAAAAGCGGAGCGTGTCACTCTCCAATAAAAGAATGTTGGGGTCCAACCAAGCTTATTGCAAAAATAAAAACAAACTGAAAGAAAAAATAAAAACAAACTGAAAGAAAAAATAAAAGACGCGCCAAGTAAAGCACATAAGATGTGACCGAATAAAAATATAGTTTCACTAGAAGTGACCTGATAATTTATCGATGAAGAAGGGGATGCCTTGGGCATCCCCAAGCTTAGACGCTTGAGTATTCTTGGAATTTGCTGGGATGTACCACCGGGGAATCCCCAAGCTTAGGCTTTTCACTCTTCTTGATGACATCATATCATCCTCTTCTCTTGACCCTTGAAAACTTCCTTCACACCAAACTTCTCACAATCTTCATTAGCAACGTTAGTGCAATCGAAATAATAAATTCACATGGTTCAGTTTCAACACATGCCTAACACTCAAAAACACATTATCTACTGTCACAACTTATTTTAAAACTCTTTTTCTCAAAAGAACACCAAAAGAAAGCGATTATGATGCAAATGCAATCATAGGCAGAAATCTATCAAAACAGGACAACAGGTAAAGATGATTTTCTTCAAAAAACTTCTGTTGCTCAAATCAAAAAGTGGTAAACTAAAAAAATATGCATATACAGCCCAGGATTACGCATAAACAAACTCAGGTCATTTTGAATTTTATGTGATTTTATACGGAATAAACAGTGGACAGCAGAAATCTGTTTCCTGTGCAGAAATCCGAAATATGGCTTCAACTTTCCACTAGAGGCTTTACTTGGCTCAACAAAAACACAAAAGAAAAGATACAGCGGGGTTACTAAGGAAATAGACAACACCCAGGTGAAAATCACACAAAAGAAAATGTCGCACCCGGACTTCTAGGGGATACTCACAGTCCGTTAAACAGTAGATAAATGGCTTACGGGGCATACCGGCACCCGCATCTCAATATGAGTAGGCCAACACGTAATCGTGTAACAACCATTCTCTACTATTCATCGTCTGTGCAAACCATCCCATAGAAATCCAGATACTTCCGTTGACGTACTTCATAACATACACACATGGTACGTCAACGGCATTTGAACAAGTGATATCACAACAGATCTCTAAGACACAAAAGATTGAAATAAGTTGCAAATAGCTCTCACTAGAGCAGAGATAGCAAATACAATCATCCAGAGGACACATGTCCCAACAATTCATCATTACATCACAGCGGAAGCATTCAACATGTCTGAGTACAGACAAGATCCAAATAGGCCTAAGAGGCCGGAAACGAAAAGACGGAGCCCATCCACGAAGTCTCGGATCCTGCCCGGGTCCGCTATCTACTCGTCAGCAGCCTCGTCAAACTCCACGTAGTAGCCACCATGGGGATCCTCGGAAAACGTAGTCTGCGGAAACCACAGCCCCAAAGGGGTCAGTACATAAACGTACTGGCAAGCAAGACTCACAGTTCACCAAAGTGTACCCCACAACATTAAGCACAGATGCTTTGGGTTCAACGGAAGAAAGGGTGATACAAAAGATGCGGCAGCGGGCTGCACTAACCAACTACAGATTTGCTATAACTTCCGGCTAACAGAAAGGGGATAAGATAGCGTATCGTAACCAACTACCAACTAACTCCAAACAAACCCATCCTGGATCTCGCCCCTTATCCAAAGAAGCAATCCGAGGATAACTCACACAGTTGGTTTAATGATGGTTCAAATTGTTGTGTCAATAAGGCTATTACTAGTCAAGTTATCATTAGTTAGGTGTAAGTTGTTCTGAGTACTTGTTAGCCAGTACTTTCACCAAGTCAACCATAACCACGGAAAACACGGCTTCCCGAGAAGATTTATCCCTGCAGGGGTGCACCAATTTGGCCGTACACGTAAGAATAACCCGCCAGATGGAATGGCCTTTCCACCAAGCGGGGCACTCAACACAACTCAACTCTTCTTCGCATCAAGCCCAAAGAACCATATGCTGTGCGTGCGCGGCTAATCGAGCCCCACGAAGAAAAGGGGACCCTCATAGCACTCTAAGACCACCCCGCCCTAAATGCCGACTACAAAAGTTCCACCCTGGCGCCAAGGGTTCGCACCTGCACATGCATGCATCAAATGGAAAGCCCGAACTAAGTGTGGCGATTTGGAGGAGATGCGAATCGAATCAAATTGAGGGGGGCGCCCATACACGCTTCCCACATGCGGTTAGTGCGCTCATCATGGATCAGTAGACAAGACCCTTTTCCTAATTAGGGTCGACACTAGCAGGCCTCAAAACCACGCCAGGCCTCCTGCCGGTGCCTTATCACCAAATTATTATTACCTCAAACATTAACAGGTTGATTGTTTAAGCATCGAGCCCCAGAACATAATGAAATAGTAACAGAAAGTAACGGACAACAGACTCGAGCAAAAACAACCCTAAGCATGCTAGTAAGACACGGGCAACAAGTAAAGGGGTTATAGGTGTGGAGGTGAGGCTATATCAGGGTTAAAGGATAACATGTGATAGGATCGAACAGAAGCAACGATTCATAGGGCTAGCAGAAATAGACAACGGAAAGTATCGGTGTCCAAGGTTGAAAGGAACACAATGGTTCATGTGAGTGAATACTTGCCTGCAAACTCAGCAGCCTGGTACTGAGCTAGATCCTCAGAAGGGGTGTCGTAAGTATCGTCTGTCTCAACATCGTCGTCTATTCGAGAAGAAGCAAACAAACAACGCAGAGAGACAAACAATCAATATCATGGCATAGTGCACAATCATGGGATGATGCATGACCATTTAATTGATGCATCAAAATAACTAGTTGACATGGTAACATAACATGATTAAATGGACCCACATGCAATTGGATTGCATATAGAAAGCCCATGAATTAAGGTTGAAATAATTGTTTTACAACTAACCAACAGGTGAAAGTGGATTAGCATGATGCATTTATGAGGAAAACAGAAAAAAACAACAATAGAATCAATTTGAAATAAGGTTTACCAAGTTTGGGATTTTATTTATTAAGTTATGAAATTTTGGTTCCTTAAAGGTGTTACACAAGCATTTGTTGTTTTCACCAATTTTAGTTGTTCAAAATAGATAACAAAGTTCATATTTTGAAAGAACACAAAATTTTAGGTGGAATACATGTTTCACTTGTTGAAAAAGGATTTAGGATGAATTAATTATGAATTAAACAAGTTTGAACAAGATTTAAAAGGATTTAATTCAAGTATGAATTTATTTGAATTTTTTATTTGTTCAAAACATTAAACCAAATTCATATTTGAAAAGTTTATACTTTTATGGTTTGAAAACATATTTGATATGTTCAAAAGGAATTAATTTGACCAAGTTATGAATTTAACAATATTAAATGATTTAAACAAGGTTTAAATTATTTAACCAATTTTAATTATTCAAAACAGAAAATAAAGTTTATATTTGGAAAGAGGGTTTAATTTAGCATGGAAATCATATTTGATTTGTTGAAAATGGATTTAAAATGAGCAAGTTATTAATTTGGCAATTTTAAATGCATTAATTAAGAAACAGTTGTTTTCAGCAATTTAAATTATTCAAAACAGAACACAAAGTTTATATTTGCAAAGTTCATGAAAAATTGAATGGAAAACATATTTAGTTTGTTTAATTTGGAATTTTTATGCCCAAGTTATGAATTTTGAAAAATTAAGTGAATTAAACAAGGATTCAAATATTTCACCAATTTAAAATATTCAAAACAGTAAAAAAAATTATATTTGGGTAGAGAATTTAATTTGGAGTGGAAAACATATTTAAAATGTTGAAATTGGAGTTAAAATGAATTATTTATGCAATTTCCAAGATTAGGTATTATTCTGCCAATTAAATAACATCCAGGGATTCAGAAATAATTTACACGGACCTAGAAAGGAACTGGCAAGGACTTGTTTGCGAATATGTAATTGTGCTGGCCTGGAAAAAAAAGATGAAAAAAGGTTGGGTTTTGCGAGGGGTGGGATTCGAACCCACCACCTCCTGCTGCGCGCAGAGAGCAGTGGCCACTGCGGTGGTTGCGTGCTTGTTGACAGTAAGGGGGGTGGTGGGGGTATAAGGTGCAGTTCGCTGTGGTTTTTCTGAAACAGAAACTGAACGTGGCTTCAGTTACCTGAACCTGGCACGGACAGATCGATGATCGATCGCTGCCGGCGAGGGCCGTGCCGCGGGCTGCTGCTGTGCGCACGGTGCGTGTGCTGCTGCTGTACTCGCTCGTGTGTGGAGGGGAGGAGGACAGGGAGTAGCGAGGCGCTCACCGAGGGGAAGGGGAGCAGGCGACGGGCTCGAAGGAGGGGTGGCCGGCGGCGAAAATTGGACGGCGGCGGCGCACCGGTCCTTCCCCGTCCGCACCGAGGGGTCGAGGAGGATGAGGGTGGCGAGGAGAACCCATTCCCGCTGCCAGCTTGGAAGGTGGGGCAGCTTAACGACGGCGATCGCCGGAAGAAACAGAGGTGGGGCTCGGGTGTTTGGGTTCAGAGAGAGGGAGAGGTGCAGAGAGGGAGGAGAAAGAGAGAGAACGGCGGCGGCTGGGGAAGAAGAGGGAGAGAGGTCTAGGGCTAGGGGCAGAAGGAGGGCTCGAGCTAGGGTTTTAAGGGGAGGAGGGAGGTGCTGCTGTCCGTTCCCTGCTCTCTGCAGCTACGTGTACAAGCACGATGGCTGCCGTACAAGGAAGAAGAAGGGTAAGGGGGTATCGGGCCTGAGGGAGATGGTGGGCTGGGCCTGCTGGCCTGCCCCTCTCTCTGTGCTGTTTTTTTTTTTTGCTCTATTTTTTTTTTGCAGATTTGAGAAAGGGAGAAAAAGGAAAAGGTTTTAGTTATTGGAAACATTAGGAAATTTTTGTATAGTTCAATTTTGGTAACAGCAACATTGTGCAACCTTTGGTTTTTCAAAAAGTTCAAAATATATTGTTGTTTGTAATTTGATGGAATTTGAATGAAAATGTGATATTAAATGAAATATTGTAAGTATTAGCTTAACTAGTTTTGAACTTCATGTTTGTTTGAAACAAAATGATTGGAGGTGTTTTGTAATTTTCATAATTTTCAAATGGTTGCTGTTTGATGAATTAATGGAATTTGAAAGGAATTTGAATTAAGTGAATTTGCTATTAAATGAATTATTGAAACTTAAACAATTTGATGGTTTGAACTTTATAGTTTAATGGAAACAATTAATTGGTTTTATTTGAATATTCATTTGGAAAATTGTAACATCACAAGTATGAAACAAAAGGTTTGAAATTTGGTTTGAAATTCAAATAGAAAACAAAGTAAAACAAAGGAAAACAGAGGAAAACAAATGGAAAACAAGCAAAACAAATGCAATGAACATGATGTCATGATGCAAAACATAAAATAACAGAGAGCAAACATTCTAATGGCTATTTTTCATACTTGGGATGTTACAAAACGCCCCCCCTTGAAGGAATCGCGCCCCGAGATTCCTATTGAGAAGAGAAAAGGTCCGGATACTTCTTGCGAAGATCCTCTTGAGCTGTGACACGTGAAACACATCGTGCACCTTGGATAGTTTTTGTGGAAGTTCAAGACGATAGGCATCCCTGGCAACTCTTCTGGAAAGACGTCAGGGAATTCGCAAACCACCGGAACATTTTTGAGTAGAGGTAGAGGTTTTGCATCGAGGGTGTATAGCTGAATAGAACTTGATTCCTTTGGAGAATAGACTATCTGGCCAGAAGGGTGGAACAGAGTTATTGATTAGACGCCGGTAGCAGAACTGAAATTGGAAGCAACAACAAGGTTTCAACGGACGAAAAGGATGTTGAGAAGAACAGGATATCGAAGCAACATCGGGAAACACGAGAACAAAACACTCCTGAGGTACTACGGAAAACCCATCCGGGCTTCTAAAGGATCAATATCTACTGCTTAAGGAATAGAGGATCTGCTTCCGGGGCTTACACGCCTCCGTTCTCAATCGTGAGTAGGCAACATGATAAATCATGTCACAACCACCTCCATTCCTATGGTCTAGTAGATATAACTATCCTAGAGAAACCAGGATACATGAAAACCTAACTTGAAAGTTTAGGTGAGAAGAGAAAACAACGTTGCACTTCCTTACCAGAAAAAGGGAGGGTGGGTGGGGAAAAAAGAAAAAGAACAGAATACCTACTCTCACGTTTCATTTTTCTATATAGCTACAAAATAGTTTCTAGACTCAACTGCGACCAGTAAAAGGGATCCTACAGGCAGACAGACTCTGATACCATTTGTCGCACCCGGACTTCTAGGGGATACTCACAGTCCGTTAAACAGTAGATAAATGGCTTACGGGGCATACCGGCACCTGCATCTCAATATGAGTAGGCCAACACGTAAACGTGTGACAACCATTCTCTACTATTCATCGTCTGCGCAAACCATCCCATAGAAATCCAGATACTTCCGTTGACGTACTTCATAACATACACACATGGTACGTCAACGGCATTTGAACAAGTGATATCACAACAGATATCTAAGACACAAAAGATTGAAATAAGTTGCAAATAGCTCTCACTAGAGCAGAGATAGCAAATACAATCATCCAGAGGACACATGTCCCAACAATTCATCATTACATCACAGCGGAAGCATTCAACATGTCTGAGTACAGACAAGATCCAAATAGGCCTAAGAGGCCAGAAACGAAAAGACGGAGCCCATCCACGAAGTCTCGGATCCTGCCCGGGTCCGCTATCTACTCGTCAGCAGCCTCGTCAAACTCCACGTAGTAGCCACCATGGGGATCCTCGGAAAACGTAGTCTGCGGAAACCACAGCCCCAAAGGGGTCAGTACATAAACGTACTGGCAAGCAAGACTCACAGTTCACCAAAGTGTACCCCACAACATCAAGCAGAGATGCTTTGGGTTCAACGGAAGAAAGGGTGATACAAAAGATGCGGCAGCGGGCTGCACTAACACACTACATATTTGCTATAACATCCGGCTAACAGAAAGGGGATAAGATAGCGTATCGTAACCAACTACCAACTAAATCCAAACAAACCCATCCTGGATCTTGCCCCTTATCCAAAGAAGCAATCCGAGGATAACTCACACAGTTGGATTAATGATGGTTCAAATTGTTGTGTCAATAAGACTATTACTAGTCAAGTTATCATTGGTTAGGTGTAAGTTGTTATGAGTACTTGTTAGCCAGTACTTTCACCAAGTCAACCATAACCACGGAAAACACGGCTTCCCGAGAAGATTTATCCCTGCAGGGGTGCACCAATTTGGCCGTACACGTAAGAATAACCCGCCAGATGGAATGGCCTTTCCACCAAGCGGGACACTCAACACAAATCAACTCTTCTTCGCATCAAGCCCAAAGAACCATATGCTGTGCGTGCGCGGCTAATCGAGCCCCACGAAGAAAATGGGACCCTCATAGCACTCTAAGACCACACCGCCCTAAATGCCGACTACAAAAGTTCCACCCTGGCGCCAAGGGTTCGCACCTGCACATGCATGCATCAAATGGAAAGCCCGAACTAAGTGTGGCGATTTGGACGAGATGCGAATCGAATCAAATTGAGGGGGGCGCCCATACACGCTTCCCACATGCGGTTAGTGTGCTCATCATGGATCAGTAGACAAGACCCTTTTCCTAATTAGGGTCGACACTAGCAGGCCTCAAAACCACGCCGGGCCTCCTGCCGGTGCCTTATCACCAAATTATTATTACCTCAAACATTAACAGGTTGATTGTTTAAGCATCGAGCCCTAGAACATAATGAAATAGTAACAGAAAGTAACGGACAACAGACTCGAGCAAAAACAACCCTAAGCATGCTAGTAAGACACGGGAAACAAGCAAAGGGGTTATAGGTGTGGAGGTGAGGCTATATCAGGGTTAAAGGATAACATGTGATAGGATCGAACAGAAGCAACGATTCATAGGGCTAGCAGAAATAGACAACGGAAAGTATCGGTGTCCAAGGTTGAAAGGAACACAATGGTTCATGTGAGTGAATACTTGCCTGCAAACTCAGCAGCCTGGTACTGAGCTAGATCCTCAGAAGGGGTGTCGTAAGTATCGTCTGTCTCAACGTCGTCGTCTATTCGAGAAGAAGCAAACAAACAACGCAGAGAGACAAACAATCAGTATCATGGCATAGTGCACAATCATGGGATGATGCATGACCATTTAATTGATGCATCAAAATAACTAGTTGACATGGTAACATAACATGATTAAATGGACCCACATGCAATTGGATTGCATATAGAAAGCCCATGAATTAAGGTTGAAATAATTGTTTTACAACTAACTAACAGGTGGAAGTGGATTAGCATGATGCATGGATGAGGAAAACAGAAAAAACAACAATAGAATCAATTTGAAATAAGGTTTACCAAGTTTGGGATTTTATTTATTAAGTTATGAAATTTTGGTTCCTTAAAGGTGTTACACAAGCATTTGTTATTTTCACCAATTTTAGTTGTTCAAAATAGATAACAAAGTTCATATTTGGAAAGAACACAAAATTTTAGGTGGAATACATGTTTCACTTGTTGAAAAAGGATTTAGGATGAATTAATTATGAATTAAACAAGTTTGAACAAGATTTAAAAGGATTTAATTCAAGTATGAATTTATTTGAATTTTTTATTTGTTCAAAACATTAAACCAAATTCATATTTGAAAAGTTTATACTTTTATGGTTTGAAAACATATTTGATATGTTCAAAAGGAATTAATTTGACCAAGTTATGAATTTAACAATATTAAATGATTTAAACAAGGTTTAAATTATTTAACCAATTTTAATTATTCAAAACAGAAAATAAAGTTTATATTTGGAAAGAGGGTTTAATTTAGCATGGAAATCATATTTGATTTGTTGAAAATGGATTTAAAATGAGCAAGTTATTAATTTGGCAATTTTAAATGCATTAATTAAGAAACAGTTGTTTTCAGCAATTTAAATTATTCAAAACAAAACACAAAGTTGATATTTGCAAAGTTCATGAAAAATTGAATGGAAAACAAATTTAGTTTGTTGAATTTGGAATTTTTATGCCCAAGTTATGAATTTTGCAAAATTAAGTGAATTAAACAAGGATTCAAATATTTCACCAATTTAAAATATTCAAAACAGTAAACAAAATTTATATTTGGGTAGAGAATTTAATTTGGAGTGGAAAACATATTTAAAATGTTGAAATTGGAGTTAAAATGAATTATTTATGCAATTTCCAAGATTAGGTATTATTCTGCCAATTAAATAACATCCAGGGATTTAGAAATAATTTACAGGGACCTAGAAAGGAACTGGCAAGGACTTGTTTGCGAATATGTAATTGTGCTGGCCTGAAAAAAAAAGATGGAGAAAGGTTGGGTTTTGCGAGGGGTGGGATTCGAACCCACCACCTCCTGCTGCGCGCAGAGAGCAGTGGCCACTGCGGTGGTTGCGTGCTTGTTGACAGTAAGGGGGGTGGTGGGGGTATAAGGTGCAGTTCGCTGTGGTTTTTCTGAAACTGAAACTGAACGTGGGTTCAGTTACCTGAACCTGGCGCGGACAGATCGATGATCGATCGCTGCCGGCGAGGGCCGTGCCGCGAGCTGCTGCTGTGCGCACGGTGCGTGTGCTGCTGCTGTACTCGCTCGTGTGCGGAGGGGACGAGGAGAGGGAGTAGCGAGGCGGTCACCGAGGGGAAGGGGAGCAGACGACGGGCTCGAAGGAGGGGTGGCCGGCGGCGAAAATTGGACGGCGGCGGCGCACCGGTCCTTCCCCGTCCGCGCCGAGGGGTCGAGGAGGATGAGGGTGGCGAGGAGAACCCATTCCCGCTGCCAGCTTGGAAGGTGGGGCAGCTTAACGACGGCGATCGCCGGAAGAAACAGAGGTGGGGCTCGGGTGTTTGGGTTCAGAGAGAGGGAGAGGTGCAGAGAGGGAGGAGAAAGAGAGAGAATGGCGGCGGCTGGGGAAGACGAGGGAGAGAGGTCTAGGGCTAGGGGCAGAAGGAGGGCTCGAGCTAGGGTTTTAAGGGGAGGAGGGAGGTGCTGCTGTCCGTTCCCTGCTCTCTGCAGCTACGTGTACATGCACGATGGCTGCCGTACGAGGAAGAAGGAGGGTAAGGGGGGTATCGGGCCTGAGGGAGATGGTGGGCTGGGCCTGCTGGCCTGCCCCTCTCTCTGTGCTGTTTTTTTTTTGCTCTATTTTTTTTTTTTGCAGATTTGAGAAAGGGAGAAAAAGGAAAAGGTTTTAGTTATTGGAAACATTAGGAAATTATTGTATAGTTCAATTTTGGTAACAGCAACATTATGCAACCTTTGGTTTTTCAAAAAGTTCAAAATATATTGCTGTTTGTAATTTGATGGAATTTGAATGAAAATGTGATATTAAATGAAATATTGTAAGTATTAGCTTAACTAGTTTTGAACTTCATGTTTGTTTGAAACAAAATGATTGGAGGTGTTTTGTAATTTTCATAATTTTCAAATGGTTGCTGTTTGATGAATTAATGGAATTTGAAAGGAATTTGAATTAAGTGAATTTGCTATTAAATGAATTATTGAAAATTAAACAATTTGATGGTTTGAACTTTATAGTTTAATGGAAACAATTAATTGGTTTGATTTGAATATTCATTTGGAAAATTGTAACATCACAAGTATGAAACAAAAGGTTTGAAATTTGGTTTGAAATTCAAATAGAAAACAAAGGAAAACAAATGGAAAACAAGCAAAACAAATGCAATGAACATGATGTCATGATGCAAAACATAAAATAACAGAGAGCAAACATTCTAATGGCTATTTTTAATACTTGGGATGTTACAGAAAACAAAGGAAAACTGGTTGGAAACAGAGAAATAAAATGGGTTGTCTCCCGGTAGCGCTTTTCTTTAACGCCTTTCAGCTAGGCATAGAAAGCAACTCAAGTATTTTCAAGTGAAGAAGCATAAACATCATAACTTGCTGTAATAATAGATTCAAAAGGTAGCTTCATCCTCTTTCTAGGAAAGTTTTCCATACCTTTCTTGAGGGGGAATTGATATTTAAGACTCCCCTCTTTCATATCAATAACAACACCAATAGTTCTAAGAAAAGGTCTTCCCAAAACAATAGGACAAGAAGCATTGCAATCAAATCATTTAATTTTACCTTAATGATAGGCTCCCAACCATCATCTAATTTCCTAGGGATAGATGTTTCATGTTTCAACTTTTCTTCCCTAACTTTCATGAGAGCATTGATAATATGTTTAGTAAAGGTCATATTCATGGCACTAGCATTGGGACTTCTAGCAAGATTTTGTAGGAACATAATAACTTCAGAGATATTGCAATCATAAAAATCAATATTATTATCATCAAAAGTAATTGGACCATTATCTCCCACATCTCTAAAAAAATTAGCACTTTTATCATAACCAATTTCAGCAGTTTGAGGCAATTTAGCACGTTTCACCAAAGGGGTGGAGTCTTTGTTAACACCAACTACTTTACCATTGATAGTAGGAGGTTTACTAGCACTTGGAGCTCCAGTTTTACTAGTGGTTGTGATAGTGCAAACTCTAGCAATATTATTCTTTCTAGCCAATTCATCTTCCCTTTCCCACCTAGCATGTAATTCAGCCATCAACCTAAATATATTATCAATTCAAACTTGGATGGCATCCAAAGTTTTACTTTCTTTAACATCATGTGGCAAAACCTTCAGTTTTAGAAAATCAACATCAATGGCTAGGCTATCTACTTTAGAGGCAAGAACATCTATTTTACCAAGCTTTTCCTCAACAGATTTATTAAAAGCAGTTTGTGTGCTAATAAATTCTCTAAGCATGTTTTCAAGATCAGAGGTAGAGATTTTATTGTTATTGTAGGAATTGCCATAAGAATTAACATAACCATTATTAGTAAGATAGGGCTTATAATTGTTTCCACCAAAATTATTTCTATATGCATTGTTGTTAAAATTATTATTTCTAATAAAGTTCACATCAACATGCTCTTCTTGAGGAACCAAAGAGGCTAAAGGAACATTATTTGGATCAACTTGAGCTTTACCATTAACAAGCATAGACAAAATAGCATCAAGCCTTTCACTCAAAGAGGAGGTTTCATCAACAGAATTTAACTTTTTACCTTGTGGAGCTCTCAGTGTGCCACTGTGAATAATTTATCATCATATCATCAAGAAACTTTGTTGCATTGCCCAAGGTGATAGACATAAAGGTACCTCCAGCAGCTAAATCTAATAGGTTCCTTGAGGAGAAATTCAGTCCTGCAGGTTTGTATAATCATCCAAGTAGTCAGTCCATGAGTGGGACAATTCTTCACCATAGTCTGCACTCAATCCGTCAACAGAACTGTAAGCGCCCTTTCTTCGCTCTCAAAATTGATATGATGAAGGCATATGACCGTGTTGAATGGAATTATTTACATGGATGCCTCACGAAGCTGGGTTTCGATCCTACGTGGATTCAATCAGTTATGAGGTGTGTGACTTGTGTTCGGTATGCTGTCCGGGTTAATGGAGAGCTAACGGAACCAGTAATGCCTTCCAGAGGCATCAGGCAGGGGGATCCGATCAGCCCCTATCTATTTCTCTTATGCACGGAAGGATTGTCATGTTTGCTGCAACAAAGGGAGGACCGAGATGAGCTCCATGGTATTCGTAACGGTAGACTCGGCCCCCCATCTCCCATTTACTGTTTGCATATGACAGCATTTTCTTTGCACGGAGTGATAGTAGGAGCGTGGATGCCCTAAAGGAAACTCTGATGAAATACTGTGATGGATCAGGCCAGAAGATCAATTTGGACAAATCATCAGTGTTCTTTGGTAACCATTGTGATGTGATGGTTAGGGACAGAGTGAAGAGTAGCCTCGGTGTGTAGAGTGAAATCTTACATGATAAATATTTGGGTATGCCTACATTTGTAGGGCGCTCACCAAAGATTACCTTCAATTTCCTCTACGACATGATTTGGAAACGTATGAGTGGGATCTCGGAGAGACCCCTCTCACGGGCGGGCAATGAAACTTTCCTTAAGGAAGTTGTCCAGGCCATCCCAACTTATGTCATGAGTTGTTTCCAGCTGCCCGCTTCAACTTGCGCCAAGATGAAATCAATGGTGGCGAATCATTGGTGGGGCATTGAAGATGGGCGGAGGAAACTTCACTGGAGATCGTGGAAGTGGCTTTCGGCTCCTAAACCTCTAGGTGGTATGGGTTTCCGAGACATGGCCATCTTCAACCAGGCCATGCTGGGGAAACAAGGATGGCATCTTCTTACCGAGCCATCCTCTCTATGCGCAAAGGTGTTGAAAGGGAGGTATTTTCCATATTCAGATTTTTGGCATGCACCAAAACCCCGTTCATCATCGTTTACGTGGAGGAGTATTCTGCATGGACGGGAACTTCTGTTTCGTGGAGCTCAATGGGGCATAGGTGATGGTAATCTTGTCAATATCACCTCTGACAATTGGATTCCAGAGCGTCCTGCATACATGCTACGTCCGACTGAGCCGATCCCAGCGGCTGCTAAGGTACACTGCCTTATTGATGCACAATCGAGGTCCTGGATCCCGGAGATTGTTAATGCCTTCTTTGATAAGGATACGGCGGATCAGATTTTGCAAATTCAGATCAGCAAGGTGGAGGGGGATTTTATTCGATGGCCGCACACGAAAAATGGTATATACTCGGTTAAATCGGCTTATAACCTTGCAAGATCAAATAGTTTCTTTATTTCACAAAGTAGGCAAGGAGGAGGCTCTGCCTCGGCGGTTGCTAGTGAAGAGAAAGAATGGAAATTGGTCTGGAAAATCATCGCACCGGGGAAGATGAAAATTCATTTATGGAGGTTCGCACATGATTGTTTGCCAACAGGTGTCCAGCTAGCTCATCGCCGGATATCCGCGAATGTGGCGTGTATCTTCTGTGGGAGAGAAGAGGATGTTGAACATGTGTTTCTTCGGTGTCAATTCGCACAGGAGGTTTGGCGTCTTGTTAAAATCAACTTTGGCATTCAGTTGGTGAGACGACAGTTCATGGCACCAAAACAGTGGCTGTTTAACTTTCTTCACCATGCTACTGACCTGGAGGCTACGGTGTTGACGGTTGGCTACTGGTACATATGGGAGACGAGGAATGATTGTCGCAATAATCACCTTGTGGCGAATCCGAGCCAGACTTGTTCGAAGATCAGTGCATATGTGGGTATGATAGTACATCACTGTTTTCGACAGAAACCAGGTAACAGGCGAGAGTCCAGCAGAGATAAATGGACGCCGCCGCCACCTGGGGTCGTGATGATTAATGTCGATGCGGCCCTCTTTCCGGAGCAAGGCCGGGCTTCCGCTGGTGCTGTTTTCCGGGACTGCAATGGTACCTGTTTGCTTGCTGTGAGTGAGCATCTCACCGGTTTCCCGGCACCGGAGTTGGCAGAGGCGATGGCCCTTCGGAGGGCAGCCCTGATCGCGAAGGAGCGTGGCTTTGACAGGGTGATCTTCTCTTCGGACTGCTTGTCCCTTGTCCAACGAGTCCTCTCCACAACACCTGATCGTTCAATGGTGGGTGTTGTAGTTGCTGAGATCAAGCGGACGATGGATGGTTTTGCGTCGGCCTCGCTTCGCCATGTCAAGCGTTCTCTGAATGTTCCAGCTCACCTGTTAGCCCGTAATTTTGTTGGTTCTAGTCCAGGTTTCATTTCTGTTTCTGCTCCAGATTTTATTTGGGAACCCCTTTGTATTGATATTAAGTGATCAATAAAGTTCTGAGTTCTGTCAAAAAAAAGCTTTAGCAACATGTTCATTATCAAATTGATTAAAATTCATTATGTCACTTATCAGGGATATAATCTTAGTAAGAGGATAATATTTTCCAATGGAAGCATCTTTACACTTAGTCCATGAATCAATACTATTTCTAGGCAAAGATAGCAACCATCTTTAGCTCTTCCTCTCAAAGAGAAAGGAAATAATTTCAGTTTAATAATATCTCCATCCACATCTTTATATTTTTGCATATCACATAGTTCGACAAAATTATTAAGGTGAGCAGCAGCATCATCAGTACTAACACCAGAGAATTGCTCTTTCATAACAAGATTTAATAATGCAGGTTTAATTTCATAGAAAGCAGTAGTAGGAGCAGGTGGATCAATAGGTGTGCAAATAAAATCATTGTTGTTTGTGCTAGTAAAGTCACACAATTTATTATTCTCATAGGAACTCATTTTAGCAAAAATAAAAGCAAGCAAACAAATAACAACTATAAAGTAGACTAATTTTTTTTTTGTGTTTTTGATATAAAGAAGCAAAACAAGACAAAAATAAAAACAAGACAATAACAAAAAATAAAGAGGTTGAGAGTGAGAGACTCCCCTTGCCAAAAGACTTCGTTCTCCCCGGCAACGGCGCCAGAAAAAGTCCTTGATGGTGCAGATCTTGCACTCGTTGGGATACCCCAAGAGGAGGGTGTGATGAGCACAGCGGTAGGAGTTTTCCCCTTAGTTAAGAACCAAGGTTATCAATCCAGTAGGAGAAAGAGGATCTTCGGAAGGTTGATGTCACTGACGGTGGTGATGGCGCCTCATCGGTGTCAGCACCAACGGGGAACTGCACACAACACAACCAAAAAACTTTGTCCCAACGGTATAGTGAGGTTGTCAATCTCACCGGTCTTGCTGAAAACGTAGATTAGATGTATAGTGTGGAAAATGGTGTATGCTTGCAGTAAGTAAAGAAAGAAGGAAATTCTAGTGGTTTGTTTTAAGAGTGTAAGAAAATGGACCGGGGTTCATAGGTTCACTAGTGGTGTCTCTCCATAAAAGATAACATGCTGGGTGAACAAATTACAGCTGGGCAATTGACAAATAAAGGTTGCACCGCAATGCACATTCATGACATGATGACTACTATGATATTTAGTGCGGGCATTAAAACAATATATATAGACCATAATCCAACTGATCTGTGACTAATAATCCACCCTTAGGTTATCATCCGAACCTCCTTAGGCATTAAGTTGCAAGCAACAGATAACTGCATTAAACAATGTGTGTAATGTAAGCAATGATTGTACACGCGGGCACTCACACCACAGTTTTCTCCCTAGTGGCAACAGCAAATCCTCCCCCGTCACGTTTCTGTCACTCGAGCACAGGCGAGCAGGAGGCATGAACCCACTATCGAGCATAAATACTCCTCTTGGAGTCACTAGCAACTACTTGGCCAGAGCAACCACTAGCAACGGAAAGCATGCAAGATCACAAATAGCATATACAGTAAAGACTATAATCAACTTGGCATCAGTTCAATATTCATCGGATCCCAGCAAACACAACACATAGAATTACATAAGATCAATCTCAATCATGTTAGGCAGCTCACGATATCTAAACATGGAGGCATATGAGGAGGAGACAACCATCTAGCTACTGCTATGGACCCGTAGTCCAAGGATGAACTACTCATGCACTACTCCGGAGGCAGGCATGGTGATGTAGAGGCCTCTGGTGATGATTTCCTCTCCGGCAGGGTGCCGGAGACATCTTCAGAACCCTCTGATCTAGGGTTAACGATGACGGCGGTTGCGGAACTTTTCAGGTATATTTGATCAGGTGCTTAGGGTTTTCCATCCGGGGGGAATAAATAGGCGAAAGGGCAAAGGCGGTGGAGCCCTGGGGCCCCACACCACCAGGTGGCGCGGCCAAGGGGGGCGCACCACCCCCTGGTGTGCCACCCTGGTGCCCCTCTTCGACTCCTCTTCGATCTTATGGATGCTTCCGGGGAAAATAGGCACTTCGGGCTTTGTGGGGTCCAATTCCGAGAATATTTTCAGAACAACTTTTCTGAAATAAAAATAGAAGAAAATAGGGAACTGGCACTTGGCATCTTGTTAATAGGTTAGTCCCGGAAAACGTGTAAAAAATTTATAAAGAAGGGAGAAAACATGTAGCAATTGGCATAATATTATCATGGAGCATAAGAAATTATAGATATGTTGGAAACGTATCACTCCTCGTCCCGGTAGGGTGCCGGAACAGAGATATTTGTCCCCCGAAACTTGTCGGCGGCAGCGGCGGAGCTACGGAACTTTTCTGGAAGGGGGCCGATATATTTAGTGTTTATGCCTCGGGGGGAAATTATATGCGAAAGGGCGATGGCGGTGGGCTCCTGATGACCCACAAGTATAGGGGGTGTATCGAAGTACTTTCAATAAATAAGAGTGTCGAACCCAACGAGGAGCATAAGGTGTTGACAAGTAGGTTGGATAGAGAGGATTCAATGTAAACACTATCAAACGGGGTTTTGGTGGTTTTTGATATAGCAGATAAATAAAGTGCGAGTAAATAAAGTGTAGTAAATAATATTGCAGCGAGTGGCCTAATCCTTTTGAGAGCAAAGGACAAGCCGGTTGTTCTACTTATGATTACCAAACATTCTCGAGAACACATGGGCATTTTGTCAACTGCTTTCGGTTCATTACGGTTGATAAATAATTATTGGTTCATGAAGTGTAGTGTGGGTGTACGTACGCCAATGCACCGCCCAACTAGGACTAATACATACTTGTGATTATACCCCTCGTAAGCATCCGCAAATAGAAGAAAGTAATTAAGATAAATCTAACGACAACCTTAAAACTCCGGCATCCTACACTCCCTCGTGCATTGGTTTCCTAATGGGCGTTTAGGGAAACCCCACAATTAGTAGCCAAATACACAATGCATCCTCCTAGGCCCATAAAATGTGAAGTATCATGTATTCGGCGTTCACATGACACCACTAGAAGAATAGCACCACATCTTAAATACCGAACCACGAGATATTACTTCAACATAATTTCACTACTAACATCATCACTTCTCCCATGTCCTCAAGAATTAAACGAACTACTCACAAGACATCATATGAATCATAATCAGAGGTCGTATAATGGATAATAACAATCTGGACATAAAGTGCAAGCACTGATAAATCTCCAAAGCATCAACTAGTAACAAGTAATCCATACCGGGCGAGAGATCTAATGTAAAGCAACGATAGAGACCCCTAACTGATACAGAAGGATGAAGGTGGATGATGAGGGTGATGGTGCTGGTGGTGATGATGATGATGACGATCTTGATGATGCCCGGAGCGATGACGGTGACGATGGCGATGATTTACCCTCTCCGGGGAGGAATTTCCTTGGCAGATTTCTTCCTGCCAGAGAGCTTTTCTCTCTCTGGTGTTTTACGCCCAAGGCGGCGACGTAATTCTTCGATGATGTTTTGGGGCTTAGGATTTCCTGAGGGTCAAGTACGCGAAAGGGGGCGCCCAGGAGTGGGCCAGGGGGGCAGACCACCCCCCAGGCGCGACTAGAGGGGGGGCGCACCGCCTGGTGGTGTGGGCTGCAGGTGGCCCTCCTCCGAGTGCCCTTTTGGCTCAATTCCTTCTTGGAACTTTTAAGACTCCTCCGGTATCCCCCCTCTTCTTCTGATCTTCTGAAATAGTGTATCTTGACGGTGCTTTTTCCATCAGATTTCTGGTTCCGGTGTTTATTCTCCAAAAAAATATGAAACATGCAAAATAAGATAAAATAACATAAGTGATGCATCATAACATGAAATATATCGATGAATAACAGAAAATTACAATATTAAACAGTGCTACGAAATGGACGTATCAACTCCCCCAAGCTTAGACCTCGCTTGTCCGCAAGCGAAACTGAACTCAGTAAACATGACCATAGGTTTATGGAGTGAGGTGTCGATAAATAAAATACGGACAAGAGGCATCAGATCTAACAAAGAACAAGTCATTTTAGATAGAAAATTCCTCTTACATAATAAAACTTGAAACAAGTAGAGGAAATCACAATAAAGGTGCAAAAGTAAATCAAAATTGGTAAAGGCAAACTTTGTTCTTGGTCAGAGAAGAATTAACAATGTACTTATTTTTCAATCAGAGTCTTTATATTAGAGATTATATTGCAGAGTTTATCATGCACAATTATAATTGTATCTTTGCAGACATTGGTAACTTTCAAAGTGGTATTCAAACAGATAAAAGCATTTGTACAAAAAAGGAAGAATAAAGTACATGATTGAGTAAATCAACATATAGATGGATGGATCACAACAACTCAAATGCTTGCTTAAGACAGAAATAAGTAGTTCTACTGACTCAACATAAAGGTAAAAGATAGGCCCTTCGTAGAGGGAAGCATGGATCACTCATGTGCAAGAGCTTTTATTTTGTAAAACAAAGGTATAAAATGGTTGACACTCCTCCCAACCTTTCTTACACAAACCAGGGCTAACCAAGTCCTCGGGTGCCTGCCAACAATCACAAACCATGGAGGAGTGTCTAATTTTGAGAGAGGTGTATGTTTATGTTAACGAATGGCAAACAGAAAATATAGTACGTCACAAGCCAACTAGACTTCACAAGAGTGGCTCCCATTGAAGGACGCAACTGGTATATAAGGTCATCCCTCTTTCTCTTTTGTTTACACAATTATGCTTTGACTAATAAATCAGGGGCAAAAATAGTGAAGATAATTTGTATTATTATTTGGGGCTGGGAACCCCGCTTCCAGCTCTTCTCGCATTTGGATAAGTGGATGAAGCCACTAGTCCAGGGTGTGAAATCCAATAAACAAGTGAGATAAATATTCTCTATTTGCGTCCTCATGAGCTAAAATAGGGGCAAACACAGGTGCAAGTTTGAAGGGTTTAAAGGTAGCACACAAGCAATTTACTTGGAGTGGCGGTTATATAACACATATAGGTAGGTATGGTGGACACAAATGGCAAGGTTTTGGGGCTCAAGGTTTGGATGCAGGAGAAGCATTCCCTCTCAGTACAGGTTTTTGGCTAGCAAGGTTGGGTAGCAAGCATAAGAATTGTGGGAAAACAAACAAATACATATATGATAAAGCCAATCAAGCAATCTTCCTTGAAGGAGAATACTAAGCTTATGAGCTAACAAGAAAGAAAGATCATGGAATAACATATCTACATGCAACTCCCTCTTTTGTACTTAAGTCTCAACGAATTGTTGCTACTTACCAATGCTAAGTTTGCCAAAACCAACTAGATTAACTTGAAGCTCCAACATTGATACCAATACTAATAACAAGATCAACCATATAACAAAACTTGCAAACTAAAATAAAGTAGAGCAAGTAGATGATGAAACTTCTCATTAATATTTCATTACGGAAACTCAAACCAAGGGATACAACAATAACCAACTAAGGAGTGATACTTCCATACCGCAAACCATACTATATGATATTTTCTCTACTCATGATATGACTCTACTAAAAGGTAAAAAGGTGAAAGATAAAGGTGTGATACCGCGACACTCCCCCAATCTTGGAATAAGCCAAGGGGATGCCAATACCAATGACAAATTATATCTTCGGTGGTGGTGGTGAATCCTTCTCAATGAGCTTATCAATTGATTTCTTCAGATCTTCAATTGCGAACATAAGCATAAGTATCATCTCTATATTGTGTTCAATATGGTTTGCGTGCTTGTCAGATGGTGAATTCCAGCCATCAAGAATTTTCCCCACACTTCATTAGGTTGAGAGCTTCCTTCATCTGCACGATTAGAATAATCCATATCCCAGCAAGAAGGCAACTTTTCCTCGGGTCCCCTCCTAGATTGATACTCAAGAATTAAAGTACGGAAAGGTTTCTTTATGCCTGAAAGTGGTACCCTTGAAGCTTCCTTCATCTGAAGTGACGTGGGGCCTTCCCTCCAGTGCTCATCCTTGTCGTTTGCTTGGAAGGTTTTGCAACCACTCCAATTCTTGCGATGGTAGTGCATGGACGCACTCGTGGATTTTCTTCTACATCTCCTTCAGCTCCACTCTCGATCTCCTCCTCCGGCTTCTGGTCTTAGAGATCATCTTACTTCGGTCCCTTCCCCTTGTTGTTGTTGGCGGAGACCATGGTGCTTCTAAAAATGAAAACAGATCCTGGCAAAAACAGCTCGAAACAGAAACACGACGAGAAAATGATATACGGACCTCGGGGGGTCCGGAGGGTTAAATATTAGAAACATACATAACGAAAGGAAAGTCCAGGTCGAAAATGAGTCGGGGAGGGGCTCCGGGGCGCCCACACCATAGCCAGTTGCGGCCAAGGATGGGCCCACACCGAGGCATGGTATGGTGCCCTCGGGCACCTCCTCCTACTCTTTTTTGGCTCGGTATTTTTCATATTTTCCAAAACCAATAATTTATAACTTGGACGGTAATCCGTGAACTTTTTCTTAACAGAACTGTTACCTATTCCAAAACAGACTCTGCAGATTTTGGAATCTTCCCTCTAATGAACTTCTCCGGAGTCATTACTTGAATAGCATCAACATCTTCATCATAGGAATCCCAGAAATATAATGTTTGAGTCTTTTCCCATTTACCATTTGTGTAGTGTTATCTTTAAGGGAAGCAATTTTGATTGCACCGGAACGATACACTTCTTCAATAATATAAAGTCCTTCCCATCTAGAGAGTAATTTTCCTGCAAAAAATCTGAGACGAGACCGATACAATAGAACTTTCTCACCAACATGAAACTCTCTTTCAGGATTCTGTTATCATGCCATTGTGTAAATTTCTCTTTAAAGAGTTTCGCATTTTCAAATCAAGCATTCTTTTTTATCAGCAAGTTTAAAATCTTTATTAAATGATTTCACTGCCCAATAAGCTTTGTGTTCTAATTCTAAAGGTAAGTGACAAGCTTTTCCATAAACCATTTTATAAGGAGACATACCCATAGGATTTTTATAAGCAGGTCTATAAGCCCATAAAGCATCATTCAACTTATCAGACCAATTCTTCCAAGATTTATTAATAGTCTTTTGCAAGATAGATTTAATTTCTCTATTTGATAAGTCTACTTGCCCACTAGTTTGAGGATGATAAGCTGAGGAAATTCTATGATTAACATCATATTTATCAAGGGTTTTTCTAAAACCACCATGAATAAAATGAGAACCCTCCATAAGTCATAAGATATCTAGGCACACCAAACCTAGGAAAAATAACATCGTTAAGCATTTTTAAAGAGGTGTCACCATCAACACTTTTTGTAGGTATAGCTTCTACCCACTTAGTAACATAATCAACATCAACAAGAATGTGAGTGTAACCATTCGAAGGACGAAAAGGACCCATAAAGTCAAATCCCCAATAATCAAAAGGTTCGATAACGAGAGAATAACTCATCGGCATTTCATTACGTCTAGAAATATTACCAACTCTTTGACATTCTTCACAAGATAAAATAAATTTACGTTCATCTTTAAAGAAACTAGGCCAATAGAAACCTGATTGTAGAACCTTCTGTGCGGTTCTATCTCCAGCGTGATGTCCTCCATAAGCACCACCATGGCAATTTTTCAATATTTCACGTTGTTCATGATTGGAACACATCTACTCATAATACCATCTATTTCTTCTTTATAGAATTGTGGGTCATCCCAAAAATAATGCCTCAAATCATATAAGAATTTTCTTATTCGCTGAGATGTAAATGTTGGAGGCAAATACTTTGAAACAATAAAGTTAGCATAATCAACATACCATGGACTATACTGGGATTTTACTTTTATTGCAGCCAACTGGTCATTTGGAAAACTATCATTAACAGGAATTTGTTCAAAAGCAATGTTTTCCAATCTAGACACCCATCTAATAATCAGCACCCTTCCTATCCACAATATGCAATTCAAACTCTTGTAAAAGCAACACCCATCTAATAAGCCTAGGCTTAGCATATTTCTTTTCCATAAGGTATCTAATAGCGGCATGATCAGTATGAATAGTAACCTTTGAGTCAACAATATAAGGTATAAACTTATCACATGCAAAAACTACATCTAAGCACTGTTTTTCAGTAGTAACATAATTCTTTTGAGCAGCATCAAGAGTCTTACTAGCATAATGAATAACATTCAATTTCTTATCTACTCGTTGTCCAAGAACAACACCTACAGCAAACTAGCATCACACATAATTTCAAAAGGTAAATTCCAATCAGATGGTTGAACAATAGGAGCAGTAGTTAAAGTCTCAAAAGCTTCGTTACAATCATCATCAAAAACAAATGGTACATCTTTTTGAAGAAGATTAGTAAGAGGCTTTGATATTTTAGAGAAAATTTTAATAAACCTCCTATAAAAACCAGCATGACCAAGAACACTACGAATACCTTTAACATCCCTAGGACTGGGCATTTTCTCTATTGCTTCCACTTTAGCTCTGTCAACTTCAATACCTCTTTTAGAAATTTTATGTCCAAGAACAATTCCTTCATTAACCATAAAGTGGCATTTCTCCCAATTAAGAACAATATTAGTTTCCTCACATCTCTGCAAAACTTTATCAAGGTTATGCAAACAATTATCAAAAGAAGTTCCATACACAGAGAAATCGTCCATGAATACTTCCACAATCTCTTCACAAAAACCATGAAAAATATCAGACATGCATCTTTGAAACGTAGTAGTAGCATTACACAAACCAAAAGGCATACATCTATAAGCATACGTACCATAAGGAAAAGGAAAGGTTGTTTTCTCTTGGTCTTTTCCCCTAACAGCAATTGGGGAAAAGCAGGAATAACCATCAACAAAGCAAAAATGAGTTTTCTTAGGCAACCTCTCTAGCATTTGATCAATGAAGGGAAAAGGATAAGTATCTTTCTTAGTAACTTTATTAACCTTTCAAAAATCAATGCACATTCTATAACCAACTACTACTCTTTGGGGAATAAGCTCATTATTTTCATTAGGCATAATAGTCATTCCTCCCTTCTTAGGGACACAATGCACAAGGCTCACCCATCTACTATCAGCAATAGGAAAAATAATACCAGCATCAAGGAGTTTTATACCTCATTTCTTACCACTTCCTTCATCTTAGGAATTAAACGGCGTTGATGTTCAACTACTGGCTTTGCCTCAGGTTCAATATTAATAGCATGCTGACATATAGAGGGAGAGACCCCTTTCAAATCATCAAGAATATATCCAATAGCTCCACGGTGTTTCTTCAGAATTCCCAATAATCTTTCCTCTTCTTCACCTGAAAGTTTAGCACTAATAATGACATGATATATTTTCTTATCATTAATATAAGCATATTTAGGATCATCAGGCAAAGGTTTTAAATCAAAAATATGATCCTCCTTGGGTGGTAATGTGGTACCCAAGTCTTCCACACGTAAATTATGTTTCAATATCACTGGTTGACGAATAAGAATATCGTCGATTTCATTTCTCTCTTCCATAAAGACCTCACTTTCATGTTTTTCCATATATTGCTGCAAAGCATTGCTAGGAGCAAGAGCAATAGAAGCAAATTGTTCAACTTTAAAATTCTCATCAAGTAATTTAGATTCATAAGGTGCTCTAGCAAATTTGGAGAAATTGAACTCATAAGATTTTCCATCACATTTTGTCAATATCTTCTCCCTCTTACAATCTATAATAGCACCACAAGTGTTCAAGAAAGGTCTACCAAAAATTATAGGACAAGTTTTACTAGCAACCTTACCAAGTAATAGAAAATCAGTGGGATATTTAGACTTACCACATAAAACTTCCACATCTCTAACAATACCAATCGGAAAGACAGTTTCTCTATTAGCAAGCTGAATAACCACATCAATATCTTCAATCTCACAAGAACAAATTTCATGCATAATTTCTCTATAAAGCTCATAAGGAATAGCACTAGAACTATCACCAATGTCACACAAACCATAATAGCAATGATCACCAATCTTAACAGAAAGCACATGAACACTAGTTTTCTTAGGTCTATGATGATGGGAAACAATATTAGAAGCATCCTCACGGAAGACAATGTGTTCATCTTCTACATTTCCACAAACAAGATCTTTTACTATTGATACATTAGGTTCAAAAGTTATTTGTTCATCGGGTTCAATAGATTTCTTAATGCTCTTATTAACCACACTAGCTAAAATAGAGTGTTCTTTCACCTTAGAAGGGAAATGCATTTTTTCAATATAAGGCTTGGGAACAGCAGGATTAACGACATGCACTTCTACATTACGAGCAGGAACAATATATTTATAAGGTGCATGGTACTCGAATCAAGATAGGAGGCAAAATCTTTAAGACAGTTTGCAAATATTTGAGAATCAAGACCACCAAACAACACTAACATTATAGAAATCATCGGTTCCCATAAAAGATCTAATGCATTCATAATCATAATTTATACCTGACTTTCTACCTTTGTCATTCTCCCATCCTTCAGCGTTCTCTTGAATACGGTCAAGAATATCATGTTTAGCTTCTTCCATCATATATGTGAATGATCCAGAACAAGAAGCATCCTATAAATCCTTATCACAAAGAGAAATCTTTGCATAAAAAATATTGATAACAATATTACTCGGGAGCTCATGAACGGGACATTTGAGCATTAATAAATTCATTATCCCCCACGCTTGGGCAATACTCTGTCCATCATGAGGCCAAAAATTATAAATATGATTCCGGTCTTTATGAATCTCACTAGGAGGATAGAATTTAGAATAAAAGAGAGGAATAATTTCCTCCCATCCAATGGATTCACCATTCTTTAGTAATTTGAACCATTCAACGGCTCTACCTTTCAGCGATAAAGAAAATAATTTCCTTTTAACTTGATCCATCGTAATACCTGCACACCTGAATAACTCGCATAATTCATGTATAAAGAACAAATGATCACCGGGATGGATAGTTCCATCACCATAATAGAAGTTATCCATAACACATCAAAAACAAATCATAGGTATTTTATAAGGATCTAATTCAGCAGATAACGGGTCACCTACTAACCTAGCAGTAATGGTAGAAGAACCCCTAAACAGAGAACCAAAAGTATTCTCCACAGTGCAATAAAACAACAGACAGAAATAAAAATAGCACTCACAGTAAAAGTTTCTCTTACCAATTCCACTTACCAATAACACTTCACTCCCTGGCAACGGCGCCAGAAAATAGTCTTGATGACCCACAAGTATAGGGGATGTATCGTAGTACTTTTGATAAGTAAGAGTGTCGAACCCAATGAGGAGAAGAAGGTGTTGACAAGCAGGATGGATAGAGGATTCACTGTAAACACTAGCAAACAGGTTTTTGGTGGTTTTTGATGTAGAAGATAAATAAAGTGCATTAAATAATATTGCAGCGAGTGGCCCAATCCTTTTGAGATCAAAGGACAAGACGGTTGTTCTACTTATGATTACCAAACGTTCTCAAGGACAGATGGGAATTTCGTCAAGTGCTTTCGCTTCATTGCGGTTGATTAATAGGTATTGGTTCGTGAAGTGTTGTGTGGGTGAACCTATGCTAATACACCGCCCAACTAGGACTAATACATAGTTGTGATTATACCCCTCGTAAGCATCCGCAAATACAAGAAAGTAATTAATATAAATCTAACCACATCCTTAAAACTCCGGGATCCTACACTCCCTCGTGCATTGGTTTCCTAACGGGGGTTTAGGTTTCTGTCACTCCAGAAACCCCACAATTAGTAGCCAAATACACAATGCATACTCCTAGGACCATAAAGGTGAAGTATTTTGTAGTCGACGTTCACATGATACCACTAGAAGAATAGCACCACAACTTAAATACCGAACCACGAGATATTACTTCAACATAACTTCGCTACTAACATCATCACTTCTCCCATGTCCTCAAGAACTAAACGAATTACTCACAAGACATCATATGGATCATAATCGGAGGTCATATAATGGATAATAACAATCTGGTCATAAAGTGCAAACATCGATAAATCTCCAAAGCATCAACTACTAACAAGTAATCCACACCGGGAGAGAGATCTAATGTAAAACAACGATAGAGACCCCTAATTGTTATAGCAGGATGAAGGTGGATGATGAGGGTGATGGTGATGGTGGTGATGATGATGACGATCTTGATGATGCCCGGAACGATGACGGTGATGATGGCGATGATTTCACCTCTCCGGGTAGGAATTTCCCCAGCAGATTTCTCCCTGCTAGAGAGCTTTTCTCTCTATGGTGTTTTGCGCCCCGAGCCGGCGGCGGAATAATTCTTCGATGATGTTCTGGGGCTTAGGGTTCCCTGGGGGTCAAGTACGCGAAAGGGGGCACCCAGGAGTGGGCCAGGGGGGAAGACCACCCCTAGGCGTGGCCAGAGGGGGGCCACTTGGTGGTGTGGGCCCGAGGTGGCCCCCCTCCGGGTTCCCTTCTAGCTCACTTCCTCTTCATAACTTCTAAGACTCCTCCAGTATCCTTCCTCTTCTTCCGATCTTCTGAAATAGGGTATCTTAACGGTGTTTTTTCCATCAGATTTCTGGTTCCGGTGTTTATTCTCCAAAAATTATGAAACATGCAAAATAAGATAAAGTAACATAAGTGATGCATCATAATATGAAATCGATGAATAACAGAAAATAGCAATATAAAACAGTGATGCGAAATGGATGTATCAACGCTCGAGGACACCACTAGCCGGTGCGGCCAAGGGAGGACCCGCTCGAGCCTATGGTGTGGGGGCTCTAGGGGCCCCCTACGGGCCTCCTTTGGACTTCCTTCACGTGTCGGGAATTCTAAGACTTTTGGCTTTTGAATCGTCCAATTCCGACAATTTCTAGAACAACTTCTCGGAAACTAAAAACACCAGAAAACGGGAACAAGCTTTGTGGCATCTTGTCAATAGGTTAGCCCCAGAAAATCCAAAAAAATGACGTAAAGTGTATAAGAAACATGTAGCATATGGCATGAAAACAACATGGAACATTAGAAATTATGGATATGTTTGTGACATATCAACATCCCCAAGCTTAGTTCCTACTCGTCCTCGAGTAAGTAAACGATAAAAAAAAACTGAGTTGACATGCTACCAACATAAACTTGATCATCATAGTAATGTAAAGAATGTAAACTAGGATCAAATGAATAAAGAATATGGTTTATAGTTGATATCAAATAGAATAATGTATAAACCATTAGGAATAACAAAGTAAAACTTTTCAATGAATCAATACTAAAAGACAATCCACTGTGCAAGGTTTATTAGAGATTATTTAAGCTTCAAGAAAAACAATATAATCATCCAAGGCATCAAACTCTCACAACAGCTCTTGTTCGGATCAAGTCAAGTGATAACAATATTCATGTAGGAAAATCATTAAAATATTTGTGCACTCCAAACAAGAAAGCATTATGTATTGGTTCCTGGCACCATGATGTTATGGCTAAAAACAATTATGGGGGGGGGGGTTTGGATGGTCAATGGAAGAATGTCTCACACAACTAAAAGTGATCATTAGACAAGAGGAAGTCTTATAATCGAAGTTATTCAAGGAGTAGTGATTGCCACACAACGGATGCACATATAGCTATAAGTGTATGAAAGCTCTCCAATGGAACTAGTGGGGGTGCATCCAGCTTGCTTGCTCACGAAGACCTAGAGCACTTTTGAGGAGGCTCATCATTGGAATATACAAGCCAAGTTCTATAATGTAAAGTTCCCCACATAGTTATGCAAGTCATAATATGAAAAATCTCTCCAAACTGAAGTAATGATGTTAACCAAACACAAGTGTGGAATAAATGATAGTAGTGCTTCCCCCTCTCTCTTTATTATCTCTCTTTTGACCCTCACTGTTAGGGGCAACACTCTATTTTAAAATGAATCATCACAGTTTTAGTACTCATAACTCAAACTAAAATATCTCTGATGTATATAAAACTAAATAATCCTGCTAGTATAGCAGTATGCAAAATAATAATGAAGCATGACAAGTAACATAATGATGATGTATGTTGTATGGCAAGATATCTCGGAATGGCTATGGAAATGCCATCGTAAGTAGGTATAATGGCTGTTTTGAGAAGATACTTTTTGGCTTATGTGTAGAAGAACAAAGTTCTCCCACAGTATTTGGATGCACTCGCGAAGTTTGCACCAACTGTCAATGTGAGAATGAGCAATGCACAGTACCGAAGAGGCTAGCAAATATGGATGGTGGAAGTGCCAGAAAACCGTAACATAGAACTCAGAAGTTAAAATATTACAACTAAAATCATGATTTTACAAGGCATAATTAAAATCACTCCAAGAGGGTCCATGGCAGTGACAAGTCACTGTTAGCTACCCTGACCATAGCACGTAACAAAAAGCCATTACGATTGCTATAAGCAAAGGAATTCATATACCATTATCCCATCAACTGGTTATTTAAGTGTGGCACGGGTTCAAGATTTTAGACCAACCATTAATTGTTTTCACTTTACTAAACAAGCAAGTTTAACATTAAGCATAGTAATATCTCAAAACAACAGCAAATAATCAAGTGAAACAGTTTTGTGATCTACAAGAATATGCAAGCTTTTTCGTTATACCAGCTACCGCATGTAGCATTTCTATTTCCATCAAGCACAAAACAACGAAAACTCTCCAACTAGTATAGAAATGAAAAAAAGAGTATTAACACAACTCTACTAAAATTAACAGCCCTGAATAAGAGATGCATGAAAAACATGAGCTAAAAGGGAATTTTGCAGCAGCTAGAAGAAAAACTAAGAATACGAGCATAACGAGTATTCATATGAAAAAGCGGAGCGTGTCTCTCTCCCACACAAATAATTCTAAGCTCCAACAATATTATTGTAGCAAGGAAAACAAAATAAAACAAACAGACGCTCCAAGTAAAAATTAATATGATGTGACCGAATAAAAATATAGTTTCACTAGAAGTGACCTGATAAATTGTTGATGAAGAAGGGGATGTCTTGGGCATCCCCAAGCTTAGACGCTTGAGTATTCTTATAATTTGCTGGAATGAACCACGGGGGCACCCCCATGCTTTGTCTTTGCACACTTCTTGATCACATTATATCACCCTCTTCTCTTGACCCTTGAAAACTTCCTTCATACCACACTCAATGTAATTCGCATTAGAGGGTTAGTGCATAATAAACAATTCACATCGTCTGCATGGATGCAAGTTCTATTGATACTTTTAAACATTAGCTACATCCACTGATGTTTCGTGAAGCAAAGAAATCCACTAGACATAGTAAAAGAGCAAATGCAAGAAAATGGCAGAGTCTAGCAAAACCAGAACAGTCTGTAAAGACGAATTTTTTTGGGGCACTTCAATTTCTCGGATCAAAAAACATAAAGAGCGAAATTTTTTTGGAATTAGCCGAGGAATAAACACAAAACGTTTCAGGTCATTATGAGCTTTCTGTAATTTATACGATTTTTTATGGTGGACAGTAGAAATCTGTTTCCTGCGCAGAAATCCAAAACCAACTCCAACTTTCGCTAGAAACTTTAATTGTCACAACTAATATATGAAAATAAAGATACAAAGTAATTTCTATAGAAGTAAACAACACCTTGACTCAAAGAAAACAGAGAAAAACAAGGCAAAAATAAAACCATTGGTTATCTCCCAAGAAGTGCTTTTATGTAACGCCTTTTAGCTAGGCATGATAATTTGTGAAGATGCTCACATGATAAATATTAATTGAAGAAAAATAGAGCATTAAGAAGCAAGTGTAGAACAAATTTAAGTCTAACCCACTTCCTTTGAAAAAGAATCTTGTAGAAGAACAAGTCAATAAAGCACAAAGTGGCTAGCAAAGGAAGACAAAACAAGTGCAACTTCAAAATTTTCAACATAAAGAGGGGAAACTTGGTATTGTTCAGACGCATAAGATTATGTTTCCCTCTCTCATAATAACTGTCAGTAGTATCATGAATGAAATTAACAATATAACTATAACATAAAACATCCTTATCATGAGCCACATGCATAAAAGAATTAATACTCTCCACATAAGAATATTCATTCTCATTAATAGTAGTGGGAGCAAATTCAACAAAATAGCTATCATTATCATTATCATTACCATAATCATCAAATATAGGAGGCATATTGCAATCATAATTAATTTTCTCCTCAATAGTAGGTGGACTGAAAATATCATAATAATTATAATCATCATAAAGAACTCCAACATGATAGACAAGTTGTATATTAGGGAGATGGTTTTGGGTAATCCCTCCATAACTATGACAAGTTTCATAAGGATAATTGTAATCATAGACTATGTTATAACATCTTTTATAATATTTTATCAAAGACTGGAGGCATAGTATCATCATAAGCAATAGAATAGTTATCTTCCAAAGTGCATTCATTTGTTAACATATCATCATTTTTACTAGAAAGAGATGTATCAATCATATAATCATCAGTAGCAAAAGGATTTTCAAACACATCATCCACAAGCTCGGAGCTTTCTATATCATCATTTGAAGGAACATGGATGGTACTAATAGTACATCAATTATCATCATTTTCATAATTGGGACCAAAGAGATTTTCAATATCAAAAGTAGTGTTTTCTCCCAATCATGATCACTTTCATAAATAACAGGCATTAGAAAATCACCGAGTTCAGAATCATCAAAACTATAATAGGAGCAACATGCTTAGGGGGAGATAATGTTACCTCTCTCCATTTACTCCACTTCTTCTTCTTCCTCCTCCTTCCCTTCTTTAGGAGGGAGAGGGATTGAAAGGAAGCTTCTCCACATACCCTGGTTTATTGTTAGAAACAATAGAAAAAACCTTGGAGGATTCCTCCTCTTCATTAATAAGATGAAAACAAATATTAGTCATGTCATATTTTGGTAAAGTCTCCTCTTTTACAATATTTTGTATGTAAGTATTTGTGTGGCAATTATTAACACAATAAAGATGACAACCATGCGGGACACTATTCATATCAAGAGCACTCATATCTACCAAAGAAGTTTTTCTTGATAACTCTTCACACCCCAAAAATAATGTAAGTTCATCATGCTGATTAAGAGTGATCGTGTCATCACAATACAAACTTGCAATACTCATAGGACTCGAATGATTATTATTACAGCCCGAGCATTGAAAATTTAAATGACCCACTTTACAACAAAGTTCACAAATAAAAGGATAAAGGGCACAAACTTTTTCACCAAGATCATCTAAAGCCCTGAACCACTTTCTAGTTTTTTCATTCCTATGATGGATACAATATTCTTCTTCTATTTGATTATTTTCACAAGGTCTAAGTGTCCACAAAAATTAACATGCTTATAATAAATAATACTTTCAGAAGTTTGAGCATGTTTATTGCAATCATTAATAACAATTTCATTTTTCATGCAAGTGTCTTTAAAAGGTTCATGATATATGTCCCCATTTGCTTTAGGAACATTAATATAAGAAGCAAAGGATCTATACCAACCAACAATCATTTGAGCATTAGACCATATTTAGCACTAAGCTCTTGAAAATCAACAGTTTCAGCGAAAGACTTAATGCAATCATACTCATAGTTTATACTTGATTCTTTACCTTTGTCGTTATTCCAACCTTAATTATTGGTTTGAATTGTTTCAAGAAGATCCCATTTAGCTTCAACCTTATTACTTGAGAAAGAACCCTTTGAACATGCATCTAGATAATCCTTGTAATGTCCTGAAAGCCTTGCATAAAAATTAGTAACAATTATTTCCTCAGGAAGATCATGGTTAGGACATTTGAGTATTAATGTTTTCAGTCTTCCCCAAGCTTGAGAAATGCTTTCTCCATCACAAGGCCAAAAATTATAAATGTAATTCCTTTCTAAATACAGTTCATGAGAAGAATAAAATTTAGAATAAAATAGAGATTCAATCTCCTTCCACTCCAAATGATGAGGATACACTCTAAAAAATGATAACATAATTGAATGCATAAATATCATCTCTTCACTATGCTACTCCTAACCACTCTCCGGTCGGATAACGAACACCAATCCATGTGTAGGGCTGTAACAGCACTCCTCAAGTCTGTATTCCCTCTCTAGGGCATCCCACGCTGTCACTATGAGCGCCCCAAATTAGTACTAAACAAACACCACAATTTCATAGGGTCATCCAACACAAGATATAAATATCATGCTAAACCACACGGTGCACACACTATCACCTTTACACCGTGATCAAAGTGTCTATGGAGATCTCATAACAAAACCACTTGAGTAGCATAACAGATGAGGAGTAACAAATACTTATTCAACTAGATTACAAAGCTCATGATCACATAAATATCACACCATGGGAGATAGATAGATGAAACACATAGCTATCGGTAGAGCCCTCAGCCCCGGGAGAGAAATACTCCCTCCTCATCATGGGAGACATCAACAGCGATGAAGATAGCGGTGGAATCGATGGAGATGGCTCCGTGGGCACCTCTCCGTCCCAGCAAGGTGTCGGACCAGAGATTTCTGTTCGCCGAAACTTGTTGGCAGCGGCGGCGGAGCTACGAAACTTTTCGTGGAAGGGGGCCAATATATTTAGGGTTTATGACTCGGGGAGGATTTATAGGAGAAAGGGCGATGGCGGTGGGCAGCCGAGGGGCCCACCCCACTATACGGCGCGGCCAGTGGATAGCCCGCGCGAGCCTACGGTGTGGAGGCTCCAGGGCCCCCCTTCGGGTCTCCTTTGGACTTCCTTGACGTTTCGGGAATTCTATAAATTTTGGCTTTTGAATCATCCAATTCCGAGAATATTTCTAGAATAACTTTTGTGGAACGAAAAACAGCAGAAAACAAGAACTCACTCTGTGGCATATTGTCAATAGGTTAGTCCCAGAAAATCCATAAAATGACATAAAGTGTATAAGAAACATGTAGCATATGGCATGAAAACAACATGGAACATCCGAAATTATGGATAGGCTTATGACGTATCACTATCCCGATCAGAACTAGCTCTTCTCTCTCATGTGTTGAGAACATCCAGATTCATAATAGCTATAATCAAAGTTGATTAGAGCTACCAATTAGCAATGCCGAAAGGTTGTCTCTCTTCGTCGGTACCGAGTCCTGGACGGTGGAGCGTTGCCGGGTTGACACGAGCGTATGCATGCACACCATACGAGGGATTACACGTGTGATCCTTGACGAGGGAAGACATAGCGACATCCTTGCAACTAGGCCTAGTTGTGAGGATCTACGATTGTTCAAAAGTCTTTTACGACTACATCGCTGCCCATTGAGTCGTGATCCTGACCCTCGCATGTATCGGCATGCCTTGTTATCTACATAGTGATCTTGGTGCACTACATGGGGAGTTTTTTTAAAATTTTCCAGTGTAGACCAGCACCAAAGTCTCCGTGAATGGGATGCCGTGAAAGAGAATCTACTGTGCTAGGGGGCTGAGGCAAGGGGATCCCATATCTCCTATGGTGTTTGTTTTAGTCATGGAGGTATTCACTTGTACCATTTCGAGAGCAGTGGATGAGGGTTTGTTTGCTCCACTTTCGGGTTGCTCCGCAACTTATAGTTTGCCAGCTATGCGGATTATGTTGTGCTTTTTGTCAAACCTCACGAGATGGACCTTTAGGCTACAAGACATATTTTGCACATCTTTGGGGAGGCCTCTGGACTGCAGGTTAACTAGGCCAAGACCTCGGAAACACTATTAAGGGGAGAGGAAGAGGTTGAAGCATTGGTGGCACTACTAGGAAAATAGGCATCAGTGGCGCACCATTTTGGGAATCAGTGGCGCACCATGGTGCGCCACTACTATTGCGCCACTGATTCCCTGGAGAATCAGTGGCGCACCAATGTGGTGCGCCACTGATTCTCCAGGGAATCAGTGGCGCACCAATGTGATGCGCCACTGATTCCTCAATGGTGCGCCACTGATTCTCTGGGGAATCAGTGGCGCATGACTTTGGTGCGCCACTGATTCTCTAGAGTATGCATGCACTTTAGGGAATCAGTGGCTCACCAGACTGATGCGCCACTGATGCTCTGCGCCACTGATTCCTTTTTGATGCGCCACTGATTCCTTTTGGGATGCGCCACTGATTCTTACATACGTTTACGCAGTTTTTTCTGTACACGTATTTATACCGGTATGTATACATGTATTTATACAGGTTATACAATTCAGATAGCAGATTGCAAAGTAGTATAAATAGACAAAGATTATCATTGTCACACTCTAGTTCATCATCTCACTCATAGCTAAAACCCGAAATAGTGACAAGTTTGGAAATATTACAAGTTCATCAACACATAGTATAGCTAGCTAGTAGCAAGTCGTCCATCACAAGTTCATCGATCTCATCACATTACACATTAAGTAGGTGACAGACACCTATACTACCAACAGAAGAAATAGATCAGAACGGTCACGGCGGCAAGCAAGACAGCAAAGGTCTTCATCCGGTTCATGTTCCTCTGATCACGTTCCTCTAGCTTGTGCTTCATCCACCGAGCCTCCGCCTCCGCTATAGTATTGTAGCTTTTGTAAGAGTTGCCAAAAATCTCACATTAGCAGCTGTATTTGTCAGGTCTGCCCTGAAAATACGATGGAACATGAAGATCCCAGAAATCTCAACACATGCTGCTTATCACAAGGTAATGGAGCCCTCCGAGCGCTATCTTGAAAATCCGTTAGACAAATCCACCGAGCTCGTGCATGCAAAGAACAAAGAACAGTAGTTCAAATAATAATAAAAAATGATAGATTCAGTTTGCATGAAACGAAACATGCATTAAACATTTCAAGTTCTTTCCTAATTGTATGTGTGGTCCATAGATGTATTTCTTTCCCAAGTAATACAAATTAAACCATAGACAGTGTATCACAAAAAACAAAATGGAGTGGCTAAAAAGTAAATGCATAAACCTTGAAAACAGGTTCCTCCCAACATGGGAAGCAGCGTCTTATATCAGCAGGTCCAAACTGGGTTACATCCATGTTCTTCTTCTCCCCATTGAGCTCATACAAATTAAAAACAAATAAGAAATATTAGATTATGTTTTCCACAAATTAACTAACCAGGATAAGGTAAAGCTCAAAATACTAGCATGTACAGCAGGAGAAGAAATAGAGATATGATGTTGTGATACAACAGTACTGCTAACAATCACAGCCATTCGACAGTCCAGGGAGTGAGCACGCTCTGTTCTTACCACATGGCGAGGGAGAGATGTCGATGAGGCCCTGCTTCTCAAGGCTGCAATCGATGCTCAGCCAGCTACACGGCGTGGAAGACGCCTCCTCCTAGCCCTGTCGGATGACGGGTCATGGACTTGAAGCCCTGTACATGGAAATTTTGCGTCATTGCAGTAGCAGCGGCAACAATACTTGGAAGGAACCGTTATGGAGTATACTCCGAGAATTTGATAATGTTTGCTGGCTTGGCCTCGTCATTGGTCAACGCAGAAGCCTTGCTAGTGAAAAAAGTATACTACCTGAAACTATATATACGTATGGAAAAACATGTGAATGTCAAATTGACAGAAATCGAGGATTTCAGAAAAAAAATGTAGGACATAAATACATATACATCGACAGAAACAAAGCAGATGGCACAAGGGCCTGGCTATATGACGTGATTATTTACACAACACATCGGTTATGAATATACGAGTGTGTCTTTAACCCCACCTGTGTTGTTTGCTTCCGATGTTTGCTCCTACTGCTAGGCACAACACCTGCAGCGCACACACAGCTCAGAATGGCTAATAGCAAGAATCCCAGCTGCATCTCATCTGAACATATCAAAAGCATTTTTTAGCAATATTGGATGAAAAAAGAGTATATAAGAAGGAGTATAACAAAGAACCAGTGAAGCTCACCTTGGCTCCAGGAGCAGCAGCTCGGGTACGTGACTGGCGGTAGCTGTATAACACCTTGGGAAAGTGGTCGCCGAAAGTCGCGGCAGCGTACCCCTCCCACCTTCCAAGGCCAGTGCCGAGCGCCACGGTCGCCTCGCCTTGGTCGTTTCCGTCGGCTACCAGCCCCACGCATGGATCTCCATCGCATACCATGGCCTTGGCTCGCTTCCCTTGCCCTCGTCTGCTCGTCGTGATGTGGCCGTCTACGGGCGCGAGTGCGAGCATGTATACGTCTGACACACCCATATGTTCCAGTGCGTCATACGTCTGTGTGGTGCTCCGCGATGACATGGAGGAGTGAAATTCAAGTGTCGGATGCCCGACCCCTGGTGTGAGGAGTCACATATCCCAACACTGTTGTAATATTAAAATATGATGACTGAAAATATCTATAAAAACAGTATACACACATTCTATGTTTTATGTAGACCTAGTAAAGAAAGTTTGTGTAGAACAAAAAATACCTTCCCAAGGCAAAAGACATAATGCCACTCTCCGGAGTTCACCACCTGATAGTTTCATAACCTTCTGATCCATGAGGAGCTTCATGACAGCAGACATAAACTGAGGATGAGTATATGACATCAGATAATTGCTGGTCCTTGTAACATTCCTAATTTCTTGTGCTTCCTTTTTTGGAGCCAGCACCTGATAAATTCTACCTTGGATTCTATCGCATGGAGAAAATCAAACTCTGTTAGCTCAGGTAGAAAAGTACTTGGAAGTCAGTTGCATACATAGACTGATACAGAATGCTCTTGAAAATCAAACTCTTGATATAATATTGCTCTTGGCAAAAGTAGTTAATACATGAATCCTTGAAAACATAATTAATGCACTGGCTTGTACTTGAGATAGAGAATTTTTTCTAAGACTAATTGATTATCAGAGAAACACAAACTTGATTTTACAAAATAAAATTTAGGCATGGACTTCAGTTTACGAGCTAAAGCTAAGCTATGCACCGAAAATGTGGAACTGACCTCCAAACCTATCAACACCCTGCTAAACGGAGCAACCTAAACAAGAGCAAACTCATTGAGACATTACATCGAACAGGTGATGAGCACCAAGCACATGTTCTTATGCATCACCGTGAGACTTGGTCAGGGGTTGGAAGCAGAGGTGCAGATCCACTACCATGCCCACATGATGGTTAACGACGCTGGGTGGAGAGAATTTTTCTGAAGCACACACCTTGGCACCAACCTGAAGCGGCAACAGAGTGCCCTCACGAGTCATGCCGTTGCCGGAATATGGAGGATGAGGGAGATGCCAGAGTGACCGATGCAGCAGCCTAACGACTTGATGAGGAACCTAATTTCAGCTTGCACAGCAGGTGGTCGCCGAATATCATGCTGCTGCCGCCCGACCTTGGAGAGCCCAGCACCGCGACATAGAGCCTCGGCCAGCGGGTGTAGACGCGGAGCTGGAACTCCATCCAGACGGACTTGAGAGAGAGGCGCCGACGCGCCCCAGGGAGCTCACCACCGCGACCGCGCGACGCAGATGGACGGCAGAGGCAAGAAGTCACCGGCACGAGGGACAGGGGAGGACCCAAGGAAGAGACGCGTAGGTCCAGTCGTCCCCGAGGTCGAGGTCAAATCGAGGGGTCACCCGCGTTGGTGTCCTCGCGGTTTCCTGGCGAGAGGTCGTCCTGAAGTGCGTGGGGGAGCAGAACACAAGATGGACGAATGATGCGGCTATGGCTGGGATGGTCGTATGGCTGGCCTTCCATCGGCGAGGCAGAATAGCGCCGCCGCCACGGTTGGATAGAAGGAGTGGAGAAGGCAAGATGGGTGGCAAGAATCAGTGGCGCATCACTCCACGGCGCGCCACTGATGCTCCATACAATCAGTGGCGCATGGTTGGTTGTGCGCCACTGATGCTTCCGGGCACACATGGCACCTAGAATCAGTGGCGCACCACTAGGAGGTGCGCCACTGATGCTATCGAGCATCAGTGGCGCATCTCCTAGTGGTGCGCCACTGATTCTTTTAGGTACACAAGGGTGCTGGGTATCAGTGGCGCACCGTTGATCGTGCGCCACTGATGCTTGGAGCATCAGTGGCGCACGGCTACATGGTGCGCCACTGATACCTGTACATGTATGCTCCGAGCCACATCAGTGGCGCACGGCTACATGGTGCGCCACTGATGCTATGTCATCTATGCCCATTTTCCTAGTAGTGTGGGTGAGGTTCTGATTTGCAATATTGTGGAGTTTCCAATAAATTACCTCGGACTTTAGCTGGCTTTGTGGCCTCTAACAAAAGGAGAATGGCATCCTTTGCTAGACAAGGTCTTGAAGTGCGTTCTATCTTGGAAAAGTGGCATGATTGTGAGGGCAGGCAGATTGACCTTAGTAAAATCAGTTGTGGCGGCAAGGCTGGTTCACCAGCTCCTGATTGCGGAAGTGCCATGCTGGATGTTAGAAGAAATTGACAAATGGATGTGGGGTTTGTTTTGGTTAGGGTTTGAGCATGGACATGGAGGTCAATACCTGGTGGCCTGGGAGAATGTGTGCAAACCGGTGCATTATGGAGGTGAAGAACTTAGGGATACACGGTTTAGCCCTTCATGTGAGATGGGAATAGCCGGGAAGGACAGAAGCCTCGAGACCTTAACAGGAGTTACCAATAATGAAGGATACAATGGCATCAGGAGTGTTTGACAGCTTGGTGCAAATAAAGGTGGGGGCTGAAAGAAAACTTTGTTCTCGAAAGACAGATGGTTAAAAGGGGTCGAAGTTCATGAAATTGCCCATCTCTTACGTGCAGCGGTCAGCACGAGAACTGCAAACAAAAGAATAGTATATGAGGAATTAATGGAGAATAGATGGGTGACAGATAATAAGGTGTTCTTTAACATGCAAATGGCAACCCAGTGCATGAATCTGTGGTTGACCATACAGAGGTTGCTAAGGGATGAGTCGAGAGAAGACGAGTTATGCTGGCCGGCTTCTGCGTCAGGAAGATACTCTGCAAGCTCTACCTACAAAATGCTTTTGCAAGGACTCACCAGATTTCCACTAGCTAATGGAATTTGGAAGTGTTGGGCCTCGGCTAAGTGAAAGATCATCATGTGGCTTGCAGTGCAATATAGGATCTGCACATTGGATAGAAGAGTGAGACATGGAATACAAGAACAGCCGTATGCTTCCCGATTATGCCTGCAGGAGGTCGAGATCACTAATCATATCTTGCTTCAGTGTGTGTATGCGTGAAAAGTGTGGTAGAGATGCTCTCGAAGGCACAGAGTTCAACCGCCGATACCCACCAACAGGGATATGTTGGAGAACTGGTGACTGTCAGTCCGGGGGAGATTTTGGGATAACCAATGAAAGGGGATGGACTCACTTGTGACACTTGTATGCTGGAGTGTTTGGAAGCAGCATAACGCAAGGGTATTTGGGAACGCTAACCAATTTAGGAGCAAAGCTGAGCTTGCCACCGAAGTTATTGAAGATCTAAAGCTGTGGATAGCGGCGGGCACAGGAGTTGGAGCCATCTTGCAGGGTCAGTCTGTAGGAGTGTTAGAATGTGTGGGTTTGCGATAGTTGAGTTGTCTGCAACTTTTTGCTGTCGCTCTCTTGTAATTGTCAATTTCTATCCTCTATAAAATCTGGTATGCAATTGCATACCTCTAAAAAAAATCCTCTCCCAACCCGAGAACCCCGCTCCTGCCTAGCCATGGCAGCCGCTATTTCCGTGAGCCACACGACCACTCAATTCCCATCGTCCATGGCCCCGACCCCTAGTCCGATGCAGAATCCGCCGGTGCCAAAGAAGCCAAATATTTCTCTCATCGATGCACCACGGAACGAAGAGTCGGCCAAGAGGAGCGCACAGAACAAGAAGGTGAAGGAAAAATAATATGTTGCCGCTCCAGAAGCCGTGCCATGAGTCGCCGCAGAGGGCATGATTCCCTGACCCAAAGTGGATTTGGCACCATGGAACTTTTGAGTCATCTGCACTTCATCAAATGCATATATCGATCTATCTATTGTCCATATGAATTTATGAATTCACCGTGCGTCCATCGGCCTTTTAAGCATTGGAAACATACAAGGCCGAGCATGGGGGAAAGTCATTCAACTTCGTCCATTGTTAGAAAAAACCCACGGACAAAAAAAAGTGGAAGGACCTCTATGCATGCCTCAAGAAATGTGGGGAGGGAGCGGTGGCAATGGCCACCAGAGCTGAGGATTGTGCGCCATCAGCAGGTGATAGGCAGAGGGGGCAAACCAACTCAAAGCTTTATTAGAAGAACGATGCAATGAAGATCGCATTGCAAGAGACATTTAAGGTGTTCAAAACCCAAAAGGACAAGTCTAGCGAGAAGAAGGACGAGAGGATGAGAATAAATGACAGGACCAAGAGTAGTTGACGAAGAACTACTTTGTGATACAAAAGAAGAAGCTCAACATAGAGGAGGGAAATGCATAGATAAGGGCCAAGAAAGCAGAGACAAGGGCGAAGGAGGGAGGGACACGGGCCTTTGAAGCAGAGTCCCAAAATCAAGAGGCCGAGCTCGCTCTTTGCTGCCCAAGAAGCCCAGATCATGGCCATCTACTTGACCCCTAGAAAGAAGGCCTACTATGAGAAGAAGCAACAACACTATATGGAGGGGGATATGTGATCATCTAGTTTTGTGTTGTATGTCGGCCGAGATGGCCCGTGCAGATCTGTTTGGATACCATGTTATATTTCCGACATGACAATATTATTTTCCTACCATGTGAAATGATTGAGTTTATTTGCAAGTTTATTCGTTTTTTCTGTGATAATTGACCAAGATGATGAAAATTTAGCCCCATTCGGTGCACTGCCAAAGAATGGTCGGGCAGGGCTGATGACTCCATTTTATGCATGATTTTTCTTTGGATTTCCCCAAGTTCTATTTGGTTTTTATTTGTTTTTTTGCTCTGACATTAACCCAAACACTGTAATGTTTGGAGCTGTTTCAATTCTTGATGAGGATTTCAGGATTTATATCAATGAGGAAGGAAATGAAGTATATTGATGATGAAGGGAGAAAAACAAGCAATTTTGGGAAACAGGAAATTAAAAACAAATTTCACAGAGTTTTAACGATCAGTGGTACGGTCATCACCGACGGAACCTGTCACCGTACCAAGGGCCACCGCCTTCAGCTCATTAAAGGGTGAAATTTTCGTGAAGGAATCAAGGGAAAAAACATACGCAACACCCCCACCAGAGAGATCGGACACAAGAAGGAAGAGATCGGGGGAGGAAAGCATCTGCAAGGCCCTGCCGGTGATCGTCTTCCTCAACATCATCCATTCCACCATCATTCCACCGTAGAGATAGATAGATAGATAGATAGATAGATAGATAGATAGATAGATAGAGAGAGAGAGAGAGAGAGAGATCCATTGTAATAAGATTAGTGTTTTGGAACCTTCATCTAGCTAGATTGAACTCATGGTTTGGTACTTGTTGATCTATGAATTATTGTGGCTTCATACGGTAATATTCATATGAACTTTTTTCCTTTCAACTGTGTAGTTTATGTCTCATATGCCTCACGTGCGATTAAATCTCCAAGGTGTGGGGGGTGTAGGGGATTGGTGAGATGAGTTTGTGCCTATCTGTTCCATAATATTTGTGAGTCTGTTGATATTGTTTATAGAATTATTTGTCTATGGTTTGCATAATGCCTGTTATCTAGGACCAGGTAACCTGATTCAATAAGGCATGTACATTAGTTAATTTTTTTTGCAAGGTAATACGTTCTCATTCATAAGATAAAAATCTGGTTGCAAGACACGTAAACACCGACATTACAGTGCTGAAAGGATAGTACAATCCTATGCAAAAGACCAGCGCCTGTCCAATTCCTTCGGCACCACCAAAGTGACCACCAAGAGAGAGAAGAGTTGCTCTGGCCAAGTAGTTGCTAGTGACTCCAAGAGGGAGTATTTATGCTAGATAGTGGGTTCATGCCTCCTTTTCGCCTGTGCTCGAGTGACAGAAATGTGATGGGGCAGGATGTGCTGTTGCCACTAGGGAGAAAACAGCAGTGTGAGTGCCCGCGTGCACAAGCATTGCTTACATTACACACATTGTTTAATGCAGTTATCTGTTGCTTGCAACTTAATACCTAAGGGGGTTCAGATGATAACCTGAGGGTGGATTATTAGTCATAGATGCAGATGGATTTTGGTCTATGTATTTTGTTGTAATGCCCGCACTAAATATCATAGTAGTCATCATGTTATAATGTGCACTACGGTGCAACCTCTATTTGCAAATTGCCCAGTTGTAATTTGTTCACCCAGCATGTTATTTTTATGGAGAGAAACCACTAGTGAACCTAAGAACCCCGGTCCATTTTCCGCACTGTTAAACAAACCACAACAATTGTCTGCTCTCTTTAGTTACTGCAAGCATACACTTTTTTCCACACTATACGTCTAATCTTTGTTTTCAGCAAGACCGGTGAGATCGACAACCTAACTGTACCGTTGGGGCAAAGTATTTTGGTTGTGTTGTGTGAAGGTTCCACGTTGTTGCTCACACCGGTGAAGCGCCAACACCATCGTCAGTGGCATCAACCTTCCGAAGGTCCTCTTTCTCCTACTGGATTGATAACCCTGGTTCTTAACTAAGGGGAAAACTCCTACCACTGTGCTCATCACACCCTCCTCTTGGGGTTTCCAACAAAACATAGCAAGGATTTTTTTTGGCGCCGTTGCCGAGGAGGAAGAAGTCTTCTGGCAAGGGGAGTCTCTCACTCTCAACCTCTTTATTTTTTTTATTGTCTTGTTTTTCCTTTCTATATAAACACAAAAAAATTAGTTTACTTTAAGCTGTTATTTATTAGATTGCTGTTATGTTTGCTATTTCTGCTCTTAGTTTAATCTCTAATCATGATTCTACCCAAGTTTATGTTGAAATACGTACCAATAGGTAGCGGTGATATAATTGGGAAAGATAATATTGGACAATTCTTTAATTATGTTAGTAAGCACGAAGCATTTGAGGATAGATCCTTAGCCGAACTTGCTCCATATTATGAAACTGCTGCAGCATCTCTAGTTCGTATGCTGGAAGCAGGGTTTGTTAACCTAAATCCAATAATACAAAAAATGTTCCTCAACCTTGATAGCATTAAGGATAGCGAAAGAAGAGAGTTTATCCTAGAAACTTTGTTTAAAATATTTGGTGATGTTGCTATTGAGGCTAGAAAAGTTTTTAATCGATTTGAGATGTCAGGCTCATGTGTAAATGTTAATAGAACACCGGGTAAAGCCAAAGATAAAGAAATTAAAATACCAATACCCTTTAAATTGATGGGAATGCATGAAACTCTAGAATTTTTTTTTGATTGGATTGTTCCTGCAAACCCATTTGATGAAAGTAGCAAGCCTAAAAGTGCTGATAAAGGGACATCTAAAACTTCTATATATGAAATACCATTCATTTTTTTAGGAGATTTCTAAGCTTAGTTTTGATGCTTTCTTCACTTGAAGATACTTGAGTTGATCTTTTATGCCTAGC
Source organism: Alopecurus myosuroides (assembly GCA_028641055.1). Taxonomy (NCBI): domain Eukaryota; kingdom Viridiplantae; phylum Streptophyta; class Magnoliopsida; order Poales; family Poaceae; genus Alopecurus; species Alopecurus myosuroides. Next base: position 324,563,337 of record CM054062.1, read on the forward strand.
TGAAAGGCGTTAAAGAAAAGCGCTACCGGGAGACAACCCGTTTTATTTCTCTGCTTTCATTCAGTTTTCCTTTGTTTTATTTGTGTGCTTTGCACCTGGGTGTTTTCTATTTCCTTATAAACCCCTCTGTATCTTTTCTTTTGTGTTTTTGTTGAGCCAAATAAAGCCTCTAGTGGAAAGTTGAGAATATATTTCGGATTTCTGCGCAGGAAACAGATTTCTGCTCTCCACTTTTGATTACGTATAAAATCACAGAAAAATCAAAATGACCTGATCTTTTTTGTGCTTAATCCTGGGCTATATATGCAACTTTTCTTAGTTTACCACTTTTTGATTTGAGAAACAGAAGATTTTCGAAAAAATCGATCTCTGTCTGCTGTTCTGTTTTGTCAGATTTCTGCCAATTATTGCATTTGCATCTTAATCTCTTTATTTTTGGTGTTCTTTTGAGAAAAATAGTTTTAATAGAAGTCATGAAAGTATCTAATGTGTTTTTTAGTTCTAGTATTTTGTTGAAACTGAACCATGTGAATTTATTATTTCGATTGCACTAATGTTGCTAATAAAGATTGTGAGAATTTTGGTGTGTAGGAAGGTTTCAAGGGTCAAGAGAAGATGATGATATGATGTGATCAAGAAGAGTGAAAAGACTAAGCTTGGGAATTACCCGGTGGTATATCCCAGCAAATTCCAAGAAGACTCAAGCGTCTAAGCTTGGTGATGCCCAAGGCATACCCTTCTTCATCAACAAATTATCAGGTCACTTCTAGTGAAACTATATTTTTATTCGGTCACACCTTATGTGCTTTACTAGGAGCGTATTTTATTTTTGTTTTCATTTTGATTTCAGTTTTTTTTTATTGTCATAATAAGCTTGGTTGGACCCCATCATTCTTTTATTGGAGAGTGACACGCTCCACTTTTTCATGAGAATACGTTGTATTCTTAGTCTATGTCTGGCAGCTGCATTTATTTAGCTCCTGTTTTGCATGCATCTCTTATCAGAGCTGTTAGTTTTAGTAGTATTATATGATCGCTCTTATGTTTTCTTGCTGTATCATAAATAGTATTTTTGTTAAAACATATCTTGTATGGTGCTTGTTGGGAAAAGAAAATTGATGCTTGATGTAGAATTTATAACAGTACTAGTAGAAGCTTGTATAGACTGTGGCTAGAACTTTTTCATGCCATGCGAAATGTTATTTTAGTTTTAAAGCATTGTGATTATTGAGTAGCATGAATAGCCTTAAATATCTGAGAGCATTTAATATGTCTTGAAAGATTCATGAGGTGTTCTTGTCATAGTAAAGCATCAATATATGGTATTCTCTTTCGAATGTTTTATTTGGTTGACTTGGAGCATGCTCACACCATGTTTATGAATACAAACTAGTCACGAATAGCCTCCATGACCAATTAGTTTTTGAACTCGCGATACCAATTATGCTTTAATTAATGATGCTTATGTCGATGTGCATGATTATGGCTCTTATGCTCTGTTCATTTGTCGCTCCCAATCTTTTGCTAGCCTCCACCTGTACTGAGTATGGAATTATACTCGTGCATCCAAACTCCTTAAACCAAAGTTTTCCCAGTGTGTACACCATGCCTACCTACATATGGTATTTAACTGCCACTCCAGGTAAATTGCTCATGTGTTACCTTTAAAACCTTCAAAATTACTCCTGCTGTGTGTTCTTGTTTTTGCTCATGAGGACGTCAATAGAGAATCTTTATCTCACTTGTTGATTGGATTTCACACCCTGGACTAGTGGCTTCATCCGCTTATCCAAATGATAGAAGAGCTGGCAGCGGGGTGCCCAGCCCCAAATTAATACAAACAAATTCTCTTCACTTTTTTTGCCCCTGATTATATCAGTCAAAGCATAATTGTGTAAACAAAAGAGAAAGAGGGATGACCTTCTACACCAGTTGCGTCCTTCACCATGGGAGCCTCTCTTGTGAATCCAGTTGGCTTGTGACGTACAATATTGTATGTTTACCATTCGTTGACATTAGCATACAGCTCTCCTAAAAAAATAGACACTCCTCCACAGAGTCAAACTTTTAATACCTATGTTTAATAAAATAAAAAGCTCTAGCACATGAGTGATCCCTGCTTCCCTCTGCGAAGGGCCTTTCTTTTACTTTGATGTTGAGTCTCCATATTGTAACTTTATGCACAGTTGAGAGAGCATTTTTTCCATTCTGAGTTCTATGTGCATTTGTCCCATAAACATGAATAATTACTTCATGATGTGATATTATTTGTTCTAGTCTTCCTTGTGAACTTTGAAACTGTCCTGGCATTTATGTTTTGTCCCACTCTTAAAGACTAGCGAAATACCACTTTGCCATGCTTTCTCTATACCTGAAACAAACGTTTATCTTTCTTATCCATGATCCTTTATTTAAGATACTCTTCATGATGCAAAGTGATTGATATGCTTTATTATTAAAGTTCTATTTATCATGTTTATGTTTGAAGTTCTATGATCTCAGCATACATATGCTTTTACATTATAATGATCAAGTTTATGATAGTAGCATGTCACCTCATAAATTATTATTGTTTTATCGTTTACCTACTCAAGGACGAGTAGGAACTAATCTTGGGGATGCTTGATACGTCTCCAACGTATCTATAATTTCTGATGCTCCATGATCATATTATGCCAATTGCTACTTGTTTTCTCCCTTAATTATAGCATTTTTATACGTTTCCCAGGTCTAACCTATTATAAAGATGCCAAGTGCCAGTTCCCTGTTTTCTGCTGTTTTTGGTTTCAGAAAAATTGTTCTGGAAACATTCTCGGAATTGGACCCCACAAAGCCCGAAGTGCCTATTTTCCCCGGAAGTATCCAGAACACCGAAGAGGAGTCGAAGACGGGCATCAAGGGGGCCACACCATAGGGTGGCGCGGCCTCCCCCTGGCCGCGCAAGCTATAGGTGTGGGGCCCCTAGCCTCCACCGCCTCTGCCCTTTTGCCTATTTATTCCCGGCGGATGGAAAACCCAAAGCACCTGATAAAAAATCCCCGAAAAGTTCTGCAGCCGCTGTCGTCGTTGATACGTAATAAACGTATCCTTAATTTATGATGTTCCATGTTGTTTACCACATGTTTTCCTTACACTTTATGTCATTTTTATCGTTTTCCGGGACTAACCTAGTAACAAGATGCCACAGAGCCAGTTCCCTGTTTTCTGCTGTTTGAAGTTTCAGAAAAGTTGTTCTGAAAATATTATCGGAATTGGAAAATTTGAAAGCCAGAAGTCTTAGAAGTCTCGGAAGCTTCCAGAAGTCCCGAAGAGCCCCGAAGGGGGCCACAGGGTGGCCACACCATGGGATGGCGCGGGTCCCCCCTGGCCGCGCCACCTAGGTGTGTGGGCCCCCTGGCCACCCCCGGGCATCACCCTTTCGCATATATATTCCCCCCAAGGCATAAAACCTAAGGGAATCGACCTTTTCCACAAAATACATCCGTAGCTCCGCCTCCGCCACCGACAAGTTTCGGGGGACATATCTCTGTTTTGGCACCCTGATGGGACGGGGAAGTGTGAAAGTGCATTTTCGATATCTCTATGTTTTGTGTGTTTGTTAACAACATAAATGTTTATTTAACCGTGTGTGCTATTTGTTGAAAGGTTATAATCAGTATCAGCACATAAACGGTGTCAAAGAAATGGTGAAGAAGATAAAAGGTCAACAGACGTTTTTCTGGCCTCATGAAGATTTTTTATGTGCAACCCGGAATTATTCCGGACCATTCTGGATGGATTCCGACATGACCGCAAATCTCTCTGTTGCAATACGGAATTATTCTGCGTGATTCCGGGGTCCGGATTAATTCCGGAAGGATTCCGACTTGGTCGCGAAAATATCTGTTTCAATCCGGAATCATTCCAGACCATTCCGGAGCAATTCAGACTTGAACGTGTTTTCTTCAGTTGCCATCCGAATTGCTCCGGATTATTCCAGGAGCCGGAATTATTCCGGAAGGTTCCGGAATTATTCCGGATTCCACGTCGACTCCGCAGAAAACGGCTAGTTTCTTGGTGGAGCTATAAATAGATGCTTCCCTTCATCCCCAAGGGGTAGCTCGTCCAAAATTAAAGTCCTCATTGATTGAGCTCAACCACCAAGATAGATCTCCCATCTCCTCCATCCAAACTTATTGAAACTTGGAGGATTGAAGGAGAAGCCTCGGATCTACATTTTCACCAACCGGATTTCCATTTCCCCCTCATTAGCTTGAGGTATCTTCACCTAGGGTTTCCTCTTGTGGAGAACCTAGGATTCTTTCTACTCTTGGTGATTTGTGATTGTTGGGAGCCCCCAATTTGGTTGTGGGTGTGTTCCCCAAGCTTGTTTGTCAAGGATTCGATTCCCGCCTCAAAGGGGATCAATATTTGAAGGTGGTCTAGGCCTTTGTGGCGGGGTTCATTGGAGAATAGGGTGAGGCCTTTGTGGCGTTGAGTAGGCCTTCGTGGCGAGCTCACACCCCTCCAACGAGACGTACTCCCTTAACAAGGGGGAACTCGGGAATACATCGTGTCTCCACGTGCTTCCTACCGGCTATCTCGTTCCCTTATCTTTTACTCACTTGTACTTGTTGCATTTATTGTTGTACTAGTTGCATTAATTGCTATCCTTTTCATATAGCTAAATTCACCTTAGTTTCACTATCTAGATAATTTACCTTTGTGTCAAGCCTAATTGTGAAGAAAAAATAAAATTGTTCGTAGCACCTATTCACCCCTCTCTAGGTGCCCATACTATACTGTCAATTGGTATTAGAGCCTCGGCTCTTGTATTGGGCTTAACCGCCTAAGAGTTTGAGTATGGTTAATGAGACGGATACCAAAGGTTCCGTGGCGGCGGTATCTATGGCTGATCTCAATCAGTTGAAAAATTCATTGACCTCATCCATAGACACCAAAATCTATGAGTTGCGTCAAGTCTTGATGGAACTCTTGAAAGCCAAAGGACCGGAGTTCACCAGCTCATCTCCTCCGGAAGAATCTCCGGAGGGCGCCAAGAACGGGGTAGATGGTGATCCATCTAAAAATTCTTCCGCCGAAAACTCCACCAAGAAGGGTACGGAAGGAGAGGGAGAATTTCACTCCATCCCCGGACATTATTCTCGCGATCCTCCTGTCCTACGCCCTCATATAATCCCTAGGGGAGATCCACCTAAAATTGATGCCTTTTCTTTTCGTGAATGGCAATATTACATGGAGACTCACTTGAACTCTTCTTGTATAGAGCTTTGGAGGGTCACTCGTGATGGATACAAGCCTCATGACCCCAAGAACCTAACAAGAAGAGAAGCCGTAGATTGTGAACTCAACTACACCGCCTTGTCAATTCTTCAACAAGCCGTGGGTCCCAACAACATGCCGCATCTTTAACGATATTCCACCGCCAAGGAAACATGGGACGCTCTTGTCGTCATGTTTGTGGGCAATGAGAGCACTCAAAGGAATAGATATGATGCCTTGATCAATGAGGCCGAAGGGTTCTATATGCATGATGGAGAGAACCATGAATACATGTACCAAAGACTCAAGACTCTTTCCACCGCGTTCTCCAATGTTTGTGCCAAGTACATTGATGATGCTTGGATCAAGAGGAAGTACATGATTTCCCTAATGCCATTTGAGGGCGCGGACTTGAAGATCATTCAAGGAAGACATGATTTCCCTTCTATGACCTCAACCCAAGTTATGCAAGAAATGTGCTCCTATAAAGTGCGAACCAAGAATGCTCTTGACAACCGTGCTAGGGCCATAGGAATGCACAAAGGGGCATCAGTTGCTTTGAAGGCTAAGGTTGGTCAAAAGAGTATGAAGAAGAAGGCAATGTTGGCTCCATTGAAGGATCAAGAGTATGATCCCGTGCTCAAGGATATCATTGCTCTCATCGTGCAGAAGTTTTGGAGGAATCCTCCCAAGGCCAAGCAATATGTTGAGGAGAAGACCAAGTCTCGCTATGGCAATGATGGGGCTCAAAAAGTGAGATCTTGCTTAAATTGTCAAGATAAGCACCACTTCATTGCGGAGTGTCCCTATGAAAATAGAGAACTCCATAGTGGCAAGCTCATCCGCAAGGACAAGTCCAAGGTTGAGTACAAGAAACCTCATTTCAAGGAGAAACCCTTCAACAAGAAGTCTCCCGCCAAGTTTGTGCTAGTGACTCAAGAGGAGTATGATTCCGGGAGTGATGAAGAAGAACAAACCACAAGTGAAGTGGCCGCTCTTGCTATTGCTTCTACTCCATCGTCTTCATCTCTCTTTGAATCCCCCAATGAAAATCATCCTCACCCAAATGCCAAGTGCTTCATGGCTAAGGCTTCGGAGGTATCACCTTCTCCCAACTCTAAGACCCCAAGTGAACTAGAAAATCTTGCTATTCTTAGAGTAGAAGATGAAATGCTATCTTTGTAACGTTTTATGTCTAACATGCAAGGGGATAACAAGAAGTACTTCGAACATCTCATGAGCCAATTGGGAGAGGCCCAAGAAGCTCTTGAGAAGAAAGGTGAGGTTGAAAGAAGGGATGTAGATGAAATTGCATCCCTCTCTATGACTCTTGAGGAACAACATGATGGTAGAGTTTATCTTGAGGAGGAACTTGAATCTATTGAAGTAACACATAATGAACTTGTTTCTAATATCACTAAGGAACATGACCTTGCTATTGCTAAATATAAAAAGGCTAAAAAGGATAAGGTTGAGTTTGGTGTTGGTCATGGTAAACTAACCGAGGAGTTTGAAAAGCTAACCAAGGCTCACAAAGCTTTGGAGAGCCAACACTCATCCCTCAAAGAGTTGCATGAACAACTTCAAACTCAACTTAATAAACTTAACAACCCTAGCACCTCTACTTCTTCTTGTGACCATGCAAATATTATTGAGGAAAATGCTAGGTTGAAGGATGAGCTAGCAAGGCTCAAGGGAAAAGGCCCTCAAGTTGAGAAGGTTGTGGTCTCTATCCCACAAGTGGTTGCTCCTAGCCGTCATGTGATTGTTTCTAGACCACAATTGAGTGCTCCAAGGCCACAAGTGGGCAAGAAAGGTCTTGGCTATGTTGCCAAGAAAAAGAACAAGGAGAAGAAGAACAAGAAGAAGGCCAACAATGGTGCTTCAGGTGGTATTGTCATTAGGGACAACACTACTCGTAGCACTCCCGCACAATCAAGCAATGATGCTTCGAGTAGTAGTGTCACGAGGGACAACACTACTCGTAGCACCTCCGCGGGAACTAACAATCCACACCATTTCTTATATGTTGATTATTACGGTGTTGTGCAAGCTAAATATGTTGGTCCTATTGAGGGTTACATTGACTATACCATTTGGGTTCCAAAGACCCTTGTTGCTAACATGAAGGGACCCTCCTCAGGTCCTAACTCTAGTCAATGATATCTTGCAGGACTATGCTCCCGGTGGGTCTAAATGGATAATTGATAGTGGATGCACTAGTCATATGACCGGAAGCAAAGAACTCGTGACAGAGTTGCGCCCAAATGATATCAATGCAACTGTCAGCTATGGAGACAAGTCCAAGTCTAACGTATCGTGGTTTGGCAAGGTTGTGATTGCTCCTGATATCACTATCGTGGACTTCATGCTTGTTGAATCCCTTGGTTACAATTTACTTTCAGTCCGTTCATTAGGGAAGATGGGTTTCTCTGTCTTGTTTGATCCTGATATTGTGGTCCTTTTGAGGAGCAAGACTCTTGACGTTGCATACCTGGGACATGTTGAAAATGAGTTGTTCGTGGTGGACTTTTCGAAGTCTACCAACTCTCAAGCAATGTTTCTTTTCGGAAAGGCGGACGTGGGGTGGTTGTGGCATCGCCACTTATCCCATGTCAACATGAGAACTTCGCAAAGTCTTCACAAAGGTGGCCTTATTGTCGGACTAAAAGAAAATGTTTCCTTTTCCAAAGATCGCGTTTGTAGGTCGTGTGTTGAAGGGAAGATGCATGATATCTCGCACAAGGCCAAGACTATTATTTCATCAAAGAGGATCTTGGAGCTTCTCCATGTTGATCTCTTTGGTGCCGTGCCCGAGGCAAGTCTTGGAGGAAAGAAGTATCGCTTGGTGATTCTCAATGATTATTCAAGATATACTTTGGTTTATTTCTTCAAGTGCAAGAGTAGGACTCAACAAACCATCATCGACTTCTCCAACCAAGTGCAACGTCAAAAAAATGTGCAAATCATGGCTATTAGGAGAGATAATGGTTCGGAGTTTAAGAACTACACTTTGAATGAATTCCTTAGTGAAGAAGGTATTCGTCATCAATACTCCGCCACTTACACTCCTCAACAAAATGGTGTTGCCGAAAGGAAGAATCACGCTCGCTTGGATATGGCAAGGACCATGTTGGCGGAGTATTCTTCTCCCCAATATTTATGGGCCGAGGCAATATCCACCGCATGCCACTCCTCCAACCGCCTCTACATCCGCAAGGGCTTGGAAAAGAATCCATATGAGATCCTCACCGGCAACAAGCCCAACATCTCCTACTTCTGTGTATTCGGTTGTAAGTGCTTTTATTTGATCAAGGGTGTTAGGTTGTATAAATTTCAATCCAAAACTATTTAGGGTATATTTGTTGGTTAGGGTGCCGAATCCCACACTTATAGAGTCTTTGACAAAGCCTCACAGATTGTCATAGAATCTTGTAGTGTGGTTTTCGAGGAAAATGATGGCTCCCAAGTGGCGCAATTTCATGTTTCTAATGTAGATTTTGAAATTCCTCAAGAAGCCATAGGAAGGATGGGTGTGGGATTTTTCTGCCCCATTGAGGGACACCTTATGGCGACTCGAGAAGGACTATGCTCTAATCAAGTGGAGCCCTCCTCTACAATAGAAGAACAAGCCAAGGAGCCAAGTGATGCACCTAACCAAGAACATGTTGAAGACCCTCCTCTTGTTGACCAAGTTACTACATAAGATGCAACCACTCCTATCATTGATGCTAGTCAAGGTCAAGGCCAAGATCAACCATCCTCCTCCTCCTCTCCTCAAGTTGAAGCTAGTGTTAAAGAAATTGTTGATGATGATGATGATAAAGGCCAAGTTGGTCAAGCCGGGGACCCAAATGATCAAGATGATCAAGTGATCTCTCCTCGCAATAATGAGGAGATCGAAGCCCGTCGTGCTAGAAGGATTCTTTGAAGAAAATGGATTCCCAGGATAACAAGGTCTTGCAAGATATTCAAGCTAGAAGATCCACTAGAAAGAAATTGGCACATTTTAGTGAGCATCAAGCTCACATATCTATGGTGGAACCAAAGAAAGTGTTTGAAGTTCTTGAGGACTCCGATTGGGTTGAAGCTATGCATGATGAGCTCAATAACTTTGAGCGCAACAAGGTTTGGAGATTAGTTGAGAAGCCCAAAGATTGCCACAATGTTATTGGCACTAAGTGGATATTCAAGAACAATCAAGATGACCATGGCATTGTCATAAGGAACAAGGCAAGATTGGTAGCTCAAGGTTACACTAAAGTTGAAGTCATTGACTTTGATGAAAGCTATGCTCCCGTGGCTCGCCTTGAGTCCATCTGTATCCTTCTTGCTTATGAATCTTTGTATAATTTCAAATTGCAACAAATGGATGTCAAAAGTGCTTTCTTAAATGGTCCACTCAAAGAGGAGGTATATGTTAAGCAACCTCCAGGGTTCGAGAACCTCAACTTCCCTAACCATCTCTACAAGCTCGATAAGGCGCTCTATGGACTTAAACAAGCACCACGTGCGTGGTATGAGCATCTTAGAGAGTTATTGGATGACCATGGTTTTGAAGTTGGGAAGATTGACCCCACTCTCTTCACAAAGAGAGTAAAGGGAGAGATTTTCATATGCCAACTCTACGTGGACGATATTATCTTTGGCTCAACTAACCAAGCTTTCAATAATGAGTTATCTAGGCTTATGACTGACAGGTTCGGGATGTCTATGATGGGAGAGCTTAAATTCTTCCTTGGCTTAGAGATCAAGCAATTGGATCGTGGGACTTTCATTTCTCAAGCCAAGTATACCCAAGACATGATCAAGAGGTTTAACTTCCAATATGCAAAGATCAAGCCATCTCCTATGCAAGTCAAGTGCCACCTATCACGTAACTCGAAGGGTAAAGACGTGGACCAAAAGTTGTATCGTTCTATGATTGGTTCTTTGCTTTACCTTTGCGTATCTAGGCCCGTTATCGTTTTGAGTGTAGGTGTGTATGCAAGGTATCAAGCGGCTCCTAAGGAAAGCCATTTAATGGCGGTCCATAGGATCTTTCGGTATTTGGTTCATACCCCAAGGTTTGGTTTGTGGTACCCAAAGGGGGCACAATTTTCTCTCAAGGGATACACGGACTCCGATTGGGCCGGTGATCAAGATGATAGGAAGTCCACTTCTGGGGCTTGCCAATTTCTTGGTAGGTCTTTGGTGAGTTGGTCTTCCAAGAAGCAAAATTGCATATTTCTCTCCACCACCGAAGCCGAGTATGTAGCCGCCGCATGTGCTTGCACCCAATTGCTATGGATGAGGCAAACTCTTAAGGAATATGACGTTCATTTCGATAAGGTGCCTCTTTTGTGTGACAATGAAAGTGCCATCAAGATCACCTACAACCCCGTGCAACATACAAGAATGAATCATATTGAGATTCGTCATCATTTCATCCGAGACCATGTGGCAAGAGGGGATATTGCTCTATCTTATGTGCCCACCAAGGACAATATTGCTGATATCTTCACGAAGCCACTCGACGATGGAAGATTCATGTTCTTGAAGAATGAATTAAACATCATTGATTCTAGGAGTTTGACTTGATGATCTTGCTCACACCCCTATAGATGAAACGTGTTTGGGTTTAGGTGTAGGCATGGACATAGGGGGGAGTGTTATCCTAACACATTGGGTTCTCCCTCCCCCCATTATGCCCATAGCAAAAAAATAAATCATTATTAATATCTCTTTTTCTAATGTTGAATTGTGAGCTTCAATGTTGAGTAATGGTAATGCCCCCAAGATATATCTTCGCGGTTGCATGCCATGATCTCTTACATGGTGGCTTAGGCCACCAACCTCTTATTGATTGAAGAGTTGGTTCTTAGTTGGTTGCATTTGAGTATTAAGATTATTTACTTCTCCGAATATTATTCCCCGTTGCTATTTGCATCTTATTTGTATTTTTCCCGAAGAATAAGGCTAGGAATTACTAACCCCTTGTGTTACCTTGTCCTTTTTTCCTCTCCTTATGTTCATCTATGCATATGACTTACTCCACACTAACACACACTGATCCTAGCCATTTCAACTGCCAGTTTTTGGTCTAGTTCAGAGCTAATCCTAGATAGACCGGAATTATTCGGGAAAAATCCGACCGAGCCGGAAAAATTCCGGATCCTTCCAGAATAATTCCGGACCGATCGGATTAATTCCGGGCCATTCCGGGCCTTACAGTTTTTTCGCCTATAAAAGGCCCAGCACGCACGGGAGGCAGTTTTCCTTCTCTTTTTCCCCTCCTCTCGTGCCCTAGCCACGAAAACTTCGCTGCATCCGTCCCCGGTGCCCTTAGGGAGGATTTGTTATCCCTCTTTGGACAAGGACGTCCCCCATGGAAGGTATTTTGATTGGCATCTCTTCTTTCTCATTTTTGTTGGTTGATTTTAGTTCTAGATGAAATCTCACCTAGGGTTTGATCTAGATCCGAGTTCCTATCAACTTGTTCATACTTGGCTAATCTCCTCACCTAGTTCCCATGGCATCTTAGATCTAGTCTAACCAACTTCCAATCTAGACTTAGATCTATCTCATATTTGTCACTCCCACGAGTTCCCGCACCGTAGTTCATCTCTAGGATCTTGTCCAAGGTCTTCCTTAAGTTTGGTGCAGTTAGTAAGCCAAGAAATCGAATTTTAGGGCATTTCTCGAGTCAAGTCCAGGGTCGCGGAATAATTCCGGAACCCTCCGGAATAATTCCGGATCCTGCCAGAAATTTCGAAAACTTGCACTACATCAAACTTTTTGGAGTTCTTTTGTTTCCTGTTTGGCATATGCACTCATCTCTTTCTATTTCTATGTCCTCTATTCACAGGTGCTGGCGGCTCTCGTACGGGTACCAAGCGGAAGTCCTCTGCTGGAAGGGGTGCTCGCCCTCAAAGGGGTCGCACCTCCGGTTATCGTGCCGGGAGTCATGAGGATGATCAGGTTGAGAGGCTGCCCGAAGGGGATCTAAAGTCTTTCTCCATCTCTTAGTGGAATCCTATAAAGAGGAAGAACCCATACCGTTTTCTTGAGTCCACTTGTCAAGACCCACGATTTTGAACTAATCTCCAGCAAAAGTCTTGGGATGATTTCTACTCCACACAAAATCCTCTTGTCTGTGAGCAGGCGCAGATTGACATGGATTTCTATCAAGGCACAAGAATGGTGATCTTTTTCATGTTCATGATTGCTTGGTGAAGCTGAATGTGGCACCACTTCTGGAAATTGAGTGTGAGTATTGTCCGGACTTGGTGGCCCAGTTCTATTGCAATCTCCACTGCACGGGTGATGCCGTGCGCACTATGACTTGGATGTCTGGGGAAGAGATGATCACTAGCAATTTGGTTGAATTTGCTGATGCTCTGGGTTACAAATGGAAGGCCACTTATGGTCATCATGGTTTCAAGGTACATGACAACTCAGAGTATGAAAACTCCATTTTGGATTTCTGCTATCCTCCTGATGTTCAGGGAAATACTAGGCCATTCAACTCCAACATGTACCCCTACTACAACCTTCTATCCAAGATCTTCCGTGCCACCATTGTGGTCAAGGCTGGTGACTACTCTACCATTAGGGCCTATATGGTGAACCTCATGATGCTCACTAAGCCCCAAAATCAAAGGAAGATTGATGTGATGGACTTTCTGTACCATGAGATATGTATTGGGATCATGGAGAAGAGGAAGCCTGCTTATGGACCGTTGATTCAGAGGTTCATCAATGCCAAGCTGGGAGTTGATATCATGGATGAATTCCCAACGGTCAAGGGCAAGAAGATGGTGCCTTCTCTCATTCGCGGCGTTGAGATTCCTGAGTACACCAGGCCAAGTCCAAGACACCTCTAGCTACTCCTTCTGCTTCTTCGATTGGTGCCTCTCAGCGTCCTTCCAGTGGCATTGCTAAGTTCTTTAGGGCCATGTTCAATATGTGCAGTGACACTAGGGCGATTTCCCATGAGGCTAGGGAATTGGCCAAGGATAATCGCCGCATTCAGAATGCTGATCGTAGAGCTACTGGGATAGATGTGCCTGCAGATCCTCCATCTCTTGCTGCTGCTGACTATGTTCCCACTGAGATGCCCGAGATCCATGATGGTGATTTCTACTTTGGGTTGCCTCCAGCTGATGTTGATGATGAGGAGGAATCTGCTGAGGATGACTTTGATGATGCTGGCAACCGTGGAGATCGTGAGTATGAAGAGGCGGAAGAGGAGCACCGCGGACGAGATGATGGCGCCGAGTGATCTCTTGGGACGCTAGCTGGACTCGTTTTCCCTTTTTGGCGTCTTTGATGCCAAAGGGGGAGAAGGAGTCCCCTATTAGGATTTCACGGGCTTTGCAAGGGTGGGAGCACGGTTCTTTTGCCTTTTGTTTTCGATCTTATAGGCTTGTGCTCCAGTTTCTTTAGTTTCCTTTTCGTCATTGCAAACTTTTTATTATCTGTGTGGAACCTTGTGACTTGGTTGTGTCACCCTATCCGTGATTATGCTACTATCATGCTTGCTTACATTATTGTTATCTATTTGCATGTATTAGAACTTGTTTAGACTGCTTAGTGTCTAAAACATAGGGGGAGCAAAGCTTATGAAATGTGTGCCTCACAGAACACATATCGAAGAAGAGATCCGTCTATTTTTTGGAGACCGTTTCTTTATGTTCACCTTCTTTATCCCCGTAAATCTTTATTTTGTCATCAAACACCAAAAATGGGGAGATTGAAAATGCATTTTCGATATCTCTATGTTTTGTGTGTTTGTTAACAACATAAATGAGTTTTTAACCGTGTGTGCTATTTGTTGAAAGGTTGTAATCATTATCAGCACAAAAACGATGTCAAAGAAATGGTGAATAAGATAAAAGGTCAACAAACGTTTTTCTGGCCACAGGAAGATTTTTTATGTGCAACCCGGAATTATTCCGGACCATTCCGGATGGATTCCGACATGACCGCAAATCTCTCTGTTGCAATCCGGAATTATTCCGGGGTCCGGATTGATTCCGGAAGGACTCTGACTTGGCCGGGAAAACCTCTGTTGCGACTATTTTGGTCATGTATATACATTTAAATTGTCTGTACTTACTTCTAGAGACAATATGCACGGTGTCACAAAAGTGCCACTACGGGCAATGTCTCTCGTACCGTAGAGTCACTTTACAAAATGTCTATATATGACATAAGGTCAATTTGTTAAGACACAGAATTATGTATCTACACATTTGGAGACATTACAAAGATACACTTGGAATGTGTGAACGTGAATAAAGGCACTTTCATGCTAAAGTTCAGTTTGCCTATAAAATTAGAGACATTTCAATGAGGCATTTTATTCGATCTCCACAAACATAAATGCACCGTCGAGAGACAAACATTCATATTATCACGTCAATAATGTAGAGGCACTCACTATGTAATTTATTCTGAACATAAATCATAGCAGATTTACAACTTGTCATTTCAATCAACTAAAACCCAAATTCTTGTTACACCTCTGTCAATCTCTGTCTACAACAAATTTACAACACAACATCATAATGCACACACACGAAGAACATAAATCTATTCTATAACTTCTAATCTTCTCGAGTGTGAAGGATGGAAACATCTCTTCGGCATGCACCTGAAACAAGTTACACGAGAGTATTAGAATGCAACAAAAGAGAAAGAAATGTCTAGTACAACCAATGAAGTATATTCAGAAGATGGAAATAAATGGAGAAGGACTCATCAACTGTTCTCAAATTTTGCTTAGAAAGCAGTAGTGGAGGCTTGACAGAAAATTGAAGGCTTTCAATCATACTGTAACGAGGTTAGACTAGTCAAAAGCTTGAATACTAAACAGAGAAAGTCACACAACTTATAAGCAAAAAAATAAAATTAGAAGATGTATACATGTAGATGATGTTTCATGTGTCGTGATAAAAAATAAGTACAGGAGCATGCGACCCATCAAGGGTTTATGTGACATTGGTGCAAGTTCTAGTGCTATTCCTTATGAGCTTTATAAAGAAATTATGCATGAAATTGGTTCTTGTGAACTTGAGGATATTGACGTGGTTATTGAGCTTGCTAATAGAGAAACTGTATTTCCGATTGGTATTGTTAGAGATGTGGAAGTTTTATGTGGTAAATCTAAATATCCCACTAATTTTCTAGTACTTGGTAAGGCTGCTAGTAAAACTTGTCCTATTATTTTTGTTAGACCTTTCTTGAACACTTGTGGTGATATTATAGATTGTAAGAGAGAAAAGATATTGACTAAATTTGATGGAAAATCTTATGAGTTCAATTTCTCCAAATTTGCGAGAGCACCTTATGAATCTAAATTGCCCGATGAGAATTTTAAAGTTTCACAACTTGCTTCTATTGGTTTTGTTCCTAACAATGCTTTGCAGCAATATATGGAGGATCATGAAAGTGAGGTATTTATGGAACAGAGAAATGAGATTGACGATATTCTTCTTCGTCAACCGGTCATACTGAAACATAATTTACCTGTGGAAGACTTGGGTACCACATGGCCACCCAAGGAGGATCATGTGTTCGATTTAAAACCTTTGCCTGATGATCTTAAATATGCTTATATTGATGATAAGAAAATATATCCTGTTATTATTAGTGCTAATCTTTCAGGTGAAGAAGAGAAAAGATTATTGGGAATTCTGAAGAAACACCGTGGAGCTATTGGTTATACTCTTTATGATTTGAGGATTTCTCCCACTATATGTCAGCATGCTATCAATATTGAACCTGATGCAAAGCTAGTTGTTCAACATCAACGCCGTTTAATTCCTAAGATGAAGGAAGTGGTAAGAAACTAGATATTAAAACTCCTCGATGCTGGTATTATTTTTCCTATTGATGATAGTAGATGGGTAAGCCATGTGCATTGTGTCCCTAAGAAAGGTGGAATGGATGTTGTGCCTAATGAAAACAATGAGATTATTCCACAAAGAGTGGTATTTGGTTATAGAATGTTCATTGATTTTAGGAAGGTCAATAAAGTCACTAAGAAAGATCATTATCCTTTACACTTTATTGATCAAATGCTAGAAAGGTTGTCTAAGAAAACTCATTTTTTCCTTCTTGATGGTTATTATGGATTTTCTCACATTGCTGTTAGGAAACAAGATCAAGAGAAAAATAACTTTTACTTGTCCTTATGGAACTTATGCTTATAGACGTATGCCTTTTGGTTTATGCAATGCTTCTGCTACATTTCAAAGATGCATGTCTGCTATTTTTCATGGTTTTTGTGAAGAGATTGTGGAAGTATTCATGGACGATTTCTCCTTCTATGGAACTTATTTTGATAATTGTTTGCACAACCTTGATAAAGTTTTGTAGAGATGTGAGGAAACTAATCTGGTTCTTAATTGGGAGAAATGTCACTTTATGGTTAACGAAGGAATTGTTCTTGGACATAAAATTTCTGAAAGAGGTATTGAAGTGGATAGAGCTAAAGTGGAAGAAATAGAGAAAATGCCCTGTCCTAGGGATGTTAAAGGTATTCGTAGTTTTCTTGGTCATGCTGGTTTTATAGAAGGTTTATTAAAGATTTCTCTAAAATATCAAAACCTCTTACTAATCTTCTTCAAAAAGATCTGCCTTTTGTTTTTGATGATGATTGCAAGGATACTGGTGACGTCCATTTGTATCACTATTTTATATCTTTATTTTATGTTATTCATTGATATATTTCATGTTATGATAAATTACTTATGTTATTTCATCTTATTTGTGTGTCTAATAATCATGGGAGAAGAAACACCGGAACCAGAAATCTGATGGAAAAATCACTATAGAGATACCCTATTTCAGAAGATCAGAAGAAGAGGGGGAATACCGAAGGAGTCTTAGAAGTTTTGAGGAGGAAGTGAGCCAGAAGGGCACCCGGAGGGGGGCCACCTGAGGCCCACACCACCAGGCGGCGCCCCCTGGCCGCGCCTGGGGGTGGTTTGGCCCCCCGGCCCACTCCTAGGCGCCCCCTTTCGCGTACTTGACCCCTAGGGAAACCAAAACCAGGATAGATCGTCGAAGAATTATTCCGCCACCTCGGGGCGGAAAACACCATAGAGAGAAAAGCTCTCCGGCAGGGGAGGGGGAATCGTCGCCATCGTCACCGCATCACTCCGGGCTTCATCGAGCTCATCGTCGTCATCATCCTCATCACCAGCACCATCACCGCCACCGTCCACCTTCATCCCGCAGTAACAATTAGGGGTCTTCATCGTTGTTCTTCATTAGATCTCTCCCCCGGTGTGGATTACTTGTTAGTAGTTGATGCTCGTGAGATTTATCGGTGTTTACACTTTATGACCAGATTGTTATCATCCATTATATCACCTCTGATTACGATCCATATGATGTCTGATACATCTCCAACCTATCTATAATTTCTGATGCTCCATGATCATATTATGCCAATTGCTACATGTTTTCTCCCTTATTTATAGCATTTTTATACGTTTTCCGGGACTAACCTATTAACAAGATGCCAAGTGTCAGTTCCCTGTTTTCTGCTGTTTTTGGTTTCAGAAAAGTTGTTCTGGAAACATTCTCGGAATTGGACCCCTCAAAGCCCGAAGTGCCTATTTCCCTGAAGCATCTAGAACACCGAAGGAGAGTCGAAGACGGGCACCAGGGGGGCCACACCATAGGGTGGCGCGGCCTCCCCCTGGCCGCGCCAGCTATAGGTGTGGGCCCCTAGGCCTCCACCGCCTCTGCCCTTTCGCCCATTTATTTCCCCCGGATGGAAAACCCTAAACACCTGATCAAAAATCCCCGAAAAGTTCCACTGCCGCCGTCGTCGTCAACCGTAGATCAGGGGGTTCTGGAGCAGTCTCCAGGCACCCTGTCGGAGAGGAAATCATCACCGGAGGCTTCTACATCACCATGCCTGCCTCCGGAGTGATGTGTGAGTAGGTCATCCCTGGACTATGGGTCCATAGAAATAGCTAGATGGTTGTCTCCTCCTCATATGCCTCCATGTTTAGATCTCGTGAGCTGCCTATTGATGCGTCATAAACGTATCCCTAATTTCTGATGCTCCATGATCATATTATGCCAATTGCTACATGTTTTCTCGCTTATTTATAGCATTTTATACGTTTTCCGGGACTAACCTATTAAAAAGATGCCATAGAGTCAGTTCCCTTCTTTCTGCTGTTTTTAGTTTCAGAAAATTTGTTCTGGAAATATTCTCAGAATTGGAAAATTCCAAAGCGAGAAGTCCTAAAAGTCCTAGAAGCTTCTAGAAGTCCCGAAGAGCCCTAGAGGGGGCCATAGGGTGGCCACACCATGGGGTGCGTGTAACATCCCAAGTATGAAAAATAGCCATTAGAATGTTTGCTCTCTGTTATTTTATGTTTTGCATCATGGCATCATGTTCATTGCATTTGTTTTGCTTGTTTTCCTTTTGTTTTCCTCTGTTTTCATTTGTTTTCCAACTGTTTTCCTTTGTTTTCTATTTGAATTTCAAACCAAAATTCAAACCTTTTGTTTCATCCTTGTGATGTTACAATTTACAAAATGATATTTCAAATAAAACAATTGTTTGTTTCCATTAAAGTGAGATTTCAAAACTGTTGTTTTGTTTCTATAAAAATGCATCCAATGACCAAACCCTTTTCAAATTCAATTATGATTTTCTTCCAAACAACAACCATGTTGAAATTATGAAAATTGCAAAACAAAACTCTCCAAATAAAATGGTTCAATTAACACTTCCATTTGTTTCCATGAAATAATAAAAAGCTCAACTCTTATTTGTTATTTAATAATCCACCTAATATACATTGCATTCAAATCATCAAACAACACCCCAATTGGATTTATGAAAATTTCAAAAACAATTCAACCCTTTGTTCTAACTAAATAATAGGGTTTACCCTATTAAGAAGTTGTATTCAATAATAATCATTTTAATACTCAAAATCATCCCACTTTGAATTAATTAACAAACAGCAAGCTAATTTGAAAACTTTTGGAAAAACAAGTTAGCAGTTAGTTGCTAAGTCAAAAACTAACCTAACCATATTTTTTTCCAAATTTTTACTAACCTAAAACCTACCTTTTTCTTCCAATTTGTTTTCTGCAAAAAAAATATAAATAGAACAAAATAATTAAAACCAGCACAAGGGAGAGAGGCCCAACCCTTTTCTCCCCTCAGCCTATCACCCCCAGGCCTTTTCCTTCTGGCCCAGTACCTTTCTTCCTCCCCCCCCCCCCGACGTCACTCTGTACGACTCCATCGCCACCCTCTGATCAACCTCCCCCTCCACCGATGGCATGCCGTACAAGCTCCTCTCCCCCATAAAACTAACCTACCCCCCGAGCCCCTGCTAACCCTAGCCACCTGCCCCTCTCTCCCCTCTCTCCCCGCCGCGGCGCCTCCCTTCTCCCCTCTGAACCTCCCTCCCTCTATGAATTCGTTCTCTGCAACCGCCGGCAGAGCTCGATGCCTCCCCGTAGCCCCGCCGACCACGGTCACCTCGAGGGCCTTCTGTCCCCGGGAATGGAATCCGGGGGCGTTCCTCGTCGAGTTGGTGCTCGCGTGGAGACGGGAGGCTGCTCGAGCCACCGCCGCCGTCGACGTTTCCTCCGCCCCGAGCCTGCTTTGCCGCCTCCTCCCGATCGCTGTCAGCTCGATGGTGAGCACGTCGCCCCCCTCGACCCCTCTCCCTCTCGCTCCTTGCAGCGCACGGCCACTCCACGGCACACCGCACGCCCCCACGCCGCAGCCGCAGGACACCACCGGCGAGCACCTGCCGTCGCTGCCTCCCCTCTGTTCAGCGATAGGTTCCAGTACATGTTCAGTTAACTCGAGTTTCAGTTAAGTCCCGCACCCACAACACTTACCCCCCCCCCCCACTGCCCCTTCTAGCAACAAACAGCCGCACCAGCCGCACTGGTTAGCAGAAGCCCAGCGCCAGCAGCAGGTCAGGGGTTCGAACCCCCCTGCCCACCAAAAAACCCAACCTTTTTTTCTGCTATTTGTTTGGTCACAGCACTTGTCAGAAATCACCAATAGATCCCTGTTGTTCAATTCTAGCCCCTGTAAAAATATTTTTCAAGTCCCTAGATGAACTAAAAATGGCAGATTTGCACCCTAATATTGTAAATTTCATAATTAAATCATTTTAACTCCAAATCCAACATTTTTAATATGTTTTCAATACCAAATTAAATGTTCTATCCAAATATAAAATTTGTTTACTGTTTTGAATATTTTAAATTTGTGCAATATTTGAAAACTTGTTAAATTCACTTAAACTTGCAAAAATCATAACTTGTTCATAAAAATTCCAAATTCCACAAACTAAATATGTTTTCCAATAAATTTTTCATGTACTTTCCAAATATAAATTTTGTTTGCTGTGTTGAATAATTTAAATTGCTGAAAACAACTGTTTCTTAATTATTGCATTTAAAATTGCCAAAATAATAACTTGCTCATTTTAAATCCAATTTCAACAAATGAAATATGTTTTCCATGCAAAATTAAACCACCTTTTCAAATATAAAATTTGTTTCATGTTTTGAATAATTAAAATTGGTTAAATGATTTAAATCTTGTTTAATTCATTTAATATTGTTAAATTCATAACTTGATCAACTAAAATTCTTTTGGGACATATAAAATATGTTTTTCAACCATAAAAGTATAAACTTTTGAAATATGAATTTGGTTTAATGTTTTGAACAAATAAAAATTCAAATAAGTTCATGTTTGAATTAAATTCATTTAATTCTTGCTTACACTTGTTTAATTCATAAATAAATCATTTGAAATCCTTTTTCAACAAGTGAAACATGCAATCCACCTAAAATTGTGTGTTCTTATCAAATATGAACTTTGTTATCTATTTTGAACAATTTAACTTGATGAAAACAACAACTGCTTGTGTGACACCTTTAAGGAACCAAAATTCCAAAACTTAATAAATGAATTTCTAAACTTGTTAAACCTTATTTCAAATTGTTTCTATTGTTGTTATTTTGCTGTTTTCCTCATACATGCATCATGCTAATTCACTTCGACATGATGATTAGTTGTAAAACAATTAATTCAACCATAATTCATGGGCTTTCCATATGCAATCCAATTGCATGTGGGTCCATTTAATCATGTTGTTATCTTGTCAACTAGTTTATTTTGATGCATCAATTAAATGGTCATGCATCATCCCATTTTTGTGCACTATGCCATGTTATTGATTGTTTATCTTTCTGCATTGTCTGTTTGCTTCTTCTCGGATAAACGACGACGTTGAGACCGACGATACTTACGACATCCCTTCTAAGGAATTAGCTCAGTACCAGGCTACTGGGTTTGCAGGCAAGTATTCACTCACATGAACCATCGTGTTCCTTTCAACATTGGTTACCGATACTTTCCGTTGTCTATGCTGCTAGCCCTATGATTAGTTGTTTCTGTTACGAACCTATCACATGAATCCCTTAACCTTGATATTGCCTCACCTCCACTCCTATCACCCCATTGCTTGAGCCCGTGTCTTACTAGCATGCTTAGGGTTGTTTTGCTCGAGTCTGTTACCCGTTACTTGATTACTTTTATGTTCTGGGGGCTCGATGTTTAATCAATCAAACATGCTAATGGTATTGTTAATAATAATTTGATGATAAGGCACCGGCAGGAGGCCCTTTGTGGTTTTGAGGCCTGCTAGTGTCGACCCTAATAGGAAAAGGGTCTTGTCTACTGATCCATGATTAACGCACTACCCGCATGTGGGAAGCGAGTCTGGGCGCCCCCCTCAATTTGACTCGATTCGCATCTCGTCCAAATCGCCTCATTTAGTTCGGGTTTTCCATTTGCTGCATGCATGATCTTGCGAGCCCTTGGTACCCGGGTGGACTTTCGTAGTCGGCATATAGGGGGACACGGTCTTAGAGTGCTATGAGGGTCCATTTTCTTCTGGGCTCGATTAGCCGTGCGCCCAAGGTGCTTTGGGCTTGATGCGAAGAAGAGTTGAGTTGTGTTGAGTGCCCCGGTTGGTGGAAGGGCCTTTCCATCTGGCGGGTTATTCATACGTGTACGGCCAAATTGGTGCAACCCCGCGGGGATAAATCTTCTCGAGAAGCCGTGTTTTCCGCGGTTATGGTTAACTTGGTGAAAGTACTGGCTAACAAGTACTCAGGACAACTTAAACCTAATGATCCACAATCTCACACCCAATGATTAACAACTTGACTAGTAATAGGATTATTGACACAATAATCTGCTTCATCTTTAATCCAACTGTGTGAGTTATCCTCGGATTGCTTCTTCGGATAAGGGGCGAGATCCAGGATGGGTTTGTTTGAAGTTATCTTTCAGTTGGTTACAATACTCGATCTTATCCCCTTTCTGTTAGTTGGAAGTTGTAGTTCTCTGTAGTTGGTTAGCGCAGCCAGTTGCAGCATCTTTTATATCCCCTTTCTTCCGTTGAACCCAAGGCATCTGTGCTTGGTGTTGACGGGCTACACTTTGGTGAACTGCGAGGCTTGCTTGCCAGTACGTTTATGTACTGACTCCTTTGGGGTTGGGGTTTCCGCAGACTACGTTTCGAGGATCTACATGGTGGCTACTACGTGGAGTATGACGAGACTGTTGACGAGTAGATAGCGGACCCGGGCAGGATCCGAGACTTCGTGGATGGGCTCCGTCTTTTCGTTTCCGGCCTCTTAGGCCTATTTGGATCTTGTCTGTACTCAGACATGTTGAATGCTTCCGCTATGATGTAATGATGAATTGTTGGGACATGTGTCCTCTGAATGATTGTATTTGCTATCTCTGCTCTAATGAGAGCCATTTGCAACTTATTTCAATCTTTTGTGTCGTAGAGATATGTTGTGATATCACTTGTGCCAATGTCGTTGACGTACCATGTGTGTATGTTTTGAAGTACGTCAATGGAAGTATCCTGATTTCTATGGGATAGTTTACGTCGACGCTGAACAGATAGGGGTTGGTTGTCACACATACGTGTGTTGGCCTACTCGTAAGAGGACGCGGGTGCCGGTAAGCCCCGTAATCCAATCTACTACTGTTCAACGGAACGGCGAGTATCCTCTAGAAGTCCGGGTGCGACAAATGGTATCAGAGCCTGTCTGCCTGTAGGACCCCTTTTACTGGTCGCAGTTGAGTCTAGAAACTATTTTGTAGCTATACAGGGAAAAAATGAAACGCGAGAGTAGGAATTCTGTTCTTTTTCTTCTTTCCCCACCCACCCTCCCTTTTTCTGGTAAGGAAGTGTAACGTTGTTTTCCCTTCTCATCTAAACTTTCAAGTTAGGATTTCACGAATCCTGGTTTCTCTAGGATGGTTATATCTACTAGACCATAGGAATGGAGGTGGTTGTGACATGATTTATCATGTTGCCTACTCACGATTGAGAACGGAGGCGTGTAAGCCCCGGAAGCAAATCCGCTATTCCTTAAGTAGTAGATATTGATCCTTTAGAAGCCCGGATGGGTTTTCCGTAGTACCTCAGAAGTGTTTTGTTCTCGTTTTCCCCGATGTTGATATCCTGTTCTCCTCAACATCCTTTTCGTTCGTTGAAATCTTGTTGTTGTTTTCCATTTCAGTTCTTCTACCGGCGTCTAATCAAAACTTCCCAAATATCAAGTCTATCTGGCCAGAAAGGTTGTTGTTGTTGTTGTTGTTGATTCCAGGCTATGAGAGCTGGCATTCCTATCACCTGGGGTTGTTTCGAGGAAGCATTACTGAAGCACCACATTCCAGATAGTCTATTCGCCAAATGAATCAAAGTCTATCCAGCTATACACCCTCAATACAAAACCTCTCCCTTTACTTGAAAATGTTCCGGTGGTTTCCAAATTCCCTGACATCTTTCCAGAAGAGTTGCCAGGAATGCATGTCATCTTGAACTTCCAGAAAAGCTATCCAAGGTGCACGATGTGTTTCACGTGTCACAGTTCAAGAGGATCTTCCCAAGAAGTTTCCGGACCATTTCTTTTCTCAGTAGGAATCTCGGGGCGCGATTCCTTCAAGGGGGGGCGTTTTGTAACATCCCAAGTATGAAAAATAGCCATTAGAATGTTTGCTCTCTGTTATTTTATGTTTTGCATCATGGCATCATGTTCATTGCATTTGTTTTGCTTGTTTTCCTTTTGTTTTCCTCTGTTTTCATTTGTTTTCCAACTATTTTCATTTGTTTTCATTTGTTTTCTATTTGAATTTCAAACCAAAATTCAAACCTTTTGTTTCATCCTTGTGATGTTACAATTTCCAAAATGATATTTCAAATAAAACAATTGTTTGTTTCCATTAAAGTGAGATTTCAAAACTGTTGTTTTGTTTCTATAAAAATGCATCCAATGACCAAACCCATTTCAAATTCAATTATGATTTTCTTCCAAACAACAACCATGTTGAAATTATGAAAATTGCAAAACAAAACTCTCCAAATAAAATGGTTCAATTAACACTTCCATTTGTTTCCATGAAATAATAAAAAGCTCAACTCTTATTTGTTATTTAATAATCCACCTAATATAAATTGCATTCAAAACTCAAATTCAAATAATCAAACAACACCCCAATTGGATTTATGAAAATTTCAAAAACAATTCAACCCTTTGTTCTAACTAAATAATAGGGTTTACCCTATTAAGAAGTTGTATTCAATAATAATCATTTTAATACTCAAAATCATCCCACTTTGAATTAATTAACAAACAGCAAGCTAATTTGAAAACTTTTGGAAAAACAAGTTAGCAGTTAGTTGCTAAGTCAAAAACTAACCTAACCATATTTTTTTCCAAATTTTTACTAACCTAAAACCTACCTTTTTCTTCCAATTTGTTTTCTGCAAAAAAAATATAAATAGAACAAAATAATTAAAACCAGCACAAGGGAGAGAGGCCCAACCCTTTTCTCCCCTCAGCCTATCACCCCCAGGCCTTTTCCTTCTGGCCCAGTACCTTTCTTCCTCCCCCCCGACGTCACTCTGTACGACTCCATCGCCACCCTCTGATCAACCTCCCCCTCCACTGATGGCATGCCGTACAAGCTCCTCTCCCCCATAAAACTAACCTACCCCCGAGCCCCTGCTAACCCTAGCCACCTCCCCTCTCTCCCCGCCGTGGCGCCTCCCTTCTCCCCTCTGAACCTCCCTCCCTCTCTGAATTCGTTCTCTGCAACCGCCGGCAGAGCTCGATGCCTCCCCATAGCCCCGCCGACCACGGTCACCTCGAGGGCCTTCTGTCCCCGGGAATGGAATCCGGGGGCGTTCCTCGTCGAGTTGGTGCTCGCGTGGAGACGGGAGGCTGCTCTAGCCGCCGCCGTCGATGTTTCCTCCGCCCCGAGCCTGCTTTGCCGCCTCCTCCCGATCGCTGTCAGCTCGATGGTGAGCACGTCGCCCCCCTCGACCCCTCTCCCTCTCGCTCCTTGCAGCGCACGGCCACTCCACGGCACACCGCACGCCCCCACGCTGCAGCCGCAGGACACCACCGGCGAGCACCTGCCGTCGCTGCCTCCCCTCTGTTCAGAGATAGGTTCCAGTACATGTTCAGTTAACTCGAGTTTCAGTTAAGTCCCGCACCCACAGCACTTACCCCCCCACTGCCCCTTCTAGCAACAAACAGCCGCACCAGCCGCACTGGTTAGCAGAAGCCCAGCGCCAGCAGCAGGTCAAGGGTTCGAACCCCCCTGCCCACCAAAAAACCCAACCTTTTTTCTGCTATTTGTTTGGTCACAGCACTTGTCAGAAATCACCAATAGATCCCTGTTGTTCAATTCTAGCCCCTGTAAAAATATTTTTCAAGTCCCTAGATGAACTAAAAATGGCAGATTTGCACCCTAATATTGTAAATTTCATAATTAAATCATTTTAACTCCAAATCCAACATTTTTAATATGTTTTCAATACCAAATTAAATGTTCTATCCAAATATAAAATTTGTTTACTGTTTTGAATATTTAAAATTTGTGCAATATTTGAAAACTTGTTAAATTCACTTAAACTTGCAAAAATCATAACTTGTTCATAAAAATTCCAAATTCCACAAACTAAATATGTTTTCCGATCAATTTTTCATGTACTTTCCAAATATAAATTTTGTTTGCTGTGTTGAATAATTTAAATTGCTGAAAACAACTGTTTCTTAATTATTGCATTTAAAATTGCCAAAATAATAACTTGCTCATTTTAAATCCAATTTCAACAAATGAAATATGTTTTCCATGCAAAATTAAACCACCTTTTCAAATATAAAATTTGTTTCATGTTTTGAATAATTAAAATTGGTTAAATGATTTAAATCTTGTTTAATTCATTTAATATTGTTAAATTCATAACTTGATCAACTAAAATTCTTTTGGGACATATAAAATATGTTTTTCAACCATAAAAGTATAAACTTTTGAAATATGAATTTGGTTTAATGTTTTGAACAAATAAAAATTCAAATAAGTTCATGTTTGAATTAAATTCATTTAATTCTTGCTTACACTTGTTTAATTCATAAATAAATCATTTGAAATCCTTTTTCAACAAGTGAAACATGCAATCCACCTAAAATTGTGTGTTCTTATCAAATATGAACTTTGTTATCTATTTTGAACAATTTAACTTGATCAAAACAACAACTGCTTGTGTGACACCTTTAAGGAACCAAAATTCCAAAACTTAATAAATGAATTTCCAAACTTGTTAAACCTTATTTCAAATTGTTTCTATTGTTGTTATTTTGCTGTTTTCCTCATCCATGCATCATGCTAATTCACTTAGACATGATGATTAGTTGTAAAACAATTAATTCAACCATAATTCATGGGCTTTCCATATGCAATCCAATTGCATGTGGGTCCATTTAATCATGTTGTTATCTTGTCAACTAGTTTATTTTGATGCATCAATTAAATGGTCATGCATCATCCCATTTTTGTGCACTATGCCATGTTGTTGATTGTTTATCTTTCTGCATTGTCTGTTTGCTTCTTCTCGGATAAACGACGACGTTGAGACCGACGATACTTACGACATCCCTCCTAAGGAATTAGCTTAGTACCAGGCTACTGGGTTTGCAGGCAAGTATTCACTCACATGAACCATCGTGTTCCTTTCAAAATTGGTTACCGATACTTTCCGTTGTCTATGCTGCTAGCCCTATGATTAGTTGTTTCTGTTACGAACCTATCACATGAATCCCTTAACCTTGATATTGCCTCACCTCCACTCCTATCACCCCATTGCTTGAGCCCGTGTCTTACTAGCATGCTTAGGGTTGTTTTGCTCGAGTCTGTTACCCGTTACTAGATTACTTTTATGTTCTGGGGGCTCGATGTTTAATCAATCAAACATGCTAATGGTATTGTTAATAATAATTTGATGATAAGGCACCGGCAGGAGGCCCTTTGTGGTTTTGAGGCCTGCTAGTGTCGACCCTAATAGGAAAAGGGTCTTGTCTACTGATCCATGATTAACGCACTACCCGCATGTGGGAAGCGAGTCTGGGCGCCCCCCTCAATTTGAGTCGATTCGCATCTCGTCCAAATCGCCTCATTTAGTTCGGGTTTTCCATTTGCTGCATGCATGATCTTGCGAGCCCTTGGTACCCGGGTGGACTTTCGTAGTCGGCATATAGGGGGACACGGTCTTAGAGTGCTATGAGGGTCCATTTTCTTCTGGGCTCGATTAGCCGTGCGCCCAAGGTGCTTTGGGCTTGATGCGAAGAAGAGTTGAGTTGTGTTGAGTGCCCCGCTTGGTGGAAGGGCCTTTCCATCTGGCGGGTTATTCATACGTGTACAGCCAAATTGGTGCAACCCTGCAGGGATAAATCTTCTCGAGAAGACGTGTTTTTCGCGGTTATGGTTAACTTGGTGAAAGTACTGGCTAACAAGTACTCAGGACAACTTAAACCTAATGATCCACAATCTCACACCCAATGATTAACAACTTGACTAGTAATAGGATTATTGACACAATAATCTGCTTCATCTTGAAGTTATCTTTCAGTTGGTTACAATACTCGATCTTATCCCCTTTCTGTTAGTTGGAAGTTGTAGTTCTCTGTAGTTGGTTAGCGCAGCCAGTTGCAGCATCTTTTATATCCCCTTTCTTCCGTTGAACCCAAGGCATCTGTGCTTGGTGTTGACGGGCTACACTTTGGTGAACTGTGAGTCTTGCTTGCCAGTACGTTTATGTACTGACTCCTTTGGGGTTGGGGTTTCCGCAGACTACGTTTCGAGGATCTACATGGTGGCTACTACGTGGAGTATGACGAGACTGCTGACGAGTAGATAGCGGACCCGGGCAGGATCCGAGACTTCGTGGATGGGCTCCGTCTTTTCGTTTCCGGCCTCTTAGGCCTATTTGGATCTTGTCTGTACTCAGACATGTTGAATGCTTCCGCTGTGATGTAATGATGAATTGTTGGGACATGTGTCCTCTGAATGATTGTATTTGCTATCTCTGCTCTAATGAGAGCCATTTGCAACTTATTTCAATCTTTTGTGTCGTAGAGATCTGTTGTGATATCACTTGTTCCAATGTCGTTGACGTACCATGTGTGTATGTTTTGAAGTACGTCAATGGAAGTATCCTGATTTCTATGGGATAGTTTACGTCGACGCTGAACAGATAGGGGTTGGTTGTCACACATACGTGTGTTGGCCTACTCGTAAGAGGACGCGGGTGCCGGTAAGCCCCGTAATCCAATCTACTACTGTTCAACGGAACGGCGAGTATCCTCTAGAAGTCCGGGTGCGACAAATGGTATCAGAGCCTGTCTGCCTGTAGGACCCCTTTTACTGGTCGCAGTTGAGTCTAGAAACTATTTTGTAGCTATATAGGGAAAAAATGAAACGCGAGAGTAGGAATTCTGTTCTTTTTCTTCTTTCCCCACCCACCCTCCCTTTTTCTGGTAAGGAAGTGCAACGTTGTTTTCCCTTCTCATCTGAACTTTCAAGTTAGGATTTCACGAATCCTGGTTTCTCTAGGATGGTTATATCTACTAGACCTTAGGAATGGAGGTGGTTGTGACATGATTTATCATGTTGCCTACTCACGATTGAGAACGGAGGCGTGTAAGCCCCGGAAGCAAATCCTCTATTCCTTAAGTAGTAGATATTGATCCTTTAGAAGCCCGGATGGGTTTTCCGTAGTACCTCAGAAGTGTTTTGTTCTCGTTTTCCCCGATGTTGATATCCTGTTCTCCTCAACATCCTTTTCGTCCGTTGAAATCTTGTTGTTGTTTTCCATTTCAGTTCTTCTACCGGCGTCTAATCAAAACTTCCCAAATATCAAGTCTATCTGGCCAGAAAGGTTGTTGTTGTTGTTGATTGCAGGCTATGAGAGCTGGCATTCCTATCACCTGGGGTTGTTTCGAGGAAGCATTACTGAAGCACCACATTCCAGATAGTCTATTCGCCAAATGAATCAAAGTCTATCCAGCTATACACCCTCAATACAAAACCTCTCCCTTTACTTGAAAATGTTCCGGTGGTTTCCAAATTCCCTGACATCTTTCCGGAAGAGTTGCCAGGAATGCCTGTCATCTTGAACTTCCAGAAAAGCTATCCAAGGTGCACGATGTGTTTCACGTGTCATAGTTCAAGAGGATCTTCCCAAGAAGTTTCCGGACCCTTTCTTTTCTCAGTAGGAATCTCGGGGCGCGATTCCTTCAGGGGGGGGGCGTTTTGTAACATCCCAAGTATGAAAAATAGCCATTAGAATGTTTGCTCTCTGTTATTTTATGTTTTGCATCATGGCATCATGTTCATTGCATTTGTTTTGCTTGTTTTCCTTTTGTTTTCCTCTGTTTTCATTTGTTTTCCAACTGTTTTCATTTGTTTTCCTTTGTTTTCTATTTGAATTTCAAACCAAAATTCAAACCTTTTGTTTCATCCTTGTGATGTTACAATTTCCAAAATGATATTTCAAATAAAACAATTGTTTGTTTCCATTAAAGTGAGATTTCAAAACTGTTGTTTTGTTTCTATAAAAATGCATCCAATGACCAAACCCTTTTCAAATTCAATTATGATTTTCTTCCAAACAACAACCATGTTGAAATTATGAAAATTGCAAAACAAAACTCTCCAAATAAAATGGTTCAATTAACACTTCCATTTGTTTCCATGAAATAATAAAAAGCTCAACTCTTATTTGTTATTTAATAATCCACCTAATATAAATTGCATTCAAAACTCAAATTCAAATCATCAAACAACACCCCAATTGGATTTATGAAAATTTCAAAAACAATTCAACCCTTTGTTCTAACTAAATAATAGGGTTTACCCTATTAAGAAGTTGTATTCAATAATAATCATTTTAATACTCAAAATCATCCCACTTTGAATTAATTAACAAACAACAAGCTAATTTGAAAACTTTTGGAAAAACAAGTTAGCAGTTAGTTGCTAAGTCAAAAACTAACCTAACCATATTTTTTTCCAAATTTTTACTAACCTAAAACCTACCTTTTTCTTCCAATTTGTTTTCTGCAAAAAAAATATAAATAGAACAAAATAATTAAAACCAGCACAAGGGAGAGAGGCCCAACCCTTTTCTCCCCTCAGCCTATCACCCCCAGGCCTTTTCCTTCTAGCCCAGTACCTTTCTTCCACCCCCCGACGTCACTCTGTACGACTCCATCGCCACCCTCTGATCAACCTCCCCCTCCACTGATGGCATGCCGTACAAGCTCCTCTCCCCCCATAAAACTAACCTACCCCCGAGCCCCTGCTAACCCTAGCCACCTCCCCTCTCTCCCCGCCGCGGCGCCTCCCTTCTCCCCTCTGAACCTCCCTCCCTCTCTGAATTCGTTCTCTGCAACCGCCGGCAGAGCTCGATGCCTCCCCGTAGCCCCGCCGACCACGGTCACCTCGAGGGCCTTCTGTCCCCGGGAATGGAATCCGGGGGCGTTCCTCGTCGAGTTGGTGCTCGCGTGGAGACGGGAGGCTGCTCTAGCCGCCGCCGCCGTCGACGTTTCCTCCGCCCCGAGCCTGCTTTGCCGCCTCCTCCCGATCGCTGTCAGCTCGATGGTGAGCACGTCGCCCCCCTCGACCCCTCTCCCTCTCGCTCCTTGCAGCACACGGCCACTCCACGGCACACCGCACGCCCCCACGCCGCAGCCGCAGGACACCACCGGCGAGCACCTGCCGTCGCTGCCTCCCCTCTGTTCAGCGATAGGTTCCAGTACATGTTCAGTTAACTCGAGTTTCAGTTAAGTCCCGCACCCACAGCACTTACCCCCCCCCCCCCCCCCCCGCCCACTGCCCCTTCTAGCAACAAACAGCCGCACCAGCCGCACTGGTTAGCAGAAGCCCAGCGCCAGCAGCAGGTCAGGGGTTCGAACCCCCCTGCCCACCAAAAAACCCAACCTTTTTTCTGCTATTTGTTTGGTCACAGCACTTGTCAGAAATCACCAATAGATCCCTGTTGTTCAATTCTAGCCCCTGTAAAAATATTTTTCAAGTCCCTAGATGAACTAAAAATGGCAGATTTGCACCCTAATATTGTAAATTTCATAATTAAATCATTTTAACTCCAAATCCAACATTTTCAATATGTTTTCAATACCAAATTAAATGTTCTATCCAAATATAAAATTTGTTTACTGTTTTGAATATTTAAAATTTGTGCAATATTTGAAAACTTGTTAAATTCACTTAAACTTGCAAAAATCATAACTTGTTCATAAAAATTCCAAATTCCACAAACTAAATATGTTTTCCAATAAATTTTTCATGTACTTTCCAAATATAAATTTTGTTTGCTGTGTTGAATAATTTAAATTGCTGAAAACAACTGTTTCTTAATTATTGCATTTAAAATTGCCAAAATAATAACTTGCTCATTTTAAATCCAATTTCAACAAATGAAATATGTTTTCCATGCAAGATTAAACCACCTTTTCAAATATAAAATTTGTTTCATGTTTTGAATAATTAAAATTGGTTAAATGATTTAAATCTTGTTTAATTCATCTAATATTGTTAAATTCATAACTTGATCAACTAAAATTCTTTTGGGACATATAAAATATGTTTTTCAACCATAAAAGTATAAAAATTTGAAATATGAATTTGGTTTAATGTTTTGAACAAATAAAAATTCAAATAAGTTCATGTTTGAATTAAATTCATTTAATTCTTGCTTACACTTGTTTAATTCATAAATAAATCATTTGAAATCCTTTTTCAACAAGTGAAACATGCAATCCACCTAAAATTGTGTGTTCTTATCAAATATGAACTTTGTTATCTATTTTGAACAATTTAACTTGATGAAAACAACAACTGCTTGTGTGACACCTTTAAGGAACCAAAATTCCAAAACTTAATAAATGAATTTCCAAACTTGTTAAACCTTATTTCAAATTGTTTCTATTGTTGTTATTTTGCTGTTTTCCTCATGCATGCATCATGCTAATTCACTTCCACATGATGATTAGTTGTAAAACAATTAATTCAACCATAATTCATGGGCTTTCCATATGCAATCCAATTGCATGTGGGTCCATTTAATCATGTTGTTATCTTGTCAACTAGTTTATTTTGATGCATCAATTAAATGGTCATGCATCATCCCATGTTTGTGCACTATGCCATGTTATTGATTGTTTATCTTTCTGCATTGTCTGTTTGCTTCTTCTCGGATAAACGACGACGTTGAGACCGACGATACTTACGACATCCCTTCTAAGGAATTAGCTCAGTACCAGGCTACTGGGTTTGCAGGCAAGTATTCACTCACATGAACCATCGTGTTCCTTTCAACATTGGTTACCGATACTTTCCGTTGTCTATGCTGCTAGCCCTATGATTAGTTGTTTCTGTTACGAACCTATCACATGAATCCCTTAACCTTGATATTGCCTCACCTCCACTCCTATCACCCCATTGCTTGAGCCCGTGTCTTACTAGCATGCTTAGGGTTGTTTTGCTCGAGTCTGTTACCCGTTACTTTCCGTTACTAGATTACTTTTATGTTCTGGGGGCTCGATGTTTAATCAATCAAACATGCTAATGTTATTGTTGATAATAATTTGATGATAAGGCACCGGCAGGAGGCCCTTTGTGGTTTTGAGGCCTGCTAGTGTCGACCCTAATAGGAAAAGGGGCTTGTCTACTGATCCATGATGAGCGCACTACCCGCATGTGGGAAGCGAGTATGGGCGCCCCCCTCAATTTGACTCGATTCGCATCTCGTCCAAATCGCCTCATTTAGTTCGGGTTTTCCATTTGCTGCATGCATGATCTTGCGAGCCCTTGGTACCCGGGTGGACTTTCGTAGTCGGCATATAGGGGGACACGGTCTTAGAGTGCTATGAGGGTCCATTTTCTTCTGGGCTCGATTAGCCGTGCGCCCAAGGTGCTTTGGGCTTGATGCGAAGAAGAGTTGAGTTGTGTTGAGTGCCCCGCTTGGTGGAAGGGCCTTTCCATCTGGCGGGTTATTCATACGTGTACAGCCAAATTGGTGCAACCCTGCAGGGATAAATCTTCTCGAGAAGACGTGTTTTTCGCGGTTATGGTTAACTTGGTGAAAGTACTGGCTAACAAGTACTCAGGACAACTTAAACCTAATGATCCACAATCTCACACCCAATGATTAACAACTTGACTAGTAATAGGATTATTGACACAATAATCTGCTTCATCTTTAATCCAACTGTGTGAGTTATCCTCGGATTGCTTCTTCGGATAAGGGGCGAGATCCAGGATGGGTTTGTTTGAAGTTATCTTTCAGTTGGTTACAATACTCGATCTTATCCCCTTTCTGTTAGTTGGAAGTTGTAGTTCTCTGTAGTTGGTTAGCGCAGCCAGTTGCAGCATCTTTTATATCCCCTTTCTTCCGTTGAACCCAAGGCATCTGTGCTTGGTGTTGACGGGCTACACTTTGGTGAACTGTGAGTCTTGCTTGCCAGTACGTTTATGTACTGACCCCTTTGGGGCTGTGGTTTCCGCAGACTACGTTTCGAGGATCTACATGGTGGCTACTACGTGGAGTATGACGAGACTGCTGACGAGTAGATAGCGGACCCGGAAAGGATCCGAGACTTCGTGGATGGGCTCCGTCTTTTTGTTTCCGGCCTCTTAGGCCTATTTGGATCTTGTCTGTACTCAGACATGTTGAATGCTTCCGCTGTGATGTAATGATGAATTGTTGGGACATGTGTCATCTGAATGATTGTATTTGCTATCTCTGCTCTAATGAGAGCCATTTGCAACTTATTTCAATCTTTTGTGTCGTAGAGATCTGTTGTGATATCACTTGTTCCAATGCCGTTGACGTACCATGTGTGTATGTTTTGAAGTACGTCAATGGAAGTATCCTGATTTCTATGGGATAGTTTACGTCGACGCTGAACAGATAGGGGTTGGTTGTCACACATACGTGTGTTGGCCTACTCGTAAGAGGACGCGGGTGCCGGTAAGCCCCGTAATCCAATCTACTACTGTTCAACGGAACGGCGAGTATCCTGTAGAAGTCCGGGTGCGACAGTGCGCAGGTCCCCCTGGCCGCGCCACCTAGGGGTGTGGGCCCCTGGCCACCTCCCCGCATCGCCCTTTCGCCCATATATACTCCCCGATGCAGAAACCCTAGGGGAATCGACCTTTTCCGCAAAATACATTCGTAGCTCCGCCGCGACCACCGACAAGTTTCGGTGGACAGATCTCTGTTCTGGCACCCTGTCGGGACGGGGAAGTGCCCCCGGAAGACATCTCCTTAGACTCCACGGCCATCTCCATCGCCGTTGCTGTCTCCTATGACGAGGAGGGAGTAGTTCTCCCCCGAGGCTGAGGGCTCTACCGGTAGCTTTGTGGTTCATCTCTCTCTCCCATGGTGTGATCTTTATGTGATCATGTGCTTTGTAATCTAGTTGAATATGTAGATTGATCTTCATCTGTTATGCTACTCAAGTGGTTTTGTTATCTCCGTAAACACTTCGATCACCGGGTAAAGGTGATAGTGTGTGCACCGTGTGGTTTAGCATGATATTTATGTCTTGTGTTATAAGATGAACCTATGAAGTTGTGGTGTTTGCGTGCAACCATCTGGGTCCCATGGTGATAGCATGGGGGTTACTTGCTTGGGAAAGATCTTACTCTAAGGAGTGATGTTAAAGACCTACGCAATGATTAGTGTTCGTTATTCGACCGGAGAGTGGTTCGGAGTAGCATAGTGAAGAAATGATATTTACGCATTCAATTATGTTTTCATTGTTGAGAGTGTCCTCTAGTGAAAGTAGGAGCCCTAGGCCTTATTTCCAAGCATTGAAACACCATTTTCCGCCTGTTCTGCTGCATGTTTGCTTGCTGCCATATTTATTTCAGATTGTTATTACCACTTATAATCATCCATACTGCTTGTATTTTACTCTCTCTTCGCCGAACTAGTGCACCTATGTACCTGACAAGTATATTGGGTGTTTTGGGGACACAAGAGACTTCTCATATCTTAATTGCAGGGTTGCTTGAGAGGGATATCTTTGACCTCTACCTCCTTGAGTTCGATAAACCATGGATGATCCACTTAAGGGAAACTTGCTGCTGTTCTACAAATCTCTGCACTTGGAGGCCCAACACTGTCTACAAGAATAGAAGCGTGCGTATACATCACCTATCATGATCGAGATTGATCGATCTTATGTAATTCTATATGCTGTGTTCGCTGGGATCCGATGAATATTGAACTTTTGCCAAGTTGATTATAGTCTTTATTGCATATGTTATTTGTGATCTTGCATGCTTTCCGTTGCTAGTTGTTGCTCAGAAGACAAATCACCTCTTCATCCGAGCTCGACGCGGCTCCATCGCTGATCTGCAGCTTTACGGACCTCCAAAATAGTTTGTCATAAGCAAAACCATTGTCGTTGAACGAATCAGACCGGGGCAACGTGACCCCGGACACGCCATCGAACTTCAGAACTGACATCCCCGCACGACTACAACGTCGAAGGAAGAAACCAGAACTTCCAGCTTCCATCCAAAAACCCAGCACAAGATGCACCATCTTCCAGCATTAACTGCGCAGGCAGCCGTCTGCGCGTACTCCCGGATGACAAATCCTCCCTACT
The DNA here is from genome assembly GCA_028641055.1 of Alopecurus myosuroides. Classification (NCBI taxonomy): domain Eukaryota; kingdom Viridiplantae; phylum Streptophyta; class Magnoliopsida; order Poales; family Poaceae; genus Alopecurus; species Alopecurus myosuroides. Next base: position 324,599,670 of record CM054062.1, read on the forward strand.
CCACTATGACGCCGGAGACAACGCCGCAGCAACGGGGACAGAACAGAAGGAGAGACACACCCGATGGGATCGCCGCCACCGCCTCGCCGATACCATCCATGAACCCTAACGCCACTGATCTGAAAGATCGGCGAACACACGATGCCATCAACTCCGAGACGCCGTCTTGAAGGACGTCGTCGGTGTGGGAGTGGAGTTGGGACAAATTTATTCGTCGAAGCGCCGCTCCCACCACCCCAACGACGCTCCACAACCTACAAAACCAAACCCTAACTACAGAACGGAGTAGCGAGGTCCCCCCTCCCTCCTGCCGCCGGAGCGGCAATCGGAGAGAGGGGAGACCAACGCCGTGACCGGTGGAGATCGGGGGTAGATGGTCCCCTCCCTAGTCGCCAAGCTCCTGGCGGCGGCTAGGTTAGGAAAAAATTTCGAGGATCTCGTGCCAACGCAAAGCAGCCGACTTGGAGACTGGGGCCATATCGCTACGGACTCGTATCTTGGAGCCCTTTTCCGTTAATTAAGGCAAACAAATACCCTAACCTCTTGGCATCCCATGATATGAATATATATGTTCGATCATTATCATCACTTGGTCTACGATCTCCGCATAGATGTCGGTAGTGACTATTATATGAAGGAAGTTTTCTGGGACGGACTTGCTTTTGGGAACAGCGCGAACGAAAGGTATGTAATGAAGCCGACAATATTGTCAATTAATGTGTTCATTTGTGGATTATAATTTTTGTGTGAGAAGTATTCAAAAGCGTGGTGTTGGTAATTTCGTCCGCAAGATTGGCCGGCAGTCTCACGTGCATCAGATTTGTCTGCTCTACTTGTCTTCTTCACCGAGAGAGACCGTTATTTATTCTTCTGCGCTATACTACAAGCAAGCAAGTAGTCGTACAAGCTAGCCTATCACTACAGGAATCGCGATATGTAGCGACGGCCAAATGTTGTGCCGACGGCAAAATATCGGGGACCGTCGGCACAGGTGGTTGGAGCCCCAGGCTGTCAAAGCGGCCGTCGGCACGGAGCAGGCCGTCGGCGTAGGATATACTGTCCCGACGGTGGCCCTCGGCACCTATTTAGCCGTCGGCATAGGTTTAATAGGGCCGACGGCCGCCCTCGGCACCAACCTAGCCGTCGGGACAGGGTACTAGGTCGACTGGGTAGGGCTCGCTAGGCTCTATGCCGACGGCTTTGCCGTCGGCACAGGAGCAAATGTTTTTTTTAGTTTGTAGATGTATGTGTATTTAGTAATTACTCTCAATTGATAAAATTAATATGGTAATATTTTATGTTTAAAACATATAAACTCACAACTCACAATCGTTACCGCGTGTATCGAGATATAAGTCCATTTTATTTATTCATACTACACCGACACCACTATCGAGTGGGTTTCACAAACTAAGTCTATTTTATTTGTGGTTTGGGTTCCCTTAACCTATCCTAACACAACCAAGCACCTAGTTCCACATTGCTACCCCCTTTCGATGTCGTTACCGCGTGTTTCCGTATAAGTCCGGTATTTCTCCAGCGGGTCTAGGGTTTCACCTGAGGGGGGCTCCGGATCTTCTGGACCCCAACACAACCAAGGTGGTGCCATATCATGTTATTATAGGTGTGTTGTGTGCTTTGCATGGCAAAGATTTCACTCCGGGGTGTGGGCCGCTTCACCGGCATCCACTTCTCTCTCGTGAGTTTACACGCGCTTATAGGCTGAAACTCCCGTATCGGACGAAACATCGTGAATCTTCCGAAGAGGTGGGTTCTACCTTGTTGTTTGGTGTTTCTATGGCCTACCCTAACACAACCAAGCACCTAGTTCCACATTGCTACCCCCTTTCGACGTCGTTACCGCGTGTTTCCGTATAAGTCCGGTATTTCTCCAGCGGATCTAGGGTTTCACCGGAGGGGGGCTCCGGATCTTCTGGACCCCAACACAAGCAAGGTTGTGCCATAGCATGTTATTTTAGTTGTGTTGTGTTCTTTGTATGCCAAATATTTCACTCCGGGGTGTGGGCCGCTTCACCGGCATCCACTTCTCTCTCGTGAGTTTACACGCGCTTATAGGCTGAAACTGCCGTATCGGACGAAACGTCGTGAATCTTCCGAATAGGTGGGTTCTACCTTGTTGTTTTGTGTTGCTATGGCCTACCCTAAGACAACAAAATACCTAGTTCCACATTTCTACCCCCTTTCGACACCGTTATCGCGTGTTTCCGTATAAGTTCGGTATTTCTCCAGCGGGTCTAGGGTTTCACCGGAGGGGGGCTCCGGATCTTCTGGACCCAAACACAAGCAAGGTGGTGCCATAGCATGTTATTATAGGTGTGTTGTGTGCTTTTTATGCCAAAGATTTCACTCCGGGGTGTGGGCCGCTTCACCGGCATCCACTTCTCTCTCGTGAGTTTACACGCGCTTATAGGCTGAAACTCCCGTATCGGACGAAACGTCGTCAATCTTCCGAAGAGGTGGGTTCTACCTTGTTGTTTTGTGTTTCTATGGCCTACCCTAACACAACCAAGCAACTATTTCCACATTGCTACCCCCTTCCGACGCCGTTACCGCGTGTTTCCGTATAAGTCCGGTATTTCTCCAGCGGGTCTAGGGTTTCACCGGAGGGGGGCTCCGGATCGTCTGGACCCAAACACAAGCAAGGTGGTGCCACAGCTGGTTATTATAGGTGTGTTGTGTGCTTTGTATGCCAAAGATTTCACTCCGGGGTGTGGGACGCTTCACCGGAATCCACTTCACTCTCGTGAGTTTACACGCGCTTATAGGCTGAAACTCCCGTATCGGACGTCGTGAATCTTCCGAAGAGGAGGGTTCTACCTTGTTGTTTTGTGTTGCTATGTCCTACCCTAACACAACCAAGCACCTAGTTCCACATTGCTACCCCCTTTCGCCGCCGTTACCGTGTGTTTCCGTATAAGTCCGGTATTTCTCCAGCGGGTCTAGGGTTTCACCGGAGGGGGGCTCCGGATCTTCTGGACCCAAACACAAGCAAGGTGGTGCCATAGCATGTTATTATAGGTGTGTTGTGTGCTTTTTATGCCAAATATTTCTCTCCGGGGTGTGGGCCGCTTCACCGGCATCCACTTCTCTCTCGTGAGTTTACACGCGCTTATAGGCTGAAACTCCCGTATTGGACGAAACGTCGTGAATCTTCCGAATAGGTGGGTTCTACCTTGTTGTTTTGTGTTACTATGGCCTACCCTAACACAACAAAGCAACTAGTTCCACATTGCTACCCCCTTTCGACGTCGTTACCGCATGTTTCCGTATAAGTCCGGTATTTCTCCAGCGGGTCTAGGGTTTCATCGGAGGGGGGCTCCGGATCGTCTGGACCCAAACACAAGCAAGGTGGTGCCATAGCATGTTATTATAGGTGTGTTGTGTGCTTTTTATGGCGATTATTTCACTCCGGGTGTGGGCCGCTTCACCGGCATCCACTTCTCTCTCGTGAGTTTACACACGCTTATAGGCTGAAACTCCCGTATGGGACGAAACGTCGCGAATCTTCCGAAGAGGTGGGTTCTACCTTGTTGTTTTATGTTGCTATGGCCTACCCTAACACAACCAAGAACCTAGTTCCACATTTCTACCCCCTTTCAACGCCGTTACCGCGTGTTTCCGTATAAAGTCCGGTATTTCTCCAGCGGGTCTAGGGTTTCACCTGAGGGGGGTCTCCGGATCTTCTAGACCCCAACACAAGCAAGGTGGTGCCATAGAATGTTATTATAGGTGTGTTGTGTGGCTTGTATGGCAAATATTTCACTCCGGGGTGTGGGCCGCTTCACCGGCATCCACTTCTCTCTCGTGAGTTTACACGGCTTATAGGCTGAAACTCCCGTATCGGACGAAACGTCGTGAATCTTCCGAAGAGGTGGGTTCTACCTTGTTGTTTTATGTTGCTATGGCCTACCCTAACACAACCAAGCACCTAGTTCCACATTGCTACCCCCTTTCGACGCCGTTACCGCGTGTTTCCGTATAAGTCCGGTATTTCTCCAGCGGGTCTAGGGTTTCACCGGAGGGGGGGCTCCGGATCGTCTGGACCCCAACACAAGCAAGGTTGTGCCATAGAATGTTATTTTAGGTGTTTTGTGTGCTTTGTATGCCAAATATTTCACTCCGGGGTGTGGGCCGCTTCACCGGCATCCACTTCTCTCTCGTGAGTTTACACGCGCTTATAGGCTGAAACTCCCATATCGGACGAAACGTCGTGAATCTTCCAAAGAGGTGGGTTCTCCCTTGTTGTTTTGTGTTTCTATGGCCTACCCTAACACAACCAAGCAACTAGTTCCACATTGCTACCCCCTTTCGACGCTGTTACCGCGTGTTTCCGTATAAGTCCGGTATTTCTCCAGCGGGTCTAGGGTTTCACCGGAGGGGGGCTCCGGATCTTCTGGACCCCAACACAAGCAAGGTGGTGCCATACCATGTTATTATAGGTGGGTTGTGTGCTTTGTATGCCAAATATTTCACTCCGGGGTGTGGGCCGCTTCACCGGCATCCACTTCTCTCTCGTGAGTTTACACGCGCTTGTAGGCTGAAACTCCCGTATCGGACGAAACGTCGTGAATCTTCCAAAGAGGTGGGTTCTACCTTGTTGTTTTGTGTTTCTATAGCCTACCCTAACACAACCAAGCAACTAGTTCCACATTGCTACCCCCTTCCGACGCCGTTACCGCGTGTTTCCGTATAAGTCCGGTATTTCTCCAGCGGGTCTAGGGTTTCACCGGACCAAGGTGGTGCCATAGAATGTTATTATAGGTGTGTTGTGTGCTTTGTATGGCAAAGATTTCACTCCGGGGTGTGGGCCGCTTCACCGGCATCCACTTCTCTCTCGTGAGTTTACACGCGCTTATAGGCTGAAACTCCCGTATCGGACGAAACGTCGTGAATCTTCCGAAGAGGTGGGTTCTACCTTGTTGTTTTATGTTGCTATGGCCTACCCTAACACAACCAAGCAACTAGTTCCACATTGCTACCCCCTTTCGATGCCGTTACCGCGTGTTTCCGTATAAGTCCGGTATTTCTCCAGCGGGTCTAGGGTTTCACCTGAGGGGGGCTCTGGATCTTCTGGACCCCAACACAACCAAGGTGGTGCCATATCATGTTATTATAGGTGTGTTGTGTGCTTTGTATGGCAAAGATTTCACTCCGGGGTGCGGGCCGCTTCACCGGCATCCACTTCTCTCTCGTGAGTTTACACGCGCTTATAGGCTGAAACTCCTGTATCGGACGAAACATCGTGAATCTTCCGAAGAGGTGGGTTCTACCTTGTTGTTTTATGTTGCTATGGCCTACCCTAACACAACCAAGAAACTAGTTCCACATAGCTACCCCCTTTCGACGTCGTTACCGCGTGTTTCCGTATTAGTCCGGTATTTCTCCAGCGGGTCTAGGGTTTCACCGGAGGGGGGCTCCGAATCTTCTGAACCCCAACACAAGCAAGATGGTGCCATAGAATGTTATTATAGGTGTGTTGTGTTCTTTGTATGGCAAAGATTTCACTCCGGGGTGTGGGCCGCTTCACCGGCATCCACTTCTCTCTCGTGAGTTTACACGCGCTTATAGGCTGAAACTCCCGTATCGGACGAAACGTCATGAATCTTCCGAAGAGGTGGGTTCTACCTTGTTGTTTTGTGTTTCTATGGCCTACCGTAACACAACCAAGCAAATAGTTCCACATTGCTACCCCCTTTCGACGCCGTTACCGCGTGTTTCCGTATAAGTCCGGTATTTCTCCAACGGGTCTAGGGTTTCACCGGAGGGGGGCTCCGGATCTTCTGGACCCCAACACAAGCAAGGTGGTGCCATAGCATGTTATTATAGGTGTGTTGTGTGCTTTGTATGGCAAAGATTTCACTCCGGGGTGTGGGCCGCTTCACCGGCATCCACTTCTCTCTCGTGAGTTTACACGCGCTTATAGGCTGAAACTCCTGTATCGGACGAAACGTCGTGAATCTTCCGAAGAGGTGGGTTCTACCTTGTTGTTTTATGTTGCTATGGCCTACCCTAACACAACCAAGCAACTAGTTCCACATTGCTACCCCCTTTCGACGCCGTTACCGCGTGTTTCCGTATAAGTCCGGTATTTCTCCAGCGGGTCTAGGGTTTCACCGGAGGGGGGCTCCGGATCTTCTGGACCCCAACACAAGCAAGGTGGTGCCATAGCATGTTATTATAGGTGTGTTGTGTGCTTTGTATGGCAAAGATTTCACTCCGGGGTGTGGGCCGCTTCACCGGCATCCACTTCTCTCTCGTGAGTTTACACGCGCTTATAGGCTAAAACTCCCGTATCGGACAAAACGTCGTGAATCTTCCGAAGAGGTGGGTTATACCTTGTTGTTTTGTGTGGCTATGGCCTACCCTAACACAACCAAGCAACTAGTTCCACATTGCTACCCCCTTTCGACGCCGTTACCGCGTGTTTCCGTATAAGTCCGGTATTTCTCCTTTGGGTCTAGGGTTTCACCGGAGGGGGGCTCCGGATCTTCAGGACCCCAACACAAGCAAGGTGGTAACATAGCATGTTATTATAGGTGTGTTGTGTGCTTTGTATGCCAAATATTTCACTCCGGGGTGTGGGCCGCTTCACCGCCATCCACTTCTCTCTCGTAAGTTTACACGCGCTTATAGGCTGAAACTCCTGTATCGGACGAAACGTCGTGAATCTTCCGAAGAGGTGGTTTCTACATTGTCGTTTTATGTTGCTATGGCCTACCGTAACACAACCAAGCAACTAGTTCCACATTTCTACCCTGTTTCGATGCCGTTATCGCGTGTTTCCGTATAAAGTCCGGTATTTCTCCAGCGGGTCTAGGGTTTCACCTGAGGGGGGCTCCGGATCTTCTGGACCCCAACACAAGCAAGGTGGTGCCATAGAATGTTATTATAGGTGTGTTGTGTGCTTTGTATGCCAATGATTTCACTCCGGGGTGTGGGCCGCTTCACCGGCATCCACTTCTCTCTCGTGAGTTTACACGCGCTTATAGGCTGAAGCTCCCGTATCGGACGAAACGTCGTGAATCTTCCGAAGAGGTGGGTTCTACCTTGTTGTTTTGTGTTTCTATCGCCTACCCTAACACAACCAAGCAACTAGTTCCACATTGCTACCCCCTTTCGACGCCGTTACCGCGTGTTTCCGTATAAGTCTGGTATTTCTCCAGCGGGTCTAGGGTTTCACCGGAGGGGGGCTCCGGATCGTCTGGACCCAGACACAAGCAAGGGGGTAACGTAGTTGAAACCCTAGACCTAGGGGGTTTCATATTTCATAACATAATTAATATGTATACAAGTTTAGCTAGGTGCAAAAAAAATCATGTTTAATAATTTAGTACATTATTCGAAATTATACAAACGAGTATGTAGAGACATTAATGTCAATAGTAATAAATATTTCATAATATTAATAGTCTCAAAATATTAAAGTATTTAAATTACATGGAACAATATAGTTGCAGGAAAACATGATAAAAAAAATAGTTGTGCCGACGGCTTTGCCGTCGGCATAGCCTGCAGGAATTTTTTTTGTTGCCTCTGCCGACCACCGTGGCGCGCCACCGCCCCCGTCCACCGGGAATCGCCCCCGACACCGACGCCCACCCTCGCCACCAACCACCGGCGCCCCCCGGGACGCCCCCATGTCGCCTCCACAACGCCCTAATTTTCTAAACTAAAATTTCCTAAATAAAATTTTCTAAACCAAATTCTCTAACTAAAATTATACTAAATTTTTTATACTAGCCTAACTATCTAAATAACAGAAAAAAAAAACAGAAAAAAAATGCTCACCGTCGCGGAGGGAGGAAGGAGGCGGCGGAGGGAGGAGGGTCGCCGGCGCTCTCCGGGGGGTCGAGGAAGTGCTGGCGGAGGGAGGACGGTGGCGGCTGGCCGGCGAGGGTGGAGCTCGTGGGGGAGGTGGAGGTGGTGCGGGGGGAGGGCCGCGGCGGTGGACAGCGTGCGGGGGAGGTGGAGGACAGCGCGCGGGAGAGGAGGCCGGCGGCGTGTGGCGGCGGAGGGGCGGCAGTGGAGGACGGCGGGGGCGGAGGGGTGGGCAGTGGAGGACGACGGGGGGGGGGGGGCGGGGGTTGGAGGACGGCGGGGGACGGAGGGGCGGGCGGTGGAGACGGCAGCGTGCGGCGGGCGGTGGAGGACGGCGGGGTCGGAGGGGCGAGGGCGGAGGGGCGGGGGCGGAAGGGCGGACGGCGGCGTGCGGCGGCGGCGGCGCGTGAGGAAGAGATCGAGGGGGGCGGCGGCGTTCGGCGGCGGCGCGTGAGGAGGAGGTCGAGGTGGGAGATGCGCGGGGAGATGCGCGAGAGGAGGGGTCAACGCGCGGATATACTGGCAGTCTGTGCCGTGCCGATGGCGCGCCCCGGTGGTTGATGTCGAGGGCGCGCCCCGATGGTCGGTGGCAGGGGCGGGCGCCGTTGGTTATTGGCGAGGGTGGGCACCGGTGTCGGTGGCGTTTCCCGCTGGTCGGTGTTGAGGGCGCGCGCCGATTGTCGGTGTCGATGGCAAGGGAGGGCCTCGATGGTCGATGGCGAGGGTGGGCGTCGGTGGTCCCTGTCGATAGAAAATTTTAATGCAATTTCGTCAAAATTGATGCAATTTGTTAATGGATGTTTATTGTGTGTTTTCAGATGGCGTAGGTCCAGTCACCCACAGCCGTGGTCCTGTCGAGCTTCTTCAGCGGGTCCAGGGCGGCGCGTCACCGGCATTTTCTCCCTTGCTGCTTCGACCACATACGGCTTCGGCCGCTACGCTCGGGGTGAGCTACATTTCCATCTCCTCCGCCCTTCCGCCCTTGCTCTGCCCCGGCCTTCGAGCCGATGACACATTTACATTCATGTCTAGTCGCGTAACCGTAGGCGTCTCCCGTCCGGGAGAGTTGCAAATTTATAAATATGCAGGACTGTCCGTCTCTACATATTTATAACCGTAGCTCTTCCGGATTGTCCACGTTTTGGACAGCTCGGGTATGTGTAGTTCGGTTCGTGTCGTGGGATAATCACGGCAGATGTTACCTCTGGTAACTGATCTTGGGGCAAGACGACACAGGTATTTGGGAGAGGGTTTAGCTCAGAGGAAAGCATGGTGCAACTCGATCTGGTAGCCGGCAATCAAAGTCGCCGAGTCTCCGATCTTGATATAATAACTCAACTCTGGGATTACACTTGATGCTCGATATCACACGATGTTGCTAGGGTTCTTAGATCTCTACCTAAAACTATACATGGGGTCGGTTTATAAAGCACCCGTACCCCCTAGCTTATTCGGCAAGGCATATTTCGGATCCTACCTGGACACGGCGCACTAACCATAACTTTCCTTTACAATAACCCATAACCCGGGCCGTTAAGCCCACAAGTTTGGGCCTTCACAAGCTTCTTTATTCTTAGCCGAATCCTGCACACCATCCTTTGGGCCGGGTTATTCCTCAGAGCTTGGCATACCGGGTTAGCATCCCCCTGTCAGTAGTCCCCAGAATAGCCTAGGCTTCATGGATCCTCCTTGAAGCGCTTGCTATTCCCCGCAAAGATGTCGAACATACGGGCATATGGAAGCCGAGTTAAGATGTTTTGATATTCTGCTAGGCCTCACTCCATGGTGGCCATGTAATAACCTGGATTTGTCCTCCGGACACTTAGGTTCAAATTCCCAGGTCCAGACTATAATAAAAATGCCAAGATCTCATGCTCGATAATCAGTCCCGTCATTACGGGGCAAATCCCTTCCTTCTTCTATCCCAATGCCTTGCCCAATACTTGACGCATATCTCGCAAAATCTTCGCTGATAACCATTACCCCGCGGTTTCCGGCTTCTGGCCGTTAGGGTAGGCTCACCCTTGCCTTATAAATAGCACTTAATGGGTAACCCTAAGCCCCTCACCACGCCACAACTTCCCCTCTTCTTCCTTGCTCCTAACACCCTCGCAGCACCACCGTGAGGAGCTCGCACCTGCTACCAACGCAAGATCGCCAGCGGCCGCGCCCGCCCTTGAGTCGCCTTGCGCCACCGTCAAGTGTCACCGTTGCTCCTCCATTTCTCTCATTCGAGCCACGCCGCTCGTCGCCATCGTATTAGACTCCAATCTCCCCGGTAAGCTTCTCGCAACCAGTTAATTCAACCTCACAACTTTCAATTTATCCAAGATCAGATCTAGGTCAACCCGCAAGTCATTTGTCCGATTGCACCAAATTAGATCGATTCGATGCTTGCCAACTCCTTTAATCATCTGCCCTATAGTCACAAATGATCCTCCAACCATCATTGATTACCAATTTTACTTAAAAATCATCCGCAAACATTTCCATCTAGATCCGTTCCTCCTCGATTTTCCGCTTATTGCATTAACACCCGGAAAAACCCTCCTTTTCCAGCTATTTCATTTGCGGTATAAATATGGGCAACCATCCGTCATCCCCAAATACCTTTCCCTACGTAAGTGACCAACAATTTCCACAAGTGTGCTCAATACCCGGACAGTTCTCAGCTTCGTACCTTCTTGATACCTTTATACTCGGATATTTCAGCATTCCCGGGTCTTATTTCACACGCCTCTTCTCTTTGTGTTTTGCAGGCTGGCCCCATGGCTCCCAAGCGACAAGGAAAACAACCGGCTCCAGCGAGGACCACCCAAACCATATCCGCCAACTGGGGGCGTTCCACAACCACGAAAGCCAAATTGGACGAGCTAGCCGAATTAGGAACCCTCCCTTCTCAAAAAGACATCCACTGGAGGGTACCGGGTAATGAGACTCGTCCCACCCCCGAAGAAAACGAGGTAATCTGCTTCGTTGAACACGTGACCCGAGGATTTCGTCCTCCGGGTCATTCTTTCTTTAGGGAGGTCTTAGATCATTATGGACTCCGGGTGTTCGACATAGGGCCTAACTCCATGTTGAACATTACCCACTTCATTGTTCTATCTGAGTCGTACTTGTGCATGCCACCGAGTCTGACTCTTTTCATTGAGTTATTCCAGTGCAAGCCGTGCCGCGAAAGCGGCGACGGAGCGCTTCTCACTTGCGGCGGGGTATCCATCCAACGCCGTAAGAATTCTTTGATGCCAACCCTCAACCTGCACTCCCACGTTAAACATTGGCAGCTACTCCCTCCGTTCAACAATAGATGACTTGCATTTGTCTATATATGGATGTATCTAGACACTAAAACATGTCTAGATACATCCATATATAGAAAAGTGGAAGTCATCTATTGTTGAACGGAGGGAGTATCTTTCTTTTACTGCCACGATACCTCCCCCGACAGCGAAAAGAAGCTGCCGGGTTACTCAGAGACCCCCCTCAAGCCCTCCGAGTCTTTCAATGCCTTCGCATCAGACTCAGACAGGGAGGCAATCCTTCCTTCGCTAGCCAAGATAGCCATTCTCTCAGCCCAAGGCCTCCTAGGGCTCAATTTAATAAAAACTTGGGTCGTTTTCCGAATCCAACCTAATTCCGTTCGCACCAAATTTATGTGCGAGTATTCGGGGCACACCACAGACGCACTCCGCTACTCCACCAAGAGCTTTGCGACCGGTGATACTATAAAGACCATCAAGGGCTTCTTGGCGGAGAAACTGGAGGTGATAAAGGGCATCGCCGGGTTACCCCCGTTTACCCGGGAAAATCCAGCTCCAGCGGTAATACCCGGCGCTCATAACTTGTTTCCACATTTCAACTCGATACTGCTTCTAAGCCTTAATCTTATCTTTTTACCTCAGGCTGATGACCCTTTCTGGAGAGTTGAACCACTCCCCCCCTCCAGAGACCCGGAAGAGGAGGACGAGGCGGCTGACGATAGTGAAGGTACTCACTCAGGATCTGCATATTTTTACTTGCATTACTTTCCTCTCGTCTGTCTTTTTTCCAATGAATACACACCTGGTTCGCAGGGCTAGAGGACGAGGGTGGAAACAACGAAGACGACCCGGAGAGAACCGAGTCTGACCCAGAGGCAACAGTCGGGGCCAAGAGGAAAGGCAGGGGGACAGTGTCCAAGGTTCCTTTTTCCTCATTATCCTCTGAACCTTACTCCTTTGACGTCATGCGACGACTTAACCATCAATTATCAAATTCGTCATGCTTGAAGGATTCTTTCCCAGCCAAGCGCAGAGTAACTCGGAGCTCCCCAGGTGAAGATCCCCTTAACCCGGGCATCTCCGCCCCCTCGGTCCCTCGTGGCAGTGCTCCTTCATCTCGTTCTTCCAACTCTCCTCAGCGCCACCCTTCTCCTAACCACCCACGTGCCGGGCAATTCCGGGTTCCACTAGTGGTTCCTGCGAAGACCTCATCTGCTTCCAGTGGCGAGCTCCCACCGGATTACACCGTAAATGCCGGGTAAGTTTTTGCTATATTATTTCTTTTTGCATCTGACGAACTTTCATTCAAGCCGCCGTCATCATTAATAACTGCCTTTTCTCATCTTTCCTTCAGCGCTCAAGTCACCGTCAGTGACCCGGAAAACACAGAAACGGATAACCTCCAGGTGGAGAAGCCGACTGACGACGCAGACGCCGCAACTGGTGGTGATGCGACAACTAACCGGGGACAAGGCCCTCTGAACAATCCACTTTCCCAAACCGTCAGATCTCCTTCCTTATCGGAACCAGTAGACGAAGAGATAGAAATTCTAGATACAAGGATGAGTTCTCCCAACCCGGACACTCAGACTGTCCGAGTCTCCACTCCAAATGCGAGGAGAACCCCCCTACCAGATGATCAAGCTGCCGGCTCTTCCGGGACTCGCTCCGAGGAGTTAACTTTTGCCCAGATGCTGGAAACTCTGCGCACCTTAAGGGCTAACGAGGAAAACATCTTGGGGTCTTTAATAACCAAACACGAGGTAAATTCGATTAACATTGCTTGTACCTTTGTCCAGTCCCCAAGTTCCGAGTGAGTTCATTCATGACTTGCTCGGGACTTTTATTATACCAATGACTGATAACTGTGCTCTTCTACCTGACTAATGCTTTTTTAACATCCGTGCAGTCTGTCGTGACTCAATACGAGGAGAAACTTGCGGACGCCGCCAAGCTCATTGAAAAGGAGATATCTTTACGTGAAGCAGCCGAGGCTGAAGCCAGGAGGAATAGGCAATTAATGAAGAAGTACCGAAGAAGGGCTCACCAAGCCGAAGATGACCTGACAAGCCTTTCCGTCGAAATATCTGATACCTATCGTTCTTTGCTTGGTACGCTTCCTTCTCCGGGTTTATCCTTTTGACAAACAGCAAAAAATTTCCAACTTATATCTTCATTTTACTTCAGGCCCGGACGAAGCCATGCCGGATGAAGATGACATTGCCAAGCTGAAAACCATAAAGAGTGTTATCCGGCAGCTATGTGCCGGAACCAGATGGATCTTGGAAGAGTTACGGTGGCCGGGTAGAGGACATGTTGATCTGAAGAGGATGCTGGATGCCTTCTCCACTATTCCTGAGTGGATTTGGCACTGGAAGCGCTCATCTTGCCGGGTTGGAGTGACCCGGGGGCTTGCACTTGCGAAAGCTTATCTCCCCAAGCTCGAGCTAGCGAGGCTTATGGGCGGCTTCCCAGAGTTCAAGCTTGACGGATCCAAGTTTTCAGTAAAGGATTTTCAGGCCGTCCAGAAGGAGGTCCGTTACCCGGCCAGCGTAATTGCTGATGAACTGGATGTTAACATACTTGTTCCAGCATATGATTCTGCCGATAAAGTAATTAAGTCGGATCTTCCTGAGCCGTATGACATGCTGGCTCGGTGGAAGGAGGAAGCTGCTGCGATAAGGGCGGAGGCTGCCAAGAAGCAAGCTGAAGCCGGCTCTGCTCCTGCTGTCTCAACACCAGTCGTTCCGCCCCCTGCAGGGGCTGGTACCGCTGATCCGGGTGCTGCTGCTGCCACCAATGATGGCAAGGGTAAGGCCAAGATGGACGCCGAGTGATATATGGTTTCTAATGCCTCTTCTTAAGCGCCAGTCGGTCGACATACTTTTTGAAATAGTCATATTTTGGGTGGTGCGCCTGTGCACCTTTGATATTTTTTCACCAGGATTTTGTAATGCACGCTAAGGCCTTGATATACTCGATGCCTGTTCCGGCCTTTTTAAGTTTAAGCTCACCTGTTCTCGATATCTGGTTTTACTTATTGTTCCTTTTGTGAAAACTCAATTTCCGGGTCTCATGGGTATTGACAAGCGGATTTTGCTTCGAAGTCCCCAAGTCCCCAAGACTCGGATATTTGGATTTTTGCAACTATACAAGTAAGCCAGTTTCTCTCTTTTCAAGATTTCAAGCTACGGGGCCCGGATTGCCGAGTCTAGGACACTTGATCTTGAAAAGGGAACAAAATGCTTATTGCTATTTTCACAAAGATCCACGAGTTGTCTCACATAGGTTTTGAAGTTATGCTTAATAGTCGTTGAGTTTCCAGCTATTCAGCCTTGTACTCTGCATAACTTGTGGTTTAGATGACCCTTTTGACTGTCTTGTACTGTAAGCCGGCTTTCGCGTGGATACCATGTTGTTACATCAATACGAAGACGTAGCCAGCCAATCCCCGTCGGGTTTCATGACTAACTGCCATCGTAAGCGAACAAATCATGCCACTTTAATGCGAGTCACATCGAGCTTAAGTAAGAATAGCCAAGAAATTTGGACTTCTTTGTCCGGTTATAAGATTGTAGCCGTACTCGTTTGCAAGTAATCGGCCCTTATAACTCATAGGCATCATGGCCGGGTCTTTGAGTTTGTAACTGTGCTATTTAAGCGACCAGCCCCCAAGACCTAGATATACGCATCGTACTGAAAATACATAACCTGATAACAACCATCTCTTTTCTTGATAACCATCTCTTTTCTTGATAACCATCTCTTTTCTTGATAACCATCTCTTTTCTTGATAACCATCTCTTTACTTGATATGAAAAATGTAGGTCAGCAAGCCGCCTCATTAAAAACCCGTCCAGTCCCCAAAGGTACCCTGGATAGGAAAAGAGTACGTCAGATAACCTGCTGCCTATTACATCGTGCAATTCCACTTGCCAATATAGTCTTTACTAAGTATAATACGGACGTAGCTGAGCCACGTTCCATGGTCTATCTCTTTCTTGCATAGATGAAGTGGTGTGTGCGGTGTCGTTGACTGTAGCCGACTCTTCCCTTGCATCTATCAAATAATATGATCCGTTATGCAGATTCCGGCTTATGATAAATGGTCCTTCCCATGGTGGTGATAATTTGTGTTTTCCTTCGTTTGACTGTAGCAGGCGCAGAACCAAGTCTCCTTCCTGAAATACCCGGGTCTTCACACGCCGGCTATGATACCTCCGTAGATCTTGCTGATATATGGCTGATCTTTCCAGGGCTTGTTCTCTTTGCTCTTCTAACATATCTACGGCGTCCTGCCGGGTTTTTTCGTTCTCTACTTCGACGAAAGCTGATACTCTAAGCGAATCGTGAATAATGTCACTCGGTAACACTGCTTCCGCACCATAGACCATGAAGAAGGGTGTCATCTGAGTGGATCTGTTAGGTGTAGTGTTGATACCCCAAACCACAGAAGGAAGTTCTTCGACCCATGCACCAGCAGCCCTGACACAGGGAACTCGCAATCGTGGTTTTAATCCGCGAAGCAATTCTTGGTTTGCCCTCTCCACTTGTCCATTGGCCTGGGGATGAGCCACTGATGCCACATCGAGCCGGATTCCATTGTTGCCACAAAACTTCTCCATCTCACCAAGGGACATGTTGGTTCCATTGTCGGTAATTATGCTGTGGGGGTACCCGAACCGTTAGACAATCCTTTTCAGGAACTTGACTGCTGTAGCTGCTTCGCAATTAGTAACTGGCATAACCTCAACCCACTTGGTAAACTTATCAATAGCCACCAAAAGATGTGTCTTCTTGCATGGTGACATATGAAAGGGGCCAACCATGTCCATACCCCAGACGGCAAACGGCCAAGTTAACGGGATAGTCCGCAACTCCATAGCCGGCACATGGGTTTGGCGAGCGTACCTTTGACATCCGTCACACCTTGCTACCAATCGTTCCGCATCCGCTAGGGCCGTGAGCCAGAAAAACCCGTGTCGATAAGCTTTAGCCACAAGAGACCTTGTGGAAGCATGATGTCCACAGTCGCCTTCATGGATTTCCTTGAGAATCTGTCTGCCTTCTTCCGGCGCTATGCAGCGCAAAAAGACTCCTGCTGCACTTCTCTTGTACAATTCCCCATTGATTATAGAATATCCCTTTGCTCGCCTCAAAATTTGCCTTGCTAATACCTCCTGTTGTGGTAACTCGCCTCGTGATAGGTAGGCCAAAAACGGTTCTGTCCACTCGGGAATAGTACGTACAGTGGCTACGAGTCCTGAATCCGGGTCTTGATTTGCCAATTCCTCCTCTGACTCGATTTTAACTGATGGTCGCCATAATTCGTCCAGGAAAACGTTAGGTGGAACCGGCTCTCTGCGCGAGCCGAGTCTGGCGAGGGCGTCGGCTGCCTCATTCTTTCTTCTGTCTATATGCTCCACCTCATACCCGGAAAAACATCCTGCAACCCTATCAACTTCCCTGCGGTATGCTGCCATAGTTGCGTCCTTTCTATCCCACGTTCCTGACACCTGCTGTACCACAAGGTCCGAATCTCCGAAGCATCGTATCCTCTTGATGTTCATCTCTTTGGCTACCTTTAAGCCATGCAACATGGCCTCATACTCGGCCACGTTGTTGGAACAGTCGAAGTGAATTTGTAGCACGTAACTCAATTTGTCCCCTTTGGGTGATGTTAGCACCACCCCAGCTCCTGATCCCTCGTACTGCTTTGATCCGTCGAAGTGCATGATCCATGACTCGGAATTTGGGATCGTTGCAGTCATGCCTGTATGTGTCCAGTCGTTAACGAAATCAATTAAAGCTTGAGATTTGATTGCTGACCTGGGTTCGTAGTTGATATGATAATCCCCCATCTCTATCGCCCATTTGGCTATTCTTCCCGTCGCGTCCGAGTTTCTGATGATATCCGACATTGGTATTGAACTAACCACTGTTATGGGATGTTCTTGGAAATACGGCTTCAGCTTCCGGCTGGCCATAAAGACCCCGAACACCAACTTTTGCCAATGTGGATAGCGCTGCTTTGCTTCTGATAATACCTCGCTGACGTAATAAACCGGCCTCTGAACCGGGTATCCTTTCCCATCCTCTTGGCGTTCCACAACAACTACTGCACTGACGGCTCGGGGGCCAGCTGCCACATATAGTAACATTGGTTCTTTAGGACCCGGCGCCGCTAGTACTGGTGCTTCAGATAACTGCTTCTTTAGTGCCTCAAATGCCTCGTCTGCCTCTTGATCCCACACGAACTTATCTGATTTCCGCAAGAGCCGGTACAGTGGTATTGCTTTTTCTCCGAGTCTGGATATGAATCGGCTCAAGGCTGCTACGCAGCCCGTGAGCTTTTGAACATGCTTCAAATTTTCCGGTTTTTTCAGACTCTGGATGGCCTTGATTTTATCCGGATTTGCCTCGATTCCTCTCTCGGAAACTATGAAGCCGAGTAATTTCCCAGCTGGAACTCCAAACACGCACTTTGTCGGGTTAAGCTTCATCTGGTACCTCCTCAAGTTTTTGAACGTCTCCTTTAGATCATCGATAAATGTCTCCGCCTTCCTAGTCTTGATGACCACGTCATCCACATAGGCATGGACGTTACGTCCGATTTGGTCCTCAAAGCACTTTTGAATACACCGTTGGTAAGTTGCGCCAGCGTTCTTCAACCCAAACGTCATAGTTTTATAACAAAAGGCCCCAAAAGGGGTTATGAATGATGTTTTCTCCCAATCCTCCCTTTTGAGCTTAATCTGATGATACCCGGAATATGCGTCCAGGAAGCATAACAGATCGCTTCCAGCTACTGCGTCTATAATCTGATCTATCCTTGGCAGCGCGAACGGATCCTTTGGGCAATGTTTGTTGAGACTCGTGAAGTCAATGCACATCCTCCACTCGTTGGTCTTTTTCATCACCAGAACCGGGTTAGCCAACCAATCCGGGTGAAATACTTCCATGATAAAGCCGGCTGCCAATAGCCGAGCGATCTCTTCGCCTATAGCTTTCCTTCTTTCCTCATTCATTTTCCTCAAACCTTGTTTCACGGGCCTGGACTTGGGATCCACATGCAAACTGTGCTCAGCCAATTCTGTAGGGATACCCGGCATGTCGCTAGGTGTCCAGGCAAACACATCTGCATTCGAGCGAATGAACTCCACGAGCGCTCCCTCCTGCTCTTTTCCCAGGTTAGACCCTATGGTTAACTGCTTAGTAGAATCCCCTTCGACAAAATCTATCTTCTTGGTGTCTTGCGCTGCCTTGAATTTTGCTCTCTCATCCTCAGTATTCGGCTTTTTCAAGGCTGTTCTATCGTCCGGATTTACTTGAGACCGGTAATATTCGAGCTCTTCCTTCCTGCATGCCTGCTCGGCCATAACTGAATCTCCTTCGTCGCACTCGGCCGCTATATCCCGGTTCCCATGTATAGTGATGGTCCGTTTAGGACCCGGGATTTTCAGCTGCAAATACACGTAGCACGGCCTAGCCATGAATTGGGCGTAAGCCGGCCTCCCCAACAGCGCGTGGTAAGGACTGCGCAACTTGACCACCTCGAACGTGAGCCACTCAACTCGATAATTATCCGTCGATTCTCCAAAAGCAACTTCCAAGGTGATCCTTCCCTCGGGGCTCGCCGAGTGACCCGGTACGATCCCGTGAAAGATTGTCGAACTTTTCTGCAGCTGGGACTCTTTGAGACTCATCCGTAAGAAGGTCTCCCAATAAAGGATGTTGATGCTACTTCCACCGTCCATCAGGACCTTCTTCAGTTCGTAACCATTAACCTGTGGAGCAACCACCAATGCCAAGACTCCTGGACGCTCTACTTTTTCCGGATGATCTCTTCTACTCCACGTTATCTCTTGTTCTGCCCATCTAAGATATCCCGGCGCGGCCGATGAAACCGAATTTGCCGCTTGCTTTGACGTCTCT
This sequence comes from Alopecurus myosuroides, assembly GCA_028641055.1. Lineage (NCBI taxonomy): Eukaryota > Viridiplantae > Streptophyta > Magnoliopsida > Poales > Poaceae > Alopecurus > Alopecurus myosuroides. The sequence continues at coordinate 324,618,707 of CM054062.1, forward strand.
TTGTTCCTGCTAGAAGTTCCTGTAGTATGCACATGATATTGTCCTTTTAAATTAGTCGTTCGTACCGTGCCGATGAAGATGTTGATCCGGCCGATCGTCAATATAGATCCGGACTCGAGGTGATCCGACTCTGGCCCCCAGCCGGAATCGTCCACCATCTTTTCTCCTTCGTGGTCGATGTAGATTTCGCCAATGACAAGATTCTCCATATTCTTCCGAGCTTCTCCCGTGATGTAAACACCTTTCGACGCAGGCCCCACGGTGGGCGCCAACTGTCGTGGGATAATCACGGCAGATGTTACCTCTGGTAACTGATCTTGGGGCAAGACGACACAGGTATTTGGGAGAGGGTTTAGCTCAGAGGAAAGCATGGTGCAACTCGATCTGGTAGCCGGCAATCAAAGTCGCCGAGTCTCCGATCTTGATATAATAACTCAACTCTGGGATTACACTTGATGCTCGATATCACACGATGTTGCTAGGGTTCTTAGATCTCTACCTAAAACTATACCTGGGGGTCGGTTTATAAAGCACCCGTACCCCCTAGCTTATTTGGCAAGGCATATTTCGGATCCTACCTGGACACGGCGCACTAACCATAACTTTCCTTTACAATAACCCATAACCCGGGCCGTTAAGCCCACAAGTTTGGGCCTTCACAAGCTTCTTTATTCTTAGCCGAATCCTGCACACCATCCTTTGGGCCGGGTTATTCCTCAGAGCTTGGCATACCGGGTTAGCATCCCCCTGTCAGTTCGTGTCCCATGTTCTGCTCCTTCCTGAGACGGATTTCGGCAGCACCCCCCGTTGTTCTTCGGATGCACACCCTCTCGGCTTGAAAAGTTCCAGACGTGTATTCTGAAGAACAGCGGGAAGGTGCTGCCGAAATTCCGTCTCGGGTCGGGGTAGAACATGGGACACGAACCGATCTACACATACCCGGGTGGGATTAGGCCGCTACCTATTAGACATGTAGGTGAACCGTTGCATGCTGTAAAATATAAAATTTTGTCGTAATTAATCCGATGACATTGTAAAAAAGTATTATAACTTGTTGCATTTTAAGAAATGATATGAACGTATTTGCATAATATTTTACCGAGGAAATAATTGTTATTTGCATGTTGATGTTTTCCAATGCACGAGATAAACTTTTTCAACGGATACTTTCCATATTCCAAGGAGCACTGCGCTCATTAAAAGGTGTTGACCTGCAACTATTAATGAGCCCAGTGTTCTTGGGAATATGGAAAGACTGCGTAGAAAAAGTTTAGGTCTTGCATTTGAAACATCAACATGCAAGTAATAGTTATTTCGTCACAAATATTATGCAAATACGGTCCTACCATTTTAAGAAATGCGTCGTTGTTTGTCTCCCAATAAAGCAGAGGATGTCTGGTAATGAGTGGATGTACATCGGCCGTATTTCTGTGACTGAAAGAACAGATGAGTGGGAATGGAAGATGCCATGTCCGCCGCCCCGACTGAATCTGGCCGGCCTCTGCCGCCGCCGCAGAGCGCTAGACTCACCCGCCTCGAACACAACGAGCTGGCTCCGCCACGCCGCTCCCATCCCCGCCACCACCTGCTCTGCCACCGCCGCGATTCGCCATCCGAATGGGATTTCGCCAGCAGAACGGCGCCACGAAAACCCTAGGAGCTTTCGCAAGCGGTGATCGTAGGGTATCTAGACCGTGCACATACCCGCCTCCTTTTGCATGGCCTGCAGCGAACCCTGCGCTCATTGGCCTGCGGCGATGCCTGGCCCACAGCGGCCACGCGCACCCCGAGGACACACCGACTGGTGAGTTGAATCCACGCCTCAGTCAGCTTCGCCGGCGGCGAACTTTCCTCCCAATGGAAGGGGCTGTCCTCCATCGGAAACGAAGAGGAGGTAAGGGAGGGAGTTTGAGTACCTTTGCCGTTTTCGGGAAATTATTTTGGCGAGATCGGCGAGACGACCGCGACCGCAAAATCCGGCTGGATCATCCTTTTCCTCAGCCTCTTCTCCTCCCTGCTTCAACCTGAAGGTAGCAGAGATCCAGACACAGAAGTTGGAGTTCGACATACCTGCAGATACGAAGTTGCCTTAGGCTCGATCAGATCCTCCTCGCCATCGCTATCTAGATCCTGGAGCGCCCAAAACCGGCCTCCCACCAGCGGAGATCTCCCCCCGAGACGACTCGCATCGCCGTCGTCGATAATCTCCCCCTCCTCGTAGCCTTCGGACGCCTGCCGGAGCGCCGTCACTGCCGCCGGAGCAACCACACTGGTCGCCTCCGGGGTCGCCCCGGAAATCGCCCCTGATGGCTCCCCAACGGTCATTTTTCATCCGTAACCTAGCTCCATCAAATAAAATAAAAAGATCACTGTTATCACATGGCCATATAACCGTTTATAACTAGACATTTGGGCCATATAACCGTTTATAACTTAAAAGCTTATTCAGTGAATTTTGATTAATTTTTTTCACATGGCCATCAATTTAGGACATGTCTGTTTTGTCCATGCAATATTAGAAAAGTACCTACGTGTCACACCCTCTATTTTCATATTCTTTCAACCAAAGTTTGCAAATTCCGCATCGTCTCATATACCTACTGCTACTACCGCAGGTACAGCGCCAGCTAAAAACATATCAAAGTTTGCAAAAAAAAAAAAAGAGTAAACCACAACAACAGCTAGACAATTTCGCGGCTGATGCATACCGTACTCAGCCAGTGCTCATGATGCACATCGTGCAATCCGGCTTCGTGCGGCTCCTGCTCTTGCATGCTCTCTTTTCTTTTCCCAGGATTTCGTATAGATTGAAGACGAGGGTAATTTGGTCCAGAGAAAACAAAATTAACGGAAGGGCCTAACGGAATACATGGCAATGTCATATAAGGAATAAAATTTGCACCTAGTGTCAAATAGGGAAGAAATTATTTTCCGGTGTCAAATAAGGAATCAAAATTTTAGACAGTGTCAAATAAGGAATTCTCTCATATTTTATAGGAGGCGCATTTTGAAATGCGCCTCCTATATGTTATAGGAGGCGCATTTTGAAATGCGCCTCCTATATGTTATAGGAGGCGCATTTTGAAATGCGCCTCGCATATGCATATAAATGCGCCTCCTATATATCCTCATATGAGCCTCCTATAGTTCCCAATATGCGCCTCAAACATTTTCGATTTTTAAATTGTGTAGAATTTTTTTTTCATGATTTTGTTTCTTGCACTAGCAAAATGCCCGTGCGTTGCAACGGAGGTGTAAATATTTTATTGGTTCAACATAAATCACGTCAAACAATCGAACTTATTCATCGCGGTCATATATATACATCTCCAAGAAACTTGTCTGATATGTCTCCGAGGAGAAATTCTTGTTAATATCAGTCAATAGTACAACATGCAACCAGGAAATTTTGACAAATCTTAACCTCAGTACAAACTATAAAACAATCGATGAAAGCATCCCAATGTGGAGTAAACTATTATCAAATACATCATTCTTGTACTAATTCTACTGGGGAGTTCAAATCAATTCTTCGGTAGTTTTCCCAACACCTCTTCAGCATGATGTTCCATTTGTGGTAGATGCCAGTCATGCACTGCAAGAGGGGGGCACCAAGAGGAACTATCATGCTATCGCCTGTTGCAATGAATCATGTCAGATAACAACTTAACAAGGGCATGTAATTGCACTGAAAATTTCAATAGAGCAATGCATAAGTTACTGCGCTGCACATTCAATTATTACGCACTCATAGATAAGAAAGCAATACTTATAATATTTTACACAAGAACACTAGCTCCTTCAGTATAAACATCACAAGGAGTATAGCACTGGATACTCCTTCAGTGATGTGCAGGGAGTAGCATGATTAGGAGTACAATTATTACGCACTCATAGATAAGAAAGCAATACTTATAATATTTTACACAAGAACACTAGCTCCTTCAGTATAAACATCACAAGGAGTATAGCACTGGATACTCCTTCAGTGATGTGCAGGGAGTAGCATGATTAGGAGTACAATTGACAAAGCATTTGGAGTAACCAGGTGCATGTGTCCTCTAAATTGCATACAACGAAATTAGCAAATTATCCATCTTAATCTGACTAAAGAAGCCCCACTCAATAGTTAAGGAACATAAAATCCATCTTGCACTACGCATGCAAGCAATGCACTGCTGCAATATTCAGGGCACGATAAATTCTGCTAATGATGATTAGAATGGAATAAGGCGTCCTGAATCCGCTGTTAATTAACTTGCAGGTAGCAAGTGCAGGAAGGAGGAAACAAAATTTACCAAAAATACATGGAGGAGACTTCCTATTTAATTTCTCTGAATATAGAAGTTTCAGAACTTCGTATGAATAAGCAACAAACAAATGAAAAAAATGAGCGCATCTGCCTATGCACACAACACTTTTGCCTCCATACAGGCATGATTTCCGCTGCATGCACATTCAACAGTAATAAAGGAGCAAAAAATGGAGAAGATACGGGGAAAAGCGTACCTTGGCAGGTCGCAGCCGTCGGGCTGCCACCGCCACTTCTGGTACTCGTCGCTGCGGCGGCCGTTGCGCATGCAGACGACCTGCTCCGTGAGGAACTCGCAGTCGGACTCCTTGTACAGCGGCGCGTTGGCCTCGTCGTACACCCACCTCCCCTTGTACATGTCGCAGCTCGCCACGCCGTGATCCCCTCCGCCCGCCACCACTTCCTTGACGAGGAGCAGCAGCACAACCACGGGGTGGAGGCCTCTTTCCTCCTCATGGCGGCCTACCAGATCAACAGCCTACTATAAAAGAAGAGAGTAAATGATTGGCAGACTAGAAGGCCATGTTGTACAAAAAAATGTGTGGCATTATATATATATGCAGCAAGAAGTAGTACAGTACCACTAAATCACACAAACAACTAGTAGCATTCAGATCAGTAAGAGGAGACCATTAACTAAAGCATTGGTTACATTTACTAACCCCATGCTCTAATGAAATATAAAAGGCAGCACATATGCACTTCCTAGCAGCCTAAGGTAGCAATATTTTTAGCCAATGGAAGCTAGAGAAAATGTCCCTACCAATTTTCTAGGATTTGGCACGAACATAGAGAATGAACAAAGAAGATGAGCATCTGCAGCAATCGAACAACCAACCAAACGAAATCAGCAAGCACTAGCGAGTACCCTCTAGGCAGCTGCAAGTACGTCTGTAATTTCTTTCCTAGCAAAAATTCCTGACCAAGAGTCAACTAGTACCTATTAACTCCTGTGATTTCGGGAAAGACCACGTAGTAATCGAACCTAGATCAGTTGGTAACACTAAGACAGCAGTAACAATCTTTACCACTGTAGAACACTGACGTTGTGCTTCAGCTCGGAACTTGTTGCTACTTGCTACTTGCTTCTAAGTACTAATTGTTTGTATGGATGAGCTCCAACTCTGTTTGACTAACTAACCGAACTAAGAAATCAGGGATGGTGCTAGTTCATTCACCCGTGGTGCTACTCACCTTGGCGTGCAAGTAGTTCTGGAGCGCCGAGAGCTGCAGCCTCTCCGCCCTGGACAGTGTCTCGTCCTGCAGCGCCGCCGCCAGCCATGTGTCAACCTCGCCGCCAGAGGCCCCCATCAAGAGCCCCCTTTCCATGGGCCGCCGCGATGATTAGCTTGCCGAGGAGGGCCTTGGTCTCCTCGGACTCGAGCCCCGGCGTGAGGCTCACCTCCTGACCCGGGACGAGACGGCAGTAGGCGGCGATCCACTGGGCAGCCTCGTCCACGCGCCCGGCAAAGCCGCAGAGGTAGTAGGCGAGGGCGAGGGGCCGGGGATCGAACGGGGCGTCGCAGGCGGCGTCCGCGTAGCGCCGCAGGGCCTCGTCGGTCCGCCCGTCGCGCGTGGGGAGGAGCGCGAGGAGGAGGCGGAGGTCGGCGGCCGCGGCCGGGTCGCCCTCGGCCCCCTCGGCTTCGGCGCACGCGAGATCTTTCTCGGCCTGGGCGCGGACGCGGCGAAGGTGCGCTCCGGAGAGGAGCTGCGCGCGGGTTTGCGTCAGCCGCCGGCCCTCCGCCCGTGTGCAGCCAACCGATTCTGGCCGCTCGTCTGCTTCTCTCCTCCACGACCTGAATCTCAAAGAAAATCAGCGCGGCCAAGGTGAGCACGGCGCCAGTGACCTGCACGGCGGGGGCGGCAAGCTCAACGAGAACGAACTAGCTGGTGGAGCGGAGGGGATTGGGGGAACATGCGTGTGGTGCGCGTTTACTAGCCACTAGCCAGGAATACCCGAGGCGCATACCCCCAAAATGCGCCTCCTATACATTACCGGAGGCGCATATAGACGTGCGCCTCGTATAACCAACGCCTCTACTCAAAAGAACCCAGGCCCACACAAATTATACGAGGCGCATTATGTAGTACTGCGCCTCCTATACAGACATTATTGGAGGCGCATAAGGCCACATGCGCCTCGAATAAGTTGGGGTCAAAAGGTTGTGGTCCCCACATAAAGTATGCGAGGCGCATATTTTGGAAATGCGCCTCCTATATATGCATTATAGGAGGCACATCTTGGAAATGCGCCTCCTATATATACATTATAGGAGGCACATCTTCGAAATGCGCCTCGCATAATATATAGGAGGCGCATTTTGCAAATATGCGCCTCGAGCCCTCATTTTCTCCTATAGGCTTTTCTCTAGTAGTGATTGTGACGCCCCGAGATCGGGCACTATGCAGATTTCAGCATTCCCGCCAAATCCGCATAATAACCGATTCCAGGTTGCCATTTATGATAACATTACAATAGTTCACGAATATTCCACAATTACAACAGAAACAGATAGATACAAGATGACTCAAACGAGCCAGGGTTACAACTGATAGAATACAAAGATCCCAAATAACAGCGGAAGAAACAAACGTCCGGCTACGGACAAGATCCAACTTGGACTAAGAGTCCTGAAGATAACCGAGAGCGTCCAATCCCTGCCCAGGCCAAGCCGGAGGGATTCCCAAACTAACGTCGTCAGACTTCAAACCTGTTGACTGCAATTTGGAATTTGCAGACACGAAAGAGATTCGTGGGTCAGTACGGTTAAGTACTGGCAAGGGGGATAAAGCCCATACTCACAAGTTACCGGCGTAGCCAGTCATCACAAGATACAAATACTTTAGGATCAACGGAAATGAAGAGGTTATTGCAAATAAGCGACAGCAGGCTGCACTAACCAACTACAGAGAGATACTACCACTTCCAACTAACAGATAGGGGATAAGATCGAGTAATAGTAACCAACTGTAAGATAACTTCAAACAAACCCATCATGGATCTCGCCCCTTATCCAAAGAAGCAATCCGAGGATAAATCACACAGTTGAGTTAATGATGGTTCAGATTATTGTGTCAATAATCCTATTACTAGTCAAGTTGTTAAACATGGGGTGACAGGTTGTTAATCATTAGGTTTAAGTTGTCCTGAGTACTTGTTAGCCAGTACTTTCACCAAGTAATCCATAACCGCGGAAAACACGGCTTCTCGAGAAGATTTACCCTGCAGGGGTGCACCATAGTAACCGTACACGCAAGAATAACCCGCCAGATGGGGAGCTAACCCACCAAGCGAGGTACTCTACACAACCAACCCTTCTTCGCATCAAGCCCAAAGCACCGCGTGCTGTGCGTGCGCGGCTAATCGAGCCCCCCGAAGAAAAGGAGGACCCTCATAGCACTGGAAGACCACGCCGCTCTAAATGCCGACTACAAAAGTTCCACCCTGGCGCCAAGGGTTCGTACCTGCATATGATGCAGCAAATGGAACACCCGAACTAGTACGGCGATTTGGACGAGATGCGAATCGAGTCAGTTGAGGGGGGCGCCCATACTCGCTTCCCACATGCGGGTAGTGCGCTCATCATGGATCAGTAGACAAGACCCTTTTCCTATTAGGGTCGACACTAGCAGGCCTCAAAACCACAAAGGGCCTCCTGCCGGTGCCTTATCCTCAAATTATTATTTAACAATAACAGTAGCATGATTGATTGATTGATTAAACATCGAGCCCCCACAATGTAATAGAAATAGTAACAGAACGTAACGGGTAACAGACTCGAGCAAAACAACCCTAAGCAGGATAGTAAGACACGGGCAACAAACAATGGTTATAGGTAGGGAGGTGAGGCAATATCAAGGTTAAGGGATTCATGTGATGGGTTCGCAACAGAAACAACTACTACTAAGGCTAGCAGAAAAGAATCAACGGAAAGAATCGGTAACAAGTGATGAAAGGCAGCCATATGGCAGCAAGTGAGTATACTTGCCTGAGATCCCGCAAGGTAGCAGAACTTGTCGTTGCTCACATCATCTCAACGTCCTATCCGGGAAGAAGCAACGAACCTCGAACAAACACCGGATGCGACAATTACTACTACGGCAAAAGATCCAGCATGATCAAGATATGGATGCATGACAAGTTTAAATATGCGTCAAGGTAAACTAGTTGACAAAATAAACAAATTTAAATGAACCCATATGCAATTTGAGTTGCATATGAACGGCCCATGAATTATGGTTGAAACAATGATCTACAATTAGTTAACAGGTGTAAGTGGTTTATCATGATGCATGCATGATGATGATAACAAGATAACAACAAATAACAATGATAGATGCAAAAGGAAAAGGAATAAAACAAGTTTGGAAAATTTGGTTATTTAAACATGTCACACAAACAATTGTTGTTTTCATCAAGTTAAAGTGTCCAAAACAAATAGCAAAGTTTATATTTGAAAAGAACATCAAATTTTAGTTGGATTACATGTTTCACATATTGAAATTGGACTTTGGATTATTTAGTTATGAATTAAACAATATTAAACAAGTTTTAATTGAATTAAACAAGATTTAAATTATTTAGGCAATTTTAATTATTCAAAACAGAAAACAAAAAATTATATCTGAAAAGGTTATTTAAAATGGTATGGAAAACATATTTTATTTGCATTTATTGGATTAATAAATAATTAGTTATGGAATTTACAAATTAACATTTGAAATATTTAAGTTTGAATTTTAAATGCATTTGAAGTTTCCAAAACAGTACACAAATTGGATATTTGGAAAGATTAGAAAATTTGGATCAAAATTCATATAAAACTTTTTGTTATTGGCATTATAGAATAAAAGTTATTAACTTTAGAAGTTTTGGTTTAAATCTGTTTATTAAAAGGATTTTGAAATTCACTGGAATTCGCAGAAACCAGGTTGTACCGCACGGGTACCTACACGCGCTCACTGCCGCGTGGGCCAGTGGCCAGGTTGGCAGCCACACGGGCGCGGCGAAACTCCACGCGGCAACCACGGTCTATGACCAGTGGGCCCGTGCGTGCGGGTAAAGGCAGAAAAAGGGGATGCTTTCCCCGGGGATCGAACACGGGGCCTCCAGGGGCGCGCGGGATGGCACTACCGCTGCGCTACTGCTGAGTTTCTGATGGGATGCGAAACTGAAGAAGGAAGTGTCGTATTTCTGCGGCTGTAACTGAATTTGTTTCGCAGCGATCTGAAACTGACGGCCCAAACCTTCCTCGAGCAGGCACGGAAGCGATGGTTCATACGATGATCTCCACGGCTCGATGGCCGGATCGCAGAATAGAACGGAGGGAGGAGGACGAAGCGGTGCGGTGGGGGGAGGTGAGGCTCACCGCGGCGGTTGCAGGGGAAGGCGAGGCGCGAAGGACGTTCGAGGATGGCGCAGCAGGCTCCCCGCCGGGGAGGAAGTCGACGATGGCGCGGCGTCCACGGCACATCCCGGGCCTGGCCGAGGGCAGAGGGGCGTAGAGGGCATCAGCCCGGCCCCATTCCCGGCGAGAGGGGATCCTCGAGGTGACCAGGGCACCGGCGGTGAGGGGTGGAAGGTGATCTCGGTGGTGAGGATGTTTTTTTTTCGGTTCAGAAACAGGAGAACGACAGAGGAGCAGGGTTCAGAGGATGAAGATCTAGCAGAGAGGAGAATGGCGGCGATGGGAAGGAGGGGCTAGCTAGGGTTTGCAGCTGAGGGGGTAGGGGGTAGGTTCTTAAGGAGGAGGAAGCCCTGTACGGCAGCTCATCCATGGGGTGGAGGAGGATCAGATGGTTGTGCTGCTATCGTACAGGTGACAAAAGGTAGATGACAGCGACAGACAGTTGGGGTGGGCCAGAAATAGAATAGGTGGGCTAGGTGGTGGGCTTGGAGAAAAAGGGTGGGCTGCCTCTCTCTTTTCCTGATTTTTTTTTCCTTTCTCTTTTTCTTTTCTCTTCCTCTTTTTTTTGTAATGAAAAGAGAGAGAGAGGAATTAGGGTGGGGTGTTTTGGGGTGGTTTATTTCATTAAATAATTTTAGTACTTCTCCAAAACATGAAAATGAAAGCAATGTTAGCTTTATTTTCACAAGGTGGGAAATTTAATTGAATTAAAGTTGTTTAGTTGAAAAATTTCCAAAATAGGGTTTGAGGTTTGCATTTCTATAATTAATCTTATTAGGTTGCAAAACAATAAACAAAGCAAAGGTTAGTTAATGATTTCAAAAGTGGTATATTTGTCGGGGGGTTACCCCCGAGTAGGGTAAAGACAGGTGGTAAAGGCCGCGTACGGAAGAAAGGTTTGGCCGAGTAGCCGACTACCGGGTACTCGCTACCCGGTCGACTGCTACCCGGTCTCACCTCAAGATGGCCAGAAGGAGATATCAGTCAGTTTCTACCATGTCGAGTAGAAGGTTTGGCCCGAGTACAATTGGCGGGAACATTTGGCGGGAAACTACTCGGGCAGGAAGTCAAAGGAGCCGTTCTGACACAGGATCCCGCGTATCCTGGGTCCGTACTTGGCAGCATTCGAACTACTGTTCACGTGGGGACGGTCTGTCTGACAGTGACAGCATGGAAGCAGTCGGTGGCAGGATAAGGGGGACCTACTCTGTGACTAGGTACAGTGATACCAGTCTGTCCCCTAGTTTTGCCCAACGACTTTACAGAAGCAGCCAAGACCAACGACCAAAGCTGTCAGCGGGTACTCGGAGAAAGGACAGTGTGGACACTATGTCGACACTTGTCCAGATTTGGACGTATCCGGCTAGGGCACCATGTATATAAGGTGCCCAGCCGCCTCCTGCGCGAGGGACACTAAAAGAGGGCTCATATGCTCACGAACGCTCTCACTGGAAACCCTAGAAACCCTAAGTCCTTGACCTAGCTCTACTCGGAGAGGGGCAAGGGGCTACTCGGTAGCGTTACTATTTGTACTGTACCTACTCGGAGAGACACCGTAATACAAAGAGAAAGGCAGGAGTAGGGGTTTTACCTCCTCACGAGGGCCCTGAACCTGGGTACATCGTGTTGTTTGTGTTGTGTGGATCTTACCTCACGCGGCTACTCGTCGCGTGATCCCTCCCCGGACACCTCCAGCGTCCTTCGTCCCCACATCTTTAGCCATCCCATGGCATCTGCCGTGACACCACCACGACAGTTGGCGCCCACCGTGGGGCAACCAGCGGCGCTGGCTGGGGTTTCTGTTCGGACGGGATCTTCTTCAGCGGAGCGCGTAGTTTGTGGCCTTGTCCACAGATTCGGCTCCTTCGACTTCGTCACCGACAACGCCGGCTGTTTCGGCGGCAAGGCCATGCCGGAGGGTGGCTCGGTGATCTCCTTCGGTTCTCACCTCGTCTACGTCGCCACCGTCGCCAACGACACCTACCCCGAGCTGGTGCACGACGCGGAGGATCCTCCCGCGGTTGTTGCTGCTCGTGGAAGGCCCGTGCGCAGCTCTGCATGCTGCGCTGAGGTGATGGTGACTGGCTTGGCGGCAAACGCTGGCGCAGCTGCTACTGGCGCTGCGGCCATCGTCGAGGAGGTCGACGACCCGCCCGCGGGTGGCAGGACACGCCGGCCCTACGAGAAGGAGTGCAACCTGCCGCCCTCCACGTCTACGGTCATCCCCGCGTCAGCTGCGCGAACCGGGATGCCCACTCCCACCGACCTCGAGCTCCTAGCCGAGAGGGAGCAGCTCGAGCGGCAACGCCAGGAGCTGCTCGCCGAGCAGGCGGAGTTGGAGAAGATCAGGTTGGAGCTGAGTCTGGACCAGCTCGAGTACAACAAGGCTCACGGCTTCACGCCGGTGGCCAGGAGGCCCAGTAGGGTAGGCGCTACGCGGCGCAACCTAGGCGCCGAGATGGCGACTGTTGCGGAGGAGCCCGCGCAGTCCGCCACCGCGAACACCTTCACAAAGCCAAGGTACAGCACACCCGCCAAGACGCTGCGAGCTGCGGAGGCTGTGGCTGCCGAGTTGCCGCGCCTAGAGGGAGAGGCGCGTCGCAGGCAGCAGGAGAGGCTAGGCGAGCTGGTGCTGGAGGCCGCCAGGCAGAACGAGGAGTTCCGGAAGGCCAACCCGGGAGCTGGAGCTTCGCAAGTGGTTCATTCGCACGCGGCTAGATCTAACGATCAAGCCTCATCTCCGCATCCTAGCCGCGAGAAGAGCCGCAGCGGGCGTACGGGTAGAGACAGGCAAATGCAGGTGTATGACCCGGCTGCTGCCGCGAAACAGGTTGCTGTGCCGCAGCAGCCCGGGCAGGAACACAACGCTGCAAGAGCAGGCTCTCAAGCCCACCAAGCTCAAAGCCGTGTCCGAGAAGCCGCACGTCCGGGTACTTCTCGGCAACCCGCAGCTCCGCCTACTCGGCAGAGGCAGCAGCCACGCCCAGTGGCACCAGTCGTCAACCCGGTGGAGCAGCCTGCCGCTATGCAGGTGGATAGGTATGATGATGGTTACTCGGCTATGGAGATGGCTGGTTATGACATCCATGACCGTGTGGGTGAGCGCGTGTTGGCGCCTGGAGATGCAAGGCACCAGCTGGACCGTATCAGCTTGTCGGCGCGGCTTGAGAGCACGGGTCCTCCTGGCCCCGAGTGCTTTGGCCCGCGCATCATGAACGAGCCGTCCGTGAAGGGCTTTCAGCTCGCGAGAGGCACCAAGAGCTACAATGGTAGCACCAAGCCTGAAGATTGGCTCAACGACTACGTCACCGCGGTCCATATCGCGAATGGCAACAGGAGATGGGCGGTACGCTATGTGCCGCAGATGCTAGAGGGTCCAGCTCGCACTTGGCTCAACAACTTGCCCAAGAACAGCATTAACTGCTGGCTGGACTTCTCGGACGCCTTCATCAGCAATTTCACCAGCACCTACAAGAGGCCGAATAGGCCACAGCAGTTGTCGGCTTGCCGGCAGCGAGAAGACGAGACGGACCGCGAGTACCTTACTCGGTGGAGCACCTTGAGGAACACCTGTGAGGGTGTGAATGAAGCACAGGCCATCACTTGGTTTGCGCAGGGTTGCCGACATGGCAGCATGCTGTGGCAGAGATTGCAGAGGGAGATGCCCAACACCCTGGCCGAGACCATCAAGATAGCGGATCAGTACGCACTCGGCGATCCTACTCAGCCACTGATGGATTCCTCTGAGCCGAGAAGAAACTTCAACAGCAGCAAGCGCAACGAGTTCCGCAACAAGCGCCGAGTAGATACTCGGTACGATCCCGAAGAGGTGAATGCAGTGAATGTCGGAGGCGGTGGTGGCCAAAGGCAGAAACCTGCTGGAGCCTACGGGCAGAACCAGAACCAGGGCCAGGGCAACAAGAAACCGTTCCGCACTGCACAGCCGAGTAGCGGGAACTCAGAGCAGCCGAAGAAGTTTGTCTTCGATGACATGAAGGATGGCCCATGCAGCTTTCACACTCATCACCCCTCAAGGCCTGCGAACCACACTACTCGGCAATGCGAATGGTGGGATGTGATCAAGAGTGATGGCTTGCCTCCTCCACCTCCTCTGCCAGCCGCGAATGCCACTGTTCAGCCTACTCGCGCTCCCGCCGCTCGGCCGCCAGTGTACCCGAGAAGGGAGAATGTCAACCAGGTGGCTTTAGGAGCCAACCAGAACTTCAACAACGAGAGATATCGCAACAACAACAACAACAATTACAACCGCAACAACAACAACAGAGGCAACAACAACTATCAGGGCAACAACAATGGTAACAATGGCAACAACGGGGGCAATGGCCCTAACCAGTACCAAGAGCACCATGAGAGCTATATGATCTTCACTTCCGAGGCAGTCGACAAGCAGTCACAGCACAGGCGGGCCATGGAGGTCAATGCAGTAATTCTGGCTGTCCCTCACTACATGTACTGGTGTGACCAGGAGATCAGGTGGACTCGGGCAGATCACCCCAAGGTGATGCCCAATCCGGGTACCTATGCCTTGGTGCTAGATCCCACTTTCCTGGGCCCCGAGAAGAACGTGAGGTTCAGCAAGGTGCTGATCGACAACGGCAGCAGCATCAACATTGTGTACAAGGACACACTTGAGAAGCTTGGCCTGGCCGAGAACATGATGCTGCCCAGCAAGACCACTTTCCATGGCATCGTGCCCGGGATCTCCTGCAACCCGATTGGCCGAGTGTGGATCGATGTGCTATTCGGTACTCGGGAGAACTGCCGCACTGAGCGCCTGCAGTTTGAAGTGGTGGATCATCAGAGCCCCTACCATGCTCTACTCGGCAGGCCTGCTCTGAGCAAGTTCATGGCCTCCACTCATGTGGCTTACCTGAAGATGAAGATCCCCGGGCCCAATGGCATCATCACCATCTCGGGAGATTACAAGAAATCCATGGAGTGTGCCTCTGCTAGCTCCCAGCTGGCGGAGTCAATGGTGATTGCTGCCGAGAAGAAGAAGATGTACGAGGTGGTGGCCATGGCTCAGTCCGCACAAGCTGGCGCACAAGGTGTGCCGAGTGCTCAGCACGGTACTGCTTTCCAAGCTGCCAAGGAGACCAAGACAGTCCAGGTTGACCCCGAGTTCCCGGAGCGCGTGGCCATCATTGGTGCCGGGTTGGCGGAGAAATAGGAAAGCGCGCTCATCCACTTCCTCCGTGAGAATCGGGACGTGTTCGCCTGGACCAATGAAGATCTACCAGGGGTCCCGAGGGAGTTGGTTGAGCACTCTTTGCATGTGCGTCCTGACGCCAAGCCCGTGAAGCAGGCTTTACGCCGTTTCGGGGATGAGAGAAGGAAGGCCATCGGTGATCAAATCACCAAGCTGCTGATCAGTAACTTCATCATGGAGGTGCTGCACCCGGACTGGTTGGCCAACCCGGTCATGGTCGAGAAGAAAAAGGAAGATCCCAAGGCTGCCACCGCATGGCGCATGTGTGTCGACTACACCGACTTGAACAAGGCATGCCCCAAGGATCCTTTCCCGCTACCTCGCATCGATCAGGTGATCGATTCCACTGCCGGTTGTGAGCTGTTGTCTTTCATAGATGCCTACTCTGGTTTCCACCAGATTGCACTCAACCCTGCTGATCAAATAAAGACTGCTTTCATTACCCCGTACGGGGCTTATTGCTATCGTGTCATGTGTTTTGGCCTGAGGAATGCGGGTGCAACCTATCAGAGATGCATGCAGAAATGCTTGCATGACCAACTCGGCAAGAATGTGCAGGTGTACGTAGATGACATTGTCATCAAAACGAATAAAACACATACTCTGCTTGCCGACTTGGAGGAAACCTTTGCTAACCTACGCAGGTACAAAATGAAACTGAATCCGAGTAAGTGTACCTTCGGTGTACCAGCTGGAAAGCTACTCGGTTTCCTGGTTTCTAGTCGGGGCATTGAAGCCAATCCGTCTAAGATAAAAGCTATTGAAAGCATGTCTTTGCCGAGATCATTGAAAGATGTGCAGAAGTTCACGGGTTGTTTGGCATCTCTGAGCCGTTTCCTGGGCCGAATGGGCGAGAAGGCTCTGCCTCTGTACCAGCTGATGAAGAAAAGCGACAAGTTTGTCTGGACTCCGCAAGCGGATGTGGCATTCAATGAGCTGAAAGCAATGTTGGCTAGCGCTCCCGTCTTGGCTAGTCCGCTACCCAAGGAGCCTATGCTGCTATACATTGCCGCGACTAACCGAGTAGTCAGCGTGGTGATAGTGGTGGAGCGAGAAGAAGAAGGCAAGAGTGTGCAGCGCCCAGTCTACTATCTCAGTGAAGTGCTGTCCAGTTCCAAGCAAAACTATCCACATTACCAGAAGATGACATATGGTGTGTACCTGGGCGCCAGGAAGCTGAAACATTACTTCCAGGAGCATCCCATCACTGTCGTGAGCTCAGCTCCCATCTCGGACATCATGGGTAACAAGGAGGCGAGTGGCAGAGTAGCCAAGTGGGCGATTGAGCTAGCCGCGTACGCTCCCGCGTATACGAGAAGAGAAGCAATCAAGTCTCAGGTACTGGCGGAATTTCTCGTGGACTGGGCCGAGATGCAGTATGAACCTCCTGCTCCAGTCTCAAACTATTGGAAGATGCACTTTGATGGCTCAAAGGTGAAAGAAGGCCTTGGTGCTGGCGTCGTGCTTACATCACCCAAGCGGGATCAGCTCAAGTATGTGTTGCAGATTCATTTCAAGGCATCCAACAATGTCGCCGAGTACGAGGCAGTTGTGCATGGTTTGCGAGTAGCAAAGGAAGTTGGTGTGCAGCGCATTATATGCTATGGTGACTCAGATCTAGTGGTGCAGCAAGTCTCGGGTACCTGGGATGCTTTGGATGCCAACATGGCGTCGTATCGCTTCCTGGTGCAGTCAATGACTGGGTTTTTCGAAGGCTGTGAGTTCCAGCACATTCACCGAGCAGAAAACGAAGCAGCAGATGAGCTGTCCAAGTTGGGATCTTCTCGGCAGTCCATCCCGGCAGGGATTGCCTTGGAGCATTTGAGGAAGCCATCCATCAAGCCTTCCCCCAACTCGGAATCTATCTTTGTTCCCTCTCTGCCAAGTGAAGAATCAGACCCAATGGAGATTGACTGGGAGAGTGCTGCAGGGAACCCGGGGACTGCCGTCCTATACTCGGGGACTGCCGTTCCCTACCCGGGGACTGCCGTTCCCTACCCGGGGACTGCCGTTCCCTACTCGGGGACTGCCACTCCGTACCCGGGGACTGCCACTCCCTACCCGGGGACTGCCATTCCTTACCCGGGGATTGCCATTCCTTACTCGGGGACTGCCGCTCTCAACCCAGAAGCTGTTGCATTCATTGAAGAAGTTCTCGCCAATCGATCTGGGCTGCAGAGAAGCGCTCCTACTCCTCCTGTGCAGCCGCCAGAGCCTATCCCAATGGAAATGGACGAACCAGTGTTTCCCGTGCGGGAGACACCGAGCTGGGCAATGCCCATATTATCCTTTCTAAGGGACGGTACTTTACCCGAAGATGAGGTGACTGCGAGGCAGATTCAGAGAAGATCCAAGGGCTACGCCTTAGTCCGAGACGTGCTGCACAAGAGAAGTGCCACTGGTGTGCTGCAACGCTGTGTGAGCCCAGAGGAAGGAGAAGAAATCCTGGTGGAGATACATCAAGGGGAATGTGGGCATCACGCCTCTTCTCGGGCTTTAGTCAAGAAAGCTTTTCGGCATGGCTTCTACTGGCTCACTGCATTGCAGCAAGCTGAGGACATTGTGAGGAAGTGCGCCGGCTGCCAGATGTTCGCAAGTAAGATTCACATGCCAGCATCCGAGTTGAAAACAATTCCCATCACATGGCCTTTTGCTGTTTGGTGCCTGGATATGGTTGGCCCTTTCAAGCCGGCTAAGGGCAATATGACACATATCTTGGTCATGGTGGACAAGTTCACCAAGTGGATCGAGGTGAAGCCTATTCGGAAGTGCGATGGGGTCACAGCTGTGAAATTTGTGAAGGATGTGATCATGAGATATGGCTACCCGCACAGTATCATCACCGACAACGGCACCAACTTTGCAGAGGGGGCAATGGTGCGATTCTGCAGAGATAAGCGTATCCGACTAGACGTTGCGTCAGTCGCGCACCCTGCCTCCAATGGGCAAGTTGAGAGAGCAAATGGGATGGTACTGGCAGGCATCAAGCCGAGGCTGATTGAGCCATTGCTGAAAACACCTGGGTGTTGGCTAGAAGAGTTGCCAGCGGTGTTGTGGAGTCTAAGGACTACCCCTAACCGGTCAACCGGCTACACGCCATTCTTCTTGGTATACGGGGCTGAGGCCGTGTTGCCAATAGACTTAGAGCATGACTCCCCCCGAGTAGCCCTCTACACTGAGGTGGAGGCGAGAGAAGCTCGAGAAGACGACGTTGACCTGCTTGAAGAAGCAAGAGAGCTGACTCTGTCACGTTCGGCTATCTACCAGCAAAACCTGCGGCGTTATCATAGCCGAAAGGTGAACCCAAGGGTTTTCCGAGAAGGAGACATGGTCCTTAGGCTTGTGCAGCGCACAGCCGGGATGCACAAGTTGTCTCCTCCATGGGAAGGGCCTTTTATTGTCAGCAAAGCGCTGCACAATGACGCGTACTATCTAGTAGATGTGCGCCCATCGCAGGCGAACAGGGCAGATAAAGCTGGAGAGGAAACCAAGCGTCCCTGGAATGTAGCTCTACTTCGTCGTTTTCATTCGTAAGCAAAGATGTGTATGTACCCTTTCATCCGAGTTGAAATTCTACTCTGCAATCTAAAATTGTTCCCGGGGACTGCCCTCGTCCGAAATTGCTCTAAGTGTCTTTTACTCGGCTTGTTCCTTTGTCTATTCGGTTGCTTCACTTCAGAACTCAAAAGTGCGTTGAGTACTGTGTTTAAACCTATATGCCAACTCTTTGACTTTGCTGCTGTCCGAAACCCGGCTTCATGGCAAGCAAGAGAACAAGCAAAAGGTCAATGAGCACACGAAAATCGCTAAGGAAGAAAAAAGTGCAGGAACCGAGTAGATTGTCGATTGCTTTTTATTCCCTGTTTTCGTCTTCTCGGCTAGGTGGTGGGCTGCGTTATCATGATTGTTTTCTAGCGGCTAAGTATTTGCAGTCTTGTTCTTTGATTCTTGTGACTCGAATACCAAACAAGCGACAAGTCGCAGGTAGAGCAGAGATGAAAAGACAGGGTGAATAAGAAAAGCTACTCGGGGACTCGCATGGAAACACAACTCGGCATTAAGCCATTGTCGTGCAAATTGATTAATGTCAACGTAAACCAAGTGGGCATAAAAACTGAGTAGCAAGCAAGATAAAGGTAGTCTGTTACATCTGCTCCCGGCATCCCGGGGATCTGATAAAATGTTCAAGTGAAAGAAAAGATTGCAGGTTGCTTCAAGTTGCAGAAGAGATGTTCTCGGCGCTGGCCTTGGCGGCTGTTTCCTCGGCGGCGGCCTTGGCAGCAGTTTCTTCAGTAGCAGTGGCGGTAGCTGCTTCTTCGGTGCCGGCTTGAGTGGCATCCGCTCCCGTCTGCACGACGGTGGATTCCTCCATCTCGGCATCCTCCTGGGTGGCCGTCTGCTCGGAAGTGGCCGTGGCTACCGAGACGGGTCCTGGAGCCGAGGAGGAGCCTGAAGCGTGGCCAGGAGGAGGCACCGTGTCGTCGAGAGCAGCACCTGAGGAGGTGCCGAAGTCGAGTGGCTCGCTGTCGATGTGCGCCCCTTCGTCTTCATCGCTACTCGCGACGACGGTGGCCTTGCCCTTCCCGGCTTTGCCCTTGGGAGATTCGAAGTACTCCCCAAGTTCCTCCTCATCGTCATCTTCGTCGTCCTCGTACTCGGTGTCGGGTTCGGGGACGCCATCGATGTAGACCTCCGTCTCGGCGCACTCTGCGACATCATATGCAATCTGCTTGCGCAAGGCCACGCTGTCGGCATCAGTCTCCCACTTGGAGTTATTGCGCTTCCCGCGGATGAGCTGCATGTCCAGGTTCTCATACCAGGACGCAATGCAGAGAAGCATCACGTCCGCACCAGCACGGGCTCCGGAGGCTCGCCACTTCTTCAACTCGGCCTTCACGCTTTCCAGCTTGAGGGCGAGCGCCCGCATGCTTTTTGGCTCAGGATCATGGGGCCAGAACAGCCGGTGGATCTCAAGGCCCGCGTGCATCAAATCAGTCCCGCAGCCGGCCAGCTGTTCGAAGTAACCTTTGAGCACCACCAAGCTGTCCTCGATATCAGCCCTGGTGTCAATCGGCTCACCCAGCGAGAGGCGAACTGCTCGGGCCTTGGCTATCGTGGGCGCAGAGGTAGACTCAAGACGAGGCCAAATCTCTGAAATAGCAAGTGGCAAGATCAAAAACCGAGAAAGAAAAGAGGAAGCCGAGAAGGAATAGAACCGAGAAGAAAAGATGCAATGAAGAAAAGAACTTACCGATTAGTTGGCGGCGCAGCTGCTGCAGCTTGGATCTCCAGGATTCCTCGTTGTTAATCTGCTTTGATTGAACCTGGCGCAGGGTGTCCATCTGAGCGAAAAGATCAGCATTGGTTTTCTTCAGAGTCTCGCACTCAGCCTCGAGGGCCCTCTCCTTGGCCTTGAAAGTGGTCTCGGCCTTGGCTTTCTCGGCGATGGCCGCGTCCCTCTCGGCGCCAATCTTCACGGCGTCTTGGAGCGCGTTCTGAAGCTGGACCTGCAGTTTCTCCATCTCGCTGGTGTGGTCCTTAATCAGAGTAATGGCCTGATCGGACAGCTGCTTTTCCACCGCTGCTGGCTGGACGCAATCTTGGTGCGCCTCAGCAAATGACTTATAATCTTCTGCGAAAAGATAAGATAAGGTCAGCAGATATGCAGAGAAGAAACAAATTCGAGACAGAACCGAGTAAACAACAAGCTCACCTTCAAGTCTCTTTATGGTGGCCTCGGAGTCTGCCACAAAAGCACGGCACTTCTCGTGCTCGTCGACTAGGGCCTTCAGGTTAGCTGCAGAGAAGGAAAGGTTAGTGCCAAAGAAAGCAGGAGCGGGCGTAAAAATAAAACGCAGAAACCGCGTAGCTAAAAGGCCTACCCTGCACTTCAGCCAGCTGCTGGCTGCTCTCATTGGCGTTTTTGCTTGCGGCCTCGGCATCTGCCTTCTCTTTCTCCAGTGCGGTGATGCGCCTCCTGGCGATGGAGTGATTCCAGAGAAGGATGCGGTACAAGTTGGTCCGCTTGAGAACGCTATCCTGAAAACCGAGAAGAAAATGAGTTAGGCAAAGCAGAGAAGATTCGGCCCGAGTAGGAGGCTACTCGGAGAGTGTCCACCTACTCGACCCAAATCTCGGGGACTGGGAGTGATGGTGAGAAAGAAGGAAGGCGAGTAGAAGAGAAGAAAATTCAACTCGGAAAAGGCAAAAAGACTTACTGCGTAGCTCTGTTCGATATCTTCGGCGTTCTTGCGGTGCAAGAACATCTTGGCTGCGAGGGTGGCGGTGTCGGTGGAGACGGACATGGGCTGGTGTCCCAGGTCGATCTTGTTCCACTCCACGCGGTAGTGGTCGACGGAGCCAAGGGTCAAGCCATGCCACTTATCCTCTCCGAGAACCCCGCTGTCCCACTTGGCGCTGATGTAGCCGACAGTGTCCAGCACCTGCTCAAGACCCTTGGAGGTTATTGGCTTGTCTTGGGGTCCCCGAGAAGCAATATTGACGGGTTTATTCTGGGCTGGATCGAAGGGAGGAGTATTCCTGGCTACTGCTTTCCTCCCCTTCTGAATAGCTACAGCTTTATCTTGGGGAGGGAAGCCGATGCTATGTTGGTGGCTAACCTCAATCATATATTCCGGGTAGCAAGGCTGGCCAGCAGCGCGAGCGCCCGCAGAGAGTGCAGCAGGAACCGGGCCGGAGTCGCGGATCATGAGTGCTCCGCCTGCGGATGCGCCTTGCTCCCTGGCCCTTTTCTTCGTCTGCTCTTTCTCGATCTTCTGCTTCTCGGGATCCTCGGGCTTCTTCCCCTCTGTCTTGGCCTTTGCCTTCTCGGCGACTGCTTCCTCGGCAGCTCGCTTCTCGGCTTTCTTCTGTTCAGCCCTGGCCTTCTTCTGCTCGGCCTTGGCTCTCTCAGCAGTTTCTTTCTCGGCTTTGGCCTTCTCGGCGGCTTCCTCCTTGGCCTTGGCCTCCTCGGCAGCCACCTTATCGGCAGTCTTTTTCTCAGAAGGGCCCTTCTCGGAGCAGTAATCCCTCAGAGCATCAAGGGCCCGTTGCCTGGTTACTCGCCCAGGAGGGCTGGATGTGTCCTTACTCTGTGGCAACAAGGAAGACGTCGGCGGTGTAGGGTCTTGCGCAGTTGGTGGCGCTGCAGACACGTCGCCCAGTGCAGTCTCTAGCTGGGCGCTACTCGGAGCGCCGCCTGGCAACGGATAAACATCCGTGACGGTAGCGTCCGCAGCGGTGTTGTCTCCTACTTGCTGCTCGGCAGCAAGATTGTCTCGTGCACCAGCCTCTGTGCTGGTTTGCTCTTGTTCTACTTCAGGCCGCTCGGGGGCGGCAGTGTCTTGCATATCCTGGTCTCGGACCTCCTCGGCATTGCTAGCCGGAGGAGAAGGTGGTCTTTCGGGGTGGACGGCAGCGTCCTGAGCTGCCGCTTCTGATCCTGCTCCCTGAGCGGAAGTGATCGGTGCTTTGGCGGCAGCAGCGTGGGCAGTGTTGTCCTCCTCGTCGTCATCGACGTTGATCAGAGGAATTGGAGTTTCCTTGGCTTGGCCGGATGCGCAAGCGGCGTTCACGTCCAGGGGAGCTCTGCGGAAAGAGGAGAAGGGAATCAGGAATTGGAAGAAAATGGGGAAAGTGATACTGCGCGAGAAGAAAGACGACCGGGAAGGAAGCTTACGCGGTAGTGGAAGAGAGCTGTTTCCTCTTTCTCTTCGTGGTGAGCTTGGTGGGTTTCTTCTTCTCGGGGGTCGCTCCCTCCTCGGCGGGCTTCTTCTTCTTCTTGGCAGGGGGCGCTCGTGCTTCGCCGCCTGTCCGTTTGCGAGTTTCGGGAGGGGCAACCGACAGAGGCTTGACGACAAGGGGCGCATCGCCCTCGCTCTCGTCCTCATCCTCGTCGTCCTTCTCCGCAGCGGCCTCATCTGAGAAATTCAAAGGAAAGAAGAAGTGAATCAGAAATAGCAATACAAGGAGTTGATGTTTCCCGGAAACAAGCAAGATGAGGATGCTATTACCGTCAGAGCCGTCGTCCGCCCAAGTGTTAAGGACGTCGCGCTTCTCGGGAACGGGGCTGCCCTGCTCCGCGTCATCAGAGGGGGGTACATCATCCTCCTCGCGATCCTTGGACCAGTTGTCCTCGAAGACCTCGCTGCTTTCAGTGAGCTGGCGAGTAAGAGTCTGAAAGGCAGAGAAGGATCACAAGTTAGCCGAGTACCAGAAAAGAACTCTACTCGGGTAGGCGTGCACCCACGAAGCACACTAAGCCTAGGCTTTTTTCTAAATTTCCTACTCGACGAGGCGTGCAGGCACAAAGCACACTAAGCCTAAGGCGATTTAGCTAAGTGTCCTACTCGGTGCACGAGGCGATTGCTAGTCGAGGCGAAAAGAGAAGCTATCTACTCGGAAGGCAGAGACGAAAACAGAGTAAGGGAGACGTACCCGTAAGATTGGAGTCCTACGGCTGAACGGGAGGAACCCGTACCGCCACTTCTCGTTGAGGCTGGTCTTCAGGATGTTCCTGGCAAGCCGGGGAACGTCAGCGTCGTCGATCTCGACGGTGGTGGTCCTGGTGCAATCGCGAGGCCCTCCCATGTAACACATGAGGTGGCATCGCTCCTGCAGAGGGAGCACCCGGCGTTTGATCCAGCACGCTACTGGATCGTCATTCCTGAGGCCATGCGTCTTCAGCCAGGCGAGTTGCGTCTCTATCTCGGTGGCGTTCTCGTCGTTGACGGGCTTCTCCTTCCAATTCGACCCGAGTGGAGCACGCTTGCTCCAAGGGGGCAGGTTGATCCGATCGTCGACGGGGGCTCCATCAGCGGCGGCAACGTTCCTCACGTAGAAGAACGTTTGCTGCCACATTCGGCAGGAATCCAGCCCCTGGATGCGGGGGTGGTTCGTCCCGTTCCGCTGCACCATCATGGCGCAGCCGACGTCGGTGGCGCGAGGAACGCCCGCGCTGTCCTTCTTCCCGACGGATTGTTGGCGAAGATGGAAGTAGTGGAGCCACGTCTCCACGGTGGGCCTGATGCCGAGAAAAGCCTCGCACACCACGGCGTGGTATGCGAGGAAAACGACTGCATTGGGCGGCAGATGGTGCATCTGCAGCCCGAAGTGATTCAGGAACTTACGCATGAAGTCCGATGCTGGCAGCCCGAACCCGCGCTCGAAGTGGGACATGAACACCACGCGCTCTCCGTCCCTGGGCTTGGGCACGACCTCGTCGTCGGGTGCCCGGCACTCCACGCCGGGGGGAACCCTTCTCTCGTTCACGAGCCAGGCGAGGTTGGCTTGGGTGATGGAGGAACCGGCCCAGCAGGACTTGGCCATGGTTGCGGGTGGAAGAATCGGAAATCAAACGGGGTTGGTGGCGGAGCAAGTCCGCGGCGGCGCAGAGGCTAGCGCGGCGGCGGAGCGCTCGGTGGCGGAGAAGAACGGGAGGAAGAAGAGGAAATGAGCAGGGAAGGGGAAAAGAAAGTTACCGCGGGGGTATTTATACCTCCTCGGCGAGATTACCGTTACCACCACGGTAGTGGGATCGGCTGTGGCGTGTGGTGGGTCCTGTGGCCGGATAGAAACGCACACAAGCGCGGGCTGCGCGCGTAACGGCCGCATTTGATCCCACCTTCAGATCGTGGCCAGTAATTGCGCGTGATGGGACATGACGGCCGGTGGGCCCACGGCGTGAAAACTGAACACGTGGCGTCGTGTCCTGGGCAACCAAACGACAAGGTCGTGGATGCTTGACACGTAGGCAGTGCCTGCGTGAAGGGCTGGATGTTGCTCTGCGCTGCAGAGGCTCAGTTTGCGAAATTTCGCTAAGTCTTTTTACTCGGATACAGAGTAGAAAGCAAGTGATACTCGGAAAGAGGAGACTCAAGATACTTTCCGGATAGCTACTCGGAGGACCTACTCGGCATCTTGAGGTTCGATGGCGGAGATGCAAAGGCTGGTTTTAAGCTGGCAGAGCCTAGTGAACAAGTTCGCAAGACTCAACCAGCTTCGGGGACTGCTGTCGGGGGGTTACCCCCGAGTAGGGTAAAGACAGGTGGTAAAGGCCGCGTACGGAAGAAAGGTTTGGCCGAGTAGCCGACTACCGGGTACTCGCTACCCGGTCGACTGCTACCCGGTCTCACCTCAAGATGGCCAGAAGGAGATATCAGTCAGTTTCTACCATGTCGAGTAGAAGGTTTGGCCCGAGTACAATTGGCGGGAACATTTGGCGGGAAACTACTCGGGCAGGAAGTCAAAGGAGCCGTTCTGACACAGGATCCCGCGTATCCTGGGTCCGTACTTGGCAGCATTCGAACTACTGTTCACGTGGGGACGGTCTGTCTGACAGTGACAGCATGGAAGCAGTCGGTGGCAGGATAAGGGGGACCTACTCTGTGACTAGGTACAGTGATACCAGTCTGTCCCCTAGTTTTGCCCAACGACTTTACAGAAGCAGCCAAGACCAACGACCAAAGCTGTCAGCGGGTACTCGGAGAAAGGACAGTGTGGACACTATGTCGACACTTGTCCAGATTTGGACGTATCCGGCTAGGGCACCATGTATATAAGGTGCCCAGCCGCCTCCTGCGCGAGGGACACTAAAAGAGGGCTCATATGCTCACGAACGCTCTCACTGGAAACCCTAGAAACCCTAAGTCCTTGACCTAGCTCTACTCGGAGAGGGGCAAGGGGCTACTCGGTAGCGTTACTATTTGTACTGTACCTACTCGGAGAGACACCGTAATACAAAGAGAAAGGCAGGAGTAGGGGTTTTACCTCCTCACGAGGGCCCTGAACCTGGGTACATCGTGTTGTTTGTGTTGTGTGGATCTTACCTCACGCGGCTACTCGTCGCGTGATCCCTCCCCGGACACCTCCAGCGTCCTTCGTCCCCACATCTTTAGCCATCCCATGGCATCTGCCGTGACACCACCACGACAATATTAGTTTGATGTTTAAGTGGTTAGTGGAATTTCAAATAATGTTTTGATTTTGGGAATTTTGGAAATAACAAAGTTTTATTTAACAAGTTCAAGCAACAATACCAACATTATTGAAATTAGTTTGTTTGCCAAATTTTAATCTTTGCTTTAAAAAAAAACAGAATGCAATGCTCATGACATGCATATGATGCAAGCAAAAAGGAAAACAAACACTCTCTAATAGGGTAACACCCCAGGTGTTACAGACGACACCACTAACAAGGGATTGCGCCCTCGCAATCCACCTGCTAACCCGGGAGGGGAAAGAAGTTCAACTATCGATTCTTCATGCTTCCAGCTGATCTCCTCGACACCACTAACAAGGGATTCTTGCTCGGAGTGACGACGATGTTCTTCCACCAGGAATCTTCCGATGATCGAACCTATTAGGTTAAAGGCTCAGAAAACGTCCACCCACGTAGGATCCTAACACTTTGAAAGATAGACCAGAGGGGAGACTCCAAAACAAATAAGATTGGGAGGGGAAATAGAATAGGGATAAGGAGAAAAACAAGAATCCTATTGAGAGGTTTTCCAAAATAGTTTAGCAGAAATAGTTTTCGACACTCTAGAAACAACGACCGTTAGCGAGGTTAACCTACAGGCTTTGCAGACCCGTTGCTTCGATAACCATTCGTATCGAAACAATATCGGGAATCGGAACCAAGGCTCTGATACCATTTGTGACGCCCCGAGATCGGGCACTATGCAGATTTCAGCATTCCCGCCAAATCCGCATAATAACCGATTCCAGGTTGCCATTTATGATAACATTACATTAGTTCACGAATATTCCACAATTACAACAGAAACAGATAGATACAAGATGACTCAAACGAGCCAGGGTTACAACTGATACAATACAAAGATCCCAAATAACAGCGGAAGAAACAAACGTCCGGCTACGGACAAGATCCAACTTGGACTAAGAGTCCTGAAGATAACCGAGAGCGTCCAATCCCTGCCCAGGCCAAGCCGGAGGGATTCCCAAACTAACGTCGTCAGACTTCAAACCTGTTGACTGCAATTTGGAATTTGCAGCCACGAAAGAGATTCGTGGGTCAGTACGGTTAAGTACTGGCAAGGGGGATAAAGCCCATACTCACAAGTTACCGGCGTAGCCAGTCATCACAAGATACAAATACTTTAGGATCAACGGAAAGGAAGAGGTTATTGCAAATAAGCGACAGCAGGCTGCACTAACCAACTACAGAGAGATACTACCACTTCCAACTAACAGATAGGGGATAAGATCGAGTAATAGTAACCAACTGTAAGATAACTTCAAACAAACCCATCCTGGATCTCGCCCCTTATCCAAAGAAGCAATCCGAGGATAACTCACACAGTTGAGTTAATGATGGTTCAGATTATTGTGTCAATAATCCTATTACTAGTCAAGTTGTTAAACATGGGGTGACAGGTTGTTAATCATTAGGTTTAAGTTGTCCTGAGTACTTGTTAGCCAGTACTTTCACCAAGTAATCCATAACCGCGGAAAACACGGCTTCTCGAGAAGATTTACCCTGCAGGGGTGCACCATAGTAACCGTACACGCAAGAATAACCCGCCAGATGGGGAGCTAACCCACCAAGCGAGGTACTCTACACAACCAACCCTTCTTCGCATCAAGCCCAAAGCACCGCGTGCTGTGCGTGCGCGGCTAATCGAGCCCCCCGAAGAAAAGGAGGACCCTCATAGCACTGGAAGACCACGCCGCCCTAAATGCCGACTACAAAAGTTCCACCCTGGCGCCAAGGGTTCGTACCTGCATATGATGCAGCAAATGGAACACCCGAACTAGTACGGCGATTTGGACGAGATGCGAATCGAGTCAGTTGAGGGGGGCGCCCATACTCGCTTCCCACATGCGGGTAGTGCGCTCATCATGGATCAGTAGACAAGACCCTTTTCCTATTAGGGTCGACACTAGCAGGCCTCAAAACCACAAAGGGCCTCCTGCCGGTGCCTTATCCTCAAATTATTATTTAACAATAACAGTAGCATGATTGATTGATTGATTAAACATCGAGCCCCCACAATGTAATAGAAATAGTAACAGAACGTAACGGGTAACAGACTCGAGCAAAACAACCCTAAGCAGGATAGTAAGACACGGGCAACAAAAATGGTTATAGGTAGGGAGGTGAGGCAATATCAAGGTTAAGGGATTCATGTGATGGGTTCGCAACAGAAACAACTACTACTAAGGCTAGCAGAAAAGAATCAACGGAAAGAATCGGTAACAAGTGATGAAAGGCAGCCATATGGCAGCAAGTGAGTATACTTGCCTGAGATCCCGCAAGGTAGCAGAACTTGTCGTTGCTCACATCAACTCAACGTCCTATCCGGGAAGAAGCAACGAACCTCGAACAAACACCGGATGCGACAATTACTACTACGGCAAAAGATCCAGCATGATCAAGATATGGATGCATGACAAGTTTAAAGATGCGTCAAGGTAAACTAGTTGACAAAATAAACAAATTTAAATGAACCCATATGCAATTTGAGTTGCATATGAACGGCCCATGAATTATGGTTGAAACAATGATCTACAATTAGTTAACAGGTGTAAGTGGTTTATCATGATGCATGCATGATGATGATAACAAGATAACAACAAATAACAATGATAGATGCAAAAGGAAAAGGAATAAAACAAGTTTGGAAAATTTGGTTATTTAAACATGTCACACAAACAATTGTTGTTTTCATCAAGTTAAAGTGTCCAAAACAAATAGCAAAGTTTATATTTGAAAAGAACATCAAATTTTAGTTGGATTACATGTTTCACATATTGAAATTGGACTTTGGATTATTTAGTTATGAATTAAACAATATTAAACAAGTTTTAATTGAATTAAACAAGATTTAAATTATTTAGGCAATTTTAATTATTCAAAACAGAAAACAAAAAATTATATCTGAAAAGGTTATTTAAAATGGTATGGAAAACATATTTTATTTGCATTTATTGGATTAATAAATAATTAGTTATGGAATTTACAAATTAACATTTGAAATATTTAAGTTTGAATTTTAAATGCATTTGAAGTTTCCAAAACAGTACACAAATTGGATATTTGGAAAGATTAGAAAATTTGGATCAAAATTCATATAAAACTTTTTGTTATTGGCATTATAGAATAAAAGTTATTAACTTTAGAAGTTTTGGTTTAAATCTGTTTATTAAAAGGATTTTGAAATTCACTGGAATTCGCAGAAACCAGGTTGTACCGCACGGGTACCTACACGCGCTCACTGCCGCGTGGGCCAGTGGCCAGGTTGGCAGCCACACGGGCGCGGCGAAACTCCACGCGGCAACCACGGTCTATGACCAGTGGGCCCGTGCGTGCGGGTAAAGGCAGAAAAAGGGGATGCTTTCCCCGGGGATCGAACACGGGGCCTCCAGGGGCGCGCGGGATGGCACTACCGCTGCGCTACTGCTGAGTTTCTGATGGGATGCGAAACTGAAGAAGGAAGTGTCGTATTTCTGCGGCTGTAACTGAATTTGTTTCGCAGCGATCTGAAACTGACGGCCCAAACCTTCCTCGAGCAGGCACGGAAGCGATGGTTCATACGATGATCTCCACGGCTCGATGGCCGGATCGCAGAACAGAACGGAGGGAGGAGGACGGAG
Source organism: Alopecurus myosuroides (assembly GCA_028641055.1). Lineage (NCBI taxonomy): Eukaryota > Viridiplantae > Streptophyta > Magnoliopsida > Poales > Poaceae > Alopecurus > Alopecurus myosuroides. The sequence goes on from CM054062.1 coordinate 324,648,273, forward strand.
CAGTGCGGTGGGGGGAGGTGAGGCTCACCGCGGCGGTTGCAGGGGAAGGCGAGGCGCGAAGGACGTTCGAGGATGGCGCAGCAGGCTCCCCGCCGGGGAGGAAGTCGACGATGGCGCGGCGTCCACGGCACATCCCGGGCCTGGCCGAGGGCACAGGGGCGTAGAGGGCATCAGCCCGGCCCCATTCCCGGCGAGAGGGGATCCTCGAGGTGACCAGGGCACCGGCGGTGAGGGGTGGAAGGTGATCTCGGTGGTGAGGATGTTTTTTTTTCGGTTCAGAAACAGGAGAACGACAGAGGAGCAGGGTTCAGAGGATGAAGATCTAGCAGAGAGGAGAATGGCGGCGATGGGAAGGAGGGGCTAGCTAGGGTTTGCAGCTGAGGGGGTAGGGGGTAGGTTCTTAAGGAGGAGGAAGCCCTGTACGGCAGCTCATCCATGGGGTGGAGGAGGATCAGATGGTTGTGCTGCTATCGTACAGGTGACAAAAGGTAGATGACAGCGACAGACAGTTGGGGTGGGCCAGAAATAGAATAGGTGGGCTAGGTGGTGGGCTTGGAGAAAAAGGGTGGGCTGCCTCTCTCTTTTCCTGATTTTTTTTTTCCTTTCTCTTTTTCTTTTCTCTTCCTCTTTTTTTTGTAATGAAAAGAGAGAGAGAGGAATTAGGGTGGGGTGTTTTGGGGTGGTTTATTTCATTAAATAATTTTAGTACTTCTCCAAAACATGAAAATGAAAGCAATGTTAGCTTTATTTTCACAAGGTGGGAAATTTAATTGAATTAAAGTTGTTTAGTTGAAAAATTTCCAAAATAGGGTTTGAGGTTTGCATTTTTATAATTAATCTTATTAGGTTGCAAAACAATAAACAAAGCAAAGGTTAGTTAATGATTTCAAAAGTGGTATATTAGTTTGATGTTTAAGTGGTTAGTGGAATTTCAAATAATGTTTTGATTTTGGGAATTTTGGAAATAACAAAGTTTTATTTAACAAGTTCAAGCAACAATACCAACATTATTGAAATTAGTTTGTTTGCCAAATTTTAATCTTTGCTTTTAAAAAAAAACAGAATGCAATGCTCATGACATGCATATGATGCAAGCAAAAAGGAAAACAAACACTCTCTAATAGGGTAACACCCCAGGTGTTACACATATTTCTGTCGCTGATCATTCCAGGGCCAGAATACCCGGGGAAGAATTTGAGTGTCTACATGCAGCCGCTTGTGGATGATTTGAACCACTCTTGGCACCACGGGACGTTCACATACGACCGGGCATCAAAGAAAAACTTCTTAATGAAAATTTGGTTCCAATATTCCATGCACGACCTTCCAGGGTACGCTCTATTATGCGGATGGTGTACCGCTGGTAAATGGCCATGCCCTGTGTGCAGGAACCGATTGGAGTTCCTATGGTTAAGAGCGGGTAAGAAGTATTCCTCGTTTGACATGCATCGACAGTTCCTCAAAAGAAGGCATCGATTTAGAGAAGACAGAAAGAACTTCAAGAAGGACAGAGTTGAGCGTGTAGAGAAAAACATACCAACATTCGATGGTGCAGCTGTTGATGCCGAGCTACGTGCTCTCATTCCCGCCGGGGGAAATGGCCCACGATACGTCGGATATGGTAAAACACACAACTGGACTCACGTGGCAGGCTTGACGCAGCTTGATTATTACAAGGATCTCGAACTTCCCCATAACATCGATGTGATGCACACCGAAAAGAATGTCGGAGAGTCACTCTTCCACACAATCCTGAGAAGTCAAAGGATAATGTGAAGGCTAGAGTCGATGTCCAGAAACTCTGTGAAAGAGAGAGATTACATATGCAGCCTCCTGACTACTGCCTTGACAGTATTCAAAAGAAGGAGGTATTCAGGTGGCTCAAATTCATTGTCATGTTTCCTGATGGTTATTGTTCGAATATAAGCAAGGGGGTCAATCTTTTAACGGAAAAAGTCAATGGGCTCAAGAGTCACGACTATCATATATGGCTTGAGCGGCTGATGCCGGTGATGGTTCGAGGGTATCTACCCGAGCGTGTCTGGCGAGTGCTCGCGGAGTTGAGCCATTTCTTCTGCACGCTTTGTGCTCAGCAGATATGTCGTGTGATTATTCAGAAGCTGCATGATCTAGTGCCGGAGTTTCTATGCAACTTAGAGATGATATTTCCGCCAGGCTTCTTTACTCCGATGGTACATCTCGTTGTGCATCTCGCGAACGAGGCACTTTTGGGTGGACCGGTGCAGTTTCGTTGGCATTTTTGTATTGAGAGAGAGTTCAAGTACATTAGAAACAAAACTGGAAATAAAGCTAAGATTGAAGCATGCACAGCTGAGGCAGTATGTCTTGAGGAGATGGCAGACGCCGCGACAACGTACTATCCTGCTGAAGTTCCCACTATGCATAACCAGGCATCTCGGTACAATATCGACGAGCCCAAGCATGACCCCCAGCTCCTCCTCTTCCAATGTCTCGGTGGCAAGTCAGGTGGCCGAGAAAAATATAACTTGACCAAGGAAGAGCAGGATTGCATAATGCTCTATGTGCTTACGAACATGAAGGAAGTGGTCGATTATATCAGGTAAAATGGTGGTACAAATTACTTTCCAACTAGTAACCCTGTTTCGATCTAATATGTATTCTCTTCTTTTAGAGAATTCACGGATGAAATGTGGTCTGGAGCGGAGGAACCATCTGTCGGGGAGCTGGACACTCTTCTGAAAGAGGGTGCTCTCGGAAAGAAAAAATTTGTGTCTTGGTTCATGGAAAAATTAATTTCTAACCTCTCCCTATTACCTTGCAATCTATGACTTGTCCCTTTCGTTACACCTATCTAATGCACAAAACAATTTGTATCGTATTTGTAGGGAGCTAATCCCAACGTTCAGATGACGGATGAGTTGAGATGTGTTTCCCAAGGTTTTAACCGTAGCGTCATGAAATATGAGAAGTATGATGTGAATGGGTATCGCTTCCATACGGAGGATCACCAGAAGAGTCGGCCGAATGCAAAAAAGGTTAAATACCGGGGTTTTCACCCGAGGCGCCAGGGGAGGCGATGGAGCCGATTCCGTAGACTACTACGGAAGGTTAGAGAAGATATACGAGCTGACGTTCAATCGCACCAACGTAGAACTCAAGCTCGTTGTGTTCAAATGCCACTGGTTCGACCCCGTCCATGGATACAAAAGTACCCCTTCCATTGGGTTAGTTTAAGTTAGGCCTTCAACCACCTATAGCGGAGCCGATGTCGCACCCGGACTTCTAAAGGATACTCGCCGTTCCGTTGAACAGTAGTAGATTGGATTACGGGGCTTACCGGCACCCGCGTCCTCTTACGAGTAGGCCAACACACGTATGTGTGACAACCAACCCCTATCTGTTCAGCGTCGACGTAAACTATCCCATAGAAATCAGGATACTTCCATTGACGTACTTCAAACCATACACACATGGTACGTCAACGGCGTTTAACAATTGATATCACAACAGATCTCTACGACACAAAAGATTGAAATAAGTTGCAAATGGCTCTCATTAGAGCAGAGATAGCAAATACAATCATCCAGAGGACACATGTCCCAACAATTCATCATTACATCACAGCGGAAGCATTCAACATGTCTGAGTACAGACAAGAACCAAATAGGCCTAAGAGGCCGGGAACGAAAAGACGGAGCCCATCCACGAAGTCTCGGATCCTGCCCGGGTCCGCTATCTACTCGTCAGCAGTCTCGTCGTACTCCACGTAGTAGCCACCATGGAGATCCTCGGAATCGTAGTCTGCGTAAACCACAGCCCCAAAGGGGTCAGTACATAAATGTACTGGCAAGCAAGACTCACAGTTCACCAAAGTGTAACCCGTCAACACCAAGCACAGATGCTTTGGGTTCAACGGAAGGAAGGGGATATAAAAGATGCTGCAACTGGCTGCTCTAACCAACTACAGAGTTACTAACACTTCCGGCTATCAGAAAAGGAGATAAGATCGTGTATCGTAACCAATTATAGCTACCCACCAAACAAACCCATCCTGGATCTCGCCCCTTATCCATAAGAAGCAATCCGAGGATAACTCACACAGTTGAAATAATGATGGTTCAGATTATTGTGTCAATAAGCCTATTACTAGTCAAGTTGTTAATCATTGGGTGTAAGGTTGTTAATCATTAGGTTTAAGTTGTCCTGAGTACTTGTTAGCCAGTACTTTCACCAAGTAATCCATAACCGCGGAAAACACGGCTTCTCGAGAAGATTATCCCTGCAGGGTTGCACCAATTTGGCCGTACACGCATGAATAACCCACCAGATGGAAAGGCCCTTTCACCAAGCGGGGCACTCAACACAACTCAACTCTTCTTCGCATCAAGCCCAAAGAACCTTGGGCGCACGGCTAATCGAGCCCAGAAGAAAATGGACCCTCATAGCACTCTAAGACCGTGTCCCCCTATATGCCGACTACGAAAGTTCCACCCGGGATCCAAGGGCTCGCAAGATCATGCATGCAGCAAATGGAAAACCCGAACTAAATGAGGCGATTTGGACGAGATGCGAATCGAGTCAAGTTGAGGGGGGTGCCCATACTCGCTTCCCACATGCGGTTAGTGCGCTCATCATGGATCAGTAGACAAGACCCTTTTTCCTATTAGGGTCGACACTAGCAGGCCTTAAAACCACAAGGGGCCTCCTGCCGGTGCCTTATCATCAAATTATTATTAACAATAACATTAGCATGATTGATTGATTAAACAACGAGCCCCCAGAACATAATGGAATAGTAACAGAAAGTAACGGGTAACAGACTCGAGCAAAACAACCTAAGCATGCTAGTAAGACACTGGCTCAACCAAAGGGGTGATAGGAGTGGAGGTGAGGCAATATCAAGGTTAAGGGATTCATGTGATGGGTTCGTAACAGAAACAACTACTACTAAGGCTAGCAGAAAAGAACAACGGAAAGTATCGGTAATCAATGTTCAAAGGAACACAGTGGTTCATGTGAGTGATAACTTGCCTGCAAACCCAGTAGCCTGGTACTGAGTTAACTCCTTAGAAGGGATGTCGTAAGTATCGTCGGTCTCAACGTCGTCGTTTATCCGAGAAGAAGCAAACAAACAATGCAGAAAGATAAACAATCAATAACATGGCATAGTGCACAAACAATGGGATGATGCATGTCAATTTAATTGATGCATAGAAATAAACTAGTTGACGAGATAGCAACATGATTAAATGGACCCACATGCAATTGGATTGCATCTGGAAAGCCCATGAATTATGGTTGAATTAATGGTTTTACAACTACTCATCATATGAAATTGGATTAGCATGATGCATGGATGAGGAAAACAGCAAAATAACAACAATAGAATCAAATAGAAATAAGGTTCACCAAGTTTGGAAATTCAGTTATTAAGTTAAGAAATTTTGGTTACTTAAAGGTGTTGCTCAAGCAATTGTTGTTTTCACCAATTTTAATTGTTCAAAATAGATAACAAAGTTTATATTTGATAAGAGCACACAATTTTAGGTGGATTGCATGTTTCACTTGTTGAAAAAGGATTTCAAATAAATTATTTATGAATTAAACAAGTTTAAGCAAGAATTAAATGAATTTAATTCAAACATGAACTTATTTGAATTTTTATTTGTGCAAAACATTAAGTGAGATTCATATTTGAAAATGTTATGCTTTTATGGTTTGAAAACATATTTTATATATCCCAAAAGAATTTGTTTTGATCAAGTTATAAATTTAACAATATTAAATGATTTAAACAAGGTTTAAATCATTTAACCAATTTTAATTATTCAAAACATGAAACAAATTTTATATTTGGAAGGAGGGTTTAATTTTGCATGGAAAACATATTTCATTTGTTGAAATTGGATTTAAAATGAGCAAGGTATTATTTTGGCAATTTTAAATGCATTAATTAAGAAACAGTTGTTTTCAGCAATTTAAACTATTCAAAACAGCAAACAAAATTTATATTTGGAAAGTACATGAAAAGTTGATTGGAAAAGATATTTGGTTTGTGAAATTTGGAATTTTTATGCCCAAGTTATGATTTTTGCAAGTTTAAGTGAATTTGACAAGTTTTCAAATATTGCACCAATTTAAAATATTCAAAACAGTAAACAAATTTTATATTTGGATATAACATTTAATTTGGGACAGAAAACATATTTAAAAAGTTAAAATTGGAGTTGGGATGAATTTCTTATGCAATTTACAAAATTGAGGTGCAATCTGCCATTTTTTAGGGAACCAGGGACTTAGAAATAATTTTTGCAGGGCTAGAATTAACTACGAGGGGCCTAGCTGTGATTTCTGGAAGTTTCTGTGACCAAAACATGGAAGAATAAAAAGTTGGTTAATTGAGGGAGGGGGGATTCGATCCCCTCACCTCTTGCTGCGCGCACAGGGAACCAACCAACTGTGTTGTGCGCTGTTTTGTGTGTAGAAGGGGATCTCGGGGGGTATGTGCTATCGGTGCGGCTGTTAACTGAACCCATCGCTGTTTCTGTTTCTGTAACAGAGATCGCAGCGAGCGGCAGGGCGATGGTCGCCGGTGGCCTGCTGCGGGGTGGCGCCGGCGTGGTGGGGGCAAGGGAGAGGGAGGAGAGTGAGCGGGAGGGAGGAGGAGCGGGCGCTCACCTAGCGGTCGAAGGGGAGGAGGTCGGGGCGGCAGATCGTGCCGGACAGGGAGGCGATGCAGGGGAGGTGGCCGGCCGAAAACCTCGACGGTGGCGGCGGCCTGGGCCGTATCCGGCGGTGAGGCCTACAGCAAAGTTGGAGCTGGGAGGATGCCGGTTCCATTCCCGCCCTCGGGTGGACCTCTCGCTTCCACGATCAACGGCGAGGGTGGATGGCGAGGCTGTTGTTGGTGGCGGTCAGAGGAGCAGAGACAGGGAGGAGTAGGGAGGAAGAAGAAGGAGATCGGCGGCGCTAGGCTAGGGGTCTCGGCTAGGGCAGAGGGGAGAGGGGGTGGATGCTTTTTATGGTGGTGAGTGAGCTTGTACGGCAAGCATCTGAGAGGGGGAGGAGGTTGATCGTTCGGTGGGGAGTTGGTCGTACAGAAGATGACGACAGCGAGGTGGAAGAAGGGTATCGGGCCAGAAAAAGAAACGGGCTGTGGGAGAAAAAGGGAAAGGGGTGGGCTTGGCTAGTGGGCTGGGAGAGAAGAAAAGGCTGGGCTAGCATGGTGCTCTCTCTCTCCCTTGTTAGCTTTAATCTTTTTAGTTCTAATTTTTTTTTTGCTGAAAAAGGAATTGGAAGAAAAAGAAGGGTTTTATGTTAGGAAAAATATTAGAAAAATTTGGGTCAGCTATTTAGGTTAATAGAAAACAATTGCCAAGTTTTGTTTTCAGAAAGTTTGAAAATAAATTGATGTTTGGAAGTAATTCAAATTTGGGTGAATTTTGAATATTAAGTAACATTATTGAAAACAAGGTTTTAATAGGGTGAACCCTATGGTTTAATGTGATTGAATTAGTTGATTTAATTTTGGAGATTTTTATAAACTCAAGTTGGGTGCTGATTTGAAGAATTTCTTTGAATTTGAAACCAAGTTGGATTTAATTAATTGAAATAATACCACCATTTTATTAGTTGAACAAACATGGAATAAATGGGAACAATAGATTAGATTGTTTTGGTAATTTTCATAATTTTCCAATTGGGTGTTGTTTATACAATGTATTGAATTTTTGAATGTGATTTTGGAAACAATTGATTGATTAGAACCAATATTTTAATAAGTGATCAACATGGAATAAAATGGAACAAATTGGTTGTTATTATTTGAAATAACATTTTGGAAATTGTAACATCACAAGGATGAAACAAAAGGTTTGAATTTTGGTTTGAAATTCAAATAGAAAACAAAGGAAAACAACTGAAAACAGTTGGAAAACAAACAAAACAAATGCAATCAACATGATGCCATGATGCAAAACATAAAATAACAGAGAGAAAACATTCTAATGGCTATTTTTCAGACTTGGGATGTTACAAAACGCCCCCCCTTGAAGGAATCGCGCCCCGAGATTCCTACTGAGAAAGAAAAGGTCCGGATACTCTTACGAAGATCCTCTTTAGTTGTGACACGTGAAACACATCGTGCACCTTGGATAGACGTCAGGGAATTTGGAAACCACCGGAACATTTTCAAGTAAAGGGAGAGGTTTTGTATGGAGGGTGTATAGCTGAATAGAACTTGATTCATTTGGGGAATAGACTATCTGGAATGTGGTGATTCAGGAATGCTTCCTCGAAACAACCCCAGGTGATAGGAATGCCAGCTCTCATAGCCTGGTAGTTTTCGAAACAACAATAACCTTTCTGGCCAGATAGACTTGATATTTGGGAAGTTTTGATTAGACGCCGGTAGAAGAATTTAAGTGGAAAACAACAACAAGATTTGAACGGACGAAAAGGATGTTGAGAAGAACAGGATATCAACATCAGGGAAAACGAGATCAAAACACTCCTGAGGTGCTACGGAAAACCCATCCGGGCTTCTAAAGGATCATTATCTACTGCTTAAGGAGTAGAGGATCTGCTTCCGGGGCTTACACGCCTCCGTTCTCAATCATGAGTAGGCAACATGATAAATCATGTCACAACGACCTCCATTCCTATGGTCTAGTAGATATAACCATCCTAGAGAAACCAGGATTCGTGAAATCCTAACTTGAAAGTTTAGATGAGAAGGGAAAAACAACGTTGCACTTCCTTACCAGAAAAGGGAGGGTGGGTGGGGAAAGAAGAAAAAGAACAGAATTCCTACTCTCACGTTTCATTTTTCCTATATAGCTACAAAATAGTTTCTAGACTCAACTGCGACCAGTAAAAAGGGATCCTACAGGCAGACAGGCTCTGATACCATTTGTCGCACCCGGACTTCTAAAGGATACTCGCCGTTCCGTTGAACAGTAGTAGATTGGATTACGGGGCTTACCGGCACCCGCGTCCTCTTACGAGTAGGCCAACACACGTATGTGTGACAACCAACCCCTATCTATTCAGCGTCGACGTAAACTATCCCATAGAAATCAGGATACTTCCATTGACGTACTTCAAACCATACACACATGGTACGTCAACGGCGTTTAATAATTGATATCACAACAGATCTCTACGACACAAAAGATTGAAATAAGTTGCAAATGGCTCTCATTAGAGCAGAGATAGCAAATACAATCATCCAGAGGACACATGTCCCAACAATTCATCATTACATCACAGCGGAAGCATTCAACATGTCTGAGTACAGACAAGAACCAAATAGGCCTAAGAGGCCGGGAACGAAAAGACGGAGCCCATCCACGAAGTCTCGGATCCTTCCCGGGTCCGCTATCTACTCGTCAGCAGTCTCGTCGTACTCCACGTAGTAGCCACCATGGAGATCCTCGGAATCGTAGTCTGCGTAAACCACAGCCCCAAAGGGGTCAGTACATAAACGTACTGGCAAGCAAGACTCACAGTTCACCAAAGTGTAACCCGTCAACACCAAGCACAGATGCTTTGGGTTCAACGGAAGGAAGGGGATATAAAAGATGCTGCAACTGGCTGCTCTAACCAACTACAGAGTTACTAACACTTCCGGCTATCAGAAAAGGAGATAAGATCGTGTATCGTAACCAATTATAGCTACCCACCAAACTAACCCATCCTGGATCTCGCCCCTTATCCATAAGAAGCAATCCGAGGATAACTCACACAGTTGAAATAATGATGGTTCAGATTATTGTGTCAATAAGCCTATTACTAGTCAAGTTGTTAATCATTGGGTGTAAGGTTGTTAATCATTAGGTTTAAGTTGTCCTGAGTACTTGTTAGCCAGTACTTTCACCAAGTAATCCGTACCGCGGAAAACACGGCTTCTCGAGAAGATTATCCCTGCAGGGTTGCACCAATTTGGCCGTACATGCATGAATAACCCGCCAGATGGAAAGGCCCTTTCACCAAGCGGGGCACTCAACACAACTCAACTCTTCTTCGCATCAAGCCCAAAGAACCTTGGGCGCACGGCTAATCAAGCCCAGAAGAAAATGGACCCTCATAGCACTCTAAGACCGTGTCCCCCTATATGCCGACTACGAAAGTTCCACCCGGGATCCAAGGGCTCGCAAGATCATGCATGCAGCAAATGGAAAACCCGAACTAAATGAGGCGATTTGGACGAGATGCGAATCGAGTCAAGTTGAGGGGGGCGCCCATACTCGCTTCCCACATGCGGTTAGTGCGCTCATCATGGATCAGTAGACAAGACCCTTTTTCCTATTAGGGTCGACACTAGCAGGCCTCAAAACCACAAGGGGCCTCCTGCCGGTGCCTTATCATCAAATTATTATTAACAATAACATTAGCATGATTGATTGATTAAACAACGAGCCCCCAGAACAGAATGGAATAGTAACAGAAAGTAACGGGTAACAGACTCGAGCAAAACAACCTAAGCATGCTAGTAAGACACTGGCTCAACCAAAGGGGTGATAGGAGTGGAGGTGAGGCAATATCAAGGTTAAGGGATTCATGTGATGGGTTCGTAACAGAAACAACTACTACTAAGGCTAGCAGAAAAGAACAACGGAAAGTATCGGTAATCAATGTTGAAAGGAACACAGTGGTTCATGTGAGTGATAACTTGCCTGCAAACACAGTAGCCTGGTACTGAGCTAACTCCTTAGAAGGGATGTCGTAAGTATCGTCGGTCTCAACGTCGTCGTTTATCCGAGAAGAAGAAAACAAACAATGCAGAAAGATAAACAATCAATAACATGGCATAGTGCACAAACAATGGGATGATGCATGTCAATTTAATTGATGCATAGAAATAAACTAGTTGACGAGATAGCAACATGATTAAATGGACCCACATGCAATTGGATTGCATCTGGAAAGCCCATGAATTATGGTTGAATTAATGGTTTTACAACTACTCATCATATGAAAGTTGTAACAGCCCAAGTATGAAAACTACCCCATAGAATGTTTGATTTCTTGTTTTATTTCAAGCAATGCATCATGTCATCATGTTTACTTATTGTTTGCATTTGTTTTCTATCTGTTTTATCCTGTTTTCACAACTCAAACTTAAACCTTATTCAAACATGTCTTCATACTTGTTCTGTTACAACTTTTGGAATAAAAATAACAAGTGAAAACAACCATTTTATTCCATGTTGATAACTCCTAAAAATTGTTGGTTTTATTCAATCAATTAATCCAATCAAATAATTCATAAATCAATTGCTCAAATTCAAACCAATTCTCAAAAATCAGTACCTTTTGAAACCTTAAAGTTCACCACCATATTTGTAATCTTTAAATCACTTGAAACCCTAGGGAAAACCCTATCCAAATGCCTTGTTTTCAGAATATTTAAGTAATATTAAAAATGCCTTCAATTTTGCTTTATTTCCTAAACATCCATAATTTCTGAAAACTCTATGAAAACAAAAGCTAGCATTTGTTGCTATTAACCTAATAATCCTAAACTAATTTTTCTAATATTTTTACTAACCTAAAAGATCTCCTTTTTCCTCCAATTGGTTTCCAGCAAAAAAAATAATAAAAGAAACAAAATAACAAAGAGAAAAGGGAACAGCACCTAACCTATCTAAGCCCAGCCCAACACATTTTTTTGGCCCAGTACCTTTTTTTTTCCCTCACCCCTGTCGCTGTCACCTACCCCTCTCCCTGTACGAACATGTTCTGAACCAGACGATCACCTCCATGCCTCCTGGGATTGCTGCCGTACAGGTCCCCTCCCCCCTATTTAGCTAGGGCATCAGCGGCCTCGCAACCCTAGTTTCTCCCCTCGAGCTCTCGCCGCCGGTTCCTCCTCTCTCTGTCCCTAATCGTTGCCATCTCTGAACCGGAGCGGGAGCAGTCCACCTGCCTCACCGTCGACCCACCGTCACCATCCCGTCGCCGGCCACCACCTTCACCTCGAGGAGCATACGAAGGTGGGAATGGGAAGGTGGATGTCCCCTGGAGATGCTCGTGCCCTCTCCGTTTCCTGGGAGAGGTCGTGGAGACCGCACCGTCGCCGGAGAAGGACGGCGGCGCCTCCGTCCGTCAGCACCTCGACAGCAGCGAGGTGAGCTCGTCCGCTCCTCCCTTCCTTGCTTGTGTCCACACCTGCACACCGGCCGCAAGCATCCGCCCGACCACCGCACACGCGCACCGCGGCGGGGCTGGCCACCGCGAGCAGCGGCCCGTCGCCGGCGCCTTCCGTCTGTCTGTCCCGCCTCGATGCAAGATTCAGTAACTGAATTTTTCAGTTTCAGTTTTCCGCGCAGTGCTCACTTCAAAAAGCATGCGCGTCCTAGATCTAACACAAGATCCAGCCCAGCCCAGTGGCGTGAGCCCTTCCGCGCAAGCGCTCGCTCGCGAGGTCGAATCCCCGGGGCGGCGTATTTGCCACCAATTTTTGCACTGCACGCGCGCGGTCCTGGGGCCACACGTCAGTGACCCTCGTGGCCACCTCAGCATCCACCCAGCCTGGTCCGCGCCACGCTGGCCGCAGGGGCCACAGGGCATTGGCTGAGGTTAGGGTACCCCTCGGTACCAAAGGGTTCTGCGCGAAATTTCTGTATTTCCAAATCATATTAAATAGCAGATTTGAATATAAAACTTCAAAATTTAATATCTTTTGTTCTGTATATCCAATAACAAAAAACTGTATATGTTTATTGCTCCAAATTTCATAATCTTTCCAACTAGACTATTTGTGTTCTGTTTTGAGTTTTCAAAAATACTTTTAAATTTCAAATTTGAATAATTCAAATGCAAATTGAAATAATTCATAACTAATTCATACTGTTTTCAAATAATTCAAATAAAATATGTTTTTCATACCTTTTTGAATGTTCTATTCAAATATAAATTTTGTTTCCTGGTTTGAACAATTTAAATTGCCTAAACATTTTAATTCTTGTTTAATTCAATTAAAACTTGTTTAATATTGTTTAAGTCATAATCAAATAATCCAAAGTCCAATTTCAAAATGTGAAACATGTAATTCAACTAAAATTTGATGTTCTTTTCAAATATAAAATTTGTAAATTGTTTTGCACACTCTAACTTGATGAAAACAACAACTACTTGTTTAACATCATTAAGTAACCAATAATTTCCAAAACTTAATAATTGTTTTCTTAACTTGTTAACCCTCATTACAATTGCAATTAATATTGTTATTTTGTTGTTATTCTCTTGTCATCATCATGCATGCATCATGTTTAACTACTCACACTTGTTAATCAAATGTAGATCATTGCTTCAACCTAAAGCATTTGCATCCATATGCAATTCTCATTGCATATGGATCCAATTAAATTGTGTTACTTGTCAATAGGTTACTTTGATGCATCTGTTAACATGACATGCATCATCCCATGTTTGTGCACCTATGCCATGATAATGATTGCTTATCTTTCTGCAATGTCTGTTTGCTTCTTCTCGGATACACGACGACGTGGAGACCGACGATACTTACGACATCCCTCCTAAGGATTTAGCTCAGTACCAGGCTACTGGGTTTTGCAGGCAAGTTATCACTCACATGAACCACTGTGTTCCTTTCAACATTGGTTACCGATACTTTCCGTTGTTCTTTTCTGCTAGCCTTAGTAGTAGTTGTTTCTGTTACGAACCCATCACATGAATCCCTTAAACCTGATATTGCCTCATCTCCCTTCCTACAACCCATTGTTTGAGCCGGTGTCTTACTAGCATGCTTAGGTTGCTTTTGCTCGAGTCTGTTGTCCGTTACTTTCTGTTACTATTTCTATCACGTTGTTGGGGCTCGATGTTTAATCAATCAATCATGCTAATGTTACTATTAATAATAAACTTGATGATAAGGCACCGGCAGGAGGCCCATGAGAGGTTTTGGAGCCTGCTAGTGTCGACCCTAATAGGAAAAGGGTCTTGTCTACTGATCCATGATGAGCGCACTACCCGCACTTGGGAAGCGAGTATGGGCGCCCCCCTCAACTTGACCTGATTCGCATCTCGTCCAAATCGCCTCATTTAGTTCGTGTTTTCCATTTGCCGCATGCATGTTTTTGCGAGCCCAGCGCAGGGTGGAACTTTCGTAGTCGGCATATAGGGGGACACGGTCTTAGAGTGCTATGATGGTCCATTTTCTTCTGGGCTTGATTAGCCGTGCGCCCAAGGTTCTTTGGGCTTGATGCGAAGAATGGTTGGTTGTGTTGAGTGCCCCGCTTGGTGGGGTGATCTCCCATCTGGCGGGCCATTCATGAGTGTACGGCCAAATTGGTGCAACCCTGCAGGGATAATCTTCTCGAGAAGCCGTGTTTTCCGCGGTTATGGATTACTTGGTGAAAGTACTGGCTAACAAGTACTCAGGACAACTTAAACATAATGATTAAACATGTTACACCCCATGATTAATAACTTGACTAGTAATAGGCTTATTGACACAATAATTTGAACCATCATTATTACAACTGTGTGAGTTATCCTCGGATTGCTTCTTTGGATAAGGGGCGAGATCCAGGATGGGTTTGGTTGAAGTTATCTTTCAGTTGGTTACAATCCTCGATCTTATCTCCTTTCTGATAGCCGGCAGTTGTAGTTTCTATAGCTGTTTAGAGCAGCCAGTTGCAGCATCTTTCATATCCCCTTTCTTCCGTTGAACCCAAGGCATCTGTGCTTGGTGTTGACGGGTTACACTTTGGTGAACTGTGAGTCTTGCTTGCCAGTACGTTTATGTACTGACCCCTTTGGGGCTGTGGTTTACGCAGACGACGTTTCCGAGGATCTACATGGTGGCTACTACGTGGAGTATGACGACGAGACTGCTGACGAGTAGATAGCGGACCCGGGCAGGATCCGAGACTTCGTGGATGGGCTCCGTCTGTTTGTTTCCGGCCTCTTAGGCCTATTTGGTTCTTGTCTGTACTTAGACATGTTGAATGCTTCCGCTGTATTGTAATGATGTATTGTTGGGGCATGTGCCCTCTGAATGATTGTATTTGCTATCTCTGCTCTAATGAGAGCCATTTGAAACTTATTTCCATCTTTTGTGTCGTAGAGATCTGTTGTGATATCACTTGTTAAACGCCGTTGACGTACCATGTGTGTATGCTTGAAGTACGTCGACGGAAGTGCCTTTGATCTCTAGTGGATAGTTTACATCGACGATGGAATAGCAGGGCTTGTGTTGTCGCGCATAAGCGCAGGCCTACCAGGAAGCTGGGACGTGGGAGCAGTTATGCCCCATAATCCAAGCATCTGCTATCCAGTTCGTACGGTGAGTATCCCCTAGAAATCAGGGTGCGACAAATGGTATCAGAGCCTGTCTGCCTGTAGGATCCCTTTTTACTGGTCGCAGTTGAGTCTAGAAACTATTTTGTAGCTATATAGGAAAAATGAAACGTGAGAGTAAGAATTCTGTTCTTTTTCTTCTTTCCCCACCCTCCCTCCCTTTTCTGGTAAGGAAGTGCAACGTTGATTTCTCCCTTCTCATCTAAACTTTCAAGTTAGGATTTCACGAATTCTGGTTTCTCTAGGATGGTTATATCTACTAGACCATAGGAATGGAGGTGGTTGTGACATGATTTATCATGTTGCCTACTCACGATTGAGAACGGAGGCGTGTAAACCCCGGAAGCAGATCCTCTATTCCTTAAGCAGTAGATATTGATCCTTTAGAAGCCCGGATGGGTTCTCCGTAGTACCTCAGGAATCTTGTTCTCGTTTTCTCGGTGTTGCTTCAGTATCCTGTTCTTCTCAACATCCTTTTCGATCGTTGAAATCTTGTTGTTGTTTTCCACTTCAGTTATTCTACCGGCGTCTAATCAAAGTTTCCCCGTTCATCTGCTAAACTCTATTCCAGCTAAAGTGTTATTTCATACCGGAGAATCACATTCCTTTGTGTCAACAATCTTTTCCACAACACACAACCCAATTCTGGTTCCACTAAGCAACCAAAACTCTATTCACTCCCCGGGATCTCAAATGTTGACTTCCAAATTCAGACACATAAATCAAGTTCTAATGGGAGGCCACATATTCCTCGTTACTCTCATGTTGATGATTCTGACATTGATGATTATTCCTGGTGTTGGATTGATGTCAATAACTCTGTTCCACCATTCTAGCCAGATAATCTATTCTACAAATGAGTCAAATTCTATCCAGCTATACACCCTCAATACAAAACCTCTCCCTTTACTTGAAAATGTTCCGGTGGTTTCCAAATTCCCTGACGTCTATCCAATGTGCACGATGTGTTTCACGTATCACAGCTCAAGAGGATCTTCCCAAGAAATTTCCGGACCTTTTCTTTTCTCAGTAGGAATCTCGGGGCGCGATTCCTTCAAGGGGGGGCGTTTTGTAACAGCCCAAGTATGAAAACTACCCCATAGAATGTTTGATTTCTTGTTTTATTTCAAGCAATGCATCATGTCATCATGTTTACTTATTGTTTGCATTTGTTTTCTATCTGTTTTATCCTGTTTTCACAACTCAAACTTAAACCTTATTCAAACATGTCTTCATACTTGTTCTGTTACAACTTTTGGAATAAAAATAACAAGTGAAAACAACCATTTTATTCCATGTTGATAACTCCTAAAAATTGTTGGTTTTATTCAATCAATTAATCCAATCAAATAATTCATAAATCAATTGCTCAAATTCAAACCAATTCTCAAAAATCAGTACCTTTTGAAACCTTAAAGTTCACCACCATATTTGTAATCTTTAAATCACTTGAAACCCTAGGGAAAACCCTATCCAAATGCCTTGTTTTCAGAATATTTAAGTAATATTAAAAATGCCTTCAATTTTGCTTTATTTCCTAAACATCCATAATTTCTGAAAACTCTATGAAAACAAAAGCTAGCATTTGTTGCTATTAACCTAATAATCCTAAACTAATTTTTCTAATATTTTTACTAACCTAAAAGATCTCCTTTTTCCTCCAATTGGTTTCCAGCAAAAAAAATAATAAAAGAAACAAAATAACAAAGAGAAAAGGGAACAGCACCTAACCTATCTAAGCCCAGCCCAACACATTTTTTTGGCCCAGTACCTTTTTTTTTCCCTCACCCCTGTCGCTGTCACCTACCCCTCTCCCTGTACGAACATGTTCTGAACCAGACGATCACCTCCATGCCTCCTGGGATTGCTGCCGTACAGGTCCCCTCCCCCCTATTTAGCTAGGGCATCAGCGGCCTCGCAACCCTAGTTTCTCCCCTCGAGCTCTCGCCGCCGGTTCCTCCTCTCTCTGTCCCTAATCGTTGCCATCTCTGAACCGGAGAGGGAGCAGTCCACCTGCCTCACCGTCGACCCACCGTCACCATCCCGTCGCCGGCCACCACCTTCACCTCGAGGAGCATACGAAGGTGGGAATGGGAAGGTGGATGTCCCCTGGAGATGCTCGTGCCCTCTCCGTTTCCTGGGAGAGGTCGTGGAGACCGCACCGTCGCCGGAGAAGGACGGCGGCGCCTCCGTCCGTCAGCACCTCGACAGCAGCGAGGTGAGCTCGTCCGCTCCTCCCTTCCTTGCTTGTGTCCACACCTGCACACCGGCCGCAAGCATCCGCCCGACCACCGCACACGCGCACCGCGGCGGGGCTGGCCACCGCGAGCAGCGGCCCGTCGCCGGCGCCTTCCGTCTGTCTGTCCCGCCTCGATGCAAGATTCAGTAACTGAATTTTTCAGTTTCAGTTTTCCGCGCAGTGCTCACTTCAAAAAGCATGCGCGTCCTAGATCTAACACAAGATCCAGCCCAGCCCAGTGGCGTGAGCCCTTCCGCGCAAGCGCTCGCTCGCGAGGTCGAATCCCCGGGGCGGCGTATTTGCCACCAATTTTTGCACTGCACGCGCGCGGTCCTGGGGCCACACGTCAGTGACCCCCGTGGCCACCTCAGCATCCACCCAGCCTGGTCCGCGCCACGCTGGCCGCAGGGGCCACAGGGCATTGGCTGAGGTTAGGGTACCCCTCGGTACCAAAGGGTTCTGCGCGAAATTTCTGTATTTCCAAATCATATTAAATAGCAGATTTGAATATAAAACATCAAAATTTAATATCTTTTGTTCTGTATATCCAATAACAAAAAACTGTATATGTTTATTGCTCCAAATTTCATAATCTTTCCAACTAGACTATTTGTGTTCTGTTTTGAGTTTTCAAAAATACTTTTAAATTTCAAATTTGAATAATTCAAATGCAAATTGAAATAATTCATAACTAATTCATACTGTTTTCAAATAATTCAAATAAAATATGTTTTTCATACCTTTTTGAATGTTCTATTCAAATATAAATTTTGTTTCCTGGTTTGAACAATTTAAATTGCCTAAACATTTTAATTCTTGTTTAATTCAATTAAAACTTGTTTAATATTGTTTAAGTCATAATCAAATAATCCAAAGTCCAATTTCAAAATGTGAAACATGTAATTCAACTAAAATTTGATGTTCTTTTCAAATATAAAATTTGTAAATTGTTTTGCACACTCTAACTTGATGAAAACAACAACTACTTGTTTAACATCATTAAGTAACCAATAATTTCCAAAACTTAATAATTGTTTTCTTAACTTGTTAACCCTCATTACAATTGCAATTAATATTGTTATTTTGTTGTTATTCTCTTGTCATCATCATGCATGCATCATGTTTAACTACTCACACTTGTTAATCAAATGTAGATCATTGCTTCAACCTAAAGCATTTGCATCCATATGCAATTCTCATTGCATATGGATCCAATTAAATTGTGTTACTTGTCAATAGGTTACTTTGATGCATCTGTTAACATGACATGCATCATCCCATGTTTGTGCACCTATGCCATGATAATGATTGCTTATCTTTCTGCAATGTCTGTTTGCTTCTTCTCGGATACACGACGACGTGGAGACCGACGATACTTACGACATCCCTCCTAAGGATTTAGCTCAGTACCAGGCTACTGGGTTTTGCAGGCAAGTTATCACTCACATGAACCACTGTGTTCCTTTCAACATTGGTTACCGATACTTTCCGTTGTTCTTTTCTGCTAGCCTTAGTAGTAGTTGTTTCTGTTACGAACCCATCACATGAATCCCTTAAACCTGATATTGCCTCATCTCCCTTCCTACAACCCATTGTTTGAGCCGGTGTCTTACTAGCATGCTTAGGTTGCTTTTGCTCGAGTCTGTTGTCCGTTACTTTCTGTTACTATTTCTATCACGTTGTTGGGGCTCGATGTTTAATCAATCAATCATGCTAATGTTACTATTAATAATAAACTTGATGATAAGGCACCGGCAGGAGGCCCATGAGAGGTTTTGGAGCCTGCTAGTGTCGACCCTAATAGGAAAAGGGTCTTGTCTACTGATCCATGATGAGCGCACTACCCGCACTTGGGAAGCGAGTATGGGCGCCCCCCTCAACTTGACCTGATTCGCATCTCGTCCAAATCGCCTCATTTAGTTCGTGTTTTCCATTTGCCGCATGCATGTTTTTGCGAGCCCAGCGCAGGGTGGAACTTTCGTAGTCGGCATATAGGGGGACACGGTCTTAGAGTGCTATGATGGTCCATTTTCTTCTGGGCTTGATTAGCCGTGCGCCCAAGGTTCTTTGGGCTTGATGCGAAGAATGGTTGGTTGTGTTGAGTGCCCCGCTTGGTGGGGTGATCTCCCATCTGGCGGGCCATTCATGAGTGTACGGCCAAATTGGTGCAACCCTGCAGGGATAATCTTCTCGAGAAGCCGTGTTTTCCGCGGTTATGGATTACTTGGTGAAAGTACTGGCTAACAAGTACTCAGGACAACTTAAACATAATGATTAAACATGTTACACCCCATGATTAATAACTTGACTAGTAATAGGCTTATTGACACAATAATTTGAACCATCATTATTACAACTGTGTGAGTTATCCTCGGATTGCTTCTTTGGATAAGGGGCGAGATCCAGGATGGGTTTGGTTGAAGTTATCTTTCAGTTGGTTACAATCCTCGATCTTATCTCCTTTCTGATAGCCGGCAGTTGTAGTTTCTATAGCTGTTTAGAGCAGCCAGTTGCAGCATCTTTCATATCCCCTTTCTTCCGTTGAACCCAAGGCATCTGTGCTTGGTGTTGACGGGTTACACTTTGGTGAACTGTGAGTCTTGCTTGCCAGTACGTTTATGTACTGACCCCTTTGGGGCTGTGGTTTACGCAGACGACGTTTCCGAGGATCTACATGGTGGCTACTACGTGGAGTATGACGACGAGACTGCTGACGAGTAGATAGCGGACCCGGGCAGGATCCGAGACTTCGTGGATGGGCTCCGTCTGTTTGTTTCCGGCCTCTTAGGCCTATTTGGTTCTTGTCTGTACTTAGACATGTTGAATGCTTCCGCTGTATTGTAATGATGTATTGTTGGGGCATGTGCCCTCTGAATGATTGTATTTGCTATCTCTGCTCTAATGAGAGCCATTTGAAACTTATTTCCATCTTTTGTGTCGTAGAGATCTGTTGTGATATCACTTGTTAAACGCCGTTGACGTACCATGTGTGTATGCTTGAAGTACGTCGACGGAAGTGCCTTTGATCTCTAGTGGATAGTTTACATCGACGATGGAATAGCAGGGCTTGTGTTGTCGCGCATAAGCACAGGCCTACCAGGAAGCTGGGACGTGGGAGCAGTTATGCCCCATAATCCAAGCATCTGCTATCCAGTTCGTACGGTGAGTATCCCCTAGAAATCAGGGTGCGACAAAAGTGGATTAGCATGATGCATGGATGAGGAAAACAGCAAAATAACAACAATAGAATCAAATAGAAATAAGGTTCACCAAGTTTGGAAATTCAGTTATTAAGTTAAGAAATTTTGGTTACTTAAAGGTGTTGCTCAAGCAATTGTTGTTTTCACCAATTTTAATTGTTCAAAATAGATAACAAAGATTATATTTGATAAGAGCACACAATTTTAGGTGGATTGCATGTTTCACTTGTTGAAAAAGGATTTCAAATAAATTATTTATGAATTAAACAAGTTTAAGCAAGAATTAAATGAATTTAATTCAAACATGAACTTATTTGAATTTTTATTTGTGCAAAACATTAAGTGAGATTCATATTTGAAAATGTTATGCTTTTATGGTTTGAAAACATATTTTATATATCCCAAAAGAATTTGTTTTGATCAAGTTATAAATTTAACAATATTAAATGATTTAAACAAGGTTTAAATCATTTAACCAATTTTAATTATTCAAAACATGAAACAAATTTTATATTTGGAAGGAGGGTTTAATTTTGCATGGAAAACATATTTCATTTGTTGAAATTGGATTTAAAATGAGCAAGGTATTATTTTGGCAATTTTAAATGCATTAATTAAGAAACAGTTGTTTTCAGCAATTTAAATTCTTCAAAACAGCAAACAAAATTTATATTTGGAAAGTACATGAAAAGTTGATTGGAAAACATATTTGCTTTGTGAAATTTGGAATTTTTATGCCCAAGTTATGATTTTTGCAAGTTTAAGTGAATTTGACAAGTTTTCAAATATTGCACCAATTTAAAATATTCAAAACAGTAAACAAATTATATATTTGGATAGAACATTTAATTTGGGACAGAAAACATATTTAAAAAGTTAAAATTGGAGTTGGGATGAATTTCTTATGCAATTTACAAAATTGAGGTGCAATCTGCCATTTTTTAGGGAACCAGGGACTTAGAAATAATTTTTGCAGGGCTAGAATTAACTACCAGGGGCCTAGCTGTGATTTCTGGAAGTTTCTGTGACCAAAACATGGAAGAATAAAAAGTTGGTTAATTGAGGGAGGGGGGATTCGATCCCCTCACCTCTTGCTGCGCGCACAGGGAACCAACCAACTGTGCCGTGCGCTGTTTTGTGTGTAGAAGGGGATCTCGGGGGGTATGTGCTATCGGTGCGGCTGTTAACTGAACCCATCGCTGTTTCTGTTTCTGTAACAGAGATCGCAGCGAGCGGCAGGGCGATGGTCGCCGGTGGCCTGCTGCGGGGTGGCGCCGGCGTGGTGGGGGCAAGGGAGAGGGAGGAGAGTGAGCGGGAGGGAGGAGGAGCGGGCGCTCACCTAGCGGTCGAAGGGGAGGAGGTCGGGGCGGCAGATCGTGCCGGACAGGGAGGCGATGCAGGGGAGGTGGCCGGCCGGAAACCTCGACGGTGGCGGCGGCCTGGGCCGTATCCGGCGGTGAGGCCTACAGCAAAGTTGGAGCTGGGAGGATGCCGGTTCCATTCCCGCCCCCGGGTGGACCTCTCGCTTCCACGATCAACGGCGAGGGTGGATGGCGAGGCTGCTGTTGGTGGCGGTCAGAGGAGCAGAGACAGGGAGGAGTAGGGAGGAAGAAGAAGGAGATCGGCGGCGCTAGGCTAGGGGTCTCGGCTAGGGCAGAGGGGAGAGGGTGTGGATGCTTTTTATGGTGGTGAGTGAGCTTGTACGGCAAGCATCTGAGAGGGGGAGGAGGTTGATCGTTCGGTGGGGAGTTGGTCGTACATAAGATGACGACAGCTAGGTGGAAGAAGGGTATCGGGCCAGAAAAAGAAACGGGCTGTGGGAGAAAAAGGGAAAGGGGTGGGCTTGGCTAGTGGGCTGGGAGAGAAGAAAAGGCTGGGCTAGCATGGTGCTCTCTCTCTCCCTTGTTAGCTTTAATCTTTTTAGTTCTAATTATTTTTTTTTGCTGAAAAAGGAATTGGAAGAAAAAGAAGGGTTTTATGTTAGGAAAAATATTAGAAAAATTTGGGTCAGCTATTTAGGTTAATAGAAGACAATTGCCAAGTTTTGTTTTCAGAAAGTTTGAAAATAAATTGATGTTTGGAAGTAATTCAAATTTGGGTGAATTTTGAATATTAAGTAACATTATTGAAAACAAGGTTTTAATAGGGTGAACCCTATGGTTTAATGTGATTGAATTAGTTGATTTAATTTTGGAGATTTTTATAAACTCAAGTTGGGTGCTGATTTGAAGAATTGCTTTGAATTTGAAACCAAGTTGGATTTAATTAATTGAAATAATACCACCATTTTATTAGTTGAACAAACATGGAATAAATGGGAACAATAGATTAGATTGTTTTGGTAATTTTCATAATTTTCCAATTGGGTGTTGTTTATACAATGTATTGAATTTTTGAATGTGATTTTGGAAACAATTGATTGATTAGAACCAATATTTTAATAAGTGATCAACATGGAATAAAATGGAACAAATTGGTTGTTATTATTTGAAATAACATTTTAGAAATTGTAACATCACAAGGATGAAACAAAAGGTTTGAATTTTGGTTTGAAATTCAAATAGAAAACAAAGGAAAACAACTGAAAACAGTTGGAAAACAAACAAAACAAATGCAATCAACATGATGCCATGATGCAAAACATAAAATAACAGAGAGCAAACATTCTAATGGCTATTTTTCAGACTTGGGATGTTACAGCCGATGTCTTTATTGTGGCTCACCAATACAAGCAAGTTTATTATTTGCCTTACCCATGCCAGAAAGAGGCACTCAAGGGTTGGGAGGTCGCGTTCAGGGTATCGCCACATGGTAAACTACCCATGCCGTCCGACGACGATTATAACAACATTGACCTGAAAACGTACCAGGGAATTTTCTATCAAGAGCAAGAGGACTTCGGGGATTTTGACTTACAAATGGGTGGTTTTGAGGACCTTGAGAACACTGCAGAAACTCGTGGTGAGTCAGTGGTGGATCTAAAGGACATAGACATGCTCACCAAGCTACATACAGACAATGGCGACGATGATGAGCCACCACCGTTCGAAGATCCTCTAATTTACTACTCACGTGATAGTGATACGGATAGTGAGAACGAGAACCCACTTAATTATGAGAGTGATGATTCGAGGTGATGTCTTTATACTTAGTATTTTATCTTAGTATTTGTATGCAAGTTTCACCATTTTATACTTAGTATTTTTTCTTTTGACCATGCCTAGTGATGCTCTACATTTTATGCCAAGTTTCACCATTTTATGCTAAGTGCCTACATTTCACCATTTTATGCTAAGTGCCTATATTTTTACTATGTATATGTGATTTAATTGTTTTCTATTTCTCGATGCAGGTGATTGGACAATATGAGCCAAGGCAAGGAATCGTCGTCGTCCTTGCTCAAGAAGATTACCCGGAGTGGTAGATCCTTGGTTCGCAATCGGCGCTACCCCGTGGACGACGATGCGGTTGGAGGACGAGGGCGCCGGGCACGAGCTGGAGGTGGAGGTGGAGGACGAAGACGAGGACGAGGTGGAGGTGGCGGGGGAGGTGTAGACTTGGAGCCTCCACCCTCCGCGTCTGGTGACGTGGCTTCCCAGCTGCAGATAGAGTATAGGGAGGAGGAGGAGATGGAGTCCAGACGGGAGGAGAAGGAGTACAGACCGGAGGAGGAGGAGGAGGACGAGGATGTGGAGGTGGAGATGGAGGGGGAGGTGGAGGGAGGAGGAGGGGCACCGAAGAAGCTGCGAGTTCGTGGGGAAGCGGGAGTCCCCGGTGCGGATCAGCAGCCTGCCACGGAGGATGAGAAGACCCTCATTTATCCAAATAAGAAGGAGTAAGTTTAGTAATTTTGTAATTTTAAATATGTAGTTTCATTTTTGGCATATGTACTAATGTTTAATTATTATGCAGCAATTGGACATATGCTGCAGGGAGCCGCCAGCCTTCGAGCTTGATTGGAGCTCTGATCCGGCTTTTTTGGCCGGGCTATTACACCCCGGCTGTGGATGGCGAGCCGAAGTTGGCCACTTCTTGGCTGGACTACGAGGCTGCCGATTGCCCGCCCTTCGGGAAGACTTCTGACGCCGTGATCACCAAGTTTTGGGTAAGCTATATTTTCTTGAGTTTCGTTCGTAGTTGATGACACCACCGTTCTAACTCGCAATTTCTTTATGCATGTTTGAAGTGCTCTTTCCGGGTGCTTGAGGAGGATAGAGCCGCGGCGGGTCGGACTCTCCGCGCGGCTTGCGTGAGATTGACCCGCCAGGTGTGGTACAACCAGAAGCACACCGCCATCAGCGCGTTCATGGCCGAGAAGGGCAAAAGGGCCAAGAAGCCCAAGATGACAGTCGAGGATTTCATGACGGTAAGTAAATTATCTATGTCATTGTACATTTCAGTTAAGTTGCCATTGCATTCCTTCCTATTTACTTCACTATTGCATTCTCAGGTCATTCCCGGTTGGGCCGAAAGACACGAGGACGCATGGGCGGCGCTGGCTA
Organism: Alopecurus myosuroides; assembly: GCA_028641055.1. Lineage (NCBI taxonomy): Eukaryota > Viridiplantae > Streptophyta > Magnoliopsida > Poales > Poaceae > Alopecurus > Alopecurus myosuroides. The sequence goes on from CM054062.1 coordinate 324,673,523, forward strand.
GGAGGTGGGCCGGGGAAGACGTCGACTTCGATGCCGTGAGCAAGCGGAACAGGAGGAACCGAGGCCACGGGGGGACCCACAGTGGTGGAAGCCTCAGCACCGACCGCTTCAAGAAGAAGATGGTATATACATACATGGAAAGCATGATTTATTGCCTATCATGCATGTTTCTACTTGATACACATAACGTTTACTTTTGCGATGCAGGAGGGTCAGAGTGGGGTGCCAGTTACTTACTTGGCGGCGTGGAAGAAGATGAGGCAGAAGAAGTCCGTTTCGGACCCCGCCACGCCCTCGACTCCTGAGTACTACGGCAGAGCCGAGCAGGACTTGCAGTCTTACTGCTCGGCGTTCCAGATTCTGCACCCGCAGGTCGAGGACCCCATCGAGCACGAGTACGACGAGACGGCGTTGATGCTGGGGGGAACGGGAGGGAGCACGGCCGTCTGAAATTCCTTGATAAGGTGGCATGCCTACCGCGAGCCTCACGCGTATCAAGGCTACCCTCCCCGCCGACGCCGTCCCTGTCCAGCCTCGTCGACGGCGTCATGGAGCTGCCTCTACCGATGTAAGTTGTTCTCTCATTCTCATCATGTTTTCTGACATTCCCCTCTGCATTGCTAAGTTGTCGATATTAACTTGTTTCCTAAATTGTAGCCGGAGTTCGATGCGGCCTATGCTGCCGCTTATGCGAAGTACAAGCAGGACCTACAGGAGTGGACGCAGAGGAGTGAAGCCTCAGCTGCTCACACTAGGGAGTTCGATAATATAAGTTTTCAATCCCTAATTCTTGCAAAATATGACAAGTCAAACTACTCCTAGTTTAAATGTTTATTTTGGCAACACATGACATCTAAACCACCATGTAGGCGATGATGAGGTGGATGACCACCGGAGAGCGAGGACCGCCTCTAGGAGAGCGTCCTGATGGGCCAGGGCCGATCCCGGTATTCACATCGAGGGAAGAGTTTGCCCTCACATACTACGCAGAGACCCCGGTATGTTTCTTTTCCACACGTCGATTATTGATTTACTTTACCTCTAAAGTGTCTAACTCGTGCTCGAACATGTAGGGTAATGGAGCTTCGGAGAACGCGGCTTTTGGCCGGGCTTCTCCTAGTGGCTCCCCGGGTTCGCGCCAGACGACACCGATTCACGGCCGTGCTTCGGCCACTCCTGGTTCCTCGGCTGGTGGCTCCGGAGCTGGTTCGACGGACGCGGCACACGATCGGCCCATTTTCACGAGGGGAGACTTGGGCTTCACCCCTTCTCCTCCGGACTGTCTGTAGCTAGCTAGGGATACTCTGGATCGATGTATGGATGTATCTGGATCGATGGATGTATGTGGATCGATGTATGACATTAAACGAGCTTTGTATGGATGTTTTGATTGTTAATAATGATGGTACTGAGCTTCTAGATGTTTCTGTTGAATTGGATTATGATTTGTGAAATTTCTGTGATTTTTGGAACGAAAACAGCATAAAACAGGGCAAAAAAAACCTGGGCAGAGGCTATGCCGACGGCAATGCCGTCGGCACAGGCCCTGACAGTGCCTGTGCCGACGGCATTGCCGTCGGCATAGCCTCTGCCCCAGGAGCCACCAGCGAGCTCCACGTGTCCCTGGTGTGCCGACGGCATTGCCGTCGGCACAGTTGCCTCCACCAGCCGCGCGGTGCTGACAGCTCAGGCCCACTGTCAGACCAGGTGGGTCCCACCAATGTATGGTGCCGACGGTTTTATATTGTGCCGACGGCCAAACCACCTGAGCCGACGAGGTGATATGCCGACGGCATTGTGCCGATGGTGGCCGTCGGCACAGGCAGTGCCGACGGGTATCTGGGCTGTGCCGACAGCTTCTGGCCGTCGGCGTAGAGCTTGTTTCCTGTAGTGTATGACGATATAACTGGAATGGTGCAACGCACATTATATATATGGAGCCTCCCAATAGATTTGGGATCCATATGGAGGGATCTATGCCAACGTTCTGTAATTGCGTAAGGGCCTCTTTGGATTGCAGGGTTAAAAACACATAAATGTGAAAAACGTAGAAATCTCACAGGTTTGCTTGTGTCAAACAGAGGAATGTAAAAATGAGGAAAACTGCAGTAATAGTCGTTTGGATGAAACGCAGGAAAAGCACAGGAAACGTGTCTCGATCCTACGCACTTGAGTCTAAAAAAGTGGTTGAAGTGGATGTTTAAATTCCTATAGAATTGGAGCATAGGAATTCAATCCATAGGAATTTTGATACACCATTCCTTTGAACCAAACGCAATCCATAGGAAAAATTGCTAAGGATTGGAATCCTACAAACATCCTATAAAATTCCTACAATCCAAAGAGTCCCTAAATATCAGGTCCCATCTCCGACCATTTCGTTCCAGTGTTCCCAATAGATTTGGCCTATTGGAAACGCTAGTGGAGGTGCTCTGACGCGTGGAACAAAGATCAATCTAATTTTATCGCAGCCACACAGCGTAATGGCCAAGGAAAGCAAACGCATCACAGGCATCATAGCTAGCTACAGAGTAGTCTTCTAATTAACTGTCCATATACCAAAACACAAGGTGTCATGATGCATCAGCACAACAACCATAAACAGAAACCTCATCTTTTAAACAATCAACTAGCTACTTGTTTGTGACATCGAAACTTTTTTCTAACGCAGTTGCCGGATGTGTTCTACGCCTTTCAACCATATTTTGCTGCACTTGGCTTGGTTCTGAGCTCATCCTTTTGGATTCTGCAAATAAGTTTTAGTTGTCTTGTAATTTTTTGTTCTTGTTTTTTCTACTTTCTTGAAAACACAAATGTGAATTAGTGTAGCTTAATTATTTTCTGTTTTGTATTGATATTTATCTTACATAAAAAAACACAGAAAAACAATGTAAGGTTGTTTACAAGTATAGGTGAAAAAAGAAACACTAAGTTGTGTGATTTCACTAATGTTACTAATGCCTAGTTTATTCCTAATTCCATCCCCCTCTTGAAATTATAGCTGAATCATTTGAATTTAGTTCTGGACTACTTAATTTAGTATGCAAAGATCAATTTGGGAACTGGTGGCGAGGAATGCTACTATTCATTTGCAAGACTTCTATGAAATATGTGACATGCAGAAATTACAAAACGTTCAAAATGATATCATAAAACTAAAATTATTTCCATTTCATTAATTTTAGAGAAAAAATGGTTGCTATCTTTTTCACAGGTAAAATTAATGGCTAAGATGACTTGAAATAGGATTTCATTACAAAATACTATCTCAACGACACAAAACGTCCCTTAATGCAGACAAAACGACCATTCTCACTCAGGATAAAAATCTTTCATAAAAGCAACAGTACACACGGTTTCGCAAGGACATGAGTTAGCATAATAATACTTGGAGAAGCGATTAATAAATATTTTTATTTTTTATTCTTACTAGCTAGTTCTCCCTCTATTTCACAATACAAGCTTGCTAAGAAGTCTTATATTGTGAAATGAAGGGAATATATTGGAGCCCTCTTCTTTTACATAATTAAGGCAAACAGAATTCCTGAGTGGCCGATTACCAGCACCTCATGGCACTGACATGATATGTTATAAAATGATAGCAACAAATAAGCGATGAACAAAGAGATCGAAACACGGGGTCACGGGGTTTTTAACGTGGAAAATCCTTCCAGTGAATAAGAGAAAACACCATGGACGTCAGCCAGTAGAACTTCACTATCGGGTTTCTGGGGATTTACAACTTGCGACTTGTCCCAAGCGGCGGCTTACATGAGATATATAAAGGGGTAAAATCTTAGACTAGGAAGCCTCCCGGCGACGAGCCTCGCTTTGCTCCGTTCAAAATGTCCTTTATCTTTATATCTTCGTATGAATTTGGATCATAATAAAATAACATGATATGCATATATTCGGCCATTATCATCATGCGATCTATCCGCATAGATGTCGGCAATGACCATTATGAAATCGTCCGGGCCTTACTTGCATCTGGGAACAGCCCGAGCGAAAGGTAAGTAATGAATCCGATAATCTCCTTAATTAACTTAATCATTTGTCGATTATAATTTCTGTGTGAGTGGTATTCAAAAGCGTGGTGTGTTGGTGATTTCTTCCGCAAGATTGGCCGGCAGGATCACGTGCATCAGATTTATTGGCTCTGCTTGTCCTTTTCTCCGAGAGAGATCGTAATTTATTCTGCGCTACACAATAAGCAAGCAAATAGTACTAGTAAGCTAGCCCATGACGACATAATATGTATATTGAGGGATGGCAATGTGGTGTAACGTCAGGTCGATCGCATCTCCGCCCAGTCAGGTACAGCTCGCTGCGCCCAGTAATGGCTGGTTTGTATAGCAAAGAAGCCAGTAGACGCATGCTAGGATGTTAATGTCTTTTGGCCGGTGACTGGCTGTTGTGGGTGGAAATCATGGCGAGGCAACACGTACCCAAAACCAAGAGATTGCTGCTCGCTGTGTGGGATCTCATCAGCGGCTGGGCGAGTGGTAGCAGTGAGTTGGCCATGTCAGATGCGGCCTCACAAGTACTCCTTCCCTTCTTTAACAGTAGTTGACTTCCTTGCCTAGATATAGATGTACTTAGACTTCTTTTAATGTCTATATTATATTTATATTTAGACAAATGAAAATCATCTACTGTTGAACGGAGGGAGTACGTTGTATTGTGACTCTCCCAAAAAAAGGAATTTTATAGGTTACCATTTCTAAATGTGACGGACCACAGGCTCACAGCAAGCACGTCCCTTGCGAACTTTTATTTTGAATTTAGGGTATCGTTTCCAAAACCAATAGCAAACCAATAAATATAACATATGGATGTGAATATGCGGAGCAGCACCGTTCGCAAGTGATGACGTCAGTTCGCCGCCTCTATCTCTAACCATCAAAGCAAGAACAAGAGTAGTGCTGGCGATCATCTTCGCGTCGAGAACTCAGCCCCGACGCCCAGTTTCGCCCTTGGCCTCACATCGTCGAGCTGGCGGTCTGTGTGCGGGATAAGGATGGCAGTCTGGTCGGTCCTCGAGAGACGCTTGCGGGGTATGTGGCTCATCACCGGGTGAAAGCCTTGTCCTGGTTGTCGGCCGGACCGACGATGGCGACGCCCTTTGGCGCCGCATCATTCTTGAAGGTGTCGTCATGGCGGTGATCTTGCATCTCCGCCCGGGTTCTCCGGGGGAAACCCCAGATCCCTCGCGGGATCGAGCAAGGGCGGCGCTCTGGCGTCGTTTTCCTTTTAGGCCTCTCCTTGGATGCTCTGTCGAGCAGAGGGGCCAGTGGAGTGAGCTAGTGGTTTGCGGCGGCGAGTTTTCGTCTTCGTCCATGTGTTGTGCGCCCCCTGGTCCAGCGTGGATGTTGGAGCGGCGGCTTCGGGTTTCTGCCTCCAATGTGTTGCATCGAGGTTTTAGAGTGTCGGCTTTGGTCGTTCGGGCGGCATGGTCGTCGACTAGTGTGGGGCGCAGCCTTGGGACTGGCCTAGATATGGGGGCAGCTGCTCCGGATGCTTCGCCTCCGCCGCATTTCGTTGAGGCCGCCTCCGCTGTGTTGCATTGAGGTTTCAGTGTCGACTTTGGTCGTTAGGGCGACGCGGTCATGGGGTCGGCGTGGTGCGTTGTGTTGTATGTTTTGACCAATTGTCCTCATAAACCGTCCAGCTCTTTTCGACTTAATCAATGGAAGGAATTGCCTCGAAAAAAAAGACATTGTCAAGTTATTTATAACTTGTATAATATATAATATGTATATTAGTTAGATGAACTATTTTATTTATGCATAACCAACTAGGTAAGCATACACTCGCGAAAAGTTTTTTTGAAGCATATGTACTGCAGTCGGCTCTTATACTATAGCCCGGCTCTTATACTATAGCCCGCTTCATTTGTCTCTCCAACCTCCAGTAACACCCCCCCCCCCCCCCCCCCGATGATTAGCCGGGAGCACAAGTCGGTCCTTCAGGCCCATAGTATAAGTAGTATGCGCACACTTGGAAGCAGCTGTGGTTGTCATGCTAGAGAGATCGATAGAGAAACCTTGTCAGGCCTGCCATCAACATCGTCATGGCGCTAAACATCACCACTGTCCTGTGTGCGTCCATCGTTCTGCGTCTATCGCCGAGACCCACGACGCCACGACATCGAGACCCGTCGTCGTCGTTGTAGTAGATGAAGCATCGCTCCACCTCTAGTCCCTCTAGCCAAAGCAATCTCCACGATGCCCCCAAGTGGGGAACAACACAGGAAGGGCTGTCATCGTCCGACTCGAGAGATCCAGATGTAGGGTTTCCCTCGGAGCACTAGGGAGGGAGGCTAGAAGTCGCAACATTAATGTCGTCAACAATGTAATGAACTCCGCAAGATCTGTCGTCTTCGGTCCGGACCATTTGTAACATCCCAGTGTTTGGGAAGTTATAAGGATCTAAATTTAATATGTGCATTTGCAAAGCATGCATCTAAAAATACGAGAAATTTTGGCGTGAAAGTTTAAACAAACCAAAGTGACCAATCTTTCGCTTTACATGATGAAATAGGTCTAGTTCATCTAGTCAAGAGTACATTTGGAGTGATCTTTATAACATAGTATCTCTACGAACCAAATCATCAGATAAGGCAAACCATAGTTGGTTATGAGCAACACTAACCCTCAACACCCTTAACCACAAGTCTGTAAGTGACTTTTGATAAATTACTAGTTATCTAGAGCTCAAAGAGGGGTGAGTATCCAGAGAATATAATTGATGATCATACTTTCACAAATGAGTAATGCATAATTGAACCATCCCATCAACAGAGATGTGATCTTCTATAAAACAACAACTCACTAAGTTATCAATTCATTTCCACAACATCTCTATAAATCATCTCATAACTATCAGGTGGACCATCACAAGTAAATAACAAAGTTTCAATAGAACACAAGTGATACATACAAGTGTTAACGCAAAACCCACAAGTGGGAAATGATATAATAATTGTAATAACATATTTACCGAATATGTACATATCTCATCAAACATAAAATAAGTACCTAAATAAAGAAATAGATCTTCCTAAACTACTTCTAAACCTTGATCATTACATATGATATTCCCAAACATCTATATCTGCATTAAGAATGACAAAGGTTATAAAGAGAAAAATATAAAGTGACAACAGTGCACCTGAGAAAAACAACTATCAATTATGACATAGGTCATTAAACCCCAATAACCTTCATATACTCATTGTCTCAATCATCTTATATAAGTGAGCATATGAAATCTCAACACATCAATGAACCATTTGATCAATTTACTATTAAGTCATCATTCCATAAGCATTTCACACGTCTACTCAAATTCAATAATTCCACAACTGAAGTATCTCTGGATACAAGTAAGGAATAACAACAAGTTATAACCTCTATGAGAGGAAGTAAATTAGAAGCTAAGTAAACCAATCATGTATGTCATAAGAACATATATTATGGGAAACAAAATAATAAGTATATTGAAGAAGAATAAAAGCTGAACTAAGTCTTAATCAAGATCTTTCTACTTCGTCTAGATTATCTTGTTTCCCAATCTTCTCTGAATCATTCTGCAAGAGAAGTAACTCACCAGAAATGAGGAATTACCACAGGAAGATCTTCAAGAAGATTATTTAGAGTGTGCTAGAAGTGCTACTCTAGTCTTCTATAAGAGTACTAGGAAACTCTTACATCTTGATCTGGTCTTATTAACTCCTCCTGAAATAGTGTGATACCCTAATGTTACTGTTATATAGAAGTAGTTTGGTAACAAGTTTGTAGACCTTGTTAACAGATCACTTTTGTATACTCAAACAATTGAGTGTCATACACAAACAAACAGAAGGGTAGATAACTTGATACATCTCAACCTATTGTATATGAGTAGTAATTTGGAGGCAAGACTAGCTACCTTGTTAACAAATTCTTCTTATATGCATAGGACAAATTGATGTCATAAACTACATCTGCATTCCTTTTGCAATCAACCAAGAGAAAGAATAACACTAAGGAAATAAGAAACCACAATATAATGATCTAAGTTAAATCTTTGCTTGGATAAAATGGTTGTTTTCACCACAAGGGTGAGATAGTTGAAGATGGAATCCAAGACCTGATCTTACTTGAAAGTGACAAAGGCAGTACCTGAAGAATAGTAGCAACTAGAGAAAAGTACATCAGGCAACATAAGACCACAAGAAGCAACACTGCCTCAGTATGGGAGCTTAAGAATTATCCTGTGAATCATTAGGAAATATTAGAGAGCCAATAACCTATGTCAAGCTCATCAGAGATGAGGAACTCACAATAATATCTTTAATGGAAACAATGATCAAGTATGAAATAATAACAAGCCATTGCATCCACATGTCTTGTGATATGTGGAGGTTGATGGTAACAAGCCACTAACTTGTTTTCCATGTCCTTCTCATACATATAACAAAGAGGTAATAACAAAAAGTCAACCATACATAAGCATGAAAATGATGACATGTTGTAATAACAACATTGGATAACCTCCATACTGGTAAACAAGGTGAAAAAAAAACAGACAAATTACAAAGCCATACATGTTTTCCACTTGATAAAGAACCTAATATATCAAACATGAATTACACACAATATAAAGAAATGCCCACCAGAATTTATAAGAACCTCAAAGATGAAAATAACAAAGCCGTACAAAAGACAACAAGTACATTACCTAATCAAAAGCATTTGGTATGGCATGGAATAAAATATCCTATTGGATGATTTTCATTACAGTATATAGAAACATTACTTAGTAGTAACACCAAGTTATTTTCTAAAAGGATTTGTATTCCATATGATCCACTTATAACACACCACTTGGGAACCTTATGTGTGTTGTGTGAATGTTATATTCATGCCTAAAATAAATTTTAAGACCTTTAATAGAGTTAATAGAGTGAAAATAATAAAACCACTTAATCTAGCACCCTAAATAAAAAATACAAAAAATTCTCAAATTCACCAAAACAAAACATGGTGAGATTGGAAATTTGATAAGGATTTCAAAAGTGATTTTTAATAATTTTTAGGTCACAATTTGGCCCTGAAAACAAATGATTTCTTTTCAGTTTATAAGATAGAAGGACCTCTAGGTAATTTGTAAAAATCTTCTAGGGGGTTTTCTATAAAGTTTTATTTTTTTTCTTCTTCCTCCGTTCCGGCCAGAATGCAGAGGCGGTCGTCGTTGAGACATCGTCGCCGTGTCGCCTCCTAGCCGCTTCCCCGCGTGTGAATAAAGGCCGAAGACGCCGTGATGCTCTCCTCTACCTCCTCCCTCGCTCACATTCCCTCTCTCTGTATGTTTCCGAAGAAAACCCTAACCCTAACCTCTTGGTCCGCCGGCCGTTGCCGTCCTTTCCGGCCATCCCACGAGGAACCGGGCGCACCATCAGAGCCGTCGTGATCTCCTCTTGCTCCTCGCTGAGTATCGCGAGCTTGGAAGCTTCGGAGCCGGAGAATTTCCCCGTTCTTTTCTGCTATGTCTCCGGTCGCCGCGGAAGCGCACCGTCCCTGCGGATCTCGCCATGCTCAACCACCATCACCAACACATTCCCGGTGAGCCCGTGCACGCGTGGGTACTTTTTGTTATGAATTTCGTCAAGGGAATCATCGTGTCGCCGGAGTCCGTACGCCGCCGTCGCGCCCTTGCACGCCGGAAAGCCGCCGGTGACCATTTGGTCACCGTGTCGCTGCCTAGCGACTTGTTGTGGGCTCCTCTACCGAGTGGAAGGATTGAATTGAGAAAAATTGCAGTGAATTCACGGATTGCAACCCATCTGCGAGGACCGAGCTCTGGTGACGTCATATGTGACATCATCATGACGTCATGGGAGGATTTCTTCTATTTTTCTTTTAATTTTGATTTAAAAACCATATATACAGGTGGGACCCACCTGTCAATTTAAATAAAAAAGAAATTCAAATAAACTTAATAAATCAATAACTATTAAAATAATTATCAGAAAAATATGAAAAAATATGGAAATGTTTAGAAAAATAAAATCTAAATGTTTATCAACTTTTCAAAAATGTTTAATAAAATTGAAAATTAAATGTTTTCTTTAATTAAATTAAATCATTTAAAATTGAGGAAAATAAAAAAATAATTCATAAAATCAGAAAAATACAAGTTATATACCAAAATGCTCCAAATGACATATGCAACTCATATATGATGTTTTAAAAGTAATTTGACCAAGTTTTCACGTGTGCAATATTTTGCCTTGTCATTTAATTCATTTAAAATTAATAAATTAATAACTTATTCAAATATTTTCGGATTGCATTGAATGTTATATCAAATTAAAGAGAAAATCATTTCCAATTCAAATATGTTAAACATAAAACATTTTGTTCAACTTATAAACTTGTTTCTAAAAGTATAATGAAATTCTATAATATTCCATTATAACCAGAAATAACTGCCAGAACATTATTTTCTTATTAATAAAACCCTCATGTTTTAACATTTACAAAACCTATCATCACAAGTTAATAGCATGTATTGTGATGATAAAGTCAGTTTTATTAGTTCATCATTTTCAAATAAACACTTTGTCATTAGCTCTACACCTTTGAGCATAAAATAAAATGTGTTTGTTATCTTTTCAAGAGTTGTTTTCCATGTATTATCATATTATTGCCTAACCATAAGTTGTCTAATTATAACTTAAACATGATAACAAGTATTTGTTATATAAAAGTGAAACACACATAAGTCTAAAAGGAATAACCACATCACAAAGTAATGAAACAACTCACCTAAAACTTATGTGATTATGTTATTGTATCAAACGTAGCTTACACTTGTAAGCTGGGGTGATTTCCAGGGTATTTCCCGATGCATCTCATTACTATGCATGTATCATCTTGCCATTGTTTTCTGTAGTCCTTACCAGGACTACTTTTCTATCTTTCAGATGTCAGGATTTTCTACGCGATCCTTGAACCCGAAGACATGGATTATTATGGTCATTGTTTCTATCTCAGGAAAGTTCATCACTTGCTCATATCCTTTGCAGTATTTCATAACGAACTATTTGCAAAAAAAACCTATCGTATTACCACATATGCTCAAAAGAATGCATGATCCTATTTTTATAATAACATGACTAAATGAATGACTACCCGAGTGGTATTGTTCTGTTTGGTGGGCGGATGGGACCATGGTAAGATGAATAGGTCAAAGGAAGGATCCATCTGCATGGGAAAGTATTACCTAGTATTTAACAACAATTGCCGTCAGGATTCTTGCGCCGTAAATAACGCATTAACCATGGGTCTTCTATGGGGGGAGTAAGTCAGTTGTGATCTTATCTCGTTCACATGTCAACGGGCTGCTAGAGACGTACGCTGTAGGTTTTGCGAGACTACATGCACATGGGTGGGATCCCTTAATTCCCACAGACTCTGGGGTCTATGATGGTCTGCCAGGGGCGCCTAGATATCCATCGTGAGGGGTGGAATCAGGGGTTCAACCTGCTGGTGGAAATGGGTGGGCATGCATTGTGCGGAGAAGCATGGTTTGGCTTGGACCAACAATCGAGCCCCACACCTGAGTGGGCGTGGACAGGATCTCGAGCCTGGTTGTGCAACATGGTCTTGGTCGCCCATGGGTAAAGTAACGCAGCTCTACAGAGTGTAAAAGGATGTGGCATGTTACCCCCTGTTCCAGGAAGGAGCTGCGAACACCGCAGGAAAGGCAACTCCATGAAGTTCTAGTCCTGTGAAGAACTGGCGGGCATAGTTTTCAGAATTAAAAGCAACCTCTTGAAGAAAGATTTACAAAAACCTTGCATTAGCTTATGACTCTTTCGAGTATAAAGCTGTAGTTAGTGCATCAAACCACCCACTATATATCATGAACTTGCTGACTAACGCTCGTAACCCGTTCGGTCCCGTTTGACCCCCTGCTTAGAGTTGAAGCCTGATGGAAGTCGTCATCGTGAAGCCATCGCTATATCATGAAGCTACGTGGAGTCATATATTACTTAGCCAGGAAAGTATCATCATCAACAACGCTGGAGGAGGAGAAGCTATCAAGGTGTAGGTGGAGATCATTCTTGGAATTAGCTGTTATAAGCCATAGATAAGGGCTGACATCAGCCATAGTAAATTAAGTTTTGAGCTAGAGTAATTCTCCGGCTTGGATCTTAGAATTGCTTCTTCTGATGTTTCATTTGCATGAGATCTTCTTGATACATCTAAGAGATTCTCAAGATTTTGTAATGAAGTTTGTATCCTATAATTTTGCCTGGACCTGCAGTGTTTCTGTTGTACTACTCTGAGGGATGTAATATTCAGGGATCAGTCCTTCTGTGAGTATTATGTCATCGACTTGTGCACTACACATGCAGTGGTGTGTTGGGTCACCACAGATGGTATCAGAGTGAAGAGACCTTAGGTTTAAAACCTTTTAGGGGATCTATAGGTTGGTAAAGACTATAGGAAACCATCTTATCTAAACCCTACTTCCTACAACTATGAGAATCATTCACTTGAGAATGATATGATCATACTTGTATAGAATATTCTTACTCAACTTGAGTAAACCTGCTTAACTATTTTCTTTATACCTAGGTATGAATAGTTCGAAGTCTAGCATGTATCAGTTTTATTGAGAAATGGAGTTCGGAGATAGTCAAAGATGATTAAGTCACAATGATGATTACCCCATTCTATGAATGAATAGGATGGAGTAGGACATGGCCTATAATAAGTACATGATTCATCAAGAAGGGATAATGAGAATCGTTAAGAGTTGTTAAAACCATGGTAATTATGGGGTAAATACCATACCCTCAGTTATCCATTCTAGAGGTGAATCATTATAGTATAGTATAGTGTAGAATTAGGAGATCATAAGCATAAATGGAAGCTACATTACTATTACTATGATGTGATCAACAACATGCAGGACCAACAGATGCCATGAGAAGTTTATCGTAATCAAGATGAAGGACTTTAGTTGTCATGCTACTTAGTCCTATATGGAACCAAGTTAGACAACAACTACTATAGGATCATTCTGTCTTGGTTTATTCCATTGCAGTAAGGCATGCAATTGGAGTAATTACCTGGGTAAAGAGTGGTTGTGTAGATTAGGATTACAAGGTACTATATACCTACTTGTAGTGTATAGCATTTAAGAGCCTTGGTACTTGAGATGTTTTACTCCAAGTACTTCTATTTCACGGACTTTTGATGCATGAGTAATAAATGCATTTGGGATTTATTGGATCTTATTTGGATCTTTGATTAACTAGATCTATAAATGAAGATTGAACTTGATGTGCAAATGCATGTGCAAACACTGAGTTCTATCTTGATGTTACTGGTCTAGAGGGTATAGGATTATAATGAGAGCGGTCTGAGTTGTCAGCAAATGGAAGCATCTACCAAAGCTCTGGAAGTCCTTGAAGTCAAGAAGGCAGAAATCAATAAATCCACTGATGGGAATGGACCACATTCCACATTTTGCTTGGATTTGGTGACATACTTCATCAACACATGGAGATATACAACAAGTGATGAGAAGGAGAACACATGAGTATTTATATCTTAGAAGGAAACATGTAGAAGTTAGATAAATAAACTCATAGAGTCATCCTGTAGAAGTTGAAACCCAAAGATATAGAAGGACCATAGGAAGTAACCAGTGGAATAGGTTATAGTCATTTATAGGAAAAAGTTAAAACTCGAGGAAACTCGAAGATATTTTCACTAAATAAGTGAGTCTAAATAAATGTACACTAGATTGTACAAGTTTCTTTGAGCAGTATTTCTCTTGAGACCATTAGATTGAACCAAATGGAGTCCTAAACATAGACAATATCCAGTCTACCGGAAGAATCTTATTGATTATTCATCACTCGGTGGATGTACCAAATGTTCTTTAGAAAGTTGTGAGAGATAGGAAACCATACCTATTCATCGGAGAACGAAACTTGGTATCCACTATGTGGCGGAAATACCACGTGTTCTTCGTGTGACCATTAGGAAGGCCTAGTAACAAAACAGAGTTGCTATAACGACAAGCAAAGTATTAGATCATAGTGCAAGACAGTGGAAGGTGAACAATCAAGACAAGAGGCTACACATGCCAAGGACAACACAAGAAAATAGTTGTGAAGATTCAACGGTCTACAGAAGTTCTCTCTACCATTTTTTACGTGAGAGAGGCTGAACTTCGGGACGAAGTTCTTGTTAAGGGGGAGATACTGTAACATCCCAGTGTTTGGGAAGTTATAAGGATCTAAATTTAATATGTGCATTTGCAAAGCATGCATCTAAAAATACGGGAAATTTTGGCGCGAAAGTTTAAACAAACCAAAGTGACCAATGTTTCACTTGACATGATGAAATAGGTCTAGTTCATCTAGTCAAGAGTACATTTGGAGTGATCTTTATACCATAGTATCTCTACAAACCAAATCATCTGATAAGGCAAACCATAGTTGGTTATGACCAACACTAACCCTCAACAACCTTAACCACAAGTCTATAAGTGACTTTGGATAGATCATTAGGTATCTAGAGATCAAACAGGGGTGAGTATCCAGATCATATAATTGATGATCATACTTTCACAAATGAGTAATGCATAATTGAACCATCTCATCGACAGAGATGTGATCTTGTATAAAACAACAACTCCCTAAGTTATCAATTCATTTCCACAACATCTCTATAAATCATCTCATAACTATCAGGTGAACCATGACAAGTAAATAACAAAGTTTCAATAGAACACAAGTGATACATACAAGTGTTAACTCAAAACCCACAAGTGGGAAATGATATAATAATTGTAATAACATATTTATCGAATATGTACATATCTTATCAACCATAAAAGAAGTACCTAAATGAAGAAATAGATCTTCCTAAACTACTGCTAAACCTTGATCATTACATATGATATTCCTAAACCTCTATATCTGCATTAAGAATGACAAAGGTTATAAAGAGAAAATATAAAGTGACAACAGGACACCTGAGAAAAACAACTATCAGTTATGACATAGGTCATTAAACCCCAATAACCTTCATATGATCATTGTCTCAACCATCTTATATAAGTGAGCATATGAAATCTCAACACATCAATGAACCATTTGATCAATTTACTATTAAGTCATCATTCCATAAGCATTTCACACCTCTACTCAAATTCAACAATTCCACAACTGAAGTATCTCTAGATACATGTAAGGAATAACAACAAGTTATAACCTCTATGAGAGGAAGTAAATTGGAAGCTAAGTAAACCAATCATGTATGTCATAAGAACATATCTTATGGGAAAAAAATAATAAGTATATTGAAGAAGAATAAAAGCTTAACTAAGTTTTAATCAAGATCTTTCTACTTTTTCTAGATTATCTTGTTTTCCAATCTTCTCTGAATCATTCTGCAGGAGAAGTAACTCACCAGAAATAAGGAATTACCACAGGAAGATCTTCAAGACGATTATTTAGAGTGTGCTAGAAGTGCTACTCTAATCTTCTATAAGAGTACTTGGAAACTCTTATAGCTTGATCTGATCTTATTAACTCCTCCTGAAATAGTGTGATACTCTAATGTTAGTGTTATATAGAAGTAGTTTGGTAACAAGTTTCTAGACCTTGTTAACAGATCACTTTTGTATACTCAAACAATTGAGTCTCATACACAAACAAACAGAAGGTGAGATAACTGGATACATCTCAGCCTATTGTATATGAGTAGTAATTTGGAGGCAAGACTAGCTACCTTGTTAACAAATTCTTCTTATATGCATAGGAAAAATTGATGTCATAAACTACATCTACATTCATTTTGCAATCAACCAAGATAAAGAATAACACTAAGGAAACAAGAAACCACAA
Source organism: Alopecurus myosuroides (assembly GCA_028641055.1). NCBI lineage: Eukaryota > Viridiplantae > Streptophyta > Magnoliopsida > Poales > Poaceae > Alopecurus > Alopecurus myosuroides. The sequence goes on from CM054062.1 coordinate 324,689,445, forward strand.
TATAATCATCTAAGTTAAATCTTTGCTTGGAGAAAATGGTTGTTTTCACCACAAGGGTGAGATAGTTGAAGATGGAATCCAAGAGTTGATCTTACTTGCAAGTGACAAAGGCAGTACCTGAAGACTAGTAGCAACTTGAGACAAGTACATCAGGCAACATAAGACCACAGGAAGCAACACTGCCTTAGTATGGGAGCTTAAGAATTATCCTGTGAACCATTAGGAAATATTAGAGAACCAATAACCTTTGTCAAGCTCATTAGAGATGAGAAACTCACAATAATATCGTTAATGGAAACAATGATCAAGTATGAAATAATAACAAGCCATTGCATCCACATGTCTTGCGATATGTGGAGGTTGATGGTAACAAGCCACTAAATTGTTTTCCATGTCCTTCTCATACATATAACAAAGAGGTAATAACAAAAAGTCAACCATACATAACCATGAAAATGATTACATGTTCAAATAACAATATTGGATAACCTCCATACTGGTTAACAAGGTGGAGAACAAACAGATAGATTGCAAAGCCACACATGTTTTCCACTTGATAAAGAACCTAATGTATCAAACATGAATTACACACAATATAAAGAAATGCCCACCAGAATTTATAAGAACCTCAAAGATGAAAATAACAAAGCCGTAAAAAGAAAACAAGTACATTACCTAATCAAAAGCATTTGGTATTGCATGGAATAAAATATCCTATTGGATGATTTTCATTATTGTATATAGAAACATTACTCAGTAGTGACATCAAGTTATTTTCTAAAAGGATTTGTATTCCATATGATCCACTTATAACACACCACTTGGGAACCTTATGTGTGTTGTGTGAATGTGATATTCATGCCTAAAATAAATTTTAAGACCTTTAATAAAGTTAATAGAGTGAAAATAATAAAACCACTTAATCTAGCACCCTAAATAAAAAAATACAAATATTTCTCAAATTCACAAAAACAAAACATGGTGAGATTGGAAATTTGATAAGGATTTCAAAAGTGATTTTTAATAATTTTAAGGTTACAATTTGGCCCTTAAAACAAATGATTTCTTTTCAGTTTATAAGACAGAAGGACCTCTAGGTAATTTGTAAAAAGATTCCAGGGGGTTTTCTATAAAGTTTTATTTCTTTTCTTCTTCCTTCATTCCGACCAGAATGCAGAGGCGGTCGTCGTCAAGTCATCGTCGTCGTGTCGCCTCCTAGCCGCTTCCCCGCGTGTGAATAAAGGCCAAAGACGCCGTGATTCTCTCCTCTACCTCCTTCCTCGCTCACATTCCCTCTCTATGTATGTTTCCGAAGAAAACCCTAACCCTAACCTCTCGGGCCGTCGGCCGTTGCCACTGTTTTCTGCCATCCCACGAGGAACCGGGCGCACCATCAGAACCGTTGTGATCTCCTCTTGCTCCTCGCTGAGTATCGCGAGCTTGGAAGCTTCGGAGCCGGAGAATTTCCCCGTTCCTTTCTGCTCTGTCTCTGGTCGACGCGGAAGCGCACCGTCGCTGTGGAGCTCGCCGTTCTCAACTACCATCACCAACACATTCCCGGTGAGCCCGTGCAAGTGTGGGTACTTTTTGTCATGAATTTCGTCAAGGGAATCATCGTGTCGCGGAGTCCGTATGCCGCCATTGTGCCCTTGCACGTCGGCGAGCCGCCGGTGACTGCCTAGCGACTCGTTGTGTGCTCCTCTACCGAGTGGAAGGATTGAATTGAGAAACATTGCAGTGAATTCACGGATTGCAACGCATTTGTGAGGATAGAGCTCTGGTGACGTCATCTGTGACGTCATCATGATGTCATGGGACGATTTCTTCTATTTTTCTTTTAATTTTGATTTAAAAACCATATATGACAGGTGGGACCCACCGGTCAATTTAAACAAAATAGAAATTCAAATAAACTTAATAAATCAATAACTATTAAAATACTTATAAAAAATATGAAAAAATATGGAAATGGTTAGAAAAATATAATCTAAATGTTTATCAACTTTTCAAAAATGTTTAATAAAATTCAAAAATAAATGTTTTCTTTAATTAAATTAAATCATTTAAAATTGAGGAAAATAAAAAAATAATTCATAAAATCATAAAAATACAAATTATATACCAAAATGCTCCAAATGACATATGCAAATCATCTATGATGTTTTCAAAGTAATTTGACCAAGTTTTCATGTTTACAATATTTTGCCTAGTCATTTAATTCATTTAAAATTAATTAATTAATAACTTATTTAAATATTTTCAGATTGCATTGAATGTTATATTAAATTAAAGAGAAAAGCATTTCCAAATCAAATATGTTAAACATAAAACATTTTGTTCAACTTATAAACTTATTTCTAAAAGTATAATGGAATTCTATAATATTCTATTAAAACCAGAAATAACTGCCACAACATTATTTTTCTTATTAATAAAACCCTCATGTTTTCACATTTACAAAACCTATCATCACAAGTTAATAACAGGTATTGTGATGATAAAGTCAGTTGTATTAGTTCATCGTTTTGAAATAAACACTTTGTCATTAGCTCTACACCTTTGAGCATAAAATAAAATGTGTTTATTATCTTTCCAAGAGTTGTTTTCCATGTATTATCATCTTATTGCCTAACCATAAGTTGTCTAATCTATAACTACTAATAAAAGCATTAAGGTTTCTTGCGAAATTTTTGTCCAACATAAAAGGACAGTTTTACCCTCCCACCAAAACACATATTACTGCACTTTTGCCACAAAGCGGTTAACCCCTCAAAACATCAAATATGAACATGTGGTCGTCCCCGCACACCACGGCAACCAAACGCTCGAGCGCCCCCCTCCAGCGGTGGTGACGATCTTTGCCATCCGAGCGCTCTCCTCCTTATTTTCTCTCTCTCCGACATCACCCTCTGCGGCGCCTCCCTTCGTTGCTCCGATCCAGTCTCTCTATTCCAAAGAAAAAAAGCATTGCTGCCTGCCCGCCTCTGCTTCTTCCTGCACAACAACGAACGACGACCGATTCAGTCAACCGAGTCCATGGAGCGGATCTGTTTCGCCAGCTTGTCGGTGATGTGGCGAAGGAGCTCCTACCGTCTGTCACGAACACCTTCTTGAGCTGCACCGTCGATTCGCTGCTACGCTGGTGAGATCGGCCTCACAACAACAAAAATGAGCGCCTCCAGATCTTGGACTGAGCATCGAGCACCTCCCATTGTCGATCCGATCTTGTATGACGCCGCCTCCATCCCGCATCGACGGCGTCCACAACGAGCCCTCCAGCCCGATTGCCCTTGCACCTTTGTCTTCTCTCCCCAGGAACAAATGAGGTCCACGGAGCAGAGGGAAGGTTCTCACCAGAAGGGACAAAGGCCATGGAGATGTTCGTGCTCAGGTCCCGCGACTACCCTCCCCTGCACGTTGCCCTGCTTGGCGCGGCCTGTTCTACTTCGACCCAGCCTCGGCTTCTTTAGCCACACGCTGAGGTCCGGCGGCTACCCTCCCCTGCCACAAAACTCCCATGCACGTCGCCCAGCTTGGGACGGGCCGGTCCATTGTCGCCGTTGCCTTCGCACGCCTATGCTCGATTGGAACTTTGGAAGGATGGGAATGCTCATGCGGGGCGCTGCCCGTCGCGGCAGTTCTTTGTCTGCTCTCCTACTTCCAGATTTGGTACAAAAACCCGGATTTACTCATTTACATATCGTATGAAGAACCAAGGATCTAGGAATTCGATACTGCTGCTATTCTTTGCCTAAGATTACAATCGTGCGTGGTATACTTTCATTCAGAAGTAAAATACCAATTTTTATTCGGTTAGATCCACTGTCAATTGGTTGATAATTTGATTATATTAGCATATTTCTAAATGAAAGGCTGTGTAGTACTACATATTCATGGGCACGCCAGGCTTCGGATCATCAGCACGTGAAGGGGAAAATACTCTGCAGCTTTTACTTTAATCTTGCATAAAGCTACGAGAATAGAGATAATTGAGTAGCAGGTGCACCCGCACATGTAGGCATATATCAGTTTATTTTGTTGGTGTCTCATCTTTGAAGATAGAGCTGAAAGAAGCAAATATTGATTGTCAAACTTAACTAATGTGAACGCATTGGGCAAACAAACAAAACTGAAGATTTCTGGAGTGGTCATGGATGACATATCAGGTGAAAATGAACTTAGAGATATTTGGTTATCAATTTGATTTGGATATTTGCTCCCGATTTCTAGATTGTTCATGGGTGTTGAAGCCGGATCGAGAAGCTTGCGCTAATGTTATCATATATGTGCTTCCAGATGTTGTATATGGAATATATATGTTCATAGGATATGTATATATCTATTTCATTCTCTCGGACATAATTTTTTTTCTCCCCGTTGCAACGCACGGGCACGTTTGCTAGTTATAACTTAAACATGATAACACGTATTTGTTATATAAAAGTGAAACACACATAAGTCTAAAAGGAATAACCACATTACCGCAAGTAATGAAACAACTCACCTAAAACTTATGTGATTAAGTTATAGTATCAAACGTAGCTTACACTTGTAAGCTGGGGTGTTTTCCAGGGTATTTCCCGATGCATCTCATTACTATGCATGTATCATCTTGCCATTGTTTTCTGTAGTCCTTAGCAGGACTAGTTTGCTATCTTTCTGATGTCGGGATTTTCTACACGACCCTTGAACCCGAAGAAATGGATTATTATTGTCATTGTTTCTATCTCACGCAAGTTCATCACTTGCTCATATCCTTTGCAGTAATTCATAACGAACTATTTGCAGAAAACCCTATCGTATTACCACCTATGCTCAAAAGAATGCATGATCCTATTTTTATAATAACATGACTAATTGAATGACTACCCGAGTGGTAGTGTTCTGTTTGGTGGGCGGATGGGACCATGGTAAGATGAATAGGTCAAAGGAAGGTTCCATCTGCATGGGAAAGTATTACCTAGGATTTAACAACAACTGACTTCAGGATTCTTGCGCCGTAAATACCGCATTAACCATGGGTATTCTATGGGGGGAGTAAGTCAGATGTGATCTTCTCTCGTTCGCATGTCAACGGGCTGCCAGAGACGTACGCTGTAGGTCTTGCGAGACTACATGCACATGGGTGGGATCCCTTAATTCCCACGGACTCTGGGGTCTATGATGGTTTGCCAGGTGCGCCTAGATATCCATCGTGAGGGGTGGAATCAGGGGTTCAACCTTCTTGTAGAAATGGGTGGGCATGCGTTGTGCGGAGAAGCATGGTTTGGCTTGGACCAACAACCGGGCCCCACACCTGAGTGGGCGTGGACAGGATCTCGAGCCTGTTTGTGCAACATGGTCTTGGTCGCCCATATGTAAAGTAACGCACATCTGCAGAGTGTAAAAGGATGTGTCATGTTACCCCATGTTCCGGGAAGGAGCTGCGAACGCCGCTGGAAAGGCAACTCCATGATGTTCTAGTCTTGTGAAGATCTGTCGGGCATAGTTTTCATAATTAAAAGCAACCTCTTGTAGAAAGATTTACAAAAACCTTGCATTAGCTTATGACTCTTTCAAGGCTAAAGCTGTAGTTAGTGCATCAAACCACCCACTATATATATCATTAACTTGCTGAGTAACGCTCGTTACCCATTCGTTCCCGTTTGACCCCCTGCTTAGAGTTGAAGCCTGATGGAAGTCGTCATCGTGAACCATCGCTATATCATGAAGCTAGGTGGAGTCATATATTACTTAGACAGGAAAGCATCGTCATCAACAACGATGGAGGAGGAGAAGCTATCAAGGTGTAGGTGGAGATCATTCTTGGAATTAGCTGTTATAAGCCATAGATAAGGGCTGACATCAGCCATCGTAGATTAAGTTCTGAGCTAGAGTAATTCTCCGGCTTGGATCTTCGAATGACTTCTTCTGATGTTTCATTTGCATGAGATCTTCTTGATACATCAATGAGATTCTCAAGATTATGTAATGAAGTTTGTATCCTATAATTTTGCCCGGACCTGCTATGTTTCTATTGTACTACTCTGAGGGATGTAATATTCACGGATCAGTCCTTCTGTGAGTATTATGTCATCGACTTGCGCACTACACATGAAGTGGTGTGCTGGGTCACCACACCATCGAAACCCGGCTTTCACCGGCTGACTACCAAACCTACTGGGTCCACCACGAAGGACCTCCGAGACAGCCGGAGACCATCCCCAGACTTGCGTCTTGCTGGGATCGTACCCATGCCGCCACACCATAGGGCAGCAGCCCAATAGCTTACACCGCGGCCCTAGGGAGCCAATCTATCATAAAGGAAACCCTCTAGAACAATCCAGCACCGCCGTTCCATCTAGAAGACGTCTCACCCTCCCCTCCCCGTCGAATCCAGATCGGACCTAATCGGCACCACCTTGTGCTGACGATTCCCACACCCGCAGCCCGCACAACGCCGCCGTCGGGTGACCAACCGCCGGCCGTCGTAGAACATATGGTGAGCCGCTCCCACATGAGCCAGGGTAGCCCATGTCCGCCGCCGACCCACGAGAGGGAGGAGAAACCCCATTGTCGGCGACACCAACATGGACATTGCCCAGCGGTGACGGGGGAGATGGGGTGGAAATTAGGGTTGTGTCCGCTAGGGTTAGTCCCACCCGAGTCGCCCACGCAGGGGCCGACGCGGATGTTTTCGTGCCCACGATTCAGAATGAAGCACGTGAATCATGATACAAATATAAGGGCTGAAAAATGCTCGAGAATAAAGCTTTTCTGGTGACGGTGTGCCATGAATGCATATACTTAGAAACTCATGTAAAAAGCTACCTTTCAGAACGAACCAACCTGTGGTTGGATGGTTGGGAGGGTGGTTGTACTTCTAGTCCACCAGAGTTCGGACCCTAGATTTGACATATGTGAGTCGCATATATGCGGAATATTCTTTCAAGTGGGAGGCGACGTTCCAGTCGACAACGAGGCGCCTGTAATGAATTTGTCAATCTCAAGATTGACCCGCCTGATCAGGCTGTCGGAGGTGCTTATAGGGGTAGGGTGTACGTGTATGTGTTCGTAGGGTGAGTGTAAGCGCGTGCTTGTGAGCCCTTACGTTTGTACCACCGTGTTTCTAATAAACAAGCTACCTTTCGGGCTAAACTTGGGTAAATATCGAATGCAGCATCTTTAGTAAATAGCCACCACACGATCATTGACAGTTGTGTTTCGTCGTTTCCATCCAAACTGCTCCCCATCCGTCACAGGAAACATTATTGGTCCTCTTTAATCGCAATGTTGACAAGGTGACAATAATTGGTACGAAGGATTGCAATGACAGGAGGCACTTTTTATCTTTTTGCATGTGCATGTGTATGTTTGGGAGATGAAATTGTTCTAGCGACTTTTATTTGTATTTATTACCATTCCCGTGATTCTCAGCTTACAGTTCCATTAGCTGCATGATCCGTTGTTCAGAGCGTCGGCATTGGCGATTTGGCGTGGGCGTGTCCAGGACAAAGCAGAAGAAGTCCAGGACAAAATTAAACCTATTATTACAGTTGCCAAGTATTGGCGTCGTACGACGATAGCTGTGGTGTCACAGGACTTGTACCCCATTGTTAGCAACAAGACAAGACACATGCATCCTATGCTCCTAGCTGACCTGTACTCAGGTCCCTAGTGGCTGGTGATCAGCGGCAGAGCTATATCGAGTGAGTGACCGCTGATTCGTCCCGGGCATGGTGTGGGCCCCTAGAAAGCAATGCCAAAGTAGGGGCCTGGGAGTTGAACAAAGATCCCAAGGAGAAATGCCAACGAATTTGTACGCAATGATCAATCTGTTAAACATAGCCAAACTAATTAGGAGTAGTACTCCAATTAGCTATATATGTTTCTTCAATTTGTCATTTTCGTTGCAGCCACAGCGTCCTGGCGGGGGAAAGCAACGCAGCACAGAGCGGTGATACTAGTCGATCGATGCCGGCAGAGCACCTTTTTTGTCCTCTGCTAACTGTCCATACGAAAACAGAAGGTGTCATGATGCATCAGAGAGCAACAACAACCAATAATCGACACCCTTGTGCATCTCGATCCACACAACACACAAGTGGACCTCTGTTGCGTGTCTTGGCACAACTCAAAGCTAGGCCAAGTATTTCTACTTGATCGTCAACTCACCATTAAATACCTCGTCCTTTAAACAATCAATTGGCTACTTGTGTGTTCCAGGTAGATCGAATTTCACTATCCCTTTTCTATCTCATATCTCTGCTGGTTTTGATTTGGCTTGGTTTTGTCTCCCTCGTCGTGGTAGATCGCGGGGGGGGGGGGGGGGGGGGGGGGGGGGGGTCATTTTGGTAGGTCTCAATAGGGCAACTCTGCATGTCAATAAAGTGGAGACGGGTGTTTTCTCTGTTAACTCTTTTATTAAAAATAAGGCGGATGGTTTTGAGTGGATATTGATTCCTGTCGGGCTGCCCATGACTCTCAAAAGCCTTATTTTTTTGCCGATATGGTACCCATGTGTGTGTCTGAGACTCTCCCTATGTTGATAGGGGGTGATTTCAATATTATTAGAAAACGAGAAGAAAGGAATAATGAAATGTTCGAAAAAAAATGAATAATGACAATTTTAATGCAAGATGACCTTTTATGTTTAATGTTATTATTGAGACCTTTGACTTGAATGAAATTAAGCTCTCGGGTAGACAATATACTTGGGCTAATCATTTAAAAACACCTACATTCGCAAAGTTGGATCGTGTTCTCAATAGTGTGGAATGGGAACAAAAAATTTCGTTAGTGACGGTGCGTGCATTGACTTGTTCGGGGTAGGATCATACACCATTGCTAATCGATTCAGGTGTGCAGGCTCATATTGGTAGCAATCCCCGTTTCTCATTTGAGCTATCTTGGATTAGGCAAGATGGTTCTTTTGAGATGGTGCAATCTGAATGGGAGAGCATATCCGATGGTGATACTCGTATTGAAAGATGGCAAAAAAAAACTAAGAGATGTAAGACGCTATCTAAAAGGTTGGGCGAAAAACCAGGGTGGAATTTACAAGAAAGAGAAATTAAGACTCTCGTTGATTATTGATAATCTCGATGTAAAAGTTGTAACTTCTCCTTTGTCGGTGGCAGAGAGGGCTGCCCTCACAGAGGCTAATGAGAAGCTAACTAAACTTAGGCGGGACGAGGAGACCAAATGGGCTCAACATGCAAAAATTAAGTACATACAGGAGGTTGGAAATAATACGAAGTATTTTCATCTTATTGCTAATGGTAAACATAGAAAAAAAAAGATCTTTCAGCTAGAACAAGATGAAGAAACCATTGTAGGTGAAGAGAACCTTAAGGTTTATATTTCTGAATATTATAAGAAATTGTTTGGATTACCGGATCATTTAATATTTCTTTGATCGAGAATATAAGAGACGATATACCGCAGCTATCCCAGGAGGAAAGCGCTATTCTTATTGCAGACTTTCAAGAGAAAGAGGTATATGGTGCGATTTTCCAAATGGAGCATCCCAGGAGGAAATCGCTATTCTTATTGCAGAATTTCAAGAGAAAGAGGTATATGGTGCGATTTTCCAAATGGAGCATAATAAGGCTCCGGGGCCCGATGGTTTCCCCGCGGAGTTTTACCAAACATTCTTGAGTGTCATCAAGGATGATCTCTTGGCTTTGTTTGTTCAGCTGCAAAATTGTGACTTGCCTCTGTTCAAACATAACTTTGGGGTAATTACTTTACTTCCAAAGAAATAAAATATGGTTCAAATTCAGCAATATAGTCCTATTTTTCTTCTCAACGTTGGTTTTAATTTTTTTTACTAAAGTCGCCACAAATCGCATTACTGGGATGGCTGATAAGGTGATCAGGCCTTCACAGTCCGCGTTTATGCCAGGAAGACATATACTCAAAGGGGTGGTTGTCTTGCATGACACTATCCATAAACTTCATAGGAAGAACATGGATGGTGTGATCTTTAAGATCGACTTTGAGAAGGCGTATGACAAAGTTGAATGGCCATTCTTGCAACAAGCGTTACGGATGAAAGATTTTCCACCTAAATGGTTTGAATGGATCACAACGTTTGTTCAGGGAGGTAGTGTTGGGGTAAAAGTGAATATGACATTCGTCATTATTTTCAGACAAGAAAAGGGCTCAGACAGGGTGATCTATTATCTCCCATGCTCTTCAATATAGTGGCTAATATGTTAGATATTCTTATTGCTCGAGCAAAGAAGGATGGATAGGTGGGTGCACTTATCCCTCATTTGGTTGAGGCCGGGGTATCCATTCTGCAATATGCCGATGATACAATCCTATTTATGGAGCATAATTTGGAGAAAGCAGTAAATATGAAATTAATCTTATGTTTGATTGAGCAGTTGTCTGGGCTGAAAAGAAACTTTCATAAAAGTGAGATTTATTGTTTTGGGAAAGCCAAGGATGATGAACAACGGTATAAAAGCATATTTGGTTGTGAGTCAGGGTCTTTCCCCCTTTAGGTACCTTGGTGTACCTATCCATTATAGAAAGTTGTGTATTTCAGAATGACATTCGGTGGAAAGTTGTTTTGAGAGCAAATTAGGATGTTGGAGAGGAAAGTTATTATCCTATGGGGTAATGATTGTTCATATCAACTCGGTTCTCACAATTTTACCGATGTTTATGCTTTATTTTTTAGAGATACCCAAAGGGGTTAAAAAGCACTTGGACTTTTATAGATCTCGTTTCTTTTGGCAAAGTGACGAGAATAAGGGAAAATATCGGGTAACTAAATGGAACATTGTGTGCAGACCAGAAGACCAGGCTGGTCTAGGGATTGAAGTGCTTGGTATAAACAATAAGTGTTTATTAACCAAATGGATTTTTCAATTTCTCAATGAAGAAGGGATGTGGCAAGAGTTGCTACAAAATAAATACTTGCAGAACAAAACGTTGGCACAAGTGCAGGAAAAGCCAACGGATTCTCCATTTTGGAAGGGGCTCATGCGAGTTAAAGATATTTTATTCAATAATCTCTTCTTTTAAATTGGTGATGGTGAGAGCACTAGATTTTGGCAGGACGTCTGGCTAGGGGAACTCTCCTTTATCGACTCAATATGCATCCTTGTATAGCATTGTAAATAATAAAAATGTGCTGGTGTCAAGTGTTTTCTCCCAAAGACCGCTTAATATCATCTTTATAAGGAACTTAACCAGTAATAAGTGGGATGTTTGGCTTCATCTTTGTGAGAGATTGGCTGGTGTTCAGATTCCGCAGAGCCGGATAAGTTTTGTTTGGAAACTTACTGACTCGGGCATATTTACAGTTAAATCGATGTATGAGGACTGTACGAACGGTCACACGAGATTTTGCGTCAATATATTTGGAAGTTGAAAATGCCACTTAAGGTAAAAAAAAATCATGTGGTTTCTTCATTAAAATAAATGTACTTACAAAAGATAATTTGGTGAAAAGAAAATGACAAGGTAATACAAAATGTTGTTTCTGTGACTCAGTGGAGTCCACAGAACATTTATTCTTATCATGTCCTTTTGCTAAGATGGTGTGGCGGGTGGTTTACTTCGCATATAATATTCCACCTCCAACCAATATAACGAATATGTTCGGGAATTGGCTGAATGGGATAGACAAAAAAAACTATGGCTAGAATCCGCATTGGGGTGTGTGCTTTTTGTTGGTAGATTTGGAATTGTCGTAATAATTTGGTGTTTAACAAATCAAGAGTTTCAAATTTTTTGCAGGTTCTTCACATGGTTGCGCATTGGATTATGTTGTGGGCTTATCTTCTCCCACAGGATCAGCAGGGACTTATGGCTATTGGGTGCACGAGGCTGCTGATGTTCGCTCAGGATACCTTCAGCCGAGCTGGGTGGCATAATGTTAATCGACTACATCATATTTAGTCCCTCGTCTTTTGCTTTTTTCGGTGGTTGATTCATGTATCGACCCTTGTGGATCCATGTTATGTCACGGCGGTAAACTTTTATGTACCGTTTTGATCTTCGAGTTTTTACAATAAAGACCGTGTGCATCTATTGATGCAGAGGCTGGGGTTTTACCCCGTTTTGAAAGAAAAACTTGTGTGTTTCAGGTCGATCTGAAAAGGACAGACGATTGAGGCTACGCGAGGTATAATGTTGGTCGTACCACCTGGTGTCGTGGGATCTAAAGTAGATCTCTCGCGTACACACCCTATAGGATTAACAAGTACTCCACGTCGTTAGTGGTGGTTCGCTGCATATGTTGTAATCCGTGATCCAAAGTTTCGCTAGTAAATATCTCCCTAGAAGACATATGATCGTTTCACTGTGTCTGTATTGATCGCAAGGGGGTGATACATCTACACCAGCGTGGCACACGAAGTGCGTGGGTTCCTATAGAACCAGACTATCCCGAAGACTAGGTAAGTAGAGTTGACAATATACGCGTTACAGGGAAAGGATCCTATGTATTCCGACAGACCCCGTAGCTGGAACGGTGCCAGCAGCGGCGTTTAGACTAGATCGGAAGTCTTCGAAGACGGAGGTAGGCAGCACCTTGGTGAAAATATCGGCATATTGGGAGCTCGTTGGGACGTGCAGGACACGAGGCTCGCCGAGAGCGACACGGTCACGAAAAAAGTGCAAGTAATCTCCACGAGTTTGGTCCTTTGGTGTTGCACCGGGTTCGTGGCAACGTAGGTGGCGGAGACGTTGTCACAGTAGACAACGGTTTCCAAACTCTGTCCTGCAAGGAAAAATAAATAAATGAGTTATTCATTACTTGATATCTCAAGAAATCATCAGAAGAGAATGATATAACGTGAGAATGATTGAAATTACCTCTGGAGCATGTCCTGCATGCTGCGGAACTCTTCCATGTTTCTCGTTAATGGGTCGAAGACTTCAACTCTTCCCTTATCAATTTTAATGTCTATCAGAATCCAGTGGAAGCTGCACATGTTCATATATATGCCAGTAACTCATGAATTACACTTAACATCGAGTGAGAAAATGTGAATGGACACAACAGAGTAAGACTTTCACCCGAAGTTGTAAGGAAACAGTATGTGGTCACAGAAATTTTGCTCCGTTAGAAACCTTAGAATGTGTCCCGCCGTCTCGTCCGTAAAGTTCTATAGCGTCTTTATATGTACTTTATTAGGGTCAATGAACCCAACATTAGAGATACTCCTTTTTTACATACCAGGATCTTCATTCTGCATAATAGAGTATAATAGGATATAATGAGTACAATTACATGCAATGAACTGAACAATTGAAAGAACTGAACAACTTATATATATGCAATGAATTCAACAACTTACAGACAATAGCAACTCATGAGAGATTTGTCGAGGGCTTCAAAATTGTACAACTGGAAGAGTTCTTTAAATTCGACATGGATCTCGTCGGGTCGGAAGTAGTACTCCTGTGGGACTTTCTCCATGATCATTTTTCAGTTGGCTCTCAAGTACCATTCATGCAAATTACGCATATGTGTTGGCAGTTGTTGCAACTTCTCTTTGCTTACGAAAGGCTCCCCTGGAACATATGTAGGCTTAGGCTCTACGACAGCCTCGTGTAACTTGTCGTCTTGGGAACCAAGCAAGTCAGCAACACTCACACCCATATTGGCCGCCCACTTTGCAGCTTCTTCCATATTTATTTGCACACCCCTATCGGATAACACAAAGAGGGGTGGGATCGATTGTTTGGCCTGTTGTCCGAGTTGTGGAACGTATGATCTTTTCCCGCTTGCACTTTTACTTGATTTGCTCCCGCTTGCACTTCCATTTTCTTTGCTCTTCCTCACTTCCTTCTGAAGAGTGTTTAGATAGTCATTTGGCTTATGGTGGAAGTCATATAGAGATTTTGTGGTCACAAAACCAAGTCCATTGTTTTTCTGCTTCTCGGTGTTTACCAGGTGGGGCTCAAGTTTCTTTTTTTTGCAACTGCGCATATTTATGGGCCTTTGCGATTGCAGCATTTTGATCGCCAGTTAGATCGTAAGGTCCGATGGGAAGATTCAAATGAGGTACCTTTGGGAGGGGTGACTGTTTTCTCTTTGGGCTCCGTAGGGTCGAACTCATCGACGGAGCGTTTTCGGCACACTTCCGCTTAGTTTCCTTAGCATGCGGAGGCGGCAGCGGCGGAGATCGGGATGGACTCACGCTGTCATGGGAGTAGTCATGGGGTGGGCTTCTTGGAGGTGATGTCGGTGTAGATGACCTGCGACGACTCAGAGGCTGTATTGTCCTTGGTGCCAAGCGTGGAAGCCTGATGTAGTTCTTGTCCCATAGAATGATGCCACCCACTACTTCTCTGAGTGTCCTCTCATCTTCGGTCCAGGGATGTCAAGCTCGATATTATGAAACCCCGTTACGATTTCATCCACCCCAAATTTAGCATAGCCAGCTAGAATCTCACGGACATGCCATCGTGCGTCAGGTGGACAAGGTAAAGCACATCCAACCGCCACCGTCATGGATATGTTCTTCAGTTTCTCATGGAGCTCACAAGATATTGAATCGTTGATTCCATCCACGGGGTAGCCGGGACCGCCCTCTATACTCCGTGCATCTTCAGTCGGAACCTCCGAGTCAGCCACGCTGCTTTTCCGTTGAGATGGGTCAGCAGTAATATCTAGTGCAGGATCTTGCTGGCGCACTGCTCCTACAAGTTCGTCAATCTGCTGCTGGTGGTGGTTAATTCTGTCAACCAACTGGTTCAACCGGTCTCCCACCTCCTCCTGTTGTTGCTGCTTTGCTCTTGCTCGGCTTCTTTAAGTTTCTATGTCTTTGGCAAATGCAAGCCACCACGGAGTCTTGCCAAGGCCTCGTGCTCGTCCTCTGTGATCCTCATTCCTGACGACCAGTGTCAACAAGTCTTTGTCTCTATTGGGATGGAACTTTAACTTGTCCTCTTTAATTTCTTGCACCATTCTAATCCAATTTTTCCTGGGTACCCTAATCCCGTCACTACAAACAAGATCCCTGTTATTTCGTCGTATGAACCCCCATGCACAAGGAACCAATTTCTTGCCCTCAATTCTCATTATTCGCGCATCCATTCTGAGGTGATCCCTTTATCAAGCATCTCTTGCTCTTTTTTATCCCACTTTGGCATGGCAGTCTCGTAGCCCCCTGGACCCAAGTTATGGGGACATTTTTTTCTTCTCAGCATTTTTCTTGTTCTTTTTGGACAGGGCCTTGGCATCTTCTAACTCCTTCTACTTTTTAAATGCATTCCAGTGATTCGCCTGTTTCACTAGATAGCCTTTGAATATTTTAGCAGTATTTTTCTTCTCATAGTCTTGCCATAATATTTTCCTCCACACCCGGAATAGTTCGGCCATCTTCTTAAGAGCCTTCTTCTTGACTTTATCCCTCAATTTTGTAGTGTCGTCAGGATCCTCACATTCTGGCATGGTGAAATGTGACATGAGGTCATTCCAAAGACCCTCTTTGTACCTGTCGGCGACATAGTCACTATCGTTGGCCCCTTTGCGCTTATTCCACTCTCGAATGGTGATCAGGCCGTTATCCCTAACCAGAACTCCGCATTGTTTTCTGAATACATCGGCAGCCTTCTTGGGTTCCTTCGGTTCGCCCATAGAGGCTATGACCTCAAATGTATAATGCATAGATGCGGCCAACCTTTTGGTAGGGCCTCGTTTGGAAGATTTGCCGGATGTGGAGGCCTAAGAGAGGAAACACTCGTCAATTTATATATATACAACTGAAGTGTAATGCATCTACTGATCGCCAAACTTCATATATATACCTCGCCGGAATTTGTTAAGGTTCCACCGGCTTCTCCATCATCATAGCTATCGCCTTCTCCATCATCGGAGTCGTCGGCTCCATCCTCTCGGTCCACCTCCATTCCATCCCCGGAGGGGTTCAGATACGACGAGGGAGATTCGACTCGATCAACATCCGGGACGGCGTGGATAATATGCTCGAGAATTTCTTCCTGCGCTAGGTCTCTACGGATTGGACTAGGTGGATCCATAGTTTCTGCAAAATTCACACAATATTAGAGTCATATAGTTTATCCTTGATGTCCAAATAATTATGATGCTAATCTAAGGAAAATATTACTAAATTTAAAAATACTAATATCAACCTAAACAACTATGATAACTCTAATATAAAAATATCATCCTAAACAAATATGGTAACTCTAGGTCTCTGCGGATTGGATAACTCTAGTACTACTAATATAAAAATACTACTGAATATTTAAAAAATCACGTTACACTCAAATCACCCTAAAAAATATCAATCTAAACAAATATAAAAAGATCTGAATAGGGATCTTGTTTATTTCTTACCTCTAATTTCTCTTCTTTCTTACCTTTCTGAGTTTTGAAGTCTTCTCTCTTACCTATCTTTCAAAAGTTAGGATTCGATGTGGGTGGACGTTCTCTTGGCCTTTTAACCTAATAGGTTCGACCTTCAGAAGATTCGGAAGAACATCAATTACACAAAAATTGATAAGATTGCATTGATTACATCTAATTTTATAAAATTTCATCGGTTACATCTAACTTTATAAAATTGCATCAATTACACAAAAAATTATAAAATTGCATCAACTACATCTAATTTTATAAAAGTTCATCTAATTAACTAAAATTTGAAAAAAATTTACTAAAATTTCATCTAATTAACAAAAATTTGAACTATCAGAGTGTTGGAACGCGTAGAGATAAAAAAAACATTTTCCTACGCGGTACTTCCAAGATCTAGCCGAGGTAGAAGGCCACGAGTATTACCACTAGACGCGCAGGTGCGGATTATCGATGCAGCGCGTCGGGGAAGTGTAGTCCCACGATCCGATCCAGCCGATTCAATCCCGTGATCGTCGAAGTGCTGAACGTACAACACCTCTGCCGGTATCCACACGTACGAGGAGGAGCTCCGACGGCGGACTGCTAGGTCCGGTGCGACAGCTGGATTGAGTGGGGCTAGGGTTCCCAACGCATGGGAGTGGACTAACGTGCCCGCTGGGCAACCTGCGCCCCTCTTTATATAGCGAATGGTAGTGGGCTTCACAACACTTGTGGCCCATTCCCTCTGTGAGTCCAACTCACAAACTCAGTCCATTTCCGGTTCGGGTCTAACCCGACCAATACATTTGCTCTCGCTCTTAAGTGTGCGACCCTGCGGGCTCATGGCGACTTGGACACGGTTGGAGTCTGACTCTCAATCGATCAATCGGTAGCGGCTCCTAGCAGAACGTGCCGACTCCCAAGTCCCATTGAATCATGACGACATACCTTTCAATGTGATATTCATCTTAGTCCCTTTTGCCTCATGATATACCTTGTCGAACTATAGGCGATTTATCGGCATCCCTTAAGTAGTTCGACTCGCTTCTCGATCCATGATATGTGATTCATCGGACTAACTCTTAGTCAACAGACACAGTTAACACTTAACTGAGTGGCGCATGGCCATGCTTCCTGAATCATATCACTCGAGAGGGCCCAGAGAATATATCTCCATTCGAAGGGGCAAAATCCCATCTTGATTATCCACATCACGCAGCTTGCTTCTCATTCGACCCGAACTCTACCTTTATAGCTGCCTTGTCACAAAACAACATTTGACAGAACCTAAGTCGGTGATCCACAACTCGGATTGTGCGACAACCTCAGGTCTAAGGATTACATTGATTGAGACATGCAAATGACGACTTACTCGTTGCATCTCAATATGGGTCAGTCCGACTTGCTAAACTCTTTAGCCAAATCTGTGAACGTTGGAATGGCATCACCATGCCCATGACAAGTGGAACCGTGTCATCAGCCAACACTCACATTAGTCTACGGTGTGTGTCCAGCACAACCTTAATGACCAAGGACAATTAGTATGAACAACATGAATACATAGTTCCACAATCGAATCACATATTCAATGACATATATCAGATGTTCAAACCAAAGGACAACTTAATAACTTTATGAATACATTGGGAATAACATCATACATGATTGCCTCTAGGGCATATTCCCAACACAGAGCGCACTATTAGGTATACCCCAGACCGGTCACTTTTATTTTTTATTTTTAATTAAAATAGAATTGATGTAAAACTTCAAAAATTCATAACTTATGTTCTGTAATTTCAAACTAGATTATCTTGGAATCTTTAAAATCATCATAATGTGTAGATTAATCTAGGCCAACAATATTTTAATTCTGTAACGTGCACTCACATGTTATTTGTAGATCTATTTAAATCACTATTTCAGGCATATCTTTTAGTCTAGAAATCCTTTTAGGTTGAATCCAAATTCTATGGTTCTGTTTTGATGTCCCCTAACCACAAGACACAAAATAATTTCAATAAGAAACTATTTGTCAGCAATAACAATAGATTTTCACTTATACCCCGTATTTGACCACTATTAATGTTTAATTTTGTTTTACTATTTATAAAGTGTAGCTAGGGGTTTAATTTTTAGAAACTCTCGGTGTATCTCTGATGAAATAGGTAGTTGTGTACAAAAAACGTTTTTTTTCAAAAAATCATGAGCAAATTATAAGACATCTATAGTTCAAATTTGACCCCTTTCCAGCGGAATTGACAGAAACTTGTGTTTTCCGAAAGAGGTGGATGGAAACCTTTTCATAGTAAAATTTTTGTTATTCGTGCATATAACCTGGTCTAGTATTTTCAAAAAATGCAGCTCCCAAGTTTTGGATCATATTTGGGGTCGGTCCTTCACAAAAAAACCCATTTTTTCACACCCGGAAAATAGAAAATGGTATTTTTATTCAGTGAAAAGGAAAATTTCTCCGTCAACATTGTCCGTACTTCCAAGATGCATGTTTGCGTGGAATATGGGCACATTTCAACAAACTATGTCATGAATCTGGCTATAACCTCCGTCATTTGGCCCGAAACCCTAGAATCTTCGGAGGAGATAGCTCATTTCTGTGAACACCTTTTCAACCCAACTACCGTATTCCAAGTTTTATTATTTTTGGTGGATAGTAGGACATACATAATGACACTACGCGAAGGTCTTGCATCATTTTGAGTTTATTTTGAATTTTCTGGAATTTTCTATGTCTGTTTTCAAGAAAAAGTCAATACGGCGGTCAAGACCGTTCGTAGCTAGGGATTGAATATTGAGAAACTCTTAATGTATATCTGATGAAGTAGGCACTTGTAGTTCAAATTTGACTCGTTTCCAACTAAAATGGCAGAAACTTGTGTTTCTCAAATGTAACACCCGGGGTTTTTCCCCCCAGATAGTTTTGGTTGTTTCTTTCAACATGACATTGCATCATGCATCAGGCATTGCATCACCTTTCAAACTCAACTTCAAAATTCAAACACCAACAAAATTCTCAAAAATTCCAAAACAAAAGTTCCCACACTTGGGCATTTTGAATGACAAGTGCAAAGAAATATTTTCCATGAATTTTGAAAACTTTGAACTCCCTCAAATTCCATTTTTGGTCAAATTCACATCAAATTCAAATTCCAAAAACAATTTTGAAATTTTCAGAAACAAACATTTGTCCAACCGTGCTTTTTCAATGCTAATCACAAAGATATCAACACCTTATTTTTCTAAGGTGTAAAACCCCTCCAATTTCAAAGTTCTCTTTCACTTTTACAAAAAAAAAAAAAAAAAAAAAAAAAGAAAGAAACCCAAGGGGAGGCAGGCCTTTCGGCCCACATACAACCCCACCAAACCAGCCCGCTGCCGCTTCTTTGCAATAATCCCTTCCTTCCGTTCTACCCAAAGTATTTGTATCTTCTGATGATTGGTTACGCTGGTATCTTGTGAGTATGGTTTATCCACTTGCCAGTACTTAATCGTACTGACCCACGAATCCATTTCGTGGCTGCATATTCCACATTGCAGTCAACAGGTTTGAAGTCTGACGACGTTAGCTTGGGAATCCCTCCGGCTTGGCCTGGGCAGGGATTGGACGCCATCGGTTATCTTCAGGACTCTTAGTCCAATTTGTATCTTGTCCGTAGTCGGACGCTATGTTGTTTCTTCCGCTGTTATTTGGATCTTTGTATTGTATCAGTTGTATCCTTGACTCGTTTGAGTCATCTTGTATATATCTTTTCTGTTGTTGTTGCGGAATATTCGTGAACTGTTGTAATGTTATCACAAGTGGCAACCTGGAATTGGTTATTATGTGGATTTTGGCGGAAATGCTGAAATCTGCATAGTGCCCGATCTCGGGGCGTCACAAATGGTATCAGAGCATGGTTTCCGATTCCCAAAGTTGTTTCGATACGAATGGTTATCGAAGCAACGGGTCCGCAAAGCCTGTAGGATAACCTAGCTAACGGTCGTGTTTCTAGAGTGTCAAAAACTATTTGTGCAAACCTGTTTTGGAAACATCTCAATAGGATTCTTGTTTTCTCCTTATCTTTATTCTATTTCTCCTCCTACCTTATTTGTTTTGGAGTCTCCTCTCTTATCTATCTTTCAAAGTTTTAGGATCCTACGTGGGTGGACGTTTTCTGAGCCGTTAACCTAATAGGTTCGATCATCGGAAGATTCCTGGTGGGAGAACATCGTCATCAACCTGAGCAAGAATCTCTTCTTAGTGGTGTCGAGAAGCC
This sequence comes from Alopecurus myosuroides, assembly GCA_028641055.1. Lineage (NCBI taxonomy): Eukaryota > Viridiplantae > Streptophyta > Magnoliopsida > Poales > Poaceae > Alopecurus > Alopecurus myosuroides. The sequence goes on from CM054062.1 coordinate 324,710,031, forward strand.
CTTGTTAGTGGTGTCGAGGAGATCAACTGGAAGCATGAAGAATCGATAGTCGAACTTCTTTCCCCTCCCGGGTTAGTGGGTGGATTGCGAGGGCGCAATCCCTTGTTAGTGGTGTCGTCTGTAACACCCGGGGTTTTTCCCCCCAGATAGTTTTGGTTGTTTCTTTCAACATGACATTGCATCATGCATCAGGCATTGCATCACCTTTCAAACTCAACTTCAAAATTCAAACACCAACAAAATTCTCAAAAATTCCAAAACAAAAGTTCCCACACTTGGGCATTTTGAATGACAAGTGCAAAGAAATCTTTTCCATGAATTTTGAAAACTTTGAACTCCCTCAAATTCCATTTTTGGTCAAATTCACATCAAATTCAAATTCCAAAAACAATTTTGAAATTTTCAGAAACAAACATTTGTCCAACCGTGCTTTTTCAATGCTAATCACAAAGATATCAACACCTTATTTTTCTAAGGTGTAAAACCCCTCCAATTTCAAAGTTCTCTTTCACTTTTACAAAAAAAAAACCCAAGGGGAGGCAGGCCTTTCGGCCCACCTACAACCCCACCAAACCAGCCCGCTGCCGCTTCTTTGCAATAATCCCTTCCTTCCGTTCTACCCAAAGTATTTGTATCTTGTGATGATTGGTTACACTGGTATCTTGTGAGTATGGTTTATCCACTTGCCAGTACTTAACCGTACTGACCCACGAATCCATTTCGTGGCTGCATATTCCACATTGCAGTCAACAGGTTTGAAGTCTGACGACGTTAGCTTGGGAATCCCTCCGGCTTGGCCTGGGCAGGGATTGGACGCCATCGGTTATCTTCAGGACTCTTAGTCCAATTTGTATCTTGTCCGTAGTCGGACGCTATGTTGTTTCTTCCGCTGTTATTTGGATCTTTGTATTGTATCAGTTGTATCCTTGACTCGTTTGAGTCGTCTTGTATATATCTTTTCTGTTGTTGTTGCGGAATATTCGTGAACTGTTGTAATGTTATCACAAGTGGCAACCTGGAATCGGTTATTATGTGGATTTTGGCGGAAATGCTGAAAACTGCATAGTGCCCGATCTCGGGGCGTCACATCAAAAGAGGTGAATGGAAACCTTTTCATAGGTAACAAATTGGTTATTTGTGTATATAACATGGTCTAGAATTTTCAAAAAATGCAGCTCCCAAGTTTTGCAACATATTTGTGGTTGGTCATTCACAAAAGAACCATTTTTCACACTCGGAAATGGAAAATTGTTTTTTTTTATTCAAGGAAAAGGAAAACATTGTCCATCAACATTGTCCGTGCTACAAAGATGCATTTTTGTGTGTAATATGGGCACATTTCAACAAACTATGCCACGGATTTTGTCATAACACCCGCCACTTGGCCCGAAACCCTAGAATCTTTGGAGGAGATACCTTATTTTTGTGAACACCTTTTCAACCCAACTATCGTATTCCAAATTTATTATTTTTGTTGGATATTAGGACATATATAATGACACTGTGCGAAGGTCTTGCATCATTTTGAGTTTTTTTTTTTGAATTTTCTGGATTTTCTATGCCGGTTTGAAGCAAAAGTCAATACAGTGGGCATGACTTGTAGCTAGGGATTGAATATTGAGAAACTCTTGGTGTATCTCTAATGAAATAGGTAGTTGTTTACCTATAAATGATTTTTTTTTCAAAAATCATGAGCAAACTACGAGGCACGTGTAGTTCAAATTTGACCTGTTTCCAACTATATCGACAGAAACTTGTGTTTTTTAGAAAAGGTGGACGAAAACCTTTTCATAGGAAACAAATTGGTTATTTTTGCATATAACATGATCTAGTATTTTCGAAAATGCAGCTTCCAAGTTTAGCAACATATTTGTGGTTGGTCCTTCGCAAAAAAAACTCATTTTTCACACTCCGGAAATGGAAAATGATTTTTTATTCAATGAAAAGGAAAACTTATTCCTTCAACATTGTTCATGCTTCCAAGATGCATGTTTGTGTGGAATATGGGCATATTTCAACAAACTATGCCATGGATTTGGCCATAACACCGTCATTTGGTCCGAAACCCTAGAATATTCGGAGGAGATAGCTCATTTTTGTGAACACCTTTTCAACCCAAATTTCGTATTCCAATTTTATTATTTTTAGTGGACATTAGGACATATATAATGACACTACGCAAAGGGCTTGCATCATTTTGAGTTTTTTTTTTAATTTTCTGGAATTTTCTATGCCGGTTTCAAGAAAAAGTCAATATGGCGGCATGACCTTTCGTAGCTAGGGGTTGAATATTGAGAAAATATTGGTGTATCTATGATGATATAGGTAGTTTTGTACCTAAAAATGATTTTTTTCCAAGAATCATGAGCAACCTACGAGGCACTTGTAGTTCAAATTTGACCCGTTTCCAACTGAATCGGTAGAAACTTGTGTTTTTTAAAAGAGGTAGATGGAAACCTTTTCATAGGAAAAAAATTGGTTATTTGTGCTTATAACATGGTCTGGTATTTTCAAAAAATGCAGCTCCGAAGTTTTTCAATATATTTGTGGTTGGTCCTTCACAAAAAAACCCATTTTTCACACTCGGAAAATGGAAAATGTTTTTTATTCAATGAAAAGGAAAACATGCACCATCTATGGCAGCATGACCGTTCGTAGCTAGGGGTTGAATATTGAGAAAATCTTGGTCTATCTTGAAGGGAATATGCCCGGGAGGCAATAATAAAGTGGTTATTATCTTATTCCTTATTTATGATAAATGTTTATTTCTCATGCTAGAATTGTATTAACCGGGAACGTTGATACATGTATGTCTAATAAAAAAACAAGAGTTCCTAGTAACGCCTCTCATTTAACTAGCTCATTGATTAACTGATGATCAAGGTTTCTCGATCATGAACATTGGATATTGTTAATAACGGGGTCATATAATTGGTAGAATGATGTGATGAACATAGACCCAAAGTGAATATAGCAATGCGATCAAGTCATTAAGTTTACATTGTTATATCAAACATATGAAGTAACTCTAATCCTTAGACCATGAGATCATGTCAATCACTAGCACCGCAAGAGTGCTTTCATGTCATCAAACGTCACACCGTAACAGGGTGACTATAAAGGTGACGTTGGATATTCGGAAAGTATTAGTTGAGGCTCATGGATCAAGAGTGGTATTTCCCATCCAAATGACGGAGAGATATACTCTGGGCCTTCTCGGTGATATCACATCGACACCGCTTGCAAGCACGTGACTAGGTCACAAGGATGTCATATCACAGAACGAGTAAAAGAGTACTTGTCGGTAGAGAGATTGAACTAGGTATGGTTGATACCAATGATCCGATCTCGTACAAGTAAAATATCGCGAGACAAAGGGAATTGGTTACGACGTTTATGGTTCACACGATCACTAGATTCATCATTGAATGTGTAGGAGTCACTACGAATCTCCAGGTCCCGATGTTGACTATTGATCGGAGAGGTGTCTCGATCAAGTCTACATTATTCACGAATCGTAGGGTGACACACTTAAGGTTTTATGACGTGATTGGGTGGATACGGAATATCGGAGAAAAGTTTGGACAACACCAAAATCGTTTCGGGGAATATTGAAATAGTCACCGGAATTGTTTCGGGGGATATTGAAATAGTTCAATGTGGTATATGTTAATGTTTGATTAACAAATAGTTCAAGGGTAAGTGTTAATATTTGTTAATAGGATTAACAAATATTAAAATAAAGAAATGAAATTGTTTTATTTATTTATTAAAGAAAACCCTTGGAATTTTGAGTGAGAAATTGATGAGAGATTGAGTGGGTTGAGTGGAGACTCCACACACATGATGAGGGGAGAGGTGGAGGCACCAAAATTTCGTGGTTGTATCCTCCTCCTATATAAAGAGGGGTTGGACCTCCCTCTCCCCCACACACACTTGGTGTCATATCCACCTCCCTCCTCCCGCTGATCCACCTCATGTTCATGCGTTTGGCGAAGCCCTGAACGAAGTTTTCTCCAGCACACCATGTCGTCGTTCTGCTTGATTTCCGAGGGATCCTCTACTTCCTTTGCCCCGCTGGATCGAGGGAACGGAGGTCGTCATCAAGCTGTACGTGTGACCGAGTGCAGAAGCGCTGCCGGATTGTTGCGCTCTTCTTCGCGATCTCTAGATCTATGTGAGTTTGACTAAATCACCAACGAGATTCGATCTTGTAACGCTTTGTGTCTTCGAGGGTATGTTCTCCTTAAGAATTTCTCTATGCCCATTGCTTTCATCTCCTAGATTAGATCTTGGCCCTTCAGATATCTCTCGCGTAGATTTTTTTTGTTTTCTATGCAATGAACCCTTCAGTGGTATCAGAGCCGGATCTATGCGTAGATGATTTGTACGGGTAGAACACATAGGTGTATGTGGGAGTTGATGATCATGTTAATGCCTCCTTGAGTATTTTATGATCTTAGTGGCATAGTAGGATGAAGCTGCCATAGACAAACTTTATGTGTACTTTGTACGTGAGACCTGTCTCACTTGTAGCTTAGGGGGTGTCCGTTTCTAGTTAAGATCTAATCTACGAAGGGTTGTTAAAAATATGTTTATCAACATTGTGGTTCATGTTCGTAGGTATGAACGGTTCTCTCTTCTATAGCCCTAAGACACGTAAAATATGCAAACATAAATTAGAGACGTCTAACTTGTTTTTGCAGGGCATGTGATGTGACATGGTCAATGTTACAAATTTTATGTATGAGATGATCTCTTTTGTACATTATTGACATACCGGCAGTAGCCATATCGTTGTCTTATTATTTTTGGCATGCGTGTTGTAATTTTTACGGACAATCAAGATGGAGGTGCCATGGACCTTGGTGCCACGCCGGTGGAATGATGGAGATCATACCATGATGCGCAAGATGGAGATCAACTGCAAGAAGGACCATATGATATCACATTATCCATGCATGTGATGTTAATCCTTTTTATGTATCTTATTTTGCTTAGATTGCAACGGTAGTATTATAAGATGATCCCTCTCACTTAATATCAAGATAATAATGTGTTCTTCCTTAGTATGCACCGTTAACAAAGTTCGTCGTTTCGAGACACCACGTGATGATTCGGTGTGACAGAATCAACGTTCGCATACAACGGATGCTGACGAGCCTAGCATGTACAGACATGGCATCAGAACACACGCAATACTACGGTTCTACTTGGTGAGCCTAGCATGTACAGACATGGCCTCGGAACATGTAACCGAAAGGTAAAGCATGAGTCATATGGATGATATGATGAACATGTCGATGTTCGCCTTTGCAACTACATCATCTCACGTGATGATCGGTTTTGGTGTAGTGAATTTGGTTTGTATAATCACTAAAACGACTAGAGGGATGTTGTTTTTGAGTGGGAGTTCACGTAGTAATTTTGAAATAACTTGAACTTATTTTATCATGAACGACCAATCAAAGTGAATTTGCATAAATTGTAGTATTCATTGGCATCCACAAACTACCTTACACTTAGATTGTTAATTGAGATATAACTGTTATGGTCTGGTAAAACCATTTAAGATTGGTACCGTATTAGTGAAATTTAAAATTGAGTCCTATTGTAGATTTTAGGTATAACCTACCTAGCTCCATATGATTAATGATTGATTGATCTAGAGAGCAAATAATTCCTACTTAGAATCCAGTGTCATGCTTGCTTCCATAATACTTTATCTTCAAAAGAATGTTTTGTTGATCAAGGCAATTTAGGAACTGAAAATAATTGTTTTCAGAAACAATTAAGTGAAAGATATATTGATATCTAGAAACTTATTTGTTGCAACATGACTGAGTATAATTTAGTGTGACAATGTATACTTATATTATTTGAATATATGCAATGATTGAAGAGGCTAGGCGTTTGAATCTTCCAAGAAGTTGGGCACTAATATTATCCTCTAAATTTATTCATTCGAGCTATAGTAGCTTCATCACAAAATTGTTATGATGGTATGGATTAAAAGTATGGGTAAAATTGTTTACCTTGCTTGGAGATTGCTAAGAGTGGAATCTGAAAGAATGCTATTAATATGGTGATATTAGTATAACAATAAAACTCAAAGTATGACTCAATGGGTGATAGTATATGACTAACACGCCAAGGAAAATCTACTAGTATGACTAGCATTGTTTGATGTTGAATGATTCTTCTGTAATGAAAAGGGAATATTGAAAATAGAATTACAAAAAGGTATATGGCAGAAAAGAACTTGAAAAGTCTAGCTCAAGAGTATGTGCTTGATATACAAGTTATAGATGTATTACTAGTTAACAAAGCGGATATTTGATACCAGATTGGTTGGTATGAGTTGTCATACAAAGCAACACAATGCAAGAAATACAAGGGCCTAAAAGGAACTAGTAGTAGATGTGGGATCGATCATGACAAGAACAGAAATAAAGTGTTATTGTGTTCATTGTCATATCGAACCAAACATTCAAGATTTATTTTAAAAACTTAATAAGTTGTTATTTTGTTCCGGTATTTTGTGAGAACAGATAAGATTGTTCAAACTATGACCATATTCCATAATTGATGGATGTGTTAATATAAATCATGTTGGTAAAGTTAACATCTATAATACTAAATGCTAAATGTTGCAAGACGTAAAAGAATTTCACTTAAATTGTGACACCACCATTTTAGTTCATATCTGAAAGGAAAACATGAAGGAACTCCATGTTAATGGACTTCCGGAGTCATTTTGTTTTGAATAAATTTACGCTTGTGAGACCCCTTCCAAAACATGACTAAAATTCCATTCATAGGCCAAAGTAGAATGGAAAACTAATTTAGGAGATTATACATATTGATGTATATAGTCCATTATGTGTAGTCGTGTGTGCTGGATTAATTTTTCCTTCATAAAATCCCGTCGATGATTTCAGTAGATATATGAGTATATTTATTTAAAGAGAACGGAGTTTGACATTTTTGAATTGGTTCAAACTATTGTTAGTATGAAGTAAAAAATCATCGTAGCAAGATAATCAAGTATTTATAATTGGATCATAAAGGATAAAGTTTGAGTTACAAGTTTAGCAAAACATATGAGGAGTTGCAGAATTGTTCTACAACTTATCCTTCTCGAATACCCCACATAATTATGGAGTGTTCGACAGACATAATCAAACCTTGTTGGACATGGTAAGATAAATAAAATGCCATTATATTTTTTGTAGTTTATGCATTAGAGACTACCGCTTTTTACATTGAAAAGAGCGCCATCATGATCCGTTGAAATTGACACCATAGAAGTTATGGCTTGGGTAGTGACCCGAATTGTCTTTTTCTTAAGTTTTGGTATGCATAGCATGTGTAAAATGTTTACAACCAAAAAAGGATAAATATTTGTTTATAAGGTTATCCCAAAGAAACTACTGGGTATTTCTCCTATCACCAAACCAGAGACAAATGTTGTTTGTCAGAATTTGTTGATTTCTCGAGAAATTAGTTCTTGCGAAACAAGTGAGTGGGGAGACAGTAGAAACTCGACGAGATTAGAGAATCTTTGTTATCATGTCAAGAGTAGCGCAACACTAGAAGTTGTTCCAGGGTTTCCTATTTTGACTAAGTAGAAGACACTACATGTGTTTTAGATACTTCGACTGAGTTTGCGAGCTGAACCACAAAAGTCCTAAAACTTTGTACTTAGACCAACTTGTGGTTTGAGAGTGAAGTGTTGTTTTGACAACAAAGGACCTGGAACTTATAAAGGAAGCAAATGATGGGACATAACTTCGTAAAATTGGCTATGCATCATTATATCCGCGATAGTATCACTGTATGAATATCAAGTATGTGATTTGGTGGTCCTTTCAATAGGCATGATGCCTAACGAGAGCAAACGGGTCTATATAGCAAGAAAGACATGGCTATTTACATTCTTTGAAAGTTGTGCTTGTCGAAAAGATGTTTTCGACCAAGTTCAAAGAGTTGACTACTACAAGATTTTGATCTTCCGTAGTGATGCTTTAGTCTTTACAGATAGTTCCAGCAAAAGTTAGATATTATGATATGGCAGTTGAATAACAAAACCAACTCTCCTCTCTAGGAAGTTGGATCGAGGATGCGTACTTGACACAATCTAAGAGTTTTGTAAAATTCAAAAGGTTGCCGGACAGGTATGCAAACTTCAATGGTTGAACTGAGCATAACGAAGTTGGAATCTTTACTTTAATGAAGTTATCAAAATCGTTTGATTCCATCATGAACGGTAAAGATTCTTGTAGAGTTACAAGGAATTAAGTGGGGGTGCTAAGGCATATTTTCTAATGCTTTATGTAGATGACATATGGTTGATTGGAAAATATGTATTTTCAATTAACACGGTTAAGATTTTCATATTGATGAATGGCTTAGGAGATATTGGGCATCGATATCTATAAGATATTGATTGAAGCGCCTAATATGGTTGAGCCAAATTACATAGATTAAGTATTAAAGTAAGTCAATATCAAAAAGGCAATAAGGAGTTCTTGGCACATGGAAAAAAAATTGAGCAACATTAAAGTGTTTTGACACATGGTGAGCATAATTGAAAGTGAGATTTCTAAGTCATGTGTTCCATGCTATGTACACAACCAGATGAGTCTTGTGCTATAGAATGTTATAGAAGGATAACTCATATGATAATTACACAACAGCGGGAGAGATCCTTATGCCATTTTAGAAATGCTAAGGATATGTTTTCCTATGTAGTAATGACAAAATATTCGTTGTAATATGTTACACTAATAGTATTGTCATCTATTCAAATAATTTTATCTCAATTAAAATATGTGATGAAGGGTGGCACAGTAGGCTGGAAGAAAGATCAACGCTGGATTTGAATGAGTTTGAAAATTAAAATATTGTGACAGATACTACAACAAAGGCTAAGTAAACCGTTGTATTGACAACAAATAATAGGAGTATTTTGTGTCAAGGAGTTATTTATGGAACTTGGTGAATTTCCAAGAGTGCTGACACTTTGAAGCTGCATTTTCACAATATTAGTAACATTTGTCTAAGTTGAGGAGTTAAGGTCTCGCCGTTTGACCAAATATATCCAAATCCATCTCATTAGAGAATGAGTGATGTGTGTAGACACAAAGACATGCAAATACAATATGACCTAAACATGTCATATCTTTTTGATGAATTTTACCACATGCGAAGCATCATAATAACACTGGAACGCCATATGTGTTAAGTGCTTACATGCTAGATTATTGACTCTAGTGCAAGTGGGAGACTGAAGGGAATATGCCCGAGAGGCAATAATAAAGTGGATATTATCTTATTCCTTGTTATGATAAATTTTTATTTATCATGCTAGAATTGTATTAACCGGAAACGTTGAGACATGTGTGTCTAATAAACAAACAAGAGTTACTGGTAATGCCTCTAGTTTAAATAGCTCATTGATTAACTGATGATCAAGGTTTCCTGATCATGAACATTGGATGTTGTTAATAACGGGGTCATATCATTGGTAGAATGATGTGAAGAACATTGACCCAAAGTGAATATGGCAATGCGATCAAGTCATTAAGTTTACATTGTTATATCAAACATATGAAGTAACTCTAATCCTTAGACCATGAGATCATGTCAATCACTAACACTGGAAGAGTGCTTTGATGTCATAAAACGTCACACCATAATAGGGTGACTATAAAGGTGCGGTTCGGTATTTGGAAAGTATTAGTTGAGGCTCATGGATCAAGAGTGGGATTTTTCCATCAAAATGACAGAGAGATATACTCTGGGCCCTCTCGATGATATCACATCGACACCGCTTGCAATCACGTGACTAGGTCACAAGGATGTCATATCACAGAACGAGTAAAAGATTACTTGTCGGTAGCGATATTGAACTAGGTATGGTTGATACCATTGATTAGATCTCACACAAGTAAAATATCGCCACACAAAGGGAATTGGTTATGATGTTTATGGTTCACACGATCACTAGATTCATCGTTGAATGTGTAGAAGTCATTACAGATCTCCAGTTCCCGTTGTTGACTATTGATCAGAGAGGTGTCTCGATAATGTCTACATTGTTCGAACCGTAGGGTGACACACTTAAGGTTTTATGACGCGATTGAGTGGATACGGAATATCGGAGAAAAGTTTGGACATATCGAAATCGTTTCGGGGAATATTGAAATCGTCACCGGAATTGTTTTGGGGAATATTGAAATAGTTCAAGGTGGTATATATTAATGTTTGATTAACAAATAGTTCAAGGGGGTAAGTGTTAATGTTTGTTAATAGGATTAATAAATATTAAAATAAGTAAATGACAATGACGGCAACCACGATGACTACGAGGACGAGTATTATAGGCCTAGGAAGGAGTATGACTAAACCGGAGATCCACTCTTGTCATTCAGTACTGCTGGTCCAGCTACCTGCACTCCGCCATTACCCCTAGACCGTTTAAGTAATAATGTTTGTGTGGAATATGGGCACATTTCAACAAACTATTCCATGGAGAATTCCAAGTTTAATACATTATTACACATCACCAACATCCCTATCTATTGATCATGTTTTCTTCTCCGGCGTAGCCATGGAGAGTCTTCATCATTTAACATGATGGTTGGGCCAGTTCTCACCGTGAAGGGCGGGATTTCATGAAACTTACTATAATCTACTAACATGTCTTTCTTCTCATCTACTCCCATGATGTTTCTTTTCTCTGAAAGAACTATGTGGCGCTTTGGCTCATCGAACGATGTATTTTTTGCTGATTTATTTTTCTCGGTTTGGTAGACATGTCCTTCACATAGAATAACCTGAGCCACATCGTTGGCTAGGACGAATGGTTCATTCATGTACGCAAGATTGTTCAGATCCACTGTTGTCATGCCATACTTTTGGTCTAAATCTACCCCGCCTCCTATCAGCTTGACCCATTTGCAACGAAACAAAGGGACCTTAAAAGTAGGTCCATAGTCAAGTTCCCATATCTCCTCTACGTACCGATAATATGTCAATTATGCCCATTGTCGTCTCTTGCATGAAAGCGGACACCACTGTTTTGGTTGGTTTTCTTTTTATCTTGGGAGATCATGTAAAATGTATTCCCATTTATCTCGTACCCTTGGAAAGTACATATAGTCAAAGATGGTGACCTTGCCAACAAGTACAGCTGATCTCCAACAATGGTGTTATTCATGAGATGTGTCTGCAACCAACTGCCAAAAGTCTCCTCGTGTTTCCCTTTAATCCAGGAGTCAGCCTTCCCTGGGTTTTCGGAGCGTAGAATATTCTTGTGTTTCTCGATATACGGAGCCACCACGGTGGAATTGTGTAGAATTGTGTATGGTGATTGAGTGAAAAAATGCCCGTCCCTACATACCGTTGCTTTCCTTCCTAGTGTGCTTTTTCCAGACAGCCTCCCCTCATACCGAGATTCAGGAACACCAATCGGCTTAAGGTGAGGAAGAAAGTCAACACAAAACTCAATGACTTCTTCTATTCCATAGCACTTGGAGATTCTTCTTTCTGGCCTAGCATGGTTACGAACACATTTATTTAAGACTCCCATGAACCTCTCGAAGAGGAATATATTATGTAGAAACACAGGACCGAGAATTATAATCTCTTCCACTAGGTGAACTAGGAGGTGCATCATAATATTGAAGAAAGGATGGCGGGAACAACAACTTGAAGGAGACCATACATTGGACCATGATACGTCTCCAACGTATCTATAATTTCTGATGCTCCATGATGACATTATGCCAATTGCTACATGTTTTCTCCCTTCTTTATGTCATTTTTATCAATTTTTTGGACTAACCTATTGACAAGATGCCACAGAGCCAGTTCCCTATTTTCTGCTGTTTTTAGTTTCAGCAAAGTTGTTTTGGAAATATTATCGGAATTGGAATATTCGAAGCCCAGAAGTCTTAGAAGTCTCGGAAGCATCCAGAAGTCCTGAAGAGCCCCGGAGGGTGGCCACACCATAGGGTGGCGCAACCACCCCCTGGTCGCGCCACCAGGTGATGTGGCCCCCCTGGCCACCCCCTGGCATCACCCTTTCGCCTATATATACTCCCCGGTGCATAAACCGTAAAAGAATCGACCTTTTCCACAAAATACATCCGTAGCTCCGCCACAGCCGCCGACAAGTTTCGGGGGACAGATCTCTGTTCTGGCACCCTGCCGGGACAGGGAAGTGCCCCCGGAAGCCATCTCCATCGACTCCAGCGCCATCTCCATCGTCGTTGTTGTCTCCTATGATGAGGAGGGAGTAGTTCTCCCCCTAGGCTGAGGGCTCTACCGGAAGCTATGTGGTTCATCTCTCTCTCTCTCTCTCTCTCCCATGGTGTGATCTATATATGATCATGAGCTTTGTAATCTATCTGAATTCGTAGATGTTACTCTTCATCTTTTGATACTCAAGTGCTTTATTAATATGAACTTTGGAGTCACTTTGATCATGGTGTGAAGGTCACAGTGTGCACATTGTGTGTGTCTCCTCTATGAATTGTGGTGTTTTTCTAGTACCTTCTGGGGCGCTCATAGTGACAACGTGGGGTTAACTAGACATGGGAATGCTTACTTTAAGGAATGCTTTTGGTAGCCCTATGCAATGATTAGTGTTCATTATTTGTTATGAGATCTCTGTAAACGCTTTGATCACGGTGTAAAGGTGATAGTGTGTGCACTGTGTGGTTTAGCATTATATTTATATTTTGTGTTGGATAACCCTATGAAATTGTGGTGTTTGCGTGGAACCATCGGGGTCCCATGGTGATAGCATGGGGGTTACTTGGTTGGGAAAGTGCTTACTCTAAGGAGTGTTGTTAAAGTCGTACGCATGGATTGGTGTTGTTATTCGACCAGAGAGTGGTTAAGAGTAGCATAGTGAAGTGAAGATATTTATGTATTCATTTATGTGATCATTGTTGAGAGTGTCCTCTAGTAAAAGTAGGATCCCTAGGCCTTGTTTCCAAGCATTGAAACACCGTTTTCCACCTGTCGGCTACATGTTTGCTTGCTGTCATTTTTATTTCATATTGCTATTATCACTTATTATCATCCATATTACTTGCATTTTACTCTCTCTTCGCCGAACTAGTGCACCTATACAACTGACAATTGTATTAGGTGTGTTGGGGACACAAGAGACTTCTTGTATCTTAATTGAAGGGTTGCTTGAGAGGGATATCTTCGACCTCTACCTCCCTGAGTTCGATAAACCTTGGGTAATCCACTTAAGGGTATCTTGCTGCTGTTCTACAAACCTCTGCACTTGGAGTCCCAACACTGTCTACAAGAATGGAAGCGTGCATAGACATCAAGCTCTTTTCTTGCTCCGTTGTCGGGGAGGTAAGGTAAAAGGTTCTCACATCCTCGGGTGTGAGTGCTCGGAGTTATTTCCTTTAGATTCTGCAATTATATCTTTTTGTTTCTTGTTTTCACTATTTAGGCTTATTTTTACTCGCTTCTTGTTTTTATTTTTTACTAGTAGTCTTAATGGAAAACAACAACAAAATGACAGATCTTTATAATATTTATCTTGAGTTAGGACATGAAGTGTTTGAAGAGAAAATTTAAAAACCTATGGAACTTTATTTGCATGCTAATAGAAATGTTATTAGTATGAATTCATTGAACACCATTATTGCTAATGCTATGGAAAAGTCTAAGCTTGGGGAAGCTAGTTCCCCGAGCACGGAGGAGAAAATTTGCTTTGATGATGAGCCTATGCCTGTTACATATAGTAGTGATCATGATTGGGAAAAGCACACTACTTTTGATATTGAAAATGATGATATGGAAAGCTCTAAACTTGTGAATGATGTGTTTGAAAATACTTTTGCTAGTGATGATTATATGCTTGATACATCTCCTCCTAGTAAAAATCATGATATGTTTACAAATAAACACATTTTGGAGGATAACTATTATATTGCTTATGATGATATTATTCTATATGATGATTACAATGATGAATATGATATTTTCAGTCCACCTACTATTGAGGAGAAAATTTATTTTGATGATTATGGTGATGAGAATAATAATGATAGCTATTTTGTTGAATTTTCTCCCACTACTATAAAAAAAGAATGACTATGCTTATGGAGAGTATTGATACTTTTATGAATGTGGCTCGTAATAAGAATGCTTTATGTGATAGCTATATTGTTAATTTTATTCATGTTGCTACTGAAGGTTATTATGAGAGATGGAAACATGGTTTTATGAATCTCAACAATATTAAGTTCCCCTCTTTATGTTGAAATTTTTGAAGTTGCACTTATTGTGTCTTCCTATGCTAGTCACTTTGTGTTTCGTTGACTTGTTTTTCTACAAGATTCTTTTTCATAGGAAGTGGGTTAGACTTAAATGTGTTTTATATTTGCTTCTTGATGCTCTCTTATTGTGCTTCAACTCTTATTCTTATGTGAGCATCTTTAAAAAAAAATCATCATGCCTAGCTGAAAGGCGTTAAAGAAAAGCGCTACCGGGAGACAACCCGTTTTATTTCTCCGTTTTCAACCCGTTTTCTTGTGTTTTCTTTGCACCTGGGTGTTGTCTATTTCCTTAGCTACCCCTCTGTATCTTTTCTTTTGTGTTTTTGTTGAGCCAAGTAAAGCCTCTAGTGGAAAGTTGAGGCTATATTTCGGATTTCTGCGCAGGAAACAGATTTCTGCTGTCCACTGTTAAATTTGTATAAAATCACAGAAATTTCAAAATGACCTGGGTTTTCTTGTGTGTAATCCTGGGTTATATACTCAACTTTTCTTATTTGACCACTTTTTTATTTGAGAAACGTAAGATTTTTGAAAAAAAATCATCTTTACCTCCTGTCCTGTTTTGATTTCTTCCAATAATTGCATTTGCATCTTAATCTCTTTCTCTTATTGTTCTTTTGAGAAAAAGAGTTTTATAATAAGTTGTGACAATATCTAATGTGTTTATGAGTCTTAGTCTTGTGTTGAAACTGAACCATGTGCATTTATTATTTTGATTGCACTAACGTTGCTAATGAAGATTGTGAGAAGTTTGATGTGAAGGAAGTTTTCAAAGGTCAAGAGAAGAGGATGATATGATGTGATCAAGAAGAGTGAAGAGCCTAAGCTTGGGGATTCCCCGGTGGTACATTCTAGCAAATTCCAAGAAGACTCAAACGTCTAAGCTTGGGGATGCCCAAGGCATCCCCTTCTTCATCGACAAATTACAGGCCACTTTTAGTGAAGCTATATTTTTATTCGGTCACATCTTATGTGCTTTACTTGGAGCATCATTTATTTTTGCTTTCAGTTTGTTTAGTTTTATTTTCTGTAGTTTATGGTTGGATCTTATCATACTTGTATGGGAGAGAGACACGCTCCGTTTTCATTGCTTAGAACACTCTAGTTTTCATTCTTACTGTTCTGTGAGTGTTCACTTTTTGCTAGTACTGCGTTTAGCCTTTGTTTTCATGCATCTCTTATTCACAGTTGTTAGTTTTAGTAGTGTTATGTGAGTGCTCTCATGTTTTCTTGATGTATCATGTAGAGTATTTTTGTTAAAACATATCTTGTAGGTGCTTGTTGGGAAAAGAAACTGCTGCTTGAAGTAGAATTTTTAATGGTGCAAGTAGAAGCTTCTATAGACTGTGGCTAGAACTTTTTGATGCCATGCTAAATGTTATTTTAGTTTTAAAGCCTTTTGGTTATTGAGTAGCATGAATATCCTCAAATAGCTGAGAGTGTTTAATATGTCATTGAAAGATTCATGAGTTGTTCTTGTCATAGTAAAACATAAATTTATGGTATTCTGTTTTATTTGGTTAACTTGGTGCATGCTCACACCATGTTTATGACTATGAACTAGTCAAGAATAGCCTCCATGACCACTTAGTTTTCGAACTTGTGATACTGCTTATGCTTTAATTAATGATGTTTATAACGTTGTGCATGATTATGGCTCTTATGCTCTCTTGATTTGTCGCTCCCAGTCTTTTGCTAGCCTCCACTTGTACTGAGTATGAACTCTACTCGTGCATCCAACTCCCTTAAACCAAATTTTTTCCCATTCTATCCACCATACCTATCTACATGTGGTATTTAACTGCCACTGCAAAGTAAATTGCTCATGTGTTACCTTTAAAACCTTCAGAATTACTCCTGCTTTATGTTCCTGTTTTTGCTCATGAGGACGTCAATAGAGAATCTTTATCTCACTTGTTGATTGGATTTCAGACCCTGGGCTAGTGGCTTCATCGGCTTATCCAAATGATAGAAGAGCTGGCAACGGGGTTCCTAGCCCCAAATAAATACACACAAAATCTCTTCACTATTTTCCCCCCTGATTTATCAGTCAAAGCATAATTGTGTAAACAAAAGAGAAAGAGGGATGACCTTCTACCCAGATGCGTCCTTCACATGGGAGCCGCTCTTGTGAATCCAGTTGGCGTGTGACATACTGTATTTTCTGTTTACCATTCGTTGACATTATCATACATCTCCCAAAATATAGACACTCCTCCATGGTATGTGATTGTTGGCAGGCACCCGAGGATTCGGTTAGCCATGGTTTGTGAAAGATGGATGGGAGGAGTGTCAAACTTTTAATACCTCTGTTTAATAAAATAAAAAAGCTCTAGCACATGAGTGATCCCTGCTTCCCTCCGCGAAGGGCCTTTCTTTTACTTTTATGTTGAGTCTCCATCTTCTAACTTTATGCACAGTTGAGAGAGCATTTTTGCCATTCTTAGTTCTATGTGCATTGTCCCGTATACTTCAATAATTACTTCATGATGTGATATCATTTGTTCTAAAATTATTTGCTCTAGTGAAGGTGTCCTAGCATTTATGTTTTGCCTCACTCTTAAGGACTAGCGAAATATCACTTTGCCATGCTTTCTCTGTACCTGGAACAAACGTTTATCTTTCTTTGCATTATTATTCTTGATCCTTTATTTGAGATACTCTTCATGATGAAAAATGATTGCTATGATTTATTATTAAAGTTCTATTTATCATGTTTGTGTTTGAAGTTCTATGATCTCAGCTTGCATTTGCCTTTACATTATTATGATCAAGTTTATGTTAGTAGCAAGTCACCTCTGAAATTATTGTTTTATCGTTTACCTACTCGGGGACGAGTAGGAACTAAGCTTGGGGATGCTTGATACGTCTCCAACGTATCTATAATTTCTTATGCTCCATGATGATATTATGCCAATTGCTACATGTTTTCTCCCTTCTTTATGTCATTTTTATCGATTTTTCGGACTAACCTATTGTCAAGATGCCACAGAGCTAGTTCCTTGTTTTCTGCTGTTTTTATTTTCAGAAAAGTTGTTCTAGAAATATTCTTGGAATTGGAAAATTCGAAGCCCATAAGGCTTAGAAGTCCTGGAAGCATCCAGAAGTCCCGAAGAGCCCCGGAGGGGGGCCACAGGGTGGCCACGCCATAGGGTGGTGCCACCATCCCCTGGCCGCGCACCCAGGTGGTGTGGTCCCCCTGGCCACCCCCTGGTATCGCCCTTTCGCCTATATATACTCCCCGATGCATAAACCCTAGAAGAATCGACCTTTTCCACAAAATACATCCGTAGCTCCGCCGCCGCCACCGACAAGTTTCGGGGGACAGGTCTCTGTTCTGGCACCCTGTCGGGACGGGGAAGTGCCCGGGAAGCCATCTCCATCGACTCCACCGCCATCTCCATACGTTGATGTCTCCTATGATGAGGAGGGAGTAGTTCTCCCCCGAGGCTGAGGGCTATACCGGTAGCTATGTGGTTCATCTCTCTCTCCCATGGTGTGATCTATATGTGATCATGAGCTTTGTAATCTATTTGAATTCGTAGATGTTACTCTTCGTCTTTTGCTACTCAAGTGCTTTATTAATATGAACTTTGGAGTCACTTTGATCACGGTGTGAAGGTGACAGTGTGCACATCGTGTGTGTCTCCTCTATGAATTGTGGTGTTTGTCTAGTACCTTCTAGGGCGCTCATAGTGATAGCGTGGGGTTAACTAGACATGGGAATGCTTACTTTAAGGAATGCTTTTTGCAGCCCTACGCAATGATTAGTTTTCATTATTTGTTATGAGATCTCCTTAAACGGTTTGATCACGGTGTAAAGGTGACAGTGTGTGCACCGTGTGGTTTAGCATTATATTTAAATTTTGTGTTGGATAACCCTATGAAATTGTGGTGTTTGCGTGGAACCATCTGGGTCCCATCGTGATAGAATGGGGGTTACTTGGTTGGGAAAGTGCTTACTCTGAGGAGTGTTGTTAAAGCCCTACGCATGGATTGGTGTTGTTATTCGACCAGAGAGTGGTTAAGAGTAGCATAGTGAAGAGAAGATATTTATGCATTCATTTATGTGATCATTGTTGAGAGTGTCCTCTAGTGAAAGTAGAATCCCTAGGCCTTGTTTCCAAGCATTGAAACACCGTTTTCCACCTGTTCTGCTACATGTTTGCTTGCTGCCATTTTTATTTCAGATTGCTATTATCACTTATTATCATCCATATTACTTGCATTTTACTCTCTCTTCGCTGAACTAGTGCACCTATACAACTGAAAATTGTATTAGGTGTGTTGGGGACACAAGAGACTTCTTGTATCTTAATTGCAGGGTTGCTTGAGAGGGATATCTTTGACCTCTACCTCCCTGAGTTCGATAAACCTTGGGTAATCCACTTAAGGGAAACTGGCTGCTGTTCTACAAACCTCTGTACTTGGAGGCCCAACACTGTCTACAAGAATAGAAGCGTGCGTCGACATCAGACCACATCAATCTGTAACCCTGATAGACTTTATCGATCGATTACCTTCTGATAAATTGCATTGTGGAATGCACATATATTCATCATGGCCAGTCAAAACTTTTCCGGTAGAATTCCCCTCAATGCAATTGTAAGCAATTGCGTCATAAGCACGTGGAAGTCGTGAGACGTTAGGTTTTGTTATTTTATTCTTTCATATTTACTATTCTCTTTATATTCAACGAACAGCTATACGGGACCTTTATACTAAAAAGGACTTCAAAAAAATATTTTATTCTCTTCCATGTTAAGAGCGTAGTTGGAAGGCCCTTGAAACTACGCTAGATGCATTCCGTCTTGTCCTTTATGATGTTCCTGGTCCTCCAGTGCTTCCGGTGTATTTTTTGACTTCCCATACAAGCCTAGAATATTCACGCAAAGATTCTTCCTCAGGTGCATCACGTCGATTGTAGAGCGGACCTCATGGGATTCACAATAGGGTAGCTCCCAATATATATATATGTGTTCTTCCACATGGGTGCGCGCTTATGAGCATCGTTCGGAACAGGTTGGCTGCCAGGACCCTTTCCAAAGATTACATTTAAATTCTTGACCATACACAATACTTCAGCACTAGTACGGAAGACATGCATCGTCTGGATTTTTGCTTTGCCATCAAAATGCTTGCCTTTATCCTTAAGGAATGCATGAGCGGAAGAAAACGACGGTTGTATGGGTACACATTCTACCTACAGTTATCTAGATCTATACTTTCTATCTGATCCAAACAGTGCATGCATGCACAGTATCCCTTATTCGTCTGTCCTCAAATGTTACTAAGAGCAGGCCAATCATTGATGGTTACAAAAAGTAACGCTCGTAGGTCAAATGGCTCCTGTTTGTGCTCATCCCACAAACTTACACCTGGCTTGTCCCACAACTGCAAAAGTTCATCGACTAATGGGCTTAGGTACACATCAATGTCATTGTCGGGTTGCTTTGGGCCTTGAATAAGCACTGGGATCATAATGAACTTCCGCTTCATGAACAACCACGGAGGAAAGTTGTAGATACATAGACTCACGGGCCAGGTACTGTGACGGCAGCTCTACTCCCCAAAAGGATTCATGCCATCTGTACTTAGACCAAACCATAAGTTCCTTGCGTCACCTGCAAAGTCCTCGAACTCTCTCTCGATTTTTCTCCACTGCCCACCATCAGCGGGGTGCCTCAACTTGTCATCTTTCTTACGGTCTTCCATGTGCTATCGCAACAACTTGCATGCTCTTTGTTTCTGACAAACGTTTCAACCGTGGTATTATAGAATCATACCACATCACCTGGGCAGGAACCCTCTTCTTGGGCGGCTCGCCCTCAACATCACCAGGGTCATCTTTTCTGATCTTATACCGCAATCATTGCATACAGACATTTATTTATATTCTTGTACTTCTCACTGAGGTAGAGGATGGAGTCATTAGGGCATGCATGTATCGTCTCCACATCTAATCCTAGAGGGCAGACAAGCTTGTTTGCTTCGTACATGATGGCGGGTAATTCATTCTTTTTTGGAAGCATCTTCTTCAGTAGTACCAACAACTTTTAAAATGATGAGTCAGTCACACCGGTCTCTACCTTCCACTTCAGCAATTCCAGTGTGCTACCCAGCTTCTTCTGGCCATCTTCGCAAGTTGGATACAACGATTTATTGGGGTCCTGTAACATCTGTCCAGCTACAACCTCTCCTTTTCTGAGTCGCAGCCTCGCCTTGCATCAGAAATGACCCGACCAAGATCATCAACGGGGTCATCTAGTACCCGTTCTGCACCTCCTTCTTCTACATTGTCTTCCATTGTGGTATCAACGTATTCAGGGAACATAGATCGGTAGTTATCATCGTCGTATTCCATCATAACCTCACTTTCTCCGTACTTGGTCCAAACATGATAGCCGGACATGAAGCCGAACAGAAGCAGACGGCCTTGAATGACTCTTGAGGAAGTGTGATCCTCCTCATTCCGCCAGTCAACACATGGACAAATCATAAAGCCATCCCGCCGCTTGTTTGCCTCGGCCCCAAGGCAAAAAGAACGCATGCATTCTCTGTAAGCGGCAGAGCGTCGGTCACCGTACATCCATGGATGGCTCATCTGTATCATAGAACAATATATCAAATGCAATCACGATTCTAAAATTAGTACCGCGCGGTCTAAACGAGAAAATAGTTGCTAACCTTTTAGGACACATGGAAACAAACAGGAGGAAGCTTAAGTGTGGCTCGGGCACCTCATATCATGTTTGTCTTGTGTGAACTCAAATGGCATCGCTCTAATAGGCATTTCACCGAACACCTCTAGTGCATATGAAGAAAAAAACTAGCACAAACCTACACCACCTCCCACCAGAAAAAAAACACGAGAAAGGGGGAGGGGCTGCCATATAGGGCTAGCCCAATAGTCCCGATTTGAGATACAAACCGGGACTAAACGGGGGGCTCGGGCCGCAGCAGGCCGCATACCCCTTTAGTCTCGGTTTGTATATCAAACCGGGACTATTGGAACCTAACGGACCAAGACTAAAGGGTGTAGCGGGTTGCGGCGTTCTTCGGGTGACGTGTCCGGACCATTATTCCTGGCCTAGGCCACGGCCAGGACTAATGGCCCGGACAAAAGACCAGTTTTCTACCAGTGTGATGATGTGGTTGAGTAGCGAGGGGTGTTGGCAGTGAGAAGGATGTCATAAACATAGAGGGAGCAGGTATGCGGTGGTGGATCCTTGGTGGAGAATGAATAGAGAGGAGTCAAAACATGAGGCAACAAACACAAGGGTTTTGAGGAAGGTGGTGAATCAGCTCAACCATGTGCGGGGAGCCTGGTTGAGGCCATGGAGAGACTTTTTAAGGCGACAAACATATCGTTAGTGGGGGTTAATTGCCTATGTTGTAATCCATAATCCAAGTTGCACTTGTAAATATGTCCCTCTGATCTTCAAATGGATAGGTTATCTCCCATTCCGGGAGGAAAAAAAAATATAAAGAAAGACAATGACAGTGAAATGTAAATCCAACTTATACCCTTGTTGAGCGGGTAGTAATGTAAACTATAACTATTTCAGCCACAGTTTTCAGGAGACAACGTTTTCCTTACCAATATATCACGATCTAGTATACCATGACATGTATGTGGCTTGGTGTTTAACAACGATATAGTGTTCAACAACAAGCAAGAGAATCAAATGTCCCTTTGCATTGCATAACCAAATATCTTTGTTTGCGTATAGCTTTGTTACAATTTACTGAACCCTTTGGATAAAATGGAGCTAGGGGAGATCATATCAAGCTTGATGGTCCAAGCTCCCTAGGGCTTAGCCGCACCTCCCTTAGCCGCATGGGCCCTAGGCCCATCAAGGGGGTGTGGATTCCCCTCTATGGGCTTCACCTCCAGGAGGGCCCAAAAAAGGTTGGCTGCTCCTTATTTTTTTCCTTTCTCCTTTATTTATTATTAAATTAATAAATATATTTATTTAATTTGTAATTTTGTATATTTACACATTGTTTAATTCTCGTGGCTTCTAAACTCGTTCCGGACCACTCCAAAATTCTTCGGTCTTTCCCCGCAACCCTTCCGGTTTTTCTTTTTCTCTACTTCTACGATTCCGATGATTGCTAAAACGATCTCCGAGCGTTATCAAGCCCTTAAGTGTGTACCCATACGGTTATGGAACACTCCAGACATGATTGAGACCCCTCTCCGAGCAATGATCATCAGCGGGACCTAGATCGCCACAATGACCCCTGGGCATTCCACGAAGAAATGTTGTTGAACCATAAACACAGTCACATGTTCCTTTTTTTCTCTTCGGTACATATATTGTCTGAATTCCGACCGTTGAGATCTCCATGTCATGTTCAATCTCGTTGCCGATAAGTGTTGCTTAACTCGTTACGGTGATTATGCATCCCTTATGACCTAGTCATACGCTGCGCAGTTTTATAGATGTAATCTCCTCGAGTGGGCCTAGCTAGAGAATCTCTCCGTCACACGGATAAACAAATCCTGATCTTGATACATACGTCTCAACCCATGACTTTTGAATACCTGATGTACACGTTTATAATCACTCTGTTACGGTGCGACGTTTGATGTAATCTAAGCATGCTCCCGAGACAGTTATTAAATATGATCTAACGGTTTAAGGATTGGAATACTATATTTCTAAATACTGCAACGGTGAAACTTCATGACAAGATCATGTTGCAACACTTATGTTGGGTATGTCCATCATCTCATTCACCCAATGAAATGACCTTATTGTTAATTTACATAAATGTCACATGATCATGAAACACTCGATCATAATTTTGCCCAATGAGCTAGTAAGTATAGAGGCCCCCGAGGGACTCGGGTTGTTTACATACGACTCATGTATTAATGTTTCCTGTAAATACAATTATAGAATGATATAAAATTTATTATAAACTTGATGAGATATGACAAATAAAAACTCATCATTTATTTTGCCTTGAGCGCATATCTCCAACGGATTCTAGTTTGGAAACGAGAAACAGAGGAAATATTTCCCCCCGCGTAACTCCGCATGCCCTTATATAGCGCGGGAGGAGCAGAGGCTTCTCTCATAAAGTCGTAATCTAACCGCAACACGTCTCGCTATGTGCAAAGTAACCGCTTCAATCTCCTCAGCGAAATCTCGCGGGATCACGGCATAATCATATTCACATGAGAACTTGCCACCGCTATTCGTCGAGCGGGCTTTACTCGTCGGGTTCCTCTCACATCGGCGAGGAGTATGGAGTAGAGGGGAGATTGGAACGTCGGCTAGGGTTACGCCCATACCTCCAACTAATCTTTTTTTGTTTTGATAATGGGCTCTATTACTTAAAAAATTAAGTATTACACCCGGCTTCTTCATAACAATATGCACACGGCCGACAAAAACGAAAATAAAAATAGACAAAAGGAGGCAACACGCCGATTACTTTCAAAGATGAATCAAATTGTCGCCTATGTGGCAGCGATCCGTAGATCAAGCGGCCATCCATGTTGGATAAAAATATCCTTCGCCACTTTTTCCAGCCGTGCACAAGTCTCCATAAAAAGGCATCGATACTCCTCCCGCTGTAATGTTAACCACGAACGGAGAATACATGTGCAACGGAATAGAACCTGCAAACGAGAGAAATTTTTATCATTAAAAATCTTGTTATTTCTACTCAGCCAGAGCGACCATATAACGGCTAGCGCTCCTACTCTAAACATAGTTTTAAAACTTTTATCAATTCCATTCAGCCAATTGTCAAAAATATTTGCAACAAAGGTTAGAGGATATAGGTTCGAATCCATTTGGATAGCTGACCAAATAGAATGCGCAAATACGCACTCGAAGAATAAGTGTCTTATAGTCTCATCCATTGGACATGAAACATACTTTATACTCCCATGCCAGTTGCGCTTGACAAGATTATCCTTATAGTTAAT
This sequence comes from Alopecurus myosuroides, assembly GCA_028641055.1. Classification (NCBI taxonomy): domain Eukaryota; kingdom Viridiplantae; phylum Streptophyta; class Magnoliopsida; order Poales; family Poaceae; genus Alopecurus; species Alopecurus myosuroides. The sequence continues at coordinate 324,734,298 of CM054062.1, forward strand.
ATGACGCCTTTACGAAGATACCATGCAAGGCACTCCAGAATGAACCAATGCCCCATATAAGGAGTCAACCGAGAACTTACCATTGTTAGTTAAACTCCAACGAAACTCGTCGGTGCCTTGTGATAGTTGGATCAACGCCAATCTATCTAGCAGAACATTCCAAGATTGCAATCTTGGTCCAACAACATCCCGTCTGAACGTCACATTTGGTGGATATGTTTGCATTACCGTAGCTAACGTATCCCCTTTATGACGGACAATATTGTATAGAGTTGGATACTGTTCTCGGAGGGTGGCATTTCCTAACCACTGATCCTCCCAAAACCATATCTGAGATCCATCCTATATGTTAAATACCACATAGCGAAAAAATGTTTCTCAGACGCCATTAGGCCAGCCCAAAAATGAGAATCACCTGGTTTCCAAGTAACCTGTGAAAGCGCTTTTGTGCTGATGTATTTTCTCTTAAGAAGGGTTTGCCATACACCATTTTCTGTAAGCAGCAAAGCCATTTACTTAGAAGAGCTGAGTTTTTAACCTGAAGGTCATGAATCCTTAGCCCTTCCTGATCTTTTGGTCGGCACACCACATCCCATCTTGCCGGTCGATATTTCTTTTTTTCACTATCCCCTGGCCAAAAAAATCTCGATCCGAAGTAGTCTAACTTCTTCAAGACCTCTTTAGGCAGCTGGAAGAATGATACTATATACAGTACCATGTTCGACGGGACTGGATTTATGAGGACCAATCTACCACCTAGGGATAATAGTTTTCCTGTCCAACTTGTGAGCCTTTTCTACATTCGATCTTCAACATATTTCTATTCTGCATTAGTTAGTCTCCTATAGTGTATTGGAATACCCAAATACTGAATAGGAAACTGACCTTGCTCACATCCAAAAAGTTTGGAATATTGAGCAATTGCATTCTGGGATTCGCCAAAACAAAACAATTCACATAAAAGTTAATTTTTAATCCAGATAATTGCTCGAATGCTGATAGAATTAATTTCATATTCGCCGCTTTCTCTAGATCATGTTCCATAAAAAGAATTGTATCGTCTGCATATTGAAGTATAGATAGCCCCCCATCGACAAGGTGAGGAACCAATCCTTCAATTAGGCCAATTTTTTTAGCTCGTTCAATCATGATCACTAACATATCAGCCACAATATTAAAAAGTATGGGCGATAATGAATCATCTTGCCTCGATCCCTATTTTGTCTGGAATTATTTGCCAATATCATCGTTGATTTTAACAGCAACACACACCACTCCTCCGAGAAACCTTTCATTCTCAAGGTCTGTTGGAGAAACGAGCAATTAACTTTATCGTAGGACTTTTCAAAGTCAATTTTAAAAAGTACACCATTTAATTTCACCGCCAACTAATCTATATGTACCGAATTGAAAAAATGACTAACTATTTTCTAACTTAGTTTTGCAACAAAGTTTGCAAATCTTTTATGTATATTAGCATGAGTGCAGGTCCGGAAACATATCCATACACCGGTTTGTTTCAGATTGCTCCCCAATAAGCTCCTCGGCTCAGGGCATCTCCAGTCGTCCCCCCCAGGACGCAAATTAGCGCCGTTTTGGGCGAAAAGCGCCGTTTTTTCACCAGTCGACCCCCCCAGGAGCTGAAAAAGCGTCGTTTCGGCGGAAATTAGCGCCGCCGCCCCCAGGCGGAACCCAGCCTGTTGGGTTCGGCCTGGGGGGGGCGGCGATAGGAAAAGCGCTCGTGGGCCAGCGCTGTCGGTGAGGGAGAGCTCTTTTCCCACTTTCTCCACCCCCGAACCGTCTTTTCCCCTCGCTCGCCTCGCCGTCGCCGCCCCACCCCCGCACCCCACGCCGCCACCGTCGGCCACCATCATACAACAGCGACGAGGCAAAACCACCGACGGCTGGTCCACCACGTCGTCGCCACCGTTCGAGCACGTCTCCGGCGCCGAGGAGGCTGCGCCCCAGTGATCCACGTCCACCGCCCGCAAGGTGTTCGACGCTCTGTCCGAGGCATGGACTCCGACGTCGAGGAAATGCTCGCCGAGCTATTCGACGAGGAAGACCAGGCCGCCATCGACGACGAGGAGCACCTACTCGTCCTGAGCTGCCTGGCCGGAATGCTGGCCCAGGACGCCGCGCTACGCCGCGCTGGATCGAAGCCCGGTCGCCGGAAGAGCAGGCCGAGGCAGCGGTATGAGGGCTACTGCATCCTCTACTCCGACTACTTCGCCGAGGATCCCACCAACGACGAGAAGGTGTTCCGGCGTCGTTTCAGGATGAAACGCGCACTCTTCCTCAAGATCATGCATGCCATCCGGGAGTTCGACACCTACTTCAAGTTGAAGAAGGACTGCACCGGCACGGTAGGGTTTACCTCTATCCAAAAGTGCACGATGGCCATGAGGTTGCTTGCATACGGTGCTCCCGCAGATGCACAAGATGACAGGAGGCTTGCAGGAAGGATGTTGAGCGGGCATTTGGTGCGCTGCAATCTCGATTCGCTGTTGTCCGATACCCAGCTATGACTTGGTCGAAGTCTAACATGTGGGAGGTGATGCAGTGTTGTGTGATCTTGCACAACATGATCATTGAGAGTGAGCGGGATGACCCAGTGCCTGACAGTGAGGCAAGCACACCATACTACCGGCAGGGTCCTCTTGCAGATGTTGATCACCAGGTGCCGGCATCATGGACAGACTTCCTCACCAAGCGACAGGAGATTCGACACGCTGCAACACATCATGCTCTGCAGGATGACCTGGTGCAACATTTGTGGGCGCGAAAGGAAAATGGCAATGTTGAGGACGATGAATAGTGTTCTTTTTTTTAAAATTGTTGAACTATTTATTTGTGTGGCCAAACTCTATTTATTTGTGTGGCAACAATCTATTTATTTGGTGGAATTTTTTTTGATTGCCCAAATTTGGCCGAGTCGCCGCTGGGGGGGGCGGCCTGGGTTCACGGCTGGGAAACGCGCCCCCCCAAGCTCCGAGAATAGCGCCGTTTCGCGCCGCGGCGCAAAAAAAGCGAGGGTTTTTGCGTCCTGGGGGGCGCAACGACTGGAGATGCCCTCAGCTCACTTGACTTTTCCTTGCAACTGAAAAAATATCTCACGAGTTCTGCAGTGCTGTAGCAGCTCTGAGTATTATTTATATCCATCAAATCCCTTCTCATTCTCTCAGCTTGATCAAGTTCATTGCTCGTTTCCTCTTATAGGAGCGCCGCCGGCCGCTACCATTCCTAGCTTACCTATCATCTGTTCGATCACCAATATTCTTGTGTTGCGTACTTGCATATTGCATGACACTGCAGCAGCAGTTACCTGAGCTAAATTGGTATACATAATATACCTCGATGGAGAAGGCCTCGTCGTCATGCTTCCATGTGCAGGCGGCGCCGACGGCGCGCGTGGACGGCAAGACGGTGCGGCTGTTCCAGTGCCTCTTCTGCGACAAGACGTTCCTCAAGTCGCAGGCGCTGGGCGGCCACCAGAACGCGCACCGCAAGGACCGCGTCGGCGGATTCAAGGACCCCTACGGCGACGGTGCGTTCGAAGGCGCCACCTTGTCCGCCGGGCCGCCGTGCGACTCCGCCGCTGGCCGGTTCATGTACACATTCGTCGTCTCGCACGGCGCTGCTGCTGCAGCTGATGCCTGCAGGCCCGAGAGGTGGGGCGGCGGGGCTCCATACTTGGCCGAGCGCCCGCTGCTCCTGGACCCATCCGACGGTCGATACGGCGTGATAGGACGGTCAAGCGCCGGCGAGACGCTGGACCTGGAGCTGCGCCTCTAGCTTGCGTCGCGTGCTGGTACCACCTTGCAAAGGTATTAAGTACTTCATTTCATGGCCTTTGAGGCGAACATTCAGGCATGATAACATAAACATATGAGACGTACAGTAGCTCCCATGCATCGATCTCTTTGTTAATTTACCTAGTTTAACCAACTGCGGGATTGATTAATTTCAGGTCTCGTGGATCAATGCAAACATTCGATCAGCTGCAGAAATGAATTTGCGTCGTCTTCTACATCAAAGCACAGCCCAACTGTACCTAAAGTGTGTATCGATCCGCCTGATTGCTATTCTGCGAAGGAAACCGGCCCGCATGTAATTGCAGCTCGATTATAATAAGTAGTACTATGCCGCGACGGCCCGTTTTTCTGTAATTCGTACTAGTAAGATCGATGGACTCCATCCTTAATTTGGTAATAAAGCTGAGAGGCCACTTGTTGTACTACCCAGCGACCCTCCCAGTCACATCACACATCAATTCAAGGACCAACTCCGTACGATGTACACAGTTGTACTACTATGCGACCGAGGAAAATGTACAGTAGTGGAGTCTGGAGGGATAGGGTGCCGTGCCGTGGTGCGGTGCTGTGTCACTCAGTGCTGCCGCTGGCCCTGTTTTTTTTTTTTTTTTTTTTTTGACGTGGCCCTGCGGAGCGCGCTAAGCGTCCCCGGGTGATAAAACAACTCGATCCCCCGGGTCGCCAGCCGTCCGATCGGGCGAACGAGCGCCGCACGATCTACCCCCGCACGCACCCCTTTCCGCTTTTGATACAGGGAGCAAAAATGCGCAACCAAAAGAGCAAAAACAGACAGCGACTCGGATCGGGCAATTCCCCGTGATCTCCGGGGGCGGCGCGGGTGGAGATCGCCGCGGGCGCGCGGGCGGCGAAAGACTCGGCGGCGCGCCGCGAAACGGAAACCATGGCCAATCACGTCCGCAACCGTATCCTGTACCCTCCTCCTGGGGATCCTCACCACGTCCCCCCACCCTCCATAGTAGCTTCGAGCTCGGGGGCAAATCCGGCTAGCCGGCGGCGTAGACGGAGTACCGGCTTGTACGACGGCGGCCTGGGAGCATGGTTTGCTCCGCGAACGAGTGAGGGCGTCAGGAATCCTTCTTCCTTCTTCGATGAAGATCCAGAGCTTGATGTACCAGCGCGTTCTGTGAGTAATTTTGCTCACCTAGCTGTTCCTCCATAAATTGCTCCCCAAATCTGTGATAGTTGCTCAAATTGTGGCTTGGTTTTGCTACTGCAACTTGTTTTGATGATTTGGGAGCAAAAAATTGTGTGGTTTGTTGCTGAAAATGAGCCCAATCAGGTGTGTTTGGTGTTGTTGCTATGAATTGCTCCCAACATCCTGTGATAGATGCTCAAAATAAGACTTGGTTTGCTCCTGCAAAAAATGCTACTCCAACTTGTTATGATTGCTGTTGCTATGAATTGGTCCACTTGGTGAGATTTTTGTGATGGTTTGCTTGTACAAGAAAAAATGGTCATTATGCTATGTTTCTGATGTTTCTACAGAAAGTTTGCTCCCATTGTTTGGTTATGTGTGTCCAATTTGTGTGGTGGTTCCTGGATGCATTTATGTAGCAATTTGCAAGCTTGGATTGATGCAATTTGCAAGCATTGGAGTTGATCCACATATTTTGCTGAACTTGTTACTTATTGACATGGTGTTTTGCTCCAAAACTAAAACAAAAAAAATGTGTGTTATGTAGCATCAACAAAAATAAAAACGAAATATATTCTTATCTTTGTGGAGCAAATAACCATCAAAAAAGAGTAAATCGTGGTTAGAGTATAAAGATTGAGGAATAATTGCTACAATATCTCAAAGAAACATGTTCTGTTCATTGCAAGTGAAATTCTCTTTTTGTAGTTTGTGAGCAAAGTAGATTGATCAGATTTTGCTGTTTTTTGTTTCAGGGATTTGTTGGTGACAGCATTTTGGAAGGATTTGACCTCAACACCGCACCTGAAGGAGAGGATCATAACCACTTCGATTGTCGGGACACTACTCCTAATGGTTTCGTTGATGGGCCTCATAGCGCGAATACTGCTTCTGTTTCAAATGTTGTTGAGGAAGCTGGCGAAAAAATAACATCACAGCCGGTGGAGCCGTTTGTTGGGATGATTTTCGATGATATTGAGGAAGCACGAAAAGTTTACAATGACTACGCGATGAAAATGGGCTTCGGCACACGCATTGGAAACACGAAGTACAGCCAGGCGAGAAATGCTCCTCCGGATACTATACTGAGCAGGGTGTTTGAGTGCGTGCACATAGGTAGACCTCCATCTGAGAAGAAGAAGCCTGGTAGCAATGGTGGTAGCAAATTGCCAGTTGAAGAAGATAATGACATGAGCATTCATAGCGCGCAAAAGTCCCGTAGCAAACAGGCATTTGAGCAGGTTGAAATGTCGGACACAAGGCAACGAATGAAGGTCATTCCCCATGATTGTAAAGCCCACATGGTCGTTGGCGTGTGCAATGGAGCTTGGACTGTGACGGTTTTCCGATCATATCACACACACACCCTGGTGAAGCAAGTGGGGCGGCGCAGGTTCTACCGTTCACACAGGAAGGTGCCGGAAGAGGACTATCAGTTCATACAAACCTTGCATAACCAGAACATAACCACATCACAACTGATGGGAGCTCTTTGCAGTGTGCACGGTGGTGACCCGAGATGCTTGGGGTATGTTAAAAGGGATGTTTCAAACATCCGAACAATGCTCCGCAATGTGGTTACATTACGAGATATGAAAATGACACTCGAGTATTTCAAGCAACGGCAAGATGAGAACATCAACTTCTTTTATGCTACGCAGGTTTTGCTTCTTTACTTATTTCTGTTTGCTACTTTACTTAGATATGGTTTCTACTTTAGTTAATTCTGCTTGCTACTTTACTTAATTCTGCTTGCTACGCAGGTTGATAAAGATGGTGCTGTGAGGGCCTTATTCTAGGTGGATGGTCGAACAAGGTCATTGTATCATAAGTACAAGGATTGTGTGTTTTTTGACACAACTTTTTGTACAAATAGATACAACATGCCTTTTGCTCCCATAGTCGGAATAAATAACCACTCACACACGATTGTGCTAGGCTGTGCTCTGTTAGCAGATGAGAAGATAGAAACATTCAAGTGGGTGTTCGAACAGTGGATGCTTGCAATGGATGGTGTCCATCCGGATAACATAATGACAGACCAAGATCAAGCAATGGCAGAAGAAATATGTCAAGTTTTCCCAAACTCGGTACACAGGTGTTGTCTCTACCATATCCTGCATCTTGCGGGGAAGAAGTTGGGACCAAACTTGGCGGAAGGTAATCCTTTTAGTGATGCTTTCTATGGGTGCATCTATGGGACCGACACGGTGAATAAATTTGAGGATTGCTGGGAGCATATGCTCACCGAGTTTGGCATGTCTGAAAACACTCATCTGCAAAACATGTGGAAGTCTAGAACAACATGGGCCCCTGTTTATTTCAGAAAAAAGATTCTTCCCTTTCACGAGCACTACTGGAAGGTCTGAAGGGCTGAATTCGTACTTCAAAACACTGATACGGCCAGGGGACTCGGTGTACAATTTTGTCCAACAGTATGAGCTTTGCCAGACATTGATGCTTGACCGGGAGGATAACGTAGGTTTTGCAATGGAGACAACAAGAAGATCTCTTTGGGGGAAGGTAAGCAAAAAAAGCAGCATTTCTAAAATATAGCAACCATTGTAGCACACCAAAACATACTGTAGTGGGTAGCAACTAGTGCAAAAAAAGCTCTGCCTGCTGTGTATGTGTAGCATCCCATATCAGTTAAAGTAGCAACCAAAACATACTATTGTAGCATTTATTTTCATCTAATGGTGCAAAAACTTGTTTTGCAGTTATGCAATTGAGAAGCAAGGACAAAAATTCTGCACAGCAGAAATCTTTGAAAGGTACCAGAAGCATGTTGCTGCATCAACAAAGTTCTATCCAGTACGGGCAGATGTAGAGGGCATTTGTTTTGATCTAGTTCCAAACCCTGGGCTAGATGTGAGAACATACCGGGTTCAAGTTGAGTTTGAGGAGGGGCTGTACTCATGCGGCTCCAACGGGTTTGAAATGTGTGGACTGATATGTGCACACATCATCAGGGTCATGGTCCACCTAAATGTCCAGAAAATTCCAGAAAGGTACTTGCTCTACAGATGGTCCTCGGTAGCAACAACACCAGCACCTGATCCTGGGGACAACGGGCTCAGATTTGGTGTCCCACCAACCAATACACTGAAATACAACTCACTATGCAGAAAAATGAATCAGCTTGCCTCTGATGCTTGTTTTGTGGATGAAGCTTATGAGGTTGTTCCAGGAATGGTGGGTGAGGCTAGCAAAAAGGTCGCTGCAATCTTGAGAGCAAAAAGAAATGTTGTTGAAGGAGGTGAAGAAGAGGATGCAGGATTGGATGAAGAGCAACAAAATGGACCACGGCAAGATGAACCAACAACAATGGTTGGTGACAGCGGGCAATTTGCTACCGGCGGGCAAACACTGAAAAATCCTAAACGGGTAAAACCTAAAGGACGTCCCACGATGAAAGAACAGAGGCGGAAGACTTTGGTTGAGCTACGCGATGAAGAAACTTTGAAGAGGCGCAAGCAAGCTAACGATGCCAAAGCAACAAACAAGACACCGGTGAAGAATCCCAAGCAACCTAGAAAGAAGAGAGTAATGAAGTGTCCATGGTGTCATGAGGAGGGACATGCGGTGAAAGATTGTGTTGCTAAACAGGTGGAGGATGAAAGAATAGCTGCTGGGGCTGAGCTAAGGCTGTAGCTGTTTTGTGATGATGTTTTTGAAAACAATTGCTACGAATAAGTTGTTAGGGTGGAAGTTTTACTTGTACATGGTGTTGGTACTATTGGTATAGAACGATTTAAAACATAGTTACCTTGCATTGGAGCAAAAAATTATTCTGTGGATAACTTGTATTCTTGCGTTGGAGCAAATGTAAAAATGTGGTCAGCTATGTGAAACATAAAATTATCTACTTTTGTTTGTGGAAAAATGTTGATAGCAAAATTTTATTGTATTTGAAGCATTGCAAATCTGTTATTGAAGCAAATGATTTCCTCTGCGAGAGCAAAAACTTGTTCTTGTCCAGGGGTTTCAGAAAATCGCTGTATGATACAAAATAAATAGGTGTTCTGTAGCAACCAGATTTCACTGTTGTAGCATTGGAAAATACCTATTGAAGCAAAACTATACACCTAATGAAGCAAAAACATGGTCACCTCCAGGAAAAACAGAATCCCACAAAAAAAGGTGCCAGGAAAATACACATAATTCATTTGATGTGAACTAGTAGATAAAAACCAAGCAGGTGAAAATCTACATTCATTCCCATGGTTAAAAATACACTGACAACTCTCTGTCATTGATAGCCACAGTAATTTGTTCGACAAACTGACACAATCCGTGGATCAGTAGATACCAGCGGGGATAAACAATATGAAAACACATATAGAAAGGTTGTTTCATCCATCCAAGGCTACACGAAACTAGATGAGGCAAAAGCGAATGTACATGTGGTGATTGTCACTCCAGACTACATGAAACTACAAATGTATACACCCCCGGCCGAGGCTCCAAGGCAGACTCCATGATGTCGACAATGTTGCCTTTGTTCTCTCTTTCCTCGATGAGCTTCGCTGCGACAGCCATGCGATATAAAAGAATGTCATCCTTGGAGAAAGGCGGCATAGTTTTAGCATCGAAGTGCTGAATGAGGAGCATTGTGAAGAAGCCACAGTCATAGCTGTAAAAAGGAGAAAAGAAAACAAATGAACATAGTTAGCAGCAAACTCGAAAGCAATGTGCAATGAATGGTTACATGAAGGTAGCAATTAGTTGAACATATTGTAGCAACCATAAGCTTCTAAAAGAGCATATAAACCTAAGTATGGGAGCAATCCTGCCCCAAAAACAGAAACTTGTACAATTGCATCAAAAAGAAGAAAAAAATCTTACAGAGTCTTCTGTTGTGGGTGTGCGGGTGTGGAAAGTGTGTAGCGGTCGATGTCTATGTGGTTGACACTCCAGAAGCTTTGCAAAGTGCTACAAAGTTAATAAACTAGAAATAGCAAAAATTTAGACATTAGTGTGATAGACAAAGACAACAAAAATGTATTACTTGTAGACAGTTCTAACAACAAACCAGGTTCTTTGCTGCTTCCTCGAGAAAGCTCTTGTCCTTGTGGTTCAATGAGTCAAACACGTGGAACTGGTCATGGATCAAATTGACAGTGCAAACCATCCAGTGGTTGTCTTTGACCAAAGGGAAGTATAGCTAGAAATGAAGCGGAACAAAATGAAAGCCAAATTAGAAAATGTATAATCACTGGATATATGAATGTAGCAATTATTTGAAACTAATGTAGCAAGCAAAAACTTCTAAAAGAGCATAAAAATCTAAGTATGGGAGCAATTCTGTCCAAAAAAACAGAAAGTTATACAGTTGTCCACAAAAAAACTGGTTCGTAAAAGAAATACCAATGTAATTACAACGTAGCAAAAACATTGTAGTAAGAGGGAAAGCATAGCTCACAAGGTCTTTCTTCATGATCTTGAACTTCGCATTTTGCATTTTGAACTCTCTCGCAAGTGCAGCTGGGTTGAACTTCGCTGGGTCGACTATGAGCTTTTGCTACTCATGACGAAACAGAAAAAGAGCAAAAGTTGTATTAGATCTTAGGACAAAACTGAGGCATGCAGCTAAAAAAGTCTTAGGACAAAACTAACCGTTGAGTAGCAATTGAAAACATATCTTTTCAAAGCGGTTGTGCTGTTTTCCTCTTCTCTTTTAGCATCCTTATTGAAGCTCTCAGACCAAACGCACATGACCTGAGTGTCTAGACACTTCCTCGGGCCTAGGGAATTGTGGAAACTCCTGTAGTCACAGTGAGACCCCCCAATCATAATGAAAGGAGGCCTGGAAAAGAAAAACAATAAAACATAATCAGAGGTGTCCCGGTTGCTACAATGACCAAAAGTAAAAAAGCAAAAAAGGAGTAGCTAGTAGCAAAACAAAGAATGTCACGTAATTACAGAACTGTGGTAAAAAAGCCAGAAAAAAAAGACTCATGGGTCGTCTTTCCCCTTCTTTTGAGTCTTGAGATAGCGCGGATGGCGCACAAACTTGTCGTACAATGCAACCATATCTGTAGAGGGCTTCTTCAACTTTTTCGCCACCGGAGCCTTGGCATCATCTTTCATAGCCCTTTTGTGCCTAGTCCTCCTTTGAAAAGTTACCACGCCAGTGCTGGCATCCTTCTTCTCTTCAGCACCTGAGCTGCCCGAATGTCTAGGAAAACCAACAAAAAATAAGCTAGTGGTTAAGGTTCCCAAAAGGAAAAAGAGCTCTGTAGCAACAAAGAAAAATGTGATAATGAAGCAAACAGAATTATGTAAAATTAGCAACCCAGAAATATCTAACGAAATCAAACAGAATTATGTAAAAAGAAGCAACAAGAAAAAATATGTAAAGGTAGCAACCATAAGTATCTAAAGTAGCAAGCAGAATGAGATAAAGTAGCAAGCAGAATTAAGTAAAGTAGCAACCAGAAATATGTAAAGGAGCAAACAGAATTATCTAAAGAAGCAAAACCATAACACTAATATAACATTTTTTAAAAAAAGCCAGCAGAAAGAACAGCGAGGCGCACATGGGAGAAAAAAGGCAAACCTGTATTGTCACCATGATCCGGTGTTGCAGCTTCCGGAATCTCCTCCAAATTTTCCGGTATGGGGGCGTCAAGGCAAGGTTTGGGAGCTACACAACAAAAGGTCAATCAGAAAAGAAATACTTTGAAAAATCTTGTTTTGGCGGGCAGTGCACACAAAACCATGATGAAAAATGCAAAATGTAACAAAATAGAGAAAAGGGGGAAGGAGAATATACACGTGGGAGCAACCTTGTCTCCAACTATCGGAGCAGCAACATCATCCACCTTTTCCGCACACACAACGTCGTTCTGGTCAGGGGCTTGGGAAGAACCATTGTCTTGGCTCCACACATTAAATTTCGGACAGTCATCCCAGTATCCCGTTGGTATGTTGCACCGAGGTGAGGGAGAAGCCGACCTAGGAATGAAAGTACTACCCGCAACCGCTCTAGGTGGGCTAAGGGCAGTGGGCATGGGTGGAATCACCGCAGCAGGACTGGATGGACTACCAACAACAGCCACTTTGTCTGGACTACCAACAGCCGCAACTTCATCTGGACAACCAACATCACCTCTAACCGGACTACCATCAGCAACTTTTTCTGGGCTACCAACAGCACCTCTAATCGGACTACTAACAGCACCCTGTTCCTCACCATCAGCGTCCGTCTGAGAGGACCCTACAACAACTGCTGGTTGCGGGACATCATTGAGCTCCGTAGCATTGGTTTGTTCATTCTCTGCTGCACCAGCATTGCCTTCTTCGCAAACATGAGAATCACAGTCCGTAGGATCCACAACAACCATATCCTCATCAATATCAAGATCATCAGCGTTAGAATCAGACTTGTCACCATCCATTTTTCCCTGCCCGTCCAGTCCTACCCTAGAAGCTGGAAACACAACACTCGGGCCATCGTCTTCCTTCAGGGCAGCTTCAACATCATTCAATAGCAAGGCCATTTGCTTGGACTGCATTGATTTTAAGCCTACAGCGAGGCTCTTGAAAGTAGCATCAACATTTGAAGCAAAACTAACCCTGTGCTTGTCATATATGTTCTTGAAGCGAGATGGTACCTGTGGTGAAGAAGAAACATGGATTACATTAAAAAAAGAAGCAAAAAAACAGCAAAACTGAGGCAACTACATTGACAGAACAAAACAAAACAACTGATGGTGCAAAATAAATTTATTATAGTAGCAGACATGTAAAAACAACTAAAAACAGAAAAAGAACGCACGATATAAAACAATGGAGCAAAAGAAAATAACTACAACAGCATTGCTTAAACACTACTGGAGCAAGATGAAATAAGTAAAGTAGCATATTGTTGAAAAGAAATCACCTTGCTACACACGCAGAAAAAAATGCTATATGAACAGACAAAATGACCTACAAAACCATCACATTAGAAAACTATACAAACCTCCATTTTCTCGATGGTGGGGAAAACAAGCCATTCATTGAGCGATGCGGACGGATTTACATCAACATCTTCGGGCATCGAACTGTCCACGGGACTCAGTGCCTACACTGTTTTGGATAATGGAAGGAACTGCACAACCAACAAACCAATCAAATTTGAGTTCAAAAAAAATTAAACGTGGCAGGGGAACGCAAACAACGAAAAAGGCAAAAAGAAAAACAACAAAGAGAGTCTACTCACAGGACGCCTCCCAAAGACAGTCTTGTTACGCAGGATTTTATAGTCGCGGTCGACCTTGACAATGAAACTGAAATCCTCACTGGTCACAAAGCAAACTCTAGGAATCCCACTGTTTATGAAGTGCTCATTCTTTGGGATGAGCAAGTGGTCCATGTACACCAGCTATATATGCAAAAAAAACACACAAGAATCAATCCTGCAGCTGATTGGAGCAAGAGAAACTAACTAAAGCAACAAAAATATGAAATTGTTATAGCAAAAAAAACTATGTAAAGTAGCAAGCTCTGGAAAAAATGGAAAGAAACTACAGCTTGAACATAAAACAGAAACAAATATACACAGAAATAAAACAAAATGGAGCAACATAAAATAACTACAGTAACAACAATTTAAGTCTATTAGAGCAAACAAAAGTATGTAAAGTAGCAAGATGTGAAAAGGTAAAAACTTAAATCTAGAACATAAAAACAGAAACAATACACAAAAATAAAACAATGTAGCAATAGAAACTAACTAAAGCAACAATAAATTAAATCTAATGGAGCAAACAAAACTATGTAAAGTAGCAAGCTGTGAGAAAAAAGGTAAAAACTTACAGCAAGAACAGGCAGTGGGCCGGACATCCAGAATTCGAACATGTTCTTGACCTTCTTCTTCTTCGATGGACCGGGTGCTTCCTCGGACTCAACCTGCTGCTTGCCCTTCCGAAGATTAACGCCACAAAAGAAGCACACAAAATGTACAACAGAAGCAAAAACAATGCAGTAATAGAACAAACCTCCATTGCGCTGCTGATTATATATTGCTAGCTGATATACTAGGAGGCCCAGTAAGAACACCAAATGCCTGCAAAAAGAATAGTTGAAATTCAGAAATACAGCTACTTGCACATACGGTTCGAACTGAAAAGGAAAATTGCTACAAAAACGGTTATGTGTACACGGGGTGTGGAATGCGGTTGAGCAACTAAAAATATGCTCGAAAAGTCTAAAATCTGCTACACTAATTTGCAATTTGCTCAAAAAAAAACAACAACTAACAAATATGCACAAACAGGGAATATGCACATGGGAGGTGGACTGCCAACAGGGAATATGCATGTGGGAGGTGGAGTGTAGTGGAGCAATTTGCTCCAAACAATTGCTACAACAAAGACAGGAAACTAGCCCCTAAAAATTGATAAAAAAACCTAAAACTCCGCACACCGGGTATATGCACGAGGGGTCGCTGCAGTGGAGCAAAGTTTGAACCAATTAATTGCTACTGAAGCAGAGCAGGAACAACTATTGGAGCAAATTTAAGGGGAAAAGTTGCTCAGAACCAACGATTCTGGAGCAACAATGGGGGTTGAGGGCAGGGGGTCGCCTGAGAGAACGATTGGGCGCGGCAGGGGGGCGCCGGAGTCCGCGCAGACCTGCGACAGCGCAGACGCTCGCCTCCGCTGCGTAACCCTAGCCACCGGCGATGATGCAAAATAACGGCGAAATTGGTCACGACGGGGGGGGCGCCTGAGAGCACGATTGGTCTCGGGCAGGGGGGCGCCGGAGTGCGCACAGACCCGTGACCGCTCCGCCGCTCGCCGCCGCTCGCGATTGCTACCCTATCTACGTGAGGTCGCCGGTGATGAAGAGGGGGGCCTAGCCGGAGAGGAGGAGGGGAGCGAAAGGAATAGCACCTGAGAAACGCGCGGAATCTAATCGGAGGGCGACCTCATCGACGACGTCGCCTCTCGTCGCCGCCCGCGTCGCTCACCTCGCCTTCGTCGCCGCCTCCGCGCCGCGCGAGTGGAAACGTAACGGTACGGGGCGAAATGGGAAACAGGGCACGAACCAAAACCTTGCTTGTCCTAATCCAGGCGAAAACGGCGGGGACGTGGGCCTAATCTAACCGCTCGACTCGCGCGGATCCAACGGACAACGACCCGGGGGACGGAACGCAACGTTCCCCCGGGTGATAACCAGCGTTTTCCTTTTTATTTTGACATGCACACGGGAGAAACATTAAATGCCGACGGGGATCCCATACGCCGACGGCCAAATATCGGGGCCGTCGGCGTATGCCAGAAAAGCCAGCGGCAAATGAAAAAAAAATTGCGATACGCCGACGGCAACCCCGTCGGCCTATCCTAGTTTTTTTTCTCTCTCTCGCCATTTTGAGCATAACATTTGCATTCGAACTCGGATTTCGACGTTCTTTAGCTCGTTTTGAAAAGGAGAAACATATCTACATCATCATGCATATTATTCAAGCTACATTCTTAAAACAAAATCATGAGCAAGAACGGAACAAACAAGAAAGGGTTAACGCTACTGGGTGTAGACCTATAAGTTGGGTTTTTCTCCAGCGGGGCTAGATGTTGAATATTGAAAAACTCTTGGTGTATCTATGATGAAATAGGTATTTGTGTACCTAAAGATGATTTTTTTCCAAAAATCATGAGCAAACTATGAGGTAACTGTAGTTCAAATTTGACCAGTTTCCAGCGGAATCGGCAGAAACTTGTGTTTTTCAAAAGAGGTGGATGGAAACCTTTTCATATGAAAAAATTGGTTATTTGTGCATCTAACATGGTCTAATATTTTCGAAAATTGTATGTCTCATATTTATGGTAGGTCCTTCACAAAAAAACCCATTTTTTACACTCGGAAAATAGAAAATGGTTTTTTGCTTCGATGAAAAGGAAAACTTCCGCCGTCAACATTGTCCGTGCTTCCAAGATGCATATTTGTGTGGAATATGGGAACATTTAAACAAACTATGCCATGGATATGACTATAACACTCGTCATTTGGCCCGAAACCCTGGAATGTTCGGAGGAGATAGCTTATTTTTGTGAACACATTTTCAACACAACTGTCGTATTCCAAGTTTATTATTTTTGGTGTATACTAGGACCTATATAATAACACCACGCGAAGGTCTCGCATCATTTTGGGTTGTTTTGAATTTTTTTGAATTTTCTAAGCCGGTTTAAGGAAAAAGTCAAGGCGGCGGGCATGACTGTTCGTAGCTAGGGGTTGAATATTGAGAAACTCTTGGTGTTACTATGTTGAAATAGTTACTTGTGTACCTAAAAATGATTTTTTTCGAAAATCATGAGCAAACTATGAGGTACCTGTAGTTCAAATTTGACCAGTTTCCAACGGAATCGGCAGAAACTTGTGTTTTTCAAAAGAGGTGGATGGAAACCTTTTCAGATGAAACAAATTGGTTATTTGTGCATCTAACATGGTCTAGTATTTTCAAAAATTATAGCTCTCAAGTTTTGCAACATATTTATGGTAGGTCCTTCACAAAAAAAAACCTTTTTTACACTCGGAAAATAGAAAATGTTTTTTGCTTCAACGAAAAGGAAAACTTCCTCCGTAAACATTGTCCGTGCTTCCAAGATGCATGTTTGTGTGGAATATGAGAACATTTAAACAAACTATGCCATGTATATGACCATAACACTCGTCATTTGGCCCGAAACCCTGGAATGTTCGGAGGGGATAGCTTATTTTTGTGAACACAACTGTCGTATTCCAAGTTTATTATTTTTGGTGTATACTAGGACCTATATAATGACACCACGCGAAGGTCTCGCATCATTTTGGGTTGTTTTGAATATTTTGGAATTTTCTAAGCCGGTTTAAGGAAAAAGTCAAGGCGGCGGGCATGACTGTTCGTAGCTAGGGGTTGAATATTGAGAAACTCTTGGTGTTACTATGTTGAAATAGTTACTTGTGTACCTAAAAATGATTTTTTTCGAAAATCATGAGCAAACTATGAGGTACCTGTAGTTCAAATTTGACCAGTTTCCAACGGAATCGGCAGAAACTTGTGTTTTTCAAAAGAGGTGGATGGAAACCTTTTCAGATGAAACAAATTGGTTATTTGTGCATCTAACATGGTCTAGTATTTTCAAAAATTATAGCTCTCAAGTTTTGCAACATATTTATGGTAGGTCCTTCACAAAAAAAAACCTTTTTTACACTCGGAAAATAGAAAATGTTTTTTGCTTCAACGAAAAGGAAAACTTCCTCCGTAAACATTGTCCGTGCTTCCAAGATGCATGTTTGTGTGGAATATGAGAACATTTAAACAAACTATGCCATGTATATGACCATAACACTCGTCATTTGGCCCGAAACCCTGGAATGTTCGGAGGGGATAGCTTATTTTTGTGAACACAACTGTCGTATTCCAAGTTTATTATTTTTGGTGTATACTAGGACCTATATAATGACACCACGCGAAGGTCTCGCATCATTTTGGGTTGTTTTGAATATTTTGGAATTTTCTAAGCCGGTTTAAGGAAAAAGTCAAGGCGGCGGGCATGACTGTTCGTTGCTAGGGGTTGAATATTAAGAAAATCTTGGTGTATCTATGTTGAAATAGGTATTTTTGTATCTAAAAATGATTTTTTGCCAAAAATCATGAGCAAACTATGAGGTACCTGTAGTTCAAATTTGACCACTTTCCAGCGGAATCGGCAGGAACTTGTGTTTTTCAAAAGAGGTGGATGGAAACCTTTTCATATGAAACAAATTGGTTATTTGTGCATCTAACATGGTCTAGTATTTTAAAAAATTATAGCTCTCAAGTTTTACAACATATTTATGGTAGGTGCTTCACAAAAAAAAACCTTTTTTTACACTCGGAAAATAGAAAATGATTTTTTGCTTCAATGAAAAGGAAAACTTCCTCCGTCAACATTGTCCGTGCTACCAAGATGCATGTTTGTGTGGAATATGAGAACATTTAAACAAACTATGCCATGGATATGACCATAACACTCGTTATTGGGCCCGAAACTCTGGAATGTTCAGAGGAGATAGCTTATTTTTGTGAACATGTTTTCAACACAACTGTCGTATTCCAAGTTTATTATTTTTGGTGTATACTAGGACCTATATAATGACACCACGCGAAGGTCTCGCAGCATTTTGGGTTGTTTTGAATTTTTTGGTATTTTCTAAGCCGGTTTAAGGAAAAAGTCAAGGCGGCGGGCATGACTGTACGTAGCTAGGGGTTCAATATTAAGAAACTCTTGGTGTATCTATGTTGAAATAGGTATTTTTTGTATCTAAAAATGATTTTTTTCCAAAAATCATGAGTAAACTATGAGGTACCTGTAGTTCAAATTTGACCAGTCTCCATCGGAATCGGCAGAAACTTGTGTTTTTCAAAAGAGGTGGATGTAAACGTAATTTTAATCTTTATTAATTTCAGTCTTTATATATGGCACTATATCGACTACTTTGTTTCATTTTTGGATATCAAGTAATTACTAACTCTTTTTATTCTTTTTCTTTCCCGGGCAGCGTTTGGAAGAGGTTCACAAAAAAGTCTCCTGGTGAATGGAAATCAGAGCTTACATTTGATATTGTGGAAGTAAGTACTACTATCTAGATCCGCGCATCTCCTTGATTCTAGTGTCGATACCATTAACATGGCTGGTTGATTATTATTTTGATTGAAACCATGTTCTCGTAAAGTGCTTGCAACGGGGAGACGGTAATCACTTGTGTGGATACTACGTCTGCGAGTTCATTCGTCAGACGACCTGTCCCAAGGGCAGAGATTTAAACCACCTTCATGTACGTCAGTCATCAATTTTTCTTATTACCATCTATTTTAGTTACTTAGTTTCATTAATATATATTGACCACTCTTCTTCATATCAGATCGAACGGCTCCGGGACGGTCTTCTACCAAGGGACCGCATACGAGCAATTCAGGAGGAAATTGCGGGCTTCTTAGATGCAGATGTCCTAAATGTAAATGGAGAGTACTATAGCACCGGTTGGAACTGAATTTGATTTTGTAATTAATTCCATCGGTCATGTAATATGCTCGATATACTTAGCTTCCGTAATATAAGGGTTCCCTCTTTTGCTATATATATGTATTACTTATTCACTCGTGGGATCCGGGAGGTCCGGGGAGGGGCCACCGAGGCTCCTCTCTTCTCGTGGGATCCGGGAGGTCCGGGGAAGGGCCACCGGGCTCTTCTCTTCTCCTGGGATCCGGGAGGTCCGGGGAGGGGCCACCAAGGCTCCTTATCAGTGTATGGTGACAGGGGTATCGTAAAATCGAATTGATCGCAAAACAGAAAATAAAAAGGAAAACAATAAAGAGAAAAAAACTCTGCCGCGACAGAGAAAATGGCAAAACTGCTGCCGCGACAGAGTAGTCATTCATCCCGGTTCGTGTTAAGAACCGGGACGAATGCCCCTGGCCAGGTTCGCCACGTGGTCAGCCCCATTTGTCCCGGGTCCTGGCACAACCGGGACCAATAGGGGAGGGCCATTTGTCCCGGCTGGCCCATCCCGGTTGCACAACTGGGACAAATAGCCCTTACGAACAGGGACTAATGCCCCTGTTTCCACTAGTGAATGCAATTGCTGCCACTGTCTGCTGGCCCCCAGCCCCACATGTCATTGGGCATACAGTAGCATACAGTTACAACAGAGGATCCATGCCATCGGCTACTAGACTAATGTGAAGTTGGTATTTTTTTTTCCTCCTAGAGGCGTTGTTGTGTGCATTGTTTTCGAATTTTTTAGACAAAATTTTGTTTTGTCGCCCCTAACAAAAACTATCGTTGAAATGACCCCAGTTCTCCACCGGCCTTCTCTCTGACGCCATCAACCTCTACCCTTGGCCTCCAAAAGCATCTCCACTGGCACCCACCAAATATATCTCTGGCGCATCCTAATTGTTACCTGTTTGGGGGTGCCAGACATATGTCATCCGCGAAGGGGGGTGCTGCCCACAACGGCACTCGGATAGAATATGTTTAAGCACAAAAATATATGAACTATTTGCAGTTTCATTCAAATTTTGGAGATATTTTATAATTTTTGAACAAAATTGCAAATTTGGGTGCCGCCGCTAACCCTAGCCCTAGCTACTCCTCCTCCTCGTCGCTGACCTCGTCATCGGTGCCTGCCGCTTCATAGAGATTCTCGTTGGTTCTATCCTCGCAGCATGGAAGAGGACACATGGTGTCGTCTTACACAGAACGACATCCCATGCGTATCTGAAACAGAGAAGGTAGCCCTGTTGCAGCTTTGTGCGTACGGGTGAACTGCGCCTACCCGGTCGGGAGGAACAAGCACTAGTAGAAAACGGGGCTTTTGCTCGGTGGTGAGCACCCCTTTCGCCCCATCTCGGCCACCAACCGGTGCAAAAGGCTGCAGAGGTGGGTTCGAGGCGAGCAGGGTGCGTGGTGGGCTAAAGGCCCGCAACAAGCAGGGCACGTCATGGGGGGGGGGGTCTTTTAACCCGGTTGGAGCCACCAACCAGGGCAAAAGGTACCCTACTATATAAACCCTGTCAGCCCTCTCCTCTCCTCATGCCACTAACTTTGGAGGACATATTCTAGTTGTGTGATGTGTGTTCACTTGTTTTTCCCTCCTATGCACAAGAGGTGTTCGATGAAATGCCCGAGAGAATAACGCCATCTCAGCTCGCGGAAAACAAACAAGATTTAATTTGTCCGAGCCACACTTAATTAAATAAGCTTTCTTGTCCTTCTTTCCTCCTCGATCGAGGTACCAACTTTAACCTTTCATCTGTCGATGTAACATTGGTCATTTCTCTATTCATGGTGTTCTGTAACAGTTCTTAATTAATAATCATATAATGCAGATGAACCGGCAATGGATATACGCTGACCGACGCTCTACCGCGTTCATGAAAGGTGTGGGTTATTTTCTCGAGGTGGCCCGGGCAAACAAGCGGAATAATTTTATGTGTTTTCCATGTTCTGTATGTCGGAATGAGAAGGAACACCCTTCTCACAGAGTCATCCACTTCCACCTGTTTCAATCCGGTTTTATGCCCGGCTATAATTGTTGGACCAAGCACGGATAAAGAGGGGTTATGATGGAAGATAATGAAGAAGAAGAGAATGATGAAAACTATCATGATATGTTCCCTTAATACGGTGCCGGTACTGGAATGGAAGATAACGATGAAGTAGAAGGAGAAGACCGGGCACCAGATGAGACCATCGATGATCTTGGCCAGGCTATTACGGATGCAAAGACAGAAAGCGAGATTGAAAAAGTGAGGGTGAAGTTCGACCAGATGTTAAAGGATCACAAAACATTGTTGTATCCAAATTGCGAAGATGGGCAGAAAAAGCTGGGCAGCACACTGGAATTGCTCCAATGGAAGGCCGAGAATGGTGTGACTAACAGCGGATTTACAAAGTTTTTTTTTTGAAACCTTAAGACTGTGAGGCAAAAGCCCCATATCATCCCACCTTTATTAAAAATAAAAGAACTTACAAGAAAGTAACCATATATACAAAAAACACTATACAAAGGCCACCAAGGAGGTTAGGCCTGAGAAAAACCTAAGGAAAATCCTTAACCCAATCCAGCAAACTATTCTGGAATTCAGCTTTACATCTATGCCTGATCAGCAAAACCTCATGAACCAAACCACCCTTCCACTTAGCAAAAGACGGTCTTTCATTCCTGAAGATGGCAACATTTCTCTGGAGCCAAATGTGCCAGCAAGCCAACACCAACACATCCATGAAGAAAGCATGACCAAAATATCTCCTAGAATGGAACACAGTAGCTTGTAGGTCATCTCCCGTATCCATCCAAGTGATCTAAAGATAATTCCACACCCTTTGACTGAAATTACAAGTGAAAAATAGATGCTTCCTATCCTCAAGAGTAGTAGTAGGACAAAGAATACAGTTAGGACAATCATAAACATTCCAATGTCTCCTTTTCAGAAGATCATGGGTGTTGAGTCTATCTCTCAGCAAGAGCCATGCAAAAAACTTTAAGTTTCATAGTGCAAGCCGACTTCCAAATCCAGTGAAAAACTAGAGGGACAGAGATATGACCATGAGCAGCTTTATAAAACTGAGCAGAAGTATACTTAGAACCCCACTTGTATGGCCAAACATCAGAACCCTCCGAAGGAGAAAAATCCCCTAACAATAGCATCATACTAATCCTTTACTCCTCAGCCTGCCTCGAAATAGGTAGGTGGAAAAGATCCATAATATCATGGGAGAGCAAAACCGAGCGAGCAGACAGTTCTTTGTTCTTGACGTAAGAAAACAACCGTGAAAAACGGCGACAAAGAGGAACACAAGAACCTCCCACCTCCCATTTGTCAAGCCAGAACAAGAAAGAGGCCCCATCAACTAAGGTCACCTTAGACACAGCTCTAAAATTATCCACTAATTTCATCACATCACGCCACCAGAAGGAGCCTGGAAGGTTATCAGCATGAGGTACAGAGTCTCCATAGTATTCAGACCAGATCAACTGAACCTAGGGCATATCCCGTTTGTTATAAAATTTGTCCAAATTTTTTATCAAAATAGCTGCATTCTTCTTTTGAAAATCCACCACTCCAAGACCACCACATTATTTAGGTAGACAAATAATCTCCCAAGCAGCCAGAGATTTGCCCACAAAATCTTTATTCTTCCTCCAAAGACACTGCCTCAAAATTCTGTCCAGTTGCTTAGAAATGCCAGGGGCAGTTGCAGAGTACAAATAAAATGCAAAGGCATGGAGGATAATGCTGAATTAATCAACTATAATCTAGCACCTTGAGACAGAAAGGAAGAACTGGAAGCCAATCTTCTCTCCTGGTTGGAAACCAGAGGCATAAGGTCCTGCATCTTTGGTCTAGTAGTCCCTAAAGGCAGACCCAAATAGGGGAAAGGAAAAGATGCCATTAAACACCAAAAGAAATTGGAGAGGTCCTCCATAATAGCAGTATCCACATTGATAGGTACCATGAGAGACTTATCAAAATTAATCTTGAGACCAGTTGAAACAGAGAAATCTTGCAATGCCTTTTTAAGGTTAATCAGTTGAAACTTATCAGCAGGCATGATCAAAAGGGTATCATCAGCCTATTGAACAATAGGAAACTGTTCATCAACACAGTTAATAGGCTTAGAGATTAACCCTTGAGACAATAAATCATTCACCACAGCTTGCAGCAATTCTGACCCCAAAACAAATAAAAGGGGGGAGAGAGGATCTCCATGTCTAACTCCCCTTTTACACTCAAATTGCTTGCCAGGAATGCCATTTAGTAAAATGGAAGAGGTACCTGAAGTTAAAATTTCTTTTACCCAGCCAATCCATTTAGAATTAAATCCCATGGCCTGCAAAACCTCCAAAATAGCTTGATGCTCTATTGTGTCAAATGCCTTAGAAAAGTCTAGCTTAATAATGACAATCGGCCTCTTAGAATCATGAGACTGGAATAAAAATTCAAAATCCCAAGCTAGACAGTCTAGGATGGATCTACCGTTAATAAATCCATATTGATTTTTGGAAATACATTGTAAAATCTTGCCTTGGAGCCTATTAGCAACCTACAAAGTTACTGCAAATAGTGAAGAAGCAGCTTCCTAGAAACAATGAATTGTCCGACAGTACATACCAAGCAAAGAAGCTTGTATGCCCCCTAGGATTAGATGTGGAGAAGATACATGCCTGCATTAATGACTACATCCTCTACCGCGGTGAGAAGTACGAGAATTTGGAACAATGCCCGGTATAAACTACATTGCGATATAAGATCAGACCAAACGACCCTGGCGATGTTGAGGGTGAGCGCCCCAGGAAGAGGGTTCCTGCAAAGGTGATGTGGTATGCTCCTATAATACCACGGTTGAAACGTTTGTTCACAAACAAAGAGCATGCCAAACTTTTGCAATGGCACATGGAAGATCGTAAGAAAGACGAGATGTTGAGACACCCCACTGATGGGTCGCAGTGGATAAAAATCGAGAGAAAGTTCCCGCGCTTTGCAGGTGATGCAAGGAACTTATGGTTTGGTCTAAGTACAGATGGCATGAATCCATTTAGTGAGCAGAGCTGCAACCATGGCACCTGGCTTATCACTCTATGTATCTGTAACCTTACTCCTTTGTTGTGCATGAAGAGGAAGTTCATTATGGTGCCAGTGCTGATCCAAGGCCCGAGACAACCGGGCAACGACAATGATGTCTACCTAAGGCCATTAGTCGATGAACTTTTACAGTTGTGGCGTGAAGAAGGTGTACATGTGTGGGCCGAGCACGAACAAAAAAAATTTAACCTACGAGCGATGTTGTTCGTAACCATCAACGATTGGCGTGCTCTTAGTAACATTTCTGGACATACAAACAAGTGATACAATGCATGCACACACTGTTTAGATGACACCGAAGGTGTACATTTAGATAAATATAAGAAGGTTGTGTACCTCGGGTATCGTTGTTTTCTTCCATGCAAGCACCCCGTAAGAAAAGCTGGCAAGCATTTCAATGGTGAGGCAGATACCCGGCAGACGCCTATCCTCCGACCTAGTGATGATCTATTTGATATGGTGAAGGATTTGAAAGTAAACTTTGGAAAGGGTCCGGGCAGACAAGCTGTTCCGAATGACGCCGACGGACACGCACCTATGTGGAAGAAGAAATCTATATTTTGGGATCTACCCTATTGGAAAATCCTAGATGTCCGCTCTGCGATCGACGTGATGCACCTGACAAAGAATGTCTGCGTGAATCTGCTAGGCTTCCTTGGCTTGTATGGGAAGTCAAAAGATACATCTGAAGCACGGCAGGACCAGCAACACACGAAAGAACGAGACGACAAGAATCCTGAGCTGTTTCAAGGTGGTCCTGCCAGCAACGCTCTTACCAAGGAAGAGAAAGTAAATCTTTTTTTGAAGCACTAAGTAGTATCAAGGTCCCGTCTGGCTTCTCGTCGAATATAAAGGGAATAATAAATGTGGCCGAGAAAAAATTCCAAAACCTGAAGTCTCATGACTGCCACGTGCTGATGACACAATTGCTTCTGATTGCGTTGAGGGGGATTCTACCAGAAAATGTTCGACTACCCATTGTGAAGTTATGCGCGTTCCTCAATGCAATTTCAGAAGGTAATCAAATCAGAAAGTCTATCAGCGTTACAGACAGATGTGGTCCAATGTCTTGTCAGCTTCGAGTTGGTGTACCCACCATCCTTCTTCAATATTATGACACACCTCCTAGTTCACCTAGTCAAAGAGATTACCATTATCGGTCCTGAGTTTCTACAAAATATGTTCCCCTTTGAGAGGTTCATGAGAGTCTTAAAGAAATATGTTCACAACCGTGCTAGGACAGAAGGAAGCTTCTCCAAGGGTTATGGAACAGAGGAGGTAATTGAGTTTTGTGTTGACTTTCTTCCAGACCTTAAGTCGATTGGTGTTCCCGAATCGCGTCATGAGGGAAGAATGAGTGGAAAAGGCATGCTAGGAAGTAAAGCAAAGATATTTATGGACGGACATTCTTTCACTAAAGCACACTACACGGTTCTACAAATGTCCACCTTGGTGGCTCCTTATGTCGAGGAACACAACAATATTATACGGTCCAAAAACCCTGGGCTGTCTGAATCCTTGATTAATGATGAACACATGGATAATTTCAGCCCCTGGTTGCAGACAGAACTCATGAATAACAACATTGTTGGAGATCATCTCTACTTGTTGGCCAGGTCACCATCTTTGACTGTACTGACTTTCCAAGGGTACGAGATAAATGGGAATACATTTTACACGATCGCACATGAGAAAAAAAGCACCAACCAGAATACTGGTGTTCGTTTCGATGCAATCGGATACAATGGGAAAAATGACACATATTATTGTTACATAGAGGAGATATGGGAACTTGACTATGGAACTAATTTTAAGGTCCCTCTGTTTCAGTGCCAATGGGTCAAGATGACAGGAGTAAAGGTAGACCAGCAGTACAGAATGACAACAGTGGATCTCAACAGTCTTGGATACATAAACAAACCATTCGTCCTAGCCAAAGTTGTGGCTCAAGTTTTCTATGTGAAGGACATGTCTACCCAACCGAGAAAAATAAAAAATAAGAATTCTAGTACATCATGCGGTGAGCCGAAGCGGCACATAGTTCTTTGAGGGAAAAGAAACATTGTGGGAGTGGAGGACAGGACAGACATGTCAGAAGATTATAATAACTTTGAAGAAATTCTGCCTTTCAGAGTGAAAACTGACCCAGGCATCGCTTTAAATAATGAAGATGCTCCATGGCTACGACAGAAAAGTAAACAATGGCGGCACTAGTTGGTGATAACATATTAAACCTTCATGGTTCATGTAATATTTCTAGACTATTTTGTAATAACGTATTAAACCTTCATTGCAGATTATCATATCATGTACGAAAACATTGCAGATCTCTTCCTCTTCGTCTTCCTACTTTGGGTCGCATTTGGACGGCGTTTTAAAAATCTTTACTAGTTTAAATAGTTAGAATAATTATTTTTTAAAATAGAAAATGTATTTGAAGTGTTTATGCAATTTTAAACACTTTTCATATCGAAATTTTCTCCAAATTCAAAACCATTCATAAACTAGGTTTTTTAAAATGTTTGAAAATTCAAAAATTGTTACTAGTTTAAATAGTTAGAATAATTGTTTTCTAAAACAAAAAATATATTTGAAGTGTTTATGCAATTTTAAACACTTTGCATATTGAAATTTTCTCCAAATTCAAAACCATTCATAAACTAGGTTTTTAAAATGTTTAAAAATTCAAAAATTGTTACTAGTTTAAATAGTTAGAATATTATTTTCTAAAAAAAATGTATTTCAAATGTTTATGCAATTTTAAACACTTTTCATATTGAAAGTTTCTCCAAATTCAAGACCATTCATAAACTAGATTTTTTAAAATGTTTGAAAATTCAAAAATTGTTACTAGTTTAAATAGTTAGAATAATTATTTTCTAAAACAGAAAATGTATTTGAAATGTTTAGCCAATTTTTAAACATTTTTCATATTGAAAGTTTCTCAAAATTCAAAAACATTTGAAATGTATTTGAAACGTGGCAGTGAAAAAAATGGCGGCAGGATTTTTTTTTTGAAATTTTGGCTCTTTTACCCTCGTTGGTAACACGAATCGGGGCAAAAGGGGGAGGTGCGCGGGCAAACGATGGCTCACCTCCCCCTTTTGCCCTGGTTTGTGTTACTAGCCGGGGTAAAAGACCTCCACCTACATAACCCCGGGCGGTTGCTCCGCGCGGGGCAAACCCGCAGATATCGCTAAGGCCCCCGGCGCCGAAATCTAGAGCGACGCCGAGAGGCTGCCCGATTTTGCCGCAGCTCCTCGCCTCCTCTACGCCCGCGCCCGTGCGGCTCCGCGCCTGCGCCCGTGCTCCTCCGCACCTCCGCCCGAGGTGAGATCGCCGCCGGCCTGCTCGCCTCCTCCGCCTCCTCGAGGTGAGATCGCCAGCGGCCGTGCCCCGAGCCTCCACACCTAATGTATATTTTTTTAGTTAATTTAATAAAAATTGTTAGTTTAGTATTACTATTAGTGTTAATCTTAGTGTTACTGTTAGTATTAGCTAGTGTTAGTGTGCAACGCGTGGACGTGGTGGCGGCGTAGCCATCAAGGAGGAGGAGCGGCGCCTCCTGCTCGTGGACGTAGGCGTGGATGCGGAGCACGGCGGGGTGCACGCAGAGCACGGCGCGGCGTTGTTGCTGCCGTGGAGGAGGCTGCGATGGCGGAGGAGGAAGAGGAGGAGGATGACGGTTTCCGGCTAGCGGAGTTTTACGCCCACCTGTTCCACCCACTGTGGAACAGACTTCGTCTGCCACAGCGGATATCGGAGATCCTTCTCGCGTGCAACTTCCCTTTAGGTTCAGCCTCCAGTTGGAGGGCTGCCACAACGGGCCCGTTCAGGTGTTCCTGCAGCGACGTAGCGAGGACCTCTACCTGCGCCATGGGTGGGGGCAGTTCTAGCGCATGCACAACCTAGATGTGGGCAACATGCTCACATTCAGATACATCAACGACGACGCGGTGGACGTGTTGGAGGTGAAGATCTTCGACGGCACCCTACTCCACCCTCGTTGCTGCCAGGATAGCTCGAATGATAGCAGCTCCGGTTCTGAGGCTGACGAGTGTAACTAGGGCGAGTCTGGCTCGGGCGAGTCTGCATCCGATGCAGAGGTGTAGTATGCCGAGCAGTGTATCGCTCTCCGTGTCCAGTCCCATGTTCTTTTGTTAGCGATATCGTCAGACTATGTTTTCGGGTTTATGTCGTGCTATGTTTATGTCATCGTGTCGAACAATATTTCTATTCGTGGCAGGCTATGTTTATGTTATTGTTGGTTTTCATCTGTGTTTATGTTCGACAATTTGTCATCTTTCTTACTGTTTATTATTTGAAAGATCATTGAATTATTAGTGCACTTGATGTAATGCGCTTGAAAAAAAATATAATTTTTAATCTTGTCAATTGTTAAAGGAAAATAGAATAAACAGTGAACACGAAAAATGACAGGGAAACAGGAAAAAAATAAAACTAGAATAAGCAGAGAAACTTTTGCCCCGGTTGGTGTTACCGACCAGGGTAAAAGGATGTCGGCCTGCTCGCTGAGCAGAGCCCTCGTGGGCATCCCTTTTACCCCGGTTGGTAAGGCCCACCGGATCATTAGAGGGGGGATTTAGTCTGGGTTTGGCAAACCCGGTTGGGCAGCCGGTGCATAAGCCTCCCCCCCCCAACCAGGGCAAAAGAACTGCAGTCCACTAGTGAAGTCATCGTCGTCCCTGAGCATGTTCGCGTCAAAGGGTCCATTGGGACAATCATCCGTTTACAGCTTGAAGCAGCACGACTCATGGCCTATCGAGCATCTGCGATATAGTCTCTCACAGGTTCAGCCGCCTCACCAATGGCACGTATAACAACACTAAGAGCATCTCTAGTAGTCCCCTCAAACCTTCAAAACTGTAAAAATAACCGCTTTTTTACAGTTTTGGACCAAAAAATCGCAAAGACTAGACCCCCTAAACCCCTAAACCCGTAAAAAAAATGCAGGCCGGACCCGGGAATCCCCTCCCAACCTGTAAACTTAGGGGTTGGAGGGGTCAACCCCTCCCAACCCGTATCTCCCCACGAACCACACGCGGGAGGGAAAATTCCCACCCGCCCGCCGCCGCCCGCCCGCCCTGCCGCCATGGAAGCCGCCCCCGGCGTCGCCTCCGCCGCCACGGCTCCTCCCGCCGCCGTCCTCGCCCCTCCCGCCCCGGCCCCGGCCCCTCCCGCCCCGCCTCCGCCCCCGTGCGCGCCCGCCCCGGCAGCCCCGTCCGACCCCGCCGACCGCCGCGGCGCGACCATGGTGGCCGCCACCAATCCCGTGGGGGCGAAGCGCCGGCGGGCCGGGACGCACTTGCTCGCGCCCCCGGCCGCCCCGGCCGCCCCGCCCCTTGCCGCCACGGCCACGGTGCCCGCCCCGCCCCGCCCCGCCCCGGCCGCTCCTCGTGCGCGGGCGAAGATGGCGTCCGGCGGCCCGCGTGCCGCCGCCGCCGCGGTGAAGCCGAGGAAGGCCGTCGCCAAACGCCCCTCCAAGAAGAAGGACGTGGCCGCCGCCGCGCCCGTCGCCGCCGCCCCGGAGGTGCTCGATGAAACGTCCAACCCGGACGTTTCCTTCATGGACTTGCTCAATGATGCGGCCGTGGACATCACCGCTCCACCGCTCGATCCCTATATGGAGGAGGACGAGTACGCCGGAGATGATGCGGAGGAGGATGATGGTGATGAGGACATCACCGAGATAGGGGAGGATGCGTACGCCGCCGTTGCTCGCCCCGCCGTCCGCTCGTCGAACTACACCGATGCGGAGGATGTGCTCTTGGTTCGAGCTTGGGCATCGGTGGGGATGGATGCGGCCACCGGTACCGACCAAACCAATAAACGGTATTGGCAACGCATCGAGGACGCGTATCTACGGATGAAGCCGAAGAGGAGTGGGTTCGCCGCTCGCTCATTCCGGTCGCTTCAAGGCCGGTGGGACTTGATGAAGCCGGCATGTGCGCGTTGGAGTGCGGCGATGGAGCAAGTGTTGGAGGCGCCGCCGAGTGGCACCGTGGAGAGTGACTACGTAAGTTTGCATACCTACGACTTTCAATTTGTTTCTCATGTGTGTTGCTTAGTTTCTCATGTGTGTTGTGTGGTTTGTAGGAAACCATTGCCGGCTTGAGGTACAAGGAGATGGCGGGTTCCAAGGGTAAAACATTCCCATTCAAGCATGTTTGGTCAATTCTTCAAACATATGACAAGTGGAAGTTGCGGGATCAAGAAACCGCACCGAAGAAGAAGGAAATGCTTGACATGGATGATCCGGATGTTGAGGAGAGGAACTTGAACAAGCCCGAGGGAACCAAGAGGCCAAGCTTAGAGTGAAGATGGAAGAAGAGGCGTCTAGCCTAAGGGAGAAGATGGATCACATGATGAAGGCAAGAGAGGCTATGACAACCAAGACATTGGAGGCAAAGTTAGCCATCACCCATGTCAAGAAGGAGGTGAAGATGGCACAGATTGAAGCAAAACGTGAGGAGGCAAAGCGCAAGGCCGACTTGGAGGAGAGGATGGTCAAGGTGAAAGAAGCCAAGGTATGGAAGGAGCTCATGATGGAAGAGAAAGAGCACATGATGATGTCCAAGAAGGACATGGATGAAGATCAGCTGCAGTGGTGGAAGGAGTGCAAGGATGACATCGCGGAGAGAAAGAAGATGTTCCGTCGGTCCTCCTCTACCTTTCGAGTTGACACTCCCATGAGCGATGGCGGTGTTGACAACTCGCATGATGGTGAGGTTTGATAGTGGTTGAGTGTCCGAGTAGTTGGCGCCGAGGTGCAATTTTTTGGTGGTGCCAATGAGATGAGCAAGATGATGATTATGTGATGTAAAAACATTGAAACCATGCATCCATTATTGTTATCTAGTAGTATGTTTGATGGTTCATTATGTTTATGTTTATGTGGCATATTGTGATGTATATGTGACAGTTTTAGAGGTTGGGGTTGAGGCAAAGACTAGAACCCTCAAACCCAACCCTTAAAACAGAATATTCCGTTTTAAGGGTTGGGTTTAAGGGTTCTAGTCTTTGCCCCTGTTTTTCAACCCGTAAAAGTGCACAAAAAGTGGCATTCTCAACCCTTAAAACTGCTATAAGGGTTTAGGGGTTTAGGGGTACTACTAGAGATGCTCTAAGAACTCGGACAGTGCAACTCCCGATGAGAGCGATGCACGGCCGTCGCGCCCACGACCGCGGCCGCTGCTGCTAGAAGCCCCCACAACGTTGGTCTGGGAATGCTTGTTCCCACGACCGCATCTGCGTCGGCTGCCCCTTGGAGCTCTCGCCATGGCAGCGAGGGTAGAGAAGTTGGAAGAGGTGGTTGGAGAAGAGATGATTCCTCTTCGGCGATAGATGATTTTATAGCACCTGGAAGCGCGGTGAATTCATTTAGCCAACAGATTCTTAATAGGCTATAGCCTAACTGTATCCCGCTATTTAAAACTATGCATAGGAATCAAAGAGGTGAGATTCGCTCGAGGAAGCGCTAAAGTCTCTTTGAACAAACCTACGATCTAGTAAATGCACAGTACCACCATCAAATCTGCTCTCTATTCTCATCATCTAGTTTCATAAGTAACGTCTAGGACAAAAACTATATACAGTTGACACGATGACACCATTGGCGTCGTACGGTGAGAGATGTGGTGCAACAGGACCTGTCGCCCATGGTGAATAAGTAGACCGACACATTCATGATAGCTGCCCCGTGCTCAGGTCCCTACCACTTATAGCAAAAACACACGTACCCCTGCTGGCATGTCGACATGTCAGAAACGCAATGCTCCTTGGCGATCATGCGTGGATTATGGGCCCGTACGTGCAGATTATTTGCATGTCGA
This sequence comes from Alopecurus myosuroides, assembly GCA_028641055.1. NCBI lineage: Eukaryota > Viridiplantae > Streptophyta > Magnoliopsida > Poales > Poaceae > Alopecurus > Alopecurus myosuroides. The sequence goes on from CM054062.1 coordinate 324,766,227, forward strand.
AGCAACAGGTAGCAAAAACTATGTGGCCGGTGATCGGCTATAGAATCGAAAGACGACTAGTCACCAGTGATTGGTCCCGGCCAAATCGCGGGCACTGCAATACAAGAGCTACGAGTCGGTGAGAGCATCTCCAGGTAACCCCTAAATTTGTATTCAAATCACACCCCTCAAAACCATACTACCCACGCACAACAGAGTTTACATATTGGACTAGATATAAAATCCACAACATGACAACGGATCGGACAAATCGTAGTTCATGCGTGCAACATATAAAATATACAACGGTATAAAAAAACGGACATGGAGCAGAGAAGAGTGGAAGGATCTCACTGCAGCATTGGTTCCTCCCCATTGTCATCGCCGGCGGAACAAAATGTACGGATCAGGGAGGAGCCGGAGTCGCTCAAGGGGTTCTGAGCTGCCTGGATCCGGACGGCGATAACACGATGGACCATGGTTTGTTGCTTCGCTGCCTCCCTCTTCGAGAGGGCCATGGCTTCCTCCACACATTGATTTCTTGCGGCGCCGATGATGAGCCTTCGTCTCCGTGGAAGTCATGTTTTTAGTCCAAGATCTCGGGGGGGGGGGGGGGGGGGGGGGGGGGGGGGTTCGTCCTCCATCACGCCATATGCGACGGCCGCCACCTCGCCTCGCCACTGTCGCGCCGAGCTGCTCGGGCCTAGGACTACTGCTCGGGTCCCCTCTTATTTTTGGCAAGCCGATACTTCAGGCCGTCGGACTCATGTGTTCGTTCAAGCGAGCTCAGAGGCATCAACCGCCAGCCCCATCCAGCTGCTCCACCAGCTCAGAGTCGTGCTCGCCAATTCGCCGCCAAGGGGGGGGGGGAGAGGGGGGGCGAAGGTCGCGGCTCATCATCCACAAATTCTAGCAGGATCACCGCTTGTCCCAGGGTGGCTCAGGGATCCGGGACTTTCTGTTGCGGCGTTTCCCACTGTGTGTCTGCCTCTACCTCCGTCATACAAGGCAGGAGGTTGTGTTGGTAGGCTACGAGGTCCCTTCCCGAGATCAAGGACTCGTTGTGCTTCATGAAGTCCATCGAGGTCTTGGTGTAGTAGCCCTCCTCACCCAGCGGCGGCGGTGATTCCACCTCACGCCGACGGGACGCATTCTCCTACTCCCCCACCGTTGTGTCCACATCGATATAGATGATGACGGAAGCATCGACTTCATCATCGACAAAGAAGAGTAGGGTTTAGTTTAATTTTATTCCAAAACCTTGCAAAGTATAACAAAATTAGTATGAAATTTAACCTTTTTGATTCGATTCAATCACTATTTTTTTAAGGATTTGGGATGTGCCGCTTGTGGCAGCACCCCCATTGTCTGTATGGCACAGTTTAGGGAATGCGAGTGGAGATGGTTTAAATCCCAGCAGTCAGAAAATCGATATGATTTAATCACACTAAGACAAACAAGGAAAGTACGTACTACACGGTAGCTATCCAGGGAACTAGCTAGGATTCGCTTGGTGGATTTGGTTGTAGCCAATGGCTTCATGCATGGCAGAGGAAAGATACACGGCAGAGGCTGACACTATTCGATGGCATCATGGCTAACTGCAGGGTTGTCGTCTGCTAACTGTACATAGTACGAAAACAGAAGGTGTCGGGACTCATGAGCAGCGCAACAAGCAATTATCGACGCCCTTGTGCGTGTAGTACAACGGCATGCACCTGAACTGAAGCCACGGAAGGGACATGTGGACCAACACCAGCTGCCTCTTGGCGCACATAGAAAGCCATGGATACCGAGGATCGATGCGGCTCATTGAATTTCTGACCCTAGCCACTAGGCAATATATTTATATTCATTTTAGAGTGACTCCTCATCAGGTCGTCTAGTGGTAGAAGCTAGGGTTCTACCGGGTTTAGGGCGGAGGTTATATGGGTGGAAGTGGGGGCGGAGAGGTTGAGAGGCTTGGCGCCGGCGGCGAGGCGCCGTCGCGGAGGAAGGAGAGCGGCGGCTAGGGTTTGGTGCGGCTGGGGGCTGGGGGTCTCCCGTCTCCTTCAGGAGACGAGACAGTATGATACTGATTATTGTCTATTCAATCACGAAGGGATACATTTGTTTATATAGGAGGACGGCCTCCTCTAAACCCTAATTTACTTGGGCTAAGCCCCTAATTTCCTTGGGCTAAGCCCACAACTAGCCACTAGTCGATTTCTTGCGTGTATACTGTAATCCGACCATAACATCTCTCCCCGCCTTCTCAAACAGCTCGTCCTCGAGCTGAACTTCTGGAAACTGATGGCGGAGATCTTCAAGCTTCTCCCAGGTCGCCTCCTCCTCTGGCATGCCTGTCCAATGCACCAAGACGTGCCAGACTCCACGGCGCTGCTGGGCCTTCAGTACGCGAGCGACACTTGCCGGGGCAGCCTCGAGACGCCCATCCGAAATCGGTGGAAGAACTGGTGGTGCAGACGGAGGGTCGCCACGGTAGGCCTTCAGGAGACCGACGTTGAAGACGTCGTGGAGGCGCGATCCCTCGGGCAGCTGAAGACGGTACGCGAGCGAGCCTATGCGCTCCAGCACACGGAAGGGACCCGCGTAACGAGGCCCCAACTTGCGCCGGGAGCGCGGGTTCAAGGACTGGGTCGTCCGGTGAAGAAGGCGTAGCCAGACCCAGTCGCCCACCGCAAACTCCGCCTCACGATGGTGTGCATCATAGTACCTCTTGGCCAGCTGCTGAGCCTGAAGAAGTCGCTGGCGTGCCTCAGCCAGTATATCATCGCGGGTACGCAGCAGGTCATCCGCCGTCTCAGTGTGTGCCGTGCCAGGCGCATAGGGTAGCATCGCCGGCGGGGGCCGCCCGTAGACCACCTCAAAGGGAGTGGCGTGCAGCGCGGAGTGGTAGGACGTGTTGTAGCAGTACTCGGCCCACGCCAGCCAGTCCACCCAAGCTCGTGGACGATCCCCGGTGATGCAGCGGAGATACATGGCGATGATCTTGTTGACGACCTCGGACTGGCCGTCCGTCTGAGGATGAAAAGCCGTGCTCATGCGGAGCTTCACGCCCGCCAACCCAAAGAGGTCCTTCCAGACGCGACCCGTGAACACAGGATCACGATCACTGACGATGGAGGACGGAAACCCGTGGAGACGAACGATGCCGTCGAAGAAGGTGCGTGCCACGGATGCCGCCGTGTAGGGATGGCCCAGGGCGATGAAGTGCGCGTACTTGGAGAATCGGTCGACCACCGTGAGGATGACGGACTTGCCGCCCACCTTCGGTAGCCCCTCGATGAAGTCCATGGAGATGTCTGCCCACACTTGGGATGGTACGTCCAGCGGCTGCAGTAGGCCCGCTGGGCGGAGCGTCTCCGTCTTGTTCCGCTGACACTGACACACGCCCGCACCCAGTCGCGCACCAGCGCGCCGTCCCCTGGAATGTAAAAATCAGTGCGGAGACGGTGTAGGGTCTTCTGGACGCCCTCGTGACCTGCAGAATGCGCCAAGGACAAGGCCTGGTGGCGCAAGTCGCCATGATCCGGTACGAAGATGCGGCGCCCATGGAGTAGTAGTCCCTCATCCAGACGCCATGGCGCGGTCAGCTCACCGTCAGTCAGGCGCTGACGCAGCTGCTGCGCATCCACGGCCTCGGCAGTAGCGTGGCGAATCTCGTCGATGTAGTCGAACGATGGCCCGGAGTGAATGCACAGGGCCGCACCCACTATGGGGGCGTCGGTGGCGTCGTCGATGTCGCGGCGGGACAAGGCGTCGGCGACCGTGTTGAGGCGGCCGGGACGGTACTCGACGGTGAAGTCGAAGCCGAAGAGCTTGCTGATCCACTGATGCTGCGGCACTGTGGAGAGGCGCTGATCAAGCAAGAACTTCAGGCTGTAGTGGTCCGTGCGTACACGGAACGTCCGGCCCCACAAATACGCCCGCCAGTGGCGCACCGCCTGGACCAGCCCGATCAACTCGCGCTCATACGCGGCGAGCTTGTGGTGGCGCGCGGCGAAGGGACGGCTGAAGAACGCGAGTGGCCCTTCGCCCTGATGAAGGACTGCGCCGAAGCCGATGCCGGAGGCGTCGCAGTCCACCACGAACGGCTCGTCGAAGTCCGGCATCTGAAGAACAGGGCCCGTCGTGAGGGCCTGCTGCAGGGCGGCGAAAGCCGTGGCCGCCTCCTCGTCCCAGGAGAAAGCGTCGCGGCGGAGCAGGCGCGTGAGTGGCGCGGCAATGAGGCCGAAATCCTGGATGTACCGCCGGTAGTACCCCCCGAGGCCCAAAAATCCGCGAAGAGCGCGCGGGGACTTGGGCGTCGGCCAGGCGGCGACGGCAGCGACCTTGTCCGCGTCCATCGCGACACCTTCCGCGGAGATGACGTGGCCCAAGTAGGCGACGGACGTCGTGCCAAACGAGCACTTCGAGCGCTTGAGATGAAGGCGATGCGCTCGAAGCTCGTTGAAGATGATGGCCACGTGCTGCAGGTGCTCCGCCCAGGATGCGCTGTAGATCAAAATATCATCAAAGAAAATAAGCACAAAGCGGCGTAAGTAGGGGCTGAGCACGTCGTTCATCAAGGCCTGGAAAGTCGCCGGCGCGTTGGAGAGGCCGAACGGCATCACCACAAACTCGTAGTGGCCATGGTGAGTGCGGAACGCCGTCTTCGCGATGTCGTCCGGGTGCATGCGCACCTGATGATAGCCCGAGCGCAGATCCAGCTTGGTGAAGAAGCGCGCGCCGTGCAGCTCGTCCAGGAGCTCATCCACGACGGGGATGGGGAACTTGTCCTTGGACGTCACGGCGTTGAGGGCGCGGAAGTCGATGCAGAAACGCCACGTGCCGTCGGCCTTGCGCACAAGGAGCACGGGCGCGGAAAACGGAGACGTCGAAATCCGAATGATGCCCTGTGCCAGCATGACCGCCACCTGGCGCTCGAGCTCGTCCTTCTGCAGCTGTGGGTACCGGTATGGCCGCACGGCGACGGGCGCCGTATTCGGCAGCAGGTGGATGCGGTGGTCACAAGGCCGCGATGGGGGAGGGCCCTGCGGCTCGTCGAAGATGTCGTCATGATGCTGCAGTAAGTCGGCCAAGAGGGGATGCGCCTCGTCCAGCGCGTCGGCCAGCAGATGGAGCCGCGGTGATGCGCCAGGGCTACTCAAGCCCGTCCAGTGAACACGGCAGCCGCCCTCGCGCCAGAAGATAAGGGACAGCACGTCGAAATCCCAGAGGATAGGGCCTAACGTGCGCAGGAAATCGACGCCGAGGATGAAGTCGTAGCAGCCCAAGTCGATGCCGATGCAGTCGATGGAGAAAGGCTCGTCGCCTACGAGCATGGGAACCTGTCGCGCCATGCCCTTGCACGTAAGACGGTCCCCGTTGGCAACGGTGACGATGTACGTCTCGGGTCCCGCCGGCTGTAAGGCGAGGCGACGCATGACGGTGTTGGACAAGAAGTTGTGCGTCGATCCCGTGTCCACCAGAGCAGTAAGGCGCTCCCCATTGATCGTCACCGGGAGTAGCATCGTCTTCGCCGTCGTGATGCCCGCCATAGCATGAAGAGAGATGACGCACGAGGATGCATCGACCGCCCGTAGGTCGTGACGCCGGCCGTAGTGACGGTGGCGGCCTCGAGCTCGGCGGAGAGGGCCGCCACGTCGTCGTCGTCGACCGTCTCCAGGTAAAAGAGGCGGGCGCACGTGTGGCCCGGCGCATACTGCTCGTCGCAGTTGAAGCACAATCCCTTGCGGCGCCTATCGAGCTGCTCCGCAGCCGTCAGCCGCTTGAAGGGGCGGGTCGGCGCAGGGGGACCCGTGGGCGCGGCCTCCGGCGCGGGCCGCGGCGAAGCGGCGGGCGCCAAGGCGGGCCGGGGCGCGGGGCGAGTGCTGCTCCGTTGCGCGTACACCTGCTGCATGGCGATGGCGCGCTGCTCGTAGGCCCGTGCGTAGTACATGGCCGTCTGCAGGTCCTCAGGCTGGCGCATCTCGACGTCGACGCGGATGTGGTCGGGGAGGCCGCCGACGAAGAGATCGGAGCGCTGCCGTGCCGAGACGCCCGGGGCATGGCACGCGAGCGCCTGAAAGCGGTCGGCGAAGTCCTGGACCGTGGTGGTGAAGGTGAGGCGTCCCAACTCGGCGAGACGGCTGCCGCGGAGAGGCGGTCCAAACCGCTGGAGGCACAGGTCGCGGAAACGCTCCCATGGCGGCATCCCGCCTTCGTCCTGCTCGAGGGCGTAGTACCAAGTCTGCGCGGCGCCCCGTAGGTGATAGGAGGCGATCCACGTGCGGTCGGAGCTGAGCGTCCGCTGCCCCCGAAAGAACTGCTCACACTGGTTCAGCCAGTTCAGGGGGTCGGTTGTGCCGTCGTAGGTGGCGAACTCCAGCTTGGTGAAGCGGGGCGGCTGCTGTGCTGGCGGCGGGACCCCGTAGGCGCCCTCCGGACGGCCTGGGGCGAAGGACGTGTTGTCGGCGAAGGGAGCAGCAAACCCGCCCGGACCGCCAAAGGTGTGGGCAGGCTGCTGAACCGTCGTCCGTACCGCAGCCTGCGTGTAGACGGGAGGAGTGTCGGCCCATGAGGGGATCGGCGAGGGCGACGCCGGCCACTGGAACGCGGGGCGGCCCTTGCTGGCGATGGGGCCCGGCGAGCTCGAGTCGGATGGCGCGGAGGCCGTCGGCGAGGTCCGCCAGTGCCGCGGGCAGGAGGTCGAGGCCCGTGACTGGTGGGGGCGCGGCGGCGGTCTGGGCGGCAGCCGCGCTAGCCCCCTGGTCGGCGGTGGTGAGGGCCCCCGGTGGCGCGTGGGCGCCTGTCATGGCGGCGGAGGTGACGGCGATGGTGGGGATGGGAAGGCCTGTGGAACCCATGAGACCTAGGCAATCTGATACCAAAGTGGTAGAAGCTAGGGTTCTACCGGGTTTAGGGCGGAGGTTATATGGGTAGAAGTGGGGACGGAGAGGTTGAGAGGCTTGGCGCCGGCGGCGAGGCGCCGTCGCGGAGGAAGGAGAGCGGCGGCTAGGGTTTGGTGCGGCTGGGGGCTGGGTGTCTCCCGTCTCCTTCAGGAGACGAGACAGTATGATACTGATTATTGTCTATTCAATCACGAAGGGATACATTTGTTTATATAGGAGGACGGCCTCCTCTAAACCCTAATTTACTTGGGCTAAGCCCCTAATTTCCTTGGGCTAAGCCCACAACTAGCCACTAGTCGATTTCTTGCGTGTATACTGTAATCCGACCATAACATCTAGTTACTATGGAATCTTAGGAGATTCTTTTTGTCTCTGTTGTTTTTCATTTTCTCTAGCTTCTAGCCTTTTCTTAAGACTTATGTCGTTCTTTGGCTTTCTTTAGTTCTAATCTAATACATGCAGCGCTCTTGCAGGGTCTAAAAATAATTATTTATATTCAACACTCCCCTCCCATCTAGGGTATTTTAGTTAGAGCAAGTTTAATAATACATCCAACAACATGCTATAAGAACTTGTCATGCCATATATAGTCAACTATGTAGCCAACATATACAATAGTTAGCTAGATAAATGTATTAATTTATTAAGTCATGCCCCACCTCCCACTTTCACAAGGTGTTTAGCATCACGTGTTATAACCAACTCTTACATGAGAGCCCACTCTGTTGAAATATAAATACACGCCTAGCCCTTTTCCATCAGTTCGGACTTTTGGGATAACTGGTTATGCAACAATTCTATATGGTATCAGAGCCAAGAGGTCTCGAGTTTGAGACCCTGCTCACGCAGTATTAAAAACAAAAGAAAAAAGATTTTGCGGCCCGCACCAAACCCACGCTAAAGACTAAAATAGCCTAGACGTGAGAGGGAGTGTTGAAATATAAATACACACCTAGTCCCTTTCCATCAGTTCGGACTTTTGGGATAACTGGCTAGTGCAACAATTCTATACACTCTACTTCACTCTCCTCTCTCCTGCATATCATCATAAAAATACTATTTTAATACTTATAGTCTGCTCATATAAGTTTATTGTATTTGCTCTTATTAACGTGGGTTCGGTGTAGCCCGTAATGTTTTTTCTTTTAATATTGCGTGAGCAGAGTCTTAAACTTAAGACCTCGTCGCTCTAATGCCATATTGAATTTTTACACTAGGCAATCATCTCAAAAATCCAAACTAATGGAAAGAAGCAAGGCTATTCAACACGGCACCCACATAACCGTACAAATGCGTGGCCTCTTCTTTGGCGGCGAAGCTTTGCGTTGTTACCAAGTGGCCACGACCTTCGACTCTTTCATGGTTGATCTTGGTACCTCTTGCGATCATAAAAATATGTAGTTTTTCCTGAGAGAAAAATATCAGTTGTCTGCCTGTAACGCCAAATTATATACTGGGCAGACATGACAGAGTGACAACGTTAGCAAGATGCAGGCAGAAGATTAATTAGATCGATCGCTGCCTTGCAACTTGGCAGGACCCTTCGCCCAAGGTTATAACCTTTCGTCCGTTATGGAAAAAAAAAGGTTATAAAAGGTCGTAGCACAAACATATGTGCCCTGCTGGGTCCTGCATGGTATTTTGTTCTTTAATAAACGCAAGCCCGAACCTGAATGTTTCTTGGCCCTGTCGATTGCATGGGGAAGCAACACGTACCCAAACCCGAACATGGCTGTTCGCTGTGTGGCGACTACTGTTTTTTAGTGGAGCTGGAGTGACTTTATTTTTATTTTTTTGAGAGAGAAGCTAGAGTGACTAGAGTCTTGCGATTGGTCCCGGCCATATATATTGGGCCAAGGAAAGCAATGGAAAATTGGGCCGTATTTTTCCTATTTTCTGAGATACGGCCGGCACCCGTTTCAGTAGTATGTCTCGAGAATAAAGCAAGAAGCTGCCCAGGTAATCGAATGGGGGCCTTCTTCGTCTGCAGCCCAAGGCAACGGACAGGGGATCCCGTATCGCTCGCCCGCAGGTTGGGCTGGTCAGAGGAGAGATGGCCCATTAAGATGAGGCCTGCACCTACCGTCAGTTTTTTTTTTAAATGTGAACAATTTTTAATTTTGAACGATTTTCAAAACATGAACAAATGTTACATATGAACGATTCTTAAATTTGAACAATTTTAAATCTGAACTTTTTTATTTGAACAAATTTTAAGTTTGAACATTTTTTAATTTGAACAAATTTTAAGTTTAAACACTTTTTATCCGAACAAATTTCGATTTTGAAAAAATATAAATCTGAACATTTCAAAGTTTGAAACAAAAAAGGATTCTGAACCAAAAAATTTGGTGAACCAAAAAGAAAAAACAAGAAAAATAAAATGAAAAAAAAACACAAAAAAAAACAGAAATAAAACGGTTAAAACCGAAAACCAATCGAGAATGCGTTGATAGCCCAGTGGCTACGCTCTCGCACACCGACTCTTTGATCCTGGGTTCGAACCATGTCTTCTCTCTATTATTTGTGCCTTTTTCGTGTTAAACACGTAGTAATGGTATATAGTGGCTGCGACGGACAGCCCCTCCCTGCGGAGGAAAAGACTGAAGCAGATGCGCATTTCCTATTTGCCGCCCGTTGGTGGTGCATTGGGTCCTCCTCCCTGCCACCCGAGCGACCCCCGCTCTCATTTCGAGGTTTTTACTAGGCCGACCCATTTTATTCCATTCTGTACGGTTCGTTCCTTCTGTGTTGGTTCGCTGACAGCTGGGTCCCGCTGTGCATGGGCCCATGTTGTCAGATGGATGTCTCTGCTATACTCGTTTCGCTTGTACACAGGTGGGCAGATCTGCCTATTTAAGTTGATGTTCGCTCCTCTAAAGTTTCGAGGTGGGACTAAACTTTCGCTAGGTTGCAACGTGGTGAGGCACACACGTGAGCGGTATGCGTGCGGCGCGTTGCTGCCTCGGTTGGACAGGCATGGGGGCAGCCGCGCAGGCGTGTCAGTCATCAATCTCGCTTTTCCCTTTGTTTATTTGACCACTTCGTACCATCACACATGCGAGCTGTGCGGGCATTTGTAGATTCGTTTTGACCACTTCTGACTGCATGTGTTGCATGCTAAGCTTCTGATCATTTGTAATTTTTTGTCGTTTTGTACTTGACATTTTTCCATCCTTTTAGATCATCTCGCTGAGCGCACATACACTGGCTACACGAGCATGCACCAGGAACATGTACTTGCACCTTCCACTCACACGAACGGATGAAAATAAACGTGCATGTAAGCATGATATATCTCAAAAAATCCCCATCAGCTACATCAAAATGAAAAATAAAAAAGTAATAAGAACAGGATTTAGTCGAACCAATACGCCTTTCATACAATATTTCCGAGAAGAAAAAATATTGTTATCAGGATTAAATAAAACCAGAAAAAAAATACGCACCATTGGTTTTTGTGTCGAGGCAACTAAAAGAAAAAATGGGTCATATGGAACCAAATTTTAGGTGAAGCGAAGCATGAATTAGAGCCCCGAGTACCATGGAAAGAATTAGTTCTCGGCGAACAAAAATTTGGACAAATATGAAAAACTACGCTAGCCACGAAAAAATTACAAAATACATGTGGAACAAAAAAAATATTAATGAAAGAAATTTTGACCGAACGGAACACAATTTAGTAGCCAAAATGTAGGAACAAAAATTCTTGAAACAAAACTTTTGGAACAAAATTTAGAAAAAAAAATGGTAGAAACAAAATCTAGTAACAAAATGGTTGGAACAAAAACGGCTGGAACAAATGCTCGGAACAAAAATCTAGGAAAAAATTCTTGGAACAAAATCTAGTAACAAAATTTAGAAACAAAAATGCTTGGAACAAAATATAGCAACAAATGCTTGGAACAAATGTTCGGAACAAAAAAAAATGCTTGGAACAAAAATGCTAGAAATAAAATATAGGATCAAATATCTAGGAACAAAATTTAGGAAAAAAAATCTAGAAATAAATGTTGGAACAAAAACTCTAGGAACAAAATTCTTGGAACAAAAAATAATGTAGGAACAAAAAGCTCCATTGACATAGGAACAAAAAAGCTTAGAATAAAAGTGAGGAACAACGCTAGGAACAAAAAGCTCAATGGACCTAAGAAAAAAATATTCCAGAGAGAAACACAGTTCCATGGAGATAGGAACAAAAAATTGAAATAAAAGTGAGGAACAACGCTAGAAGAACAAAGGCTTAATGTAGCTAGGAACAAAAATGTCCATAGAGGAACAAAGTTCCATGGAGATAGGAACAAAAAGTGAGGAACAACGCTAGAAGAACAAAAGCTTAATGTAGCTAGGAACAAAAATGTCCATAGAGGAACAAAGTTCCATGGAGATAGGAACAAAAAAGTGAGGAACAACGCTAGAAGAACAAAAGCTTAATGTAGCTAAGAACAAAAATGTCCATAGAGGAACAAAGTTCCATGGAGATAGGAACAAAAAGTGAGGAACAACGCTAGGAACAAAAAACACAATGAAGCTAGGAACAAAAATATCCATAGAGGAACAAAATTCCATGAAAATAGAAACAAAAACTAGGAACAAAAATATCCATAGAGGAACAAAGTTCCATGAAAATAGAAACAAAAACTAGGAAGAAAAAGTGAGAAAACAACGCTAGAAACAAAAGACATAATGGAGCTAGGAATAAAAATATATATGTAGGAACAAAGTTCCTTGGACATAGCAACAAAACACTCAGAATAAAATGTAGGACCAAATAGTTCCGTTGACATAGGAACAAAAATCTTGAAACAAAAGTGAGGAACAATGCTAGGAAAAAAATCTCAATTATGGAACAAAATTCCATGGACATAGGAACAAAAACACTCGGAAGAAAATGTAGGAACAAAAAAGTTCCATTTACATAAGAACAAAAAACTTGGAACAAAAGTGAGAAACAACACTCGAAACAAAAAGATTAATGGAGCTAGGAACAAAAATATCCATAGAGGAACAAAGTTCCATGGACATAGAAACAGAACATTCAAAATAAAATGTAGGAACAAAAATTTCCATTAACACATGATCAAAAAATTTGGAACAAAAGTGAGGAAGAACATTAGGAACAAAAAAGCTCAATGAATCTAGGAACAAAAATGTCCATAGAGGAACAGAGTTACATGAACATAGGAGCAAAACACTCGGAATAAAATGTAGGAAAAGAAGGCTCCATCAACATAGTAACAAAAAGTTTGGAAGAAAAGTGAGAAACAACACTAGGAACAAAAAGCTCAATAGACCTTGGAACAAAAATGTCCATAGAGGAACAAAAATGGACCACTAATTTATAAATAAAGGAATAATAGTAATATATCCAGGAATAGGAAAAGTAAACCACTGAGGCCAAAAATTAAAAATAACAAGAAATAAAAGAAAGAAAGAATGAATGCAGAAAAAAAGAACAAGAAAAGAAAATTGATCAAGAAAGAAAAAACAGAAAGAAAAAAAAACCCAACTAACGTTACGCTCGTAACGTCTTGTGTGCCTAGCCCTCGCTGACGGAAGCGTCCCTGTGCGAAATTACTAGAAAAATCAATTAGCTAGCCGACCCATCGGAAGTGCTTCCCTTCACGCCAAACTCCATATGGTACACGTGAACAAAGGCATCCAGCAAGCGAAGCATGAAATGGGCCGAGCCCACAAACCAGTTTTCTTAAGCAAAATGGTAACCCCCATCGCTCGGGCGATGGGGAGGGAAGGTAGGCGCATTTGGCCGCGCTGCTTGCAGGGAGCATTCGATGGGCCGGCCCATTATTTGGGTCTGGTATTTTCTTTCAATTTTTTTGTTTAACTGACAAATTTATTTTTGTTCAAAACCTTCTTTGTTTTAAATTCTTTTTAGAAATTTTTTGTTTAACTTATTTTTTGTCTAAATTTATTTGTGGTTTATTTTTATTTTTGTTTAAAATTTTTTTACTGGAAAAGGGGGCGGAGAGGCTAAATGGGTCGGCCCATTTGCCGCCCCCCGCAGGCTGTGGCGGCGAAGTGTCGCTGCGGGAAATCATTAGAAAAAGGGAAGCCTTCGGAAGGGCACTCGCATTCGTGTCGTGACGACACTTGTTGCGTTTTTTTTCTCGTGCACTCCCCTCGTGACAAGTGTCGTCTTCTCATTTCTCGCGGCCCCACAGGTGGTCGCATGCGTGAAAAGTGGCAACACGAGAGAGTTTTTGTTGGATTTTCTCCTCTCAGCGTCCGGAGGGTGTGCACACATTTATATTTTAGATTCGTTTCTTTGGAAATGAAATATCTCGAGAATCGCATTTCGAAATTACGAACATTTTTCATATTTTATATCCTCGTGTCGAGATTTTCAAAACTAGATGCCATGTTGATAGGTTTCGAGATTTTTTTTTGGACTTTGTACTCCCTATTCTATATATTTTATACTTTTAGTAGCATTTTATACTTTCAGTAGGAACATGGGTGTACATCCAATAGCAGGCGCGTGGGTGTACACCATGTACACCATGTACATCCAGTAGCAGCGTGCTAGTACACCATGTACTTTCAGTAGCAACGTGTGTGTATATACAGAAGCAGCGCGTGGATGTATAAATAGTACTAGCGTCGGTGTACAGAAACATGTATATAATTTCAGTAGCAACTTTTGTATAATTTTATATACAACATGTGTATACTTTTTGGTGAAACGCGATAGGCGCTTTGTTCGAGACGAAGCCGAGCGGTAGCACGAAGCAACGCCGAGCCGTAACATGCACTACGACCAATGCACGTTTCGACCAATCCGCACAATGACCTATGTACCCCTTTAAGATCTTTATAAATGGTTATCGAGGCGAAAACGAGCCGTAAATATTTTTTGAGGCAAAGCCGAGCCGTAGCACGTGAGAAATCTTATATGACGACGTAAAAGTTAACAAAGAAATAAACAAGCAGGTACAAGCAACCGCGTGTACATGGCTCTTTTTTTAAGGCGTACATCCTGCTCACGGCATGTACATCGGTCTCATTTTTTTTCCTAGAAGGCGTACAGCTCCTCGCGTACGTGCTCGATCAGGTTCCATCGCTCTCTACGCGCGTGGTGCGCCCACTAGGGCTGGAATTCGAGCCGAGCCGACTCAGCTCGGCTCGACTCGCTCAAGCTCGGTCAACTGACGAGTCGAGCTCGGCTCGACTCGTTCAACAAGCGAGTTCAAAATCAAAACTCGGCTCGGCTCGGTGAACTCGCGAGTAGCTCGCGAGCTACTCGTTTAACTTATCTAATTTTATAAAACTATAAAAAGTCAACATTATATAATGTATATATAATTATTTTTGATTATTTGGGTCATGTATAATAAAATCATCATAATAATCAGTGAAAATATGTCACCATCAAACAATTTGTAGTAAACAAACTACAATAATAAGTAAAAAAGTATTCAAATAAACAAGAATATCATTAAAAACTATTTTGACCGAGTTAAACGAGCTAAACGAGTACTCGGTAAACTCGGCTCGTTTAGCTTGAACTCGTTTACCGTCGAAAACGAAAACTCGACTCGACTCGTTGGACAACGAGTTCGAGCCGAGCCGAGTCGAGTTGCGAGCTACTCGTTTAACTCGCGAGTTCCGAGTTTTAATTCCAGCCCTAGCGCCCACTCCGTCGTCCTCGTACGTTGCTATCAAAGGGAAACATATTCACGTACATAACTGTCCACGTGTCTTGTCCCGCAAGTGGCCTCTCGCTAGCTTCCTGAAGGGAAGCCTTTTCCTAGCGATACCCGCTGCTATGGGGCGGCAAATAGGAGCCCAGCAGATGGACCTAATTGCATGTGGCATGGTCGCGTTTTCAGCTTCCGGGCTGAGGCGGCCAACACAGCACTAGTGCAGAACAGGGCATTTGCCCCGGTTGGTAAGGGCCTAATGCCCCGACTGCCCAACCGGGTTCCGCAAACCCGGGCTAAAGCCCCTCCTTATGCCCCGGTGGGATTACCAACCGGGGTAAAAGGCGTGCCCCACGTGAACTCTACGTAGCGTGCAGGCACCCACCCTTTTACCCCGGTTGGTAACACCAACCAGGGCAAAAGGTTCCCTGCCACGGCAGAGTGTTGGGTGTTTCTCTGCCGCGGCAGAGCTTTGGCATGTTTCGTTTGGGGCTGTTTTTCTGTGCTGTCTTTTATCGTGAGGCTGTTAATAACATATATTTTTGCATAATCATCATAAAAATCATTGCATGCATTGATATCATCAAAATATAATTACACTGATCTCAATTAGATTATTACATCCGAACAGAGTTATACACATTGAGATCATTACATGCAGATCATTGTTTATACTTAACAATGCAATCTTCCATTTTGAGATACGACCTCCTTCAGCATAAAACCCGCAAATTCCTCTTGAAGTGCTTGCAAGTAGTCTGCCGGTAGGAGCTGCCTCTGGAGATCGTAGATCCTTATATTTACTCTTCTTCCTAACCGCTCATTCACGGTTATCCTTATGTTCTCCAGGACATAGAAGCCACATAGATTGGTTCCATGTGGCTGCTGAGGGCACTTTACGAGAAATATACTTGAGTCAAATAATTATCAAGGAATTAAAGAGAGATGTGTGAATGTAGCAAGTACTACTTACGACAAGTGTGTGAAATCTCATATTCAACTCCGTTAAACCGGGTTGTTGCTTCCTAAACCGGTTCCAAGCCCTGTCCGGGAAACAAAAATTATGTGTCATCGTACGATAATGATTGAACAAAAGGGGACGGTGTAGTGCGACAAAGATTGAACTTACTTTATGAGCATTGAAATAATGGGTTGGTACTCCTCTTGGCCTTTATCCAAAGAGTCCATGAGATCAACTATTCCGCTGTCAACGTGAATGTCGAAAAGAATCTAGTCAAAACTGCACAGGCAATTAACTCATCAATTACACTTAATTAACACCGACTTAGCAAAATAGAAATGTGAAGGAATATGCATAAGACAGTAACACTCAATTATGTTTGTAAGGAAATAGTATTTCACTACAGTGAAATTGATTCCTCAAAAACATAACTATGTTATCCTCCGTATCTTGAGCGTGTTGCTTTAAAACGATATCATTGACGATATATGGGTCAATGAACCCGATGCCACCGTTTCTATTACATTCCAGAATCTTCATCCTGCATAATATATATCGTGCAGTGAGGATATAATATATATAAGATGCAATGATCGAACTAGCTGAGGTAGATACTTACATACAATAGGTGCTGATGATTGATTTGTCGAGGGCGTCTAGATTATAGAAGAAAAAATATCTTCAAAATCAATAAACATAATGTCATCGCGGAAGTAATCCTGTTCTCTAATTTTCAGCATGATTTGGCCTAGCCCCTCGTTTGCGGTTTGGATATACCACGTATGCAGTTGGCGCTTCAATGTTGTCATAGAGCTGAGCTGACCAGGTTTGACGAGAGACTTCCCACACTCATATTTCCATGCCAATTCAGCCTTTTCAAAGTTGTCGGATTGGCCTAGGAGTTGGTCAAGTGTTATACCACAGTCTCTGGCAAACTTCTAAGCTTCTTCCTGATCAACTTGAGCCTGTACAGTGTCCGACACCTTGAGCGGGGGGGGGGGGGGGGGGGCGATTGTTTTGACTGCTTCCCGAGCTGGGGACTGGTTCTCCCCGCCTTCTTGGCTTTGGAATAACTCGTCGTTACTCCACGATCATAGTCAGATGGCAGATTCATCTTAACTTGGGACGGCATCTCCAACATATTCTGGAAGTGCTTCTTTATAGCCGGATCTATTGGTTCCTTTGGCGGCTCTGGGGTTCTCTTTCCCCACGAAGCCATCTGACGTTTCGTGTCCGCAGTCACCCATTCGTCTAACTCCTGGTCACTCTTATGGTAAGGCAACACTTCTGGCAGCTTCTTGGCTTTCTTCTTCGTAGGACGTTTCTTCTTCGGGGAAGACTAAGAGGCAGCAGCCTTCCGCTTAGAGGACTTAGTGGGCGGCGGAGTCGGCTCCGGCATCGGAGATCGAGCCGGACTCGGGCTGCTGACGTCCATGGCATCGACGTGTGCTGGCGATGATCGAGCCGGGTTGTGTCTCGGAGAAGTAGTTGGCGGTGATGGCGGCGGTGGACTGCATCTCGGAGAAGGTGGCGGTGGTGGCGGCGGTGGACTGCGTCTCGGAGAAGTAGCTGCTTGTGTTGGCGGTGGACTGCGTCTAGGAGAAGGTGGCGGTGGTGGCGGCGGTGGACTGCGTGGGGGAAACACTATGCCACTCTTTTTCCACTGAATGATTGAATTGACGGCCTCTCCAAGTGTCTCTACCCCGTCACCTCCGGGGATGTCAAGCCGCAATATCCTCCAATCCGGCTGAACATCATCAACGCCGACACGAGCATAGCCAGGTGTAACCAGACGGCCATGCGAGGTCGCTCCCTCGACACAAGGTAAAGCGTAGTCGTCCGCCACCTTGATGGATATGTTTGAGACCGACACGTATAGTGCACAGCTTGTCTTCTCCTTGATTGCATCCACGGCCTCTGTCTGTGGAGGGGCATCAACAAGCAGAACTGCAGCGGAAGCCAGTACCTCCGTTGAAGCCACGCCGCTCCGGTGTTAAGATGGTTCTGTTTCCTCGAATGTACTAGTGTCTTGCGTCTGGGAGGGCCGGCTAGTAAGCTCATTAATCTGTAGTTGCTGCTTCATCACTACGGCTTCCAAGGCACCAACCCGTTCTACGACCGCTGCCTCCTTCTTTATTTGTCCTCCCGCTCGGCTTCTATATGGAAAGAGACAATCTTCCGTGTTGAAGCCAAATCACCACGGATATCGTCCTTTGCCTCGTGTCCAGCCGCCATGTTTTGCATTCCCGAGGCCTTTGTAAGCTCGTCATTATCTCGATCTGGCTTGAACTCTCCCGCTTTGACCTCCTTGAACACTATCTCAAGTGCCGCAAAGGGGAACTTTATTTTTTCACTCATAATAAGGTGCCCTTGTTCGTAAAACATCGCCCCATGCCCAAGCAACCAATTCCTTGAACTCTGCGGAAAATCGTGAGTACCTGGAATGATCCCCTTCTCTCGCAGCTCTGCCTCGAGTGCATCAAACTTAGGCACTGCAACTCTGTAGCCACCTGAAGCCATCTTATGGTGATATACCTTTCTCTTGGCATTTGCGGCATTCTTGGCTGAACTTAGCTTCCCCTTTTCTGATTGCTTGTACACCAGAAATGCTGACCAGTGTACCTTCTGCTTCTCAAGCGGCACCTCGAATTTTGGGACTTCTTTTTTCTTCTGACATTCCTTCCATAATGTTTTATTGTATGCATTGAAAGCCTCGACCATCTTCTTCAGAGCCTAGTGCTTCACAGCGTTGCGCATTTCCTGCTGTGCCGTCTCGTCCTCTTCATCATCACATTATGGAAGCCTAAAATGGCTCATCAGCTTGTCAAATATGAGTTGTTTGGACTGGTCTGCGACAAAAGAAACTGCCATTCGTCCAGGATCACCTTCGTCCTTTGCTGGCTCATTCCATTCTTCAATACTTATAGGGATCATGTCCCTAACAATAACTCCACATTGGCTTGTAAACTTAGGTTCTGTCTTGATGGTCCAAGCAGGTTCGCCGGTTCGATAGACTTGCTCGATTAACAGATGCACTTTCGAGCTCACCTCTTGAGTCGGGCCTCGTTTTGACCTCTTGCCAGACGATGTCGATGCAGCCTTCACTAAGGCTTGTTCATCACTTGTTTTCTCCGGTTCTGCATTTGTTCCTTGCAATTGCTCGTCTTCCTCCATTCCCTGACCTAATTCATTCAGGTACTGTGAGCCGTCATCTTGATCACCTCCACCGTCATTGGGTCCACCCGGGAGTGTACCTTCTTCTATTATCGCGAACACCTGTTCTTCATCCTCTCTGCCGTCCATAGCTCAACTAATACAAATGGAAGATACTTTAGTAAGTTATAAATTATCTTAAAAAAATAATATTCCAATAAACAATCATCACAAAAGTACACTTTAGTAAGGAGTATGACTAGCAGATCAGATCGAGTCTTGTCGAGCAAAGTTGCGACTCGAACGGGACATAACAGATGTAGCATCCCAGATTATCCATATCATGTGTGAAAACATTGCAGATCACTTTCTCTTCTTCTTGAAGGCCCAATGACCATAGGCATGTTGGGTAATCTTTACAAGATTTTAGGAAATAATTTTATTCACAAAATATTTAAAAGTCCATTTCTGGCCTTTTGGAAAATGAAAAATAATAAATTGTAAAAATATTTTAAAACAAATATTTTTGAGTTGGAATGAGAGAGAGTATATAGTATAGGTATCAAAAATGATTTTTAATAAATAACTCCTTTAAAAATATTTGAGGTTCCAAGAGAAATAATGGTGAAAATAAGGGGTTTTTTTATAGGTCAAAAATCATGACAGAAGAATAATTAAATGGTCATTGAAAAATAAATGGACTACAAGGATATGATTTATAGGTCATGGAGATGACAAGGGTAGGTTGATGGAGCTCAAAAATGAAGAAGAGTGATTTTTAGTAACATAGCCAAAGTGCTTCAAGATAACAGGGATATGATCATTATTTTGGGATGCCTTCTAAAGAACTTTGAAAGAAGATACAAAAGTGTATCAATATCCAAATTAACAACTTGGATTTATAATATAGATACAAAACATGAGATACATGAAGGTGCTTTGATGAATAGAACAAGATTTGACATAGAGGCATGTCTCCAAAGTTAGAAGATTAAAGAAAACAAGAGAGGGGGTAAAAATAGAATGGAGTATGATACTGATGTACGGTCTTGTTATTAGTAGATTTTATTCACTTAAAACAACACACAATCATCAACAAACAGATATAAACACCTCAAGGCAAACACAAAATCAGATCACACAACAAGCAGATAATAACTAGACTTAATAAGTTCACTCAAGCAAGTGAGGTATTCAATGTCATCCAAAGTGTTTGAAAAAGTGTTGGATAAAGGTAGTGATCAAGACTCACCGTGACAAGAGGATTTTGCAAAGGAGTTCAACTCAAAGCTTGTTATTCCCAAAATAATATAATAGAGGAAAAATATAGGGTATATAGTTCCTTTCTTATGGTTTTTGCTAAGAAGGAAGTGAGGTGGGGTCTTTGAAACACTTGCAAAAATATCTTGGTTGAAAACAGTTAGGAGATGATTACCTGAAAAATACTTTTCATATAGTTTTGGAGAATAACTTTTGTTTTCTCAAAAGCTTGGTCTTTGGGTTGTTGTTAAAACCAAATCATTTTCAAAAAGGGTTTTTCCAAAATATGGTGATAGATGGAGGTGATAAATTTTCTTGCCATGACTTGATCACAAGGGTTAAGTTTTGAAGAGGTTATGAACATTGGTTTTATTGTTAGGTGTTACACAAACAAAAGGAAAATAAAAGTGAAACACAAGCATAAGTCAAACATTACAAAAAGTTTTTGTTGGACCTGATTTTTGGGTTATTGAAAACAGGTTTTTCCTCTCTTCCAAAAATTGGGCTGTTACAGCTCTTCCCCCCTTAAAATGAATCTTGTCCTCGAGATTCGTAAGTGGGTACTATAAGAGTGTAATGACGAAAAAGAGTCTCGGGCTTCTTCACTTTCTGTAAAAGTTGATCCTTTGACGAGATGGTCTTCTGAGAACTCAATGAGCTCATGTGTCAGGATTTTGCTTGCCGAGGAGATGGATAGCTTCACTTGATGCTTCTAGTTCTTGTTTTTGTTGTTGGGAGGCCGGGTGAGACAAGTTAATGAATATTCGAGTTATGCTTCTTCGTAGAACTTCTTTCGTTGTCTAGATTTGGTCTTCTTATAGGAGTATCGCAGATAGTTACCCATGGCAATAATCTGGCCTCACAGGGCGTCAGGTCCATAGACTTGAATCTCTCCGGTTACTTCTATGAAGGCTGTTAGAAACTCCTATATGCTTCATTGCTATTCCTTGGTGGTCGGCGGTCTTGAGGTGCAGATGCTTGTGACGCCCCGAGATCGGGCACTATGCAGATTTCAGCATTCCCGCCAAATCCGCATAATAACCGATTCCAGGTTGCCATTTATGATAACATTACAATAGTTCACGAATAATCCACAATTACAACAGAAACAGATAGATACAAGATGACTCAAACGAGCCAGGGTTACAACTGATACATTACAAAGATCCAAATAACAGCGGAAGGAAACAACATATCGTCCGTCTACGGACAAGATCCAAATTGGACTAAGAGTCCTGAAGATAACCGAGAGCGTCCAATCCCTGCCCAGGCCAAGCCGGAGGGATTCCCAAGCTAACGTCGTCAGACTTCAAACCTGTTGACTGCAATTTGGAATTTGCAGCCACGAAAGAGATTCGTGGGTCAGTACGGTTAAGTACTGGCAAGGGGGATAAAACCCATACTCACAAAATACCGGCGTAGCCAGTCATCACAAGATACCAAAACTTTAGGATCAATGGAAAGGAAGGGGTTATTGCAAATAAGCGACAGCAGACTGCACTAACCAACTACAGAGAGATACTACAACTTCCGGCTATCAGAAAGGAGATAAGATCGAGTATTGTAACCAACTGAAAGATAACTGCAAACAAACCCATCCTGGATCTCGCCCCTTATCCAAAGAAGCAATCCGAGGATAACTCACACAGTTGGATTAATAATGGTTCAGATTATTGTGTCAATAAGCCTATTACTAGTCAAGTTGTTAATCATGGGGTGAAAGATTGTTAATGATTAAGTTTAAGTTGTCCTGAGTACTTGTTAGCCAGTACTTTCACCAAGTAATCCATAACCGCGGAAAACACGGCTTCTCGAGAAGATTATCCCTGCAGGGTTGCACCAATTTAGCCGTACACGCAAGAATAACCCGCCAGATGGGGAGCTAACCCACCAAGCGAGGTACTCTACACAACTCAACTCTTCTTCGCATCAAGCCCAAAGCACCTTGGGCGCACGGCTAATCAAGCCCAGAAGAAAATGGACCATCATAGCACTCTAAGACCGTGTCCCCCTATATGCCGACTACGAAAGTTCCACCCGGGTACCAAGGGCTCGCAAGATCATGCATGCAGCAAATGGAAAACCCGAACTAAATGAGGCGATTTGGACGAGATGCGAATCGAGTCAAATTGAGGGGGGCGCCCATACTCGCTTCCCACATGCGGGTAGTGCGCTCATCATGGATCAGTAGACAAGACCCTTTTCCTATTAGGGTCGACACTAGCAGGCCTCAAAACCACAAAGGGCCTCCTGCCGGTGCCTTATCATCAAATTATTATTACCATTAGCATTAACAGGATTGATTGATTGATTAACCTCGAGCCCCCGGAACATAATAGAGTAGTAACAGAAAGTAACGGGAAACAGACTCGAGCAAAACAACCTAAGCATGCTAGTAAGACACGGGCACATGCAATGGTTATAGGAGTGGAGGTGAGGCAATATCAGGGTTAAAGGATTCATGTGATGGGTTCGTAACAGAAACAACTACTACTAAGGTTAGCAGAAAAGAACAACGGAAAGAATCGGTAACAAGTGATGAAAGGCAGCCATATGGCAGCAAGTGAGTATACTTGCCTGAGATCCCGCGAGGTAGCAGAACTTGTCGTTGCTCACATCATCTCAACGTCCTATCCGGGAAGAAGCAACGAACCTCGAACAACCAACGGGATGCAACAATTACTACTACGGCAAAAGATCCAGCATGATCAAGATATGGATGCATGACAATTTAATTGATGCATAGAAATAAACTAGTTGACAAGATAAACAGATTTAAATGAACCCATAGGCAAATTTGAGTTGCATATGAACAACCCATGAATTTTGGTTAGATTATTTGTTTTCCAACTAATCAACAGATGAAGGTGGATTAGCATGATGCATGGATGAGGAAAACAACAAAATAACAACATTAGAATCAAATTAAAATAGGGTGTAGCAATTTAGAATTTTATTATTAACTTAGGGAAATTTTGGGTGCCTTAAAGGGAACACACAAGTATTTGTTGTTTTCAACCATTTAAAATGTTCAAAACAAATAACAAAGTTGATATTTGAAAAGAACATCAAATTTTAGTTGGATTACATGTTTCAAATATTGAAATTGGAATTTGGATTATTTAATTATGAGTTAAACAATATTGAACAATTTTTAATGGAATTAAACAAGATTCAAATTGTTTAAGCAATTTTAATTATTCAAAACAGAAAACAAAATTTATATTTGAAAAGGTTATTCAAAAAGGTGTGAAAAACATATTTTATTTGACTTATTTGGAAATAGTATGAATTACTTATGAGTTATTACAATTTACATTTGAATTATTCAAATTTGAATTTTTAAAAGTATTTGAAAACTCAAAACAGAACACAATTAGGTTAGTTGGAAAGATTATGAAATTTGGAGCAATAAACATATACAAGTTTTATTTATTGGAATTACAGATTAAAAGTTATTAAAGGTTGAAGTTTTATGTTTCAAATCTGCTATTTAATTGGATTTAATTTGGAAAACAAAATGCAGAAACTTTTGTTACCGTGGTTTTTCCTAACCACGGCCGCTGCCGGTGGGCCACTGGCCTACGTGGCCCCTGCAGCTGCACGCGTGGCCACCGGAGGGACTTACAGGTGGGCCTTGGGGCGAGGGGAAAATTCACCAAAAGAAAAGGGCGCAGCGGGGGCTCGAACCCCCAACCTGCCCCTGCGCGCGCGGTGCCTGAACCACTACGGTGGTGTTCGCTCGTTTGACAGGTAAGTGTTCCGACTGGTTTTAGGGTTCAGTTCCAAGTCTGAAACTTAACTGACGAAACCCGTTCCTGAAATTGGACAGCAGAGGCACAACGGCGGCGAGCGATTGCCACCGGCGTGCTGCGGTTGCAGTGGGTGTGCGATGCGGTGCAGAGAGGTGCAGGTGCGTGGTGGATGTGCGCTGATGCCTCGAGGGAACAGAGGGAGAGGGGGAAGGGCTGGACGCTCACCGCGTGCTGTCGACGACGACTGCCTGACGGCAGTTAGCAGCGGCACCTCTCCGGCGACGGCGCGGCCGCCGTGGTGCTTCCCGGCAAACGACGAGGGGATGGAGGGACTCCAGGAACATCCACGGTTCCATTTTCCTCCTCAGCAGCTCCTCGAGGTGGACAGGCTACCGGCGAGCTGCGGTGGTCTCGGTGGTTTCAGGTGAGTGATGGCCGGGTTCAGACAAGACAGGGAAACAGGGAGGGAGAAGGACTTGGCGGCGCAGGCGCAGGGGAAGGGAACTAGTGTGGCTAGGTTAGGGCAGAGGTAGGTGGGTAGGTTGAGCTATATGGGGGGGAGATGCTCCTGTACGGCAAGCATCTGGAGGGGTGGAGGATGATCAGATGGCTATGCACCTGTTCGTACAGGAAGGAGAAGACGACAACAGCGAAGGGTAGCGGGCCAGAGAGGTAAATGGGCTTGGGAGAGAAGAAAGAAAGGAGTGGGCCAGAGAGAGAGAAGAGAATGGGCTGCCCTTTTTCCATGCTCTTCTCTTTTTTTTTTTGATTGATTTTTTTGTAAAGAATAAAAAGGGAGAGAGAAAGGATAGGGGTTTTTGGGGTGGTTTTTATTTTATAATTAAATGTTGTTGATTTGCAAAACAGCACATAAAAGTAATGTTAATCAAAATTTAAATTGTTGATTTGATTTCTATTTTGTTATTTGAAATTCCAAAATAAGGTTGGGGTGTTTAGTTGATAGTTAGATTTTTATTATTTTGCAAAACAACAACAACAAGGTAGTTAAAAGGTAATTTCAACAACTTGAAAGTAGTAATTGGATATTAATTGGTTAGGTGATTTTTCAAATAGGGTTTGGTTGGAAATTTGGAGTTAAACAAATTTTATTTAACAAGCAACAAGCAATTATACCACATTATTGAAATTAGTTTGTTTGCCAAATTTTAATTTTTCAAACCCATATTGAGATATGATAAATAAGATTGATTGGATTGAATGTTTGGAATTTGCCATTAGGGTTTTTTAATAACAGGGAAATTTGTATTAACAAACAATTTGATTTAGAACAACTGCAAACTATTTGAAAACAAAGGAGTTGTTATAGTTTGCAATTGCTAAATTGGAAATTTTGAGCAAGGTGTGAAAGTTTTAATTGATTTGAAATTTCCAGTTGTGATGCAAACATGGTGCAATGCAATGTGATGCATATGATGCAAGCAAACAAACAGGTAACACCCCAGGTGTTACAGACGACACCACTAACAAGGGATTGCGCCCTCGCAATCCACCTGCTAACCCGGGAGGGGAAAGAAGTTCGACTATCGATTCTTTGTGCTTCCAGTTGAACTCCTCGACACCACTAACAAGAGATTCTTGCTCGGGCTGATGACGATGTTCTTCCACCAGGAATCTTCCGATGATCGAACCTATTAGGTTAAAGGCTCAGAAAACGTCCACCCACGTAGGATCCTAATAATTTGAAAGATAGACAAAGGGGAAAAGACTCCAAAACAAATGAGATGGGAGGGGAAACAGAATAGGGATAAGGAGAAAACAAGAACCATATTGAGATGTTTTTCCCAAAATAGTTTAGCAGAAATAGTTTTTGACACTCTAGAAACAACGACCGTTAGAGAGGTTAACCTACAGGCTTTGCGGACCCGTTGCTTCGATAACCATTCGTATCGAAACAATATCGGGAATCGGAACCAAGGCTCTGATACCATTTGTGACGCCCCGAGATCGGGCACTATGCAGATTTCAGCATTCCCGCCAAATCCGCATAATAACCGATTCCAGGTTGCCATTTATGATAACATTACAATAGTTCACGAATAATCCACAATTACAACAGAAACAGATAGATACAAGATGACTCAAACGAGCCAGGGTTACAACTGATACATTACAAAGATCCAAATAACAGCGGAAGGAAACAACATATCGTCCGTCTACGGACAAGATCCAAATTGGACTAAGAGTCCTGAAGATAACCGAGAGCGTCCAATCCCTGCCCAGGCCAAGCCGGAGGGATTCCCAAGCTAACGTCGTCAGACTTCAAACCTGTTGACTGCAATTTGGAATTTGCAGCCACGAAAGAGATTCGTGGGTCAGTACGGTTAAGTACTGGCAAGGGGGATAAAACCCATACTCACAAAATACCGGCGTAGCCAGTCATCACAAGATACCAGAACTTTAGGATCAATGGAAAGGAAGGGGTTATTGCAAATAAGCGACAGCAGACTGCACTAACCAACTACAGAGAGATACTACAACTTCCGGCTATCAGAAAGGAGATAAGATCGAGTATTGTAACCAACTGAAAGATAACTGCAAACAAACCCATCCTGGATCTCGCCCCTTATCCAAAGAAGCAATCCGAGGATAACTCACACAGTTGGATTAATAATGGTTCAGATTATTGTGTCAATAAGCCTATTACTAGTCAAGTTGTTAATCATGGGGTGAAAGATTGTTAATGATTAAGTTTAAGTTGTCCTGAGTACTTGTTAGCCAGTACTTTCACCAAGTAATCCATAACCGCGGAAAACACGGCTTCTCGAGAAGATTATCCCTGCAGGGTTGCACCAATTTAGCCGTACACGCAAGAATAACCCGCCAGATGGGGAGCTAACCCACCAAGCGAGGTACTCTACACAACTCAACTCTTCTTCGCATCAAGCCCAAAGCACCTTGGGCGCACGGCTAATCAAGCCCAGAAGAAAATGGACCATCATAGCACTCTAAGACCGTGTCCCCCTATATGCCGACTACGAAAGTTCCACCCGGGTACCAAGGGCTCGCAAGATCATGCATGCAGCAAATGGAAAACCCGAACTAAATGAGGCGATTTGGACGAGATGCGAATCGAGTCAAATTGGGGGGGGGGCGCCCATACTCGCTTCCCACATGCGGGTAGTGCGCTCATCATGGATCAGTAGACAAGACCCTTTTCCTATTAGGGTCGACACTAGCAGGCCTCAAAACCACAAAGGGCCTCCTGCCGGTGCCTTATCATCAAATTATTATTACCATTAGCATTAACAGGATTGATTGATTGATTAACCTCGAGCCCCCGGAACATAATAGAGTAATAACAGAAAGTAACGGGAAACAGACTCGAGCAAAACAACCTAAGCATGCTAGTAAGACACGGGCACAGGCAATGGTTATAGGTGTGGAGGTGAGGCAATATCAGGGTTAAAGGATTCATGTGATGGGTTCGTAACAGAAACAACTACTACTAAGGTTAGCAGAAAAGAACAACGGAAAGAATCGGTAACAAGTGATGAAAGGCAGCCATATGGCAGCAAGTGAGTATACTTGCCTGAGATCCCGCGAGGTAGCAGAACTTGTCGTTGCTCACATCATCTCAACGTCCTATCCGGGAAGAAGCAACGAACCTCGAACAACCAACGGGATGCAACAATTACTACTACGGCAAAAGATCCAGCATGATCAAGATATGGATGCATGACAATTTAATTGATGCATAGAAATAAACTAGTTGACAAGATAAACAGATTTAAATGAACCCATAGGCAAATTTGAGTTGCATATGAACAACCCATGAATTTTGGTTAGATTATTTGTTTTCCAACTAATCAACAGATGAAGGTGGATTAGCATGATGCATGTATGAGGAAAAGAACAAAATAACAACATTAGAATCAAATTAAAATAGGGTGTAGCAATTTAGAATTTTATTATTAACTTAGGGAAATTTTGGGTGCCTTAAAGGGAACACACAAGTATTTGTTGTTTTCAACCATTTAAAATGTTCAAAACAAATAACAAAGTTGATATTTGAAAAGAACATCAAATTTTAGTTGGATTACATGTTTCAAATATTGAAATTGGAATTTGGATTATTTAATTATGAGTTAAACAATATTGAACAATTTTTAATGGAATTAAACAAGATTCAAATTGTTTAAGCAATTTTAATTATTCAAAACAGAAAACAAAATTTATATTTGAAAAGGTTATTCAAAAAGGTGTGAAAAACATATTTTATTTGACTTATTTGGAAATAGTATGAATTACTTATGAGTTATTACAATTTACATTTGAATTATTCAAATTTGAATTTTTAAAAGTATTTGAAAACTCAAAACAGAACACAATTAGGTTAGTTGGAAAGATTATGAAATTTGGAGCAATAAACATATACAAGTTTTATTTATTGGAATTACAGATTAAAAGTTATTAAAGGTTGAAGTTTTATGTTTCAAATCTGCTATTTAATTGGATTTAATTTGGAAAACAAAATGCAGAAACTTTTGTTACCGTGGTTTTTCCTAACCACGGCCGCTGCCGGTGGGCCACTGGCCTACGTGGCCCCTGCAGCTGCACGCGTGGCCACCGGAGGGACTTACAGGTGGGCCTTGGGGCGAGGGGAAAATTCACCAAAAGAAAAGGGCGCAGCGGGGGCTCGAACCCCCGACCTGCCCCTGCGCGCGCGGTGCCTGAACCACTACGGTGGTGTTCGCTCGTTTGACAGGTAAGTGTTCCGACTGGTTTTAGGGTTCAGTTCCAAGTCTGAAACTTAACTGACGAAACCCGTTCCTGAAATTGGACAGCAGAGGCACAACGGCGGCGAGCAATTGCCACCGGCGTGCTGCGGTTGCAGTGGGTGTGCGATGCGGTGCAGAGAGGTGCAGGTGCGTGGTGGATGTGCGCTGATGCCTCGAGGGAACAGAGGGAGAGGGGGAAGGGCTGGACGCTCACCGCGTGCTGTCGACGACGACTGCCTGACGGCAGTTAGCAGCGGCACCTCTCCGGCGACGGCGCGGCCGCCGTGGTGCTTCCCGGCAAACGACGAGGGGATGGAGGGACTCCAGGAACATCCACGGTTCCATTTTCCTCCTCAGCAGCTCCTCGAGGTGGACAGGCTACCGGCGAGCTGCGGTGGTCTCGGTGGTTTCAGGTGAGTGATGGCCGGGTTCAGACAAGACAGGGAAACAGGGAGGGAGAAGGACTTGGCGGCGCAGGCGCAGGGGAAGGGAACTAGTGTGGCTAGGTTAGGGCAGAGGTAGGTGGGTAGGTTGAGCTATATGGGGGGGAGATGCTCCTGTACGGCAAGCATCTGGAGGGGTGGAGGATGATCAGATGGCTATGCACCTGTTCGTACAGGAAGGAGAAGACGACAACAGCGAAGGGTAGCGGGCCAGAGAGGTAAATGGGCTTGGGAGAGAAGAAAGAAAGGAGTGGGCCAGAGAGAGAGAAGAGAATGGGCTGCCCTTTTTCCATGCTCTTCTCTCTTTTTTTTTTGATTGCTTTTTTTGTAAAGAATAAAAAGGGAGAGAGAAAGGATAGGGGTTTTTGGGGTGGTTTTTATTTTATAATTAAATGTTGTTGATTTGCAAAACAGCACATAAAAGTAATGTTAATCAAAATTTAAATTGTTGATTTGATTTCTATTTTGTTATTTGAAATTCCAAAATAAGGTTGGGGTGTTTAGTTGATAGTTAGATTTTTATTATTTTGCAAAACAACAACAACAAGGTAGTTAAAAGGTAATTTCAACAACTTGAAAGTAGTAATTGGATATTAATTGGTTAGGTGATTTTTCAAATAGGGTTGGGTTGGAAATTTGGAGTTAAACAAATTTTATTTAACAAGCAACAAGCAATTATACCACATTATTGAAATTAGTTTGTTTGCCAAATTTTAATTTTTCAAACCCATATTGAGATATGATAAATAAGATTGATTGGATTGAATGTTTGGAATTTGCCATTAGGGTTTTTTAGTAACAGGGAAATTTGTATTAACAAACAATTTGATTTAGAACAACTGCAAACTATTTGAAAACAAAGGAGTTGTTATAGTTTGCAATTGCTAAATTGGAAATTTTGAGCAAGGTGTGAAAGTTTTAATTGATTTGAAATTTCCAGTTGTGATGCAAACATGGTGCAATGCAATGTGATGCATATGATGCAAGCAAACAAACAGGTAACACCCCAGGTGTTACAATGCTTCCCCCCTTTGAGTATTTTTGGTAGGTTGTCGGTGGATGATCTTCATCTTCTTCTTGGTTTGATGGCGAAGGCATGCCACGGAGGGCTTCATTTTTCCTTGGCCTTCATGGAGCTTTGCAGGTGTCTTCTTTGGTGGCTTAGGGTCATCCAGTTAGCTTTCCCTCGGGAAAACCAGCTAGTACCTTTGCCACCTTCGGTTAGATGTTAGTCTAAACTAGATAGTTATTTAGTTGTGTTAGACTGGTAAAGTTTCTGTTAGAGTTGGGAGACACAACTCGCTTCATCTCGGGCTTGAATCTGAGTTCTCCGTCCTTCTTGATGGTTCTTGATGTAGTTGCACAAAATGGCGTGTGAAGTCCTCTATCCGTCTTGAAGAAGATTTCAGAGTCTTGGGCTCTCGGGTTGAAGTAGAGAGTGTTCCATACCTTGCATTTCTCGGGAGGGCATGGGGGAGATTTTTTTTAAAGGTTTTTTTGCTAAGTCAGACTTTTGAAGAGATACCAAAAGTGTAACTATGGCCTAATAGGGAAAAAAGAGTTTTTGCAAACAAACAAGAATAAAGTAAGAGGTTAAAAGTGTGGTGACTTTGTTTTGCGGAAATGGCGTGCATGTTAAACACAGAAGCAAAATAATTCAAAAGCACACACAACAAGGGAGCAAGTAAAAACACCACGCAAGAGTAAACCACACAAACAGAACACAAGCAAAAGAACAAACAATGTACCCTTAGTACCTGCAAAGGTCTAATATCGTGGAAGAACGGGGCAGGTCAAGCAAAACAACTGAGCAAAGCCTATGGATCCTATGGGTCTGAGTCAACCAGGGTTGTTAAAGTCTGGATGCCATTAACGTCTTTGTAGATGGTCCTTGTAGAGCTTGATACTTGGCGGAGTCCTCTGATCTCAAGGGTTTCCTTCACCTTGTTCAGGTTGGAAAAAGACTTGACAGTGAGATCACTTCAGTGTCGGAGATTCCAGCAGATCTTCGGTATTTGCATAGAAATCACCTTGATGTTGAGGTCTTCGGAAGGAATCTTCTTTTCCTTTGGGTTGCTAATTACTAAGGTCTTCTTGGGAATCGTCAAGTATGTAATTTTAATAGAGAAGATAACAGAGAAAACTTTTTGGAAAACCTTTAAATAAAAACCAAAGTATCATAAACTCATGTTTATTTATTTTTTAAAAAACTATTTTGAGCCCTGAAAACAAAGGAGAAAGAGGTATTTTTACTATTTTCTCTGTTTTCCAACGTTCTGTTTTATAAACTAGGCAATATTTTTGAAAATATGAGAAGAGTGGAAGCTATTCTTAGGGTTTCTTAGATAAAAATAATTTTGGGAGTAATATAGTTTTTACCAAAATATTTTTAATTCCTACCTGACGTCCATGGTAACTAAGGTCTCCTAAAGTCAGGATGGCTCTGATACCAACTCTGTGGGGACCACAGACTAGCAATTCTAGACCTCCAGTATGCATATCCCATGAATAGTTAGTGGTGAACAACATACTCGAGTTGGCATTGTAGATTACACCATCCACTACATGAATACACGTCTTACACACAGCTGGTCACATGACCCAGTTGAAAAACACCTGCCACACAGGGCAGGAAACACAACGAACATCGGAAGTATTCAAAACACACTCGTGGTAAACCCAAGTGATGCCTTGACTACCTACAAGCTACTGACTCGGATACGTTCCTAGTTCCCACAGCCGTCAGAGACACCTTCTTCGACAGGTTCTCCGGAGTTCTACTCAAAGTCTGGCTAAGACAATAGCCAGGGACGAAACTAATATGAGTACATTGGATTGTACTCGCAAGACATCCCAAATGAAAGCTAAACATGCAAGTATGCATATATAGGTGGTAGGAAGGCTTTAATTAGGGTTCAACTAGCCATGATGAATTGAAGACCCATCATGGTTGCACAAGTTTTAGCTTTCTTTGTTGAAGAAGATACATCAATAGATATATAATTTCTCTTGTAGATATTGCATGTCCACAAGGTTTTGATAAAGCATTTTGAAATAAAGAAACCTTTCTTCTTTACAAAACTTCTTGGAAGATCACCTCTTCAAGATCATCATTTTTCCAGTACCTCAAAGGTACAATCATTCCCTTTCCAGTACCTCGCAGGTACAATTCCAAAAAAATACCTTTCAAGCTATTTGAAAACATTGACACAATACTAGCTACATGGCCATTCAACTGTCCATTTCCGAGGACACGGCTATTATGAATATTTTTTACTTTGCAAAGGTGTACACAATCCACAAGATCCAGTACATCCGCCTTGAACAACCACGGACTGTCCAAGACAGTATGCAAACATCAGATAACTGGTCCTAACTATCCACTATGCAAGTGCTAGTAAATGGCTACCTCTTCATCTGGGTTTGTTCTCCCCGGCACCGAGTGAGTCAGCCGTATCGATTCGGTTTCCCCTGACAACACACCGCCATGGCATTACAATCGGTGGCGAACTTAATCCCCACACTCTAAATGTCCCATGCTTTCCTTTCTGGCGACAATTTGGTTAAGAGGACTCTAACCCCTCTAGCACTTTGAGGTAGACACGTACTAACACCAACAAGCTTTTAGCTAGACCCCATTCCCATATTGAGATAATGTGGCAGTACGGATTGTTTGTCCGGCGAAGACTAGGTTATGTGTCATTTTTGGAAAACAAATTGAAAATCATTCCTTCTTCACAAACCTCCCTCGGAACAGGTCCCACCTTTCCTCGGGTTTTTCCAAAACTTTTGTTTTCCAAAAAAATCATGTTGAAATGTCCACTAAGGTACTTAAGCGAATTTAGTGATGACACTAAAAATGATAAAGGTATTGGTAACACCAAGATTATACAGTGGCTATAGCATATTAGATACATAATAAAGATAGTGGTATAATCCACTTAAGAAAATAGTTTTTGAATCAAACTTTTGTAAAACTTCAGAAGTAAAACATGCATGATAGATAATGATAAGTAAACAACAAGCAAGCATTTAGAGTGGCTTGCCTTGGCACTAGTCTTGGTCTTGCTCTTGAAATAAACAAGAGTTGCAATAAAAATCTCTCCGGGAAATAATACCGTCTTCGTTATCTATCGTTGTAAAATAAAAATAAAGCATCCAATCAGAACCAAACAAAGGAAATCACTTGACAAAAAGTAAACATTCAGCAAGCATTTCATCAAACTACTACACTCACAAACAATATTACTAGGGTACACACCAACAAGCACAACACACATGGACAAAACAAGGGAATGCCACTAGGAATGATTCTATTAATCCTCAACCAATTTGGCACGAGTTCAGTGGGTGTGCTACTCGAATATCATGCCAAAATAAGGTTAAATGACTCTCTGGTCATTCATGACGATGAATAAAATAACAAGAAAACAACTCAGGAACACATTCACATGCATACGGAAATAATAACAAGTAATACTACAAGGTTATAGTAACACATGCCTTTCTATACATGGATAACTAATATAACGAGAGGCTAAGAAACATTATAACAGACACAAATCTATACTAAACATTTCATGGCATCACTCCATACATGAAATAATCATGGAGCAAAAGAACTACTAAACTAGAGATGGAAAAAGGGCTATTTAGACATGTATACATGCATAACAATAATAGATCATCAAAAAAATACTTATTCTAACATGCTAGATCTATAACATAGCATCCAAATAACAAAGACACCAATACCTAAGAATGCTAGTAATATAAAAATAACAACCTAGACCATGTATCAAAAGTCAAGCATATAAATAACAACTATGGCAGAGAACACCTAAAACTAGAAATGCATGTCAAATGATCTAGAGCCAAATCAGTCATGCAAGAAAGTATAATATACCACAATAACAGTAGCTATGCTATGGAAAAAATACTAAAGCATTCACCCAAGTTATCATACTAATATGAAAAATATCAAATATTAACCTATTTTTATTAAGAAAACAACCCTATGAGAAATAAACTATAATAACCGTGGCTTACACACACAATTTCCTAACAAGCTAGTGACACACAAAGCACATCTCAATTATGGATTACCACCCTACACATTCTAGGAAACACATTTATAACAATAACAAGATAATACAATAATTAAATAAGGCAAAGCAATAATAACCAGAAAAAGGGCTAATAACTAAATAATTCACCAAGCCTTTTCTGTAACTCCTAAAATCATGCAAACCTAGGATTAGGTGCTCCTAGTCACTAAAAAACCAACACAATTGGATTCACATCAAAATTCATCATCAAAATAATTAAACAATTCACATAAGTGCTCTCTGGCCTAAAAGAAACACGCATGGAATTTTCACTCAACCAATCAAGTCAACACAAGCTTAATTTCTGCAGATAGGTATCAACAATGCCTACTCAGAACAATTTAGTTTGCAAGATTTGGACACTTAAAACTCAAATTATTAATTAATTGGTGAAAATGAGTACTTCTGCCACTTATTCCATTTCTCCGAAAATATTGCACAAAATACAGATCCACAAGTTGGAGGTGGTTAAGAATTTGTAGGTATCCCAATGTAATTTTTAATTTGGCAAGATTCACAGATTATCATTTTCATTTTGATTAAAATCAAAACACCAGAAACTGATATGCAGGAAATAGGAAAACAACCTTCAGAAAAATTACACGGGCCAGATCTACGAGGGAAACGGGCCGAGCAAGGCAGGCCAGCCCGCTAGTGAGTGCGCGCACTGCGAACCGGTAAGTTTCCTTTCGATCGACGATCCGTGGCCGAGATTAAAAGATCCTGCGTTCAAAGGGACCCGTCGGAAGCGGATCCGACGACTGCGAGGAACCCACGTCCTCATCCGTCGGCGGCGACCAGAAATGAGAGATGCACGGCGGCCCGAGGCGGAGGTTCGCCGGATAATCGCCGTCGTGCTTGCTGGGGAAGTCAGTATGCCAGGGTCCGACGAGATCCCGCAGCGGGTGTTCTAGGACGTGGACTGCGGCATACCTGCAGTAGGTGAAAGTGAAAATTAGAGGGGGCGCGATCTGAGATGGGTCAATTGAGAGACGAGGGAGGAGACGGCATGGCCGTTGAAGATCTGGAGTGGTGGCTTGAGGAGGTGCTCACCGGCAGCGTTCCGAGCTCGATCTCCACGGTGGAACGAGCAAATGATGGGGATTTTGCTCCGGGGCTCGATTAGCAGCAAGGGGAGGTGGTGTGAAAAGATGGACCGCAAAGAGGGGCACGGGATGTCCTAGCCATGGAGTTTGGCGCTCGACATCCGTGGCGGGCATGGCGTGCTCGGTCGCGGATGAGAGGCAGGGAGAAAAGTTGTCGAGTGGTGTGGAATGCCATGGGGATCCTCCAGGAAGAGAGGAGAAGGCTTGAGGTGAAATGAAGAGGGCAGGAAATGGATGCACTTGTGCGAAGCCGCAGGTGTTCGAAAGTGAGTATAGGAGGAGGGAAACCGAGAGGGGACGAATGGAGATCACGGGCGTGTTCCTGGGAGGATTGTGGAGCTAGTAGACAAGGCCTCGATGATCGGCATGCGACCCAGGTGTTGGAACGCGAGATACATGGCGAGCGTGTCTTGGGCGCCATGGCCAGCTCACTGTCGATGAGGAAGGAGGCAAGGAGAGGGGGAGGGACTTTGGAAGGGGGTTCACGGGTGCGAGAGGATTCTTGTGGCGCAAGGGCTGCTTCTGGTTTGGACAAAGGAGGTGGAGTGAGAAGGAGGGGTGATCACCATCTTTGTCCACTAGTTGGTGGCTTTGAAGGAGAGGGGTAGGAACAGATAGACCATGTCTAGGAGTAAAAGGGAGATGTTTTCTACTCCTCAGAACAAGAGAGAGGTAGAATGAGTGCAATTATTGGCCAGGACATGCATGAACCCAATGGTGACTAGAGTGACAAGTGAGGGTTTTTGGTTGTTTACACTATTATTTTGAATGGAACACATACGAAATAACATGTCCATTGGATAGAGGATGAAAAATGGAGTCTCGGGGTGGTGGTCTCAGGGTTTTCTAAAAACGTTTGTTTCACAAAATTTTGGAAATTCAAAAAGTGCTGAATCTATTTTTGTTTTCTCCAAAAATATTCCAAGATTTATAATTAAGTCCCACATGACCATAGGTATGTTGGGCAATTTTTCCAGGATTTTAGGAAATACTTTTATTCACAAAATATTTAAAACTCCATTTCTAGCCTTTTGGGAAACGAAAAATAATAAATTTTAAAAAGCTTTTAAAACAAATATTTTTTAGTTGTGATGAGAGAGTATATAGTATAGGTAACAAAAGTGATTTTTTAAAAATAACTCTGGAAATATTTGAGGTTCCAAGAGAAATAATGGTGAAAACAGGGTTTTATTTTATAGGTAAAAACCCATGAGAGAAGAATAATTAAATGGTCATTGAAAAATAAATGGACCACATGGATATGATGTATAGATCATGGACATGACAAGGGTAGGTTGATGGAGCTCAAAAATGAAGAAGAGTGATTTTTAGTAAAATAGCCAAAGTGATTCAAGATAACATGGATATGATCATTATTTTGGGATGCCTTCTAAAGAACTTTGAAAGAAGATACAAAAGTGTATCAATGTCCAAATTGACAACTTGGATTCATAATATAGATACGAAACATGAGATACATGAAGGTGCATTGATGAATAGAACAAGATTTGACATAGAGGCATGTCTCCAAAGTTAGAAGATTAAAGAAAACGAGAGAGGAGGTAAAAATAGGATGGAGTATGATACTGATGTCCGGTGTTGTTATTAGTAGATTTTATTCGCTTAAAACAACACACAATCATCAACAAACAGATATAAACACCTCAAGGCAAACACAAAATCAGATCACACAACAAGCAGATAATAACTAGACTTAATAAGTACACTCAAGCAAGTGAGGTATTCAATTTCATCCAAAGTGTTTTAACAAGTGTTGGATGAAGGTAGTGATCAAGACTCATCATGACAAGAGGATTTTGTAAAGGAGTTCAACTCAAAGCTTGTTATTCCCATAAGAATATAATAGAGGAAAAATCCAGGGGTAATATAGTTCCTTTCTTATGGTTTTTACAAAGAAGGAAGTGAGGTGGGGTTTTTGGAACACTTGCAAAAATATCTTGGTTGAAAACAGTTAGGAGATGATTACCTAAAAAATAATGTTCATATAGTTTTCTCAAAAGATTGGCCTTTGGGTTGTTGTTAAAACCAAATCATTTTCAAAAAGGGTTTTGCCAAAATAAAATGATAGATGGAGGTGATAAATTTTCTTGCCATGACTTGATCACAAGGGTTAAATTTTTAGGAGGTTATGAACATTGGTTTTATTGTTCGGTGTTAACAAACACAAACACAAACACAAACAACAAGCAAATAGAAGTGAAACACAAGCATAAGTCAAACATTAAAAAAAGTTTTTGTTGGCCCTGATTTTTGGGTTATTGAAAACAAGTTTTTTCCTATCTTCCAAAAATTGGGCTCTTACAGTGGCCGAGGGGCCCACACCACCTCGTGGGGTGACCAGGGGTAGGCTGCGCCACCCTATGGTGTGGCCACCCTGTGGCCCTATCCGGTTATCTTCAGGACTCCGTGGACCCTCCGAGAATTCTAAAACTTCTGGCTTTTGAATCGTCCAATTTCGAGAATATTTCCAAAAAAACTTTTTTGAAACTAAAAACAACAAAAAACAGGAACTGACTCTGTGGCATCTTGTCAATAGGTTAGTGATGACCCACAAGTATAGGGGATCGCAACAGTCTTCGAGGGAAGTAAAACCCAAATTTATTGATTCGACACAAGGGGAGCCAAAGAATATTTATTAGCCTTAACAACTGAGTTATCAATTCAGATGCACCTGAAAGTAGACTTGCTCGCAACAATTTATCAGTAGTAACAGATTTATAGCAGCAGTGGAAATAAAAATTAACATTGGTAGTAAAATAGTAACAGAAGTAGCAATCGCGGAAAACAGCAGGATGGGAAGTACCGTAGGCATAGAGGGAATGGATGGACGGGCGTTGCATGGATAAAATAGGTCATATAATAATCTAACTTGAGCATTGCAGATAACAATAATAAAGTATCAACCATTTAGGCAAACCATATGCATGTGTTCCAATATAGTCATACGTGCTTGCAATGAGAAACTTGCACAACGTCTTTTGTCCTACCAGCCGGTGGCATCGGGGCCTCTAGGGAAACTACTGGTAATGAAGGTGCTCCTTTTAATAAAGCACGAGAGCAAAGCATTAACACTCTGTGAACACACGTGATCCTCACATCACAGCCATCCCCTCTAATTGTCCCAATTTCTGTGATTTTGGGGCCTTGGGTTCCGGACAATGACATGTGTAAACAACTTGCAGATATGATCAAGAAACATAATTATACTCATGAAATAATAAAATATTCAGATATGTGCTCATGGAACTCGGGCCCTAGTGACAAGCATTAAGCATAACAAGTTGCAACAATGGTAGAAAACACTAACAATGGATACTAGGCACTATGCCCTAACAATCTGGTATTATTACATGATCAATCTCATCCAATACCTTCCATCCCTCTCTGCCTACATCGGTGTTTACTCACACATGGACGGAGGAATCATGGATGGTTGATGGAGAAGAGGTGGCAGCGTCGATGGCGATGATCTCCTTCGAATCCCCGTCCCGACAGGGCGCCAGAAACGGAACTTCTGATCCCCGAATCGAGTTTCGAGGTGGCGGCGGTGCTCTGTTGTGTTTCTGTGGAATATGACGAACCCCCTCGGTTTTTAGGTTACGGGGCATATGTAGTCGAAAGGGAAGTCCGAGAGGGTGAGGGAGTGGCCCACACCACGTGGCGGCGCGGCCAAGGGTGGTCGCGCCAGGGGGTGGTGTGGCCCCCTCCTGGCCCCTCTCATGGCCTCCTTCTCGCTCCCGGGTCTTCTGGTGTTTTAGGTCCAATGGGATCTTTTCTGGGCAATTTCCCGAAAGTTGATTTTTCTGCACAAAAACGAGACACCAAGGTAATTCTGCTGAAAACAGCGTTAGTCCGTGTTAGTGGTATCCAAAACTCACAAGTTTAGAAGAAAACAATAAGAAAAGTGTTGAGAAAAGGAGATATGTTTTGGACGTATCAACTCCCCCAAGCTTAGCTTATTGCTTGTCCTCAAACGATTCAGTGAGAACTGAGTGCGATAAAAGACTTTTACGAACACATTTGTTTCATATGATGTAAATATACTCACTACATGATCAAGTGCTGAGGCAAATCATAATAGGATGTATGGAAAATAAAAGTCACCCAGCAGTTATGCAAACCATGAAAAGATGCCAACAAACTAATAATAGACAACATGAAGTATATCAATCTGCAGGATTGCAATGCTCATATTAGGGTATGATAAAGTGTACTCTCTTTGCACTTAATAGTGGACCAAAACATAAATGCTAGGGCACCTCTGAAGTTCAAATAAAGACTAGAAATAAAGATATCAAAGATACAAGCATCAAAGTTATACCACTATCAACCGTGTTTTGGGACAAGCTCATTACACTAAGAATAACAGCCATGCTCTCAAGAAGGTGCATAAAGTGAGAAGGTGAAGACTCAACATAAAAATAAAATAAAGGCCCTTCGTAGAGGGAAGCACGGATTAACTCATGTGCTAGAGCTTTTTATTTTATTAAACAGAGGTATTGAAAACATTTTTAAGAGAGGTATATTCTTATGTCAACGAATGGTAAACAGACAATACAGTACGTCGCAAGCCAACTAGACTTCACAAGAGCGGCTCCCGTAGAAGGACGCATCTGGGTAGAAGGT
Organism: Alopecurus myosuroides; assembly: GCA_028641055.1. NCBI lineage: Eukaryota > Viridiplantae > Streptophyta > Magnoliopsida > Poales > Poaceae > Alopecurus > Alopecurus myosuroides. Next base: position 324,805,935 of record CM054062.1, read on the forward strand.
CGTCCCTCTTTCTCTTTTGTTTACACAATTATGATTTGACTGATAAATCAGGGGCAAACAGGGTGAAGAGAATTTGTTGTATTAATTTGGGGCTAGGCACCCCGCTGCAGGCTCTTCTATCATTTGGACAAGTGAATGAAGCCACTAGTACAGGGTGTGAAATCCAATCAACAAGTGAGATAAAGATTCTCTATTTACGTCCTCATGAGCTAAAACAGGGGCACAAAACAGGAATAATTTTTCGAAAGTTTTAAAGGTAGCACACGAGAAATTTACTTGGAGTGGCTGTTAAATACCACATATATAGGTAGGAATGGTTGACACATTTGGTAAACTTTGGTTTTTGGGAGTTGGATGCACGAGTAGAGCTCATACTCAGTACATGTGAAGGCTAGCAATAGACTGGGAGCGACAATCAAGAGAGCAACAACTATCATAATCATGCTTGCGACAAAACAAAATTAACAGGGGCATAAAAACGATACAAATACTCCGAGGAAAAATAAATCATTGAGGATAAATTGACTTTTTGTTTTCAGTCATATCATGCGTCAGCATGTGCCAAGTCGATTCAAGCGAAACAATCAGAGGGAGATACCACAATGTCATACCCTTCTATGAATAAAACAGTGCAAGCAAACATTCATACGACATGATATCTTATATTAATAAGTTGGAACTAACTCGTGAGAGAAAAAACTACCAAGTATCAATGAAATAACATATACCTTACATGAATGGGCTAAGCATGTTCACACAATGAGTATATGTACAAAAATAAAACAAATAGAGTTCATACCAGCCTCTCACCCAACTTGGAATAAATCATCATAACTACTCTTCACTTGTGTGGATCCAATAATACAGAATGATAATCAAGCTCCAATGGAGACATGGAAGTCCGGTGAACTCTGCAACAACTTTACCAAATTAAAGAAGAACACCAAATATTTTTGGGTTTTCGAATTAAGACAAGAAAAGAAAGAACAAGCCGACAAAGCAAAATATTTTTGGATTTTTGAATATTAAATCGAAACGAGGAAAGAAAGCAAACCAACAAAAGAAACTATAGAAGCAAACAAAGAGAAACACATATTTTTGGTCCTTCTGTGTTTTGGAAAACAAGAACAAAACGATAAAACAAAGAGAAACGAAAGAAGCAAAAGAAAACGAAAACAAACGAAAGAAACGAAAATATGGATATATAAAGAACCGACCGAACATGATATATAAATGAGTGTGATGTCGGTATACCTCCTCCCAAACTTAGGCTTTTGGCCTAAGTGGAAATCAATCATGGCGCGAGAAGTATCCCCACTGTGGTGGGTCGTCCCTCGCATGGTCGTACTCGGGCGCCCAAGAAGAAGATGAAGCAGTAGACGCTTAGTCATATCCAGAGTTCTGGTACGGGATCCCCATGGTATCGGAGGGCTGGACGAAATCACCATCGTCCCCCTCTCTGGAATCCTCCCCTTGCTTGGGGTGGTGCTCAATGTATGCGCCCAGGTCACTCTTAGAAAGCATCTATCCTTGCCTGTCATTAAGATTAAACAAAAGAGGTACAGGCAAAAGTACTTTTCTAGCACTTTTAGTCACTCTCCATCTGGATTGTTTGGATAAAGTTATTTCATAATAGAAATTGTGCAAGTGAGCATGGGTAGAAAGAAACTTATGTTGAATCATAGAAACAAGGTCTAGCCTCTCTAAAGGAAACTGCAGGTCTAGAGGGCGTGGCTCCAAACCAGGCAAAGCTAGCAAGCGCGAGGCAATAAGACCTCCACAAATTCCGCCCTTCTCACGGTTAAGTGAGAGGCCGTAAGCAATTAAAGCACCAAATTTATGAGACCTATCACGTCTTAAGGAATCTGAAATAAACGTTAAATCATAAACAGCTTGTTGGAAGTTTTTCTAGGTAACACGCATTTAGAAATAAAATAGGCAAAGTATCGAATGCTAGGGAGTTGAATTTCTCGTATTTTACCACTCTCCCCCGTGAAGCTTCTGCCTTGGAAAATCTCCTCATATAAATCCAACAGTGGTTTAGGTTGCCCTCTTATCTTCTCACAAGAACCCCACTCTGGTACCTTGATAGCTGCACAAAAATCACCGAAAGGCAAGTCTACAGCTTTATTGTAAATTTTATAATGGACCATAGGGTTAGTTGAAGACCATCTAAAATGGAAATCCTACACCACAAACATAGTTAGTTTAACATGTTGGATAGGTTCATCCTCAATGAAACAGTCCAAGCCTGCATTATGCACAAGGGTATTGAAATCCTGCAGAATTCCCGTAATCCGCATAAATTCCTGGCATGGATAGATCGATGGAAACACTCTTTCTTCATGGTGCACAAGCATGAACTCATGCAACTCCAACTAATGATGTTTTTTTTATGTACATTGTGCTCCATCTCTGAAATTTTTCAACAATCATCACAAAAATTGATTTCAAGCAACTATAAGGTGGAAACTACCATAGGGACTTATAGGAAAGCTAAACATGCATCAAAACTACATTATTTCTACTCAAATCAAGCATGAAAACTCACATAAGTTGTCACCTACATTACCAAAATACTCAAGAAATACTCCACTAAATAAAATTCTACTTGGATAATCGGAGGAGTCACATACCGGAGAGCAAATGCACCAAGTTTCAGCACAAATGATGGGCTGGGCAAAGAGATCGAAAAATCTCGAGGAAGAACAGCAAGAACTCAGGTTCCAGGAAATGTGTTGAGTTTGGGAGGTGAGAGAATGAACTTTGGTAGGAGAGAGAGTTAGTGGGGGGGCCAGGGGGCCCACACCATGTGCTGGCGCTACTAGGGGTAGACCGCGCCACCACATGGTGTGCCTGACTGGTGGGTCCCCCTGGCCCTCCAGGTGGCTCTGTGCCTCATTTTTTATGTAAAAATTTATTGTAATTTTTCTGGATTTTTTTCGAGAAACTTTATTTTTGAGGTATTTCCAGAATTTTAATAATTAATAAAAATTAGAAAAACAAAAGTGAAAAGGTGGAAAACAAAACCAAAACTAGAACTACAGAGGTTCTATGACACTCCAATGAAAAAATAACCAAGGAAAACAAAGGTGGAAATGGTGAAAACAAAAGTATGGGTGGTGAAAACATGCATAACCACAGTAATCAGGGTGAAAACATGATGAAAACATGAATATGGATGATGGAAAACATGATTGTGCTAGAGTAACAAGGTGATAACAGAAGTAAACATGGTGAAAACATAATGGGGAAGGTGAAAACATAGTGAAAACATTGTCCTCTTCATTCAAAATCATCTTGTTAACTAGGGTGATCAAGTCTTGTTACCAGAACAATTTTCATATGAAGCAAAACTTTGCTAATCACTAAATAATTATGTTACCTCAACCTTGATAGACATAGTCCCAATCATAATAATGTCATATTATTTTGGTGGTACTGGAATGGGACAATAAAATTCTCCAATCTTGATTGTCTCAATATTTTCAATTGAGTTTAAACCATATCTTCTATCAATCTTCTGGGGAAATAAATAGTATGATCTTTATCATTAACATTAAAAGTTACTTTTCCTTGATTGCAATCAATAACAGCCCCTGAAGTATTAAGAAAAGGTCTCCCAAGAATAATAGACATATTATCATCTTCAGGAATTTCCAACACAACAAAGTTAGTTAATATCAAACAATTAGTAGCAACTTGAACATGAAGATCTCACATATACAAACAGGAATAGCAGTCGGTTTATCAACCATTTGCAAAGATATATCAGTATGTATGACTTTTTCAAGAGGGAGTCTCGTATAAAGAGAGAAAGGCATAATGATGACCCACAAGTATAGGGGGTGTATCATAGTACTTTCGACAAATAAGAGTGCCGAACCCAACGAGGAGCAGAAGGTGTTGACAAGCAGGTTAGATAGAGGATTCGCTGTAAACACTAGCAAACGAGTTTTTGGAGGTTTTTGATATAGCATATAAATAAAGTGCGAGTAAATAAAGGCAGTAAATAATATTGCAGCGAGTGGCCCAATCCTTCTGAGAGCAAAGGACAAGTCGGTTGAGTTACTTATGACTACCAAACGTTCTCGAGGACACATGGGAATTTCGTCAAGTGCTTTCGCTTTGTTACGGTTGATTAATATCCATTGGTTCGTGAAGTGTTGTGTGGGTGAACCTATGCTAATACACCTCCCAACTAGGACTAATACATACTTGTGATTATACCCCTCGTAAGCATCTGCAAATACAAGAAAGTAATTAAGATAAAACTAACCATAACCTTAAAACTCCAGGATTCTACGCCCCCTCGTGCATTGGTTTCCTAACGGGGGTTTAGGTTTCTGTCACTCCGGCAACCCCACAATTAGCCAAATACAAAATGCATCCTCCTAGGCCCATAAAGGTGAAGTATCATGTAGTCGACATTCACATGACACCACTAGAAGAATAGCACCACAACTTAAATACCGAACCACGAGATATTACTTCAATATAACTTCACTACTAACATCATGACTTCTCCCATGTCCTCAAGAACTAAATGAACTACTCAAAAGACATCATATGTATCATAATAAGAGGTGATATAATGGATAATAACAATCTGGTCATAAAGTGCTAACACCGATAAATCTCACAAGCATGAACTACTAACAAGTAATCCACACCGGGAGAGAGATCTAATGTAAAACAACGATAGGAGACCCTAATTGTTATAGCGGGATGACGGTGGATGATGAGGGTGATGGTGCTGGTAATGAGGATGATGACGACGATGATCCCGATGAACCCCGGAGTGATGACGGTGACGATGGCGGTGATTTCCCCTCTCCGGAGAGGAATATCCCCTGCAGATTTCTCCCTGCCAGAGAGCTTTTCTCACTCGGGTGTTTTCTGCCCCGAGGCGGCGGCGGAATAATTCTTCGATGATGGTAAGGGGATTAGGGTTCCCTGGGGGTCAAGTACGCGAAAGATGTCGACCAGAGGTGGGCCAGGGTGGCCACACCACCTGGTGGCGCGGCCAGGGGCGCGCCACCTCATGGTGTGGGCCCCTGGTGGCCCCTCCTTTGAACTTCTAAGACCCCTCCGGTGTCCCCCTTCTTCTTCGGATCTTCTTAAATATGGTATCCTGCCGGTGCTTTTTCCATCAGATTTCTGGTCCCGGTGTTTATTCACCAAAAAATGTGAAACATGCAAAATAAGATAAAATAACATAAGTAATGCAACATATCTTGAAATATATCGATGAATAAGAGAAAATAACAATATCAAACGGTGATGCAAAATGGACGTATCACATAACACTAACTCCAGCTCCCAAGTCACATAAAGCAGTTCTAACATAATTATTTTTAATAGAACAGAAGATAGTAGGAATACCAGGATCTCCAAGCTTCTTTGGAACCTTGCCATTGAAAGAGTAATTAGCAAGCATAGTGGAAATTTCATCATTAGGAATCTTCCTTTTGTTAGAGACAATATCTTTCATATATTTAGAATAAGGAGGCTGTTAAATAGCATCAGTCAAAGGGATTTGCAAAAACAGAGGTTTCATCCACTCACAAAACTTGTTATAATGTTCTTCTTCCTTTGATTTGTGTTTCTTATTAGAAAAAGGCATTGCTTTTTGTACCCAAGACTCTCTTTCATTACCATGTTTATTAGCAATGAAATCCTCCTTAGTATACTTTGCAGTTTTAGTTTGCTTTTCAGGTTCAACTACAATTTCTTCTTTATCAGAAGCATCACTTTTATCATTACCACTTTCAGTTTCAGCATCAGAAATAGATATACTATTAGGATCTTTAGCAGGTTCAGGAGATTTTACAACATTTTTATATATCTTCTTCTTTTTCTTAGAAGGAGAACTATTGTTTTTAGGTTGCTGAGAATCTTGTTCAATTCTGTTAGGATGTCCTTCAGGATACAAGGGGTCCTGAGTATAAACACCACTTCTAGTAATTATTTCACAAACATGTTTATCTCTAGAAGCATTAGCTAACATATTTTTTTGCACTTTAGTGAGTTGATCAATTTTAGTTTGAACCATTTGAAAATGTTTAACAAGCATTTTAACATCATTAGAGGTTCTCTCAATAATACCATAGTAATTATCAATAGCTCTGGAGTTTTCCATAAGGTGATTTTGCACTCTCATATTTAAGTTGTCTTGCTTAACAACATAATTATCAAATTCATCTAAGCATTGATCAGGTGGTTTGGAATAGGGAATATCTCTATTATCAAAGTATTGGAGAGAGTGTACCTCAACAGTTGATGGATGAGGAATAGGCTTACATAATTCTTCTATAGGAGGTAAATTCTTCACATCTTCAGATTTAATACCCCTCTCTTTAAGAGATTTCTTGGCTTCCTTCATCACTTCACCATTTAATTCAATCATCCCTCTCTTGTTGGGTGTTGGTATTGGTGTTGGCTCTGGTATAGGTATAGGCTGAGGTATATTCCAATCATCATTATTTTTGGCTATTTTAGCCATTAATTCCTTGGCTTCTTCTGGAGTTCTTTTCCTGAAAATACAACCAGCACAACTATCCAAGTATGTCCTAGATTCAACAGTTAGTCCATTATAAAATATTTCTAGGAGCTCATTTTTAGGTAATGGTTATCCAGGGCTAGCTCTTATTAAAGAGCAAAACCTTGTCCAAGATTCAGGCAATTTTTCTCCTTCAATTTGCTCAAAGTTAAAGATATCCTGCAAAATAGCATGTTGGGCACTAGCAGGGAAATATTTTTGAAAGAAAGGATTGACCAAATCCATAGGATTAGTAATTGATCCAGGTGACAGATTGTTAAACCAAATTTTAGCTTCATCTTTCAATGAGAAAGGGAAGATTTTGGTAACAAAATAAGTACGCAGTTTAGTATCATCATAAAATAAACTACTCAAAGCTCATTCATGTGTTCCATAGCACTTCTACTTTCAGTTCCACAAAAAAGTTCCTTCTTAACAATAGATATATAAGATAAATCTAGAGAGAAATCATAATACTTGTCTCTAATGTGTATGGGAGATGTGGCAAAATTAGCATAAAGATAAGATTTATATTTCACAACATGTCTTGCAATAAGACTCTTAAGAGCACTTGTGCCAGTAGTAGCACGAGCTTCTTCAATAAAATCATCATTAAGTTCAATATAGGTTTCACCAAGATCATCAATAAGCTCAGTTGAATTAACAGGTGTACCAATATTTTCAATAGAAATTTCAATATTTTTTATTTGTTTGGATTTAGCAATAGTAGCATCTAGGAAAGGACCTAGAGAACCACTATCACCAAGCACAGTAGAAGCATCATCAAAAGTATCAAAATCATTCTCAGACTCGGCAGAAGTAACAGTAGCATGTGGTGGAGTCAGAAGCTTACTCATAACAGATGATGAATCAAGAGCAACAAAGGTGTTCGGGGTTGTGCCTCTTCTTGTAGTGGATGGTAATATAGGAAATTTTCCATCACTAGTCTTGCCCATGATGAATGGCTTTCAACAAACAATATCACGATCAAGTGAGCAAATAAATAAAGCTATCCTCCCCAGCAACGGCGCCAGAAAATAGTCTTGATGACCCACAAGTATAGGGGATCGCAACAGTCTTCGAGGGAAGTAAAACCCAAATTTATTGATTCGACACAAGGGAAGCCAAAGAATATTTATTAGCCTTAACAACTGAGTTGTCAATTCAGCCGCACCTGAAAGGAGACTTTCTCTCAACAATTTATCAGTGGTAACCGTTTTATAGCAGCAGTAGAAATAAAATAACAACAGTAGTAAAATAGTAACAACAGTAGCAATCGCGGAAAACAGCAGGATGGGAAGTACCGTACGCATAGAGGGAATGGATGGACGGGCGTTGCATGGATAACATACGTCATGCAATAATCTAACATGGGCATTGCAGAGAATAATAATAAAGTATCAAATATTTAGGCAAACCATAGGCATGTGTTCCAATATAGTCATACGTGCTCGCAATGAGAAACTTGCACAACATCTTTTGTCCTACCAGCCCATGGCAGCGGGGCCTCTAGGGAAACTACTTGTAATTAAGGTGCTCCTTTTAATAAATCACCGGAGCAAAGAATTAACAATCAATGAACACACGTGATCCTCACATCACAGTCGTCCCCTCCGGTTGTCCCAATTTCTGACACTTTGGGGCCTCGGATTCCAGACAATGACATGTGTAAACAACTTGCAGATATGATCAAGAAACATAATTATACTTATGAAACAATAACATGTTCAGATCTGAGATCATGGCACTCGGGCCCTAGTGACAAACATTAAGCATAACAAGTTGCAACAACGGTAGAAAACATTAAGAATGGATACTAGGCACTATGCCCTAACAATCTGGCATAATTACATGATCAATCTCATCCAGCCCCTTCCATCCCTCTCAGCCTACAATGGTATTTACTCACACATGGACGGGGGAATCATGGATGGTTGATGGAGAAGAGGTGGCAGTGTCGATGGAGATGATCTCATTCGAATCCCCGTCTCGGTAGGGTGGCAGAACAAGAACTTCTGATCCTCAAATCGAGTTTCGAGGTGGCAGCGGCGCTCTGTTGTGTTTCTGTGGAATATGACGAAGCCCCCTCGGTTTTTAGGTTATGGGGCATATGTAGTCGAAAGGGGAGTCTGAGGGGGTGAGGGAGTGGCCCACACCACCTGGCGGCGCGGCCAAGGGTAGGCGCGCCAGGGGGTGGTGTGGCCCCTGATATCCCACAAGTATAGGGGATCGTGTGTAACCTTTTCGATAACTAAAAGTGTCGAACCCAACGAGGAGCTAAAGGTAGGATAAATATTATCTCAAGTTCAATCAACCACTGATACAACTCTACACACACTAAACATTTGCATTATCTAGGAAATAAAACTAGAGCAATAATACGGGTAGGAGAGATAGCTTTGCAAGATAATAAATACAAGAAAGTAAATCTTAGTGCTGCAGATATAAAATATACTAAGTAACCATAAACTAACGGTACCATGAGTGTGGAAACATGGTTGTAATTGTGGTGGCTTTTTCCAAGATTAATTAGTGAAGATATCGGGTTCATTGTCTTCGATGCAGTTTTCTATGTGGGAGAAACAAAGCTAACAAGCTCTCACTATCCAATGATTGCAAATACTTATGATTGGAACTCTAGCAAACATCCGTAACTACTAGAAGATACATTAAGGTAAAAACACCCAACCCTAGCTTTAAGTTAATGGTCCTCTTACTCCCATACGTGCAACTAACCGGTTTGAGTCCTTAGGTTTCTGTCAATCCGGCAGAACTACGCCCCTTCCTTTGCACTTACTACTAACCCTATGGTGTTGATCCAAGCGTGCACAAATATAATGGACACCAAAGGACAGTACCATATCAACATACAAATCTAATGACCCAAAGACATTCAACCAAGCAATCAAAAGACAAATAAACTACACAAACATGACATAGATCATAGGATAAATATTATAGCATCAAACACCATGTTTACATAGGACGGTATAGAGGTTTGTGGGAGGAAGAACAACTGAATAAAAGGAGGAGATGATGATGGAGGTGTTTGATGGGGGGATGGTAACCTGGTATGTTCATGCTTAGGTGAAACCCGGCCCGAAGGAATCATTCAAGACCCGGCCCAAGGTGAAAGAGTTTCTAGAAGGCCCACTGAGGAGAGTAGGTCTTGTAACCCGTACCTTGAGGATCACGATTAGGAAACCTAGGGTTGTATGCAGTTCCGGGTAGGATTCCGGGTATGCCTTGTATAGGAAGCCAGAGAGCAGGGTAATATATAAACCGGCTCCTGGGACAAAGAAAGGGACAAGAGTTTTACCAGATATTCGAGTATCCTTGTAATACGAGAGCTGATAACTGTAACCCTAGATCGGAGACTCGGCAACATTGCAGCCCGAGCTACCAGATCGCCAGACTACATGATTTCCCCTGAGCTAAACCCTCTCCCAAACACCAGAGTCGATTTGCCCCAAAGTAAGTTACCCCTGGTAACGTCTGCCGTGATTATCCCACGACAGTTGGCGCCCACCGTGGGGCCTACGTCCAAGGGTGTTTACATCACGGGAGAAGCTCCGGAAAGCATTAAGAACCTCTTCATCGGCGAAATCATCACCAACCTTGAAGGAGAGAAGATGGTGGACGACTTTGGTTGGGGACCAGAGTCAGATCTGCTTGAAACCGGATCTATCGTTACGATCGGCCGGGTCAACGTCTTCGTCGGTATGGTACGTACATCTGGTTCTGTTCCTGATAACATTGAATATGATTCTGTGTCAGGAGAAGCAACTTGAGTTCAGTCGGATGGAGAAGAATCGGTTGGGACAACCGATCTAGAAGAAGAGCCCACCACAAAGAGGGAACAGCCGGAGGAGCCGGCATGGACCCCGCGTGGCCGGGTCTAAGAGAAGATGATACCGAGTCTATCCTGCACCTGCTTGAAGACCGGTACGAGGAAGATAGTTGTGACGAAGAGGAATACGAATCATCGCCAGGCATCGCGCGCCGGGTCGCGGTCTATACAGCCCCTGCAATCAATCTTAATCAGGGGGATGTGACGACGGCCGCGGCTGGAGCGGCGCGAGCGCTGGCCCAACAGCAGGTGCCGGTTGACGGAAACCCGGTTGTAGCCCGGGTCGACGGAGAGTCGGCTTCTGTTACCAGTCATACTGGAGAAAGTGAACGGCAAAGGAACATGTTTGGATTCACATCAAACAGAACGCCGGGTGCGGGAACCTCGGCTCCGCGAAATCCGGCTCTGTTCAACAATAACCTAATCTTGGATCCCACGGTGTTAGCGACGGTGATAACCCCAGAAAACGCGGCGGCACATGCCCGAGATCTGGATGTGGCTCGCCGTGCATTGGATCAACAAAGGAGAGATATCGAAGCCGAGAAACAAGGGATGGCTGCGCGCTAGCGCGAGTTGGAAGAACTGGAGAATCGCCTTCAAACTCAGTCGACCAGGATTTACAATCAGAGGCACCAGACGAGATTACCGGCAACCGGAGGGAATTTACAGCCAGCTACATTGTTTGTTACCCCTCAGGATCAACCAATCTTGGTGGTGAATCAAGAAACCGGATATCGAGCTGCAACCCTGGGAGGATAGCCGGCGAACGTGCAAGCCAGGTTACCCACGTTTCAAACTGGGATCGTTGTTGGCAATACCGCACCACCACTACCACCACCGCGATTTCACACTCCACTGGGTCACTTCAACAATCCCATGGATAACGTTTACGCCGCGACTCTAGCGCTCGACCGTATCCCACTAGGAGAGACGCCCTGAGAAATCGAAACTCGGCAGGCCATAGAGATGTTACGCACCGTAGTGGCTCAGCAGGCAAATTACCCGGATAATAGGAGTGGCATACATGGAACACCATATGTTAGCCGGCAGAATGGAAATACCGTTTATATTCAGTCAAGCTCAGCAAGGCGGAGGGCAGAGCAGCAGCAAATGCCGCCTCCTCCCCATAGACCGGCAACACCCGCAGCATCAGCAGCACAAGCCATTGTGGACAGTTCTCGAGCCAGGCGCGCAGCAGCCGGGTCTGCGGTAAGAGGGCCGGTAGCGGTTGCACCCCCCGCCGCACCAGCTGCAGGATCGCACGTTTCCCGAGTAAGGACGGTACTGGCAAACCTCGCCGGGCCTAAGTGTTTATCGGATGCCATCAGGGCTGAGCCCTACCCGGATAAATTTAAGGAGCCGGGTAAAGTGGTTAATTATGAGCCGACCATGGACCCAGAAACCTGGTTGAGCAGTTACGAGATGGCTATGTCAATTCGCAACGCATTCGAGAATCTGCAAGCTAAGTTTATGTATCTTATGATGTCCGAAGGAACAGCAAAGTTGTGGTTCAATAACCTGCCTGAAAGATCCATCAATTCATGGAGTGAGCTGAAAGATGCCTTTATCAAACATTTTCATGGGACGTGCCGAAAGTTATTCACGATTGACGATTTAGAGCGATGCGTCCAGAAGAAGGGAGAGTCGGCGTGCAGCTGGGTGCGCCGGGTTATGGAAATTCTCCACTCTTCCACTGATATCCAGCCAAAAGATGCATAGCAAGCTATGGCAAAAACGTGCAAATACTTACCCTTGGTACAAAAGTTGACACGCATGAAATCTAGTTGGCACGCCTCGGAGGTTACAATGGGAGAATTTATGGACGCTTGCAATAAGCACGCTGCTACATACACAACAGAGGAGGATGTTGATGACAAAAAAGCGAAACCCAACAATGGAAGACCTGGCAATGGGGCTGCACCGGGTAACAACGGAGGAAACAATGGAAATAACCAGCACAAGCGCCCATACGAAGGGAATTCCGAGTTTGTTGCTAATACAGAAGCCGGGTTTGCAAGACCCCGGGCAGAGGGAAATTTCAACGGAGGAAACTTTAATGGAGGAAATTACCGAGGACCACCGAGACCGGCTAACCATATAGAGGCATTCAGGATGCCCTGTCCGCATCATAGCAGGAATGGCAGGCCGGCTAATCATTCATCGGAGCAGTGCGTGGACTTACAGAGATGGAAGAACGAGGAAATACATAAAGCCCTGCGAGGTGCAGCCCGGGGAGGAGGACCGGGTCCGGGTGGAAACCCGGGCAACGGTCCACCCCCCGCTGGCAACGCAGGAGGTGGCAATCCGGGTAATAATCAAGGAGGTGCTGGGGGTTTCCAGGCCAACCCAAAGCAGTTAGTACAGTACCACGTTCACACTACCGGGACTTCCAACAGAGATAGAAAGATACTTAAAAGGGTCGTAAACTCGGTTTCTTCAGGTGTTCCGAGATATTTGAGATGGTCAGATCAAGAAGTAACATGGAACCAAAGGGATCACCCGGAAACAATAGAACATCCGGGTGTGTTAGCTTTGGTGGTTGCACCACAGGTCAATGGTTACGAGCTGAAAAAGGTTTTGATGGATGGTGGGAGCAGCATTAATATCTTGTATTGGGAAACCTTCCTACGCATGGGGCTCAAGGAGTCTCAGCTACAGAAAAGTTCTACAGTTTTCCATGGAATTGTGCCGGGTCACTCGGCGTGCCCCGAGGGAAAGATAACACTAGAAGTCGCTTTTGGAGAATCCAAGGACAATTTCCGAGTGGAATGGATCACATTCGAGGTGGTAAAATTGCGCAGCCCTTATCACGCGCTGTTCGGAAGGCCCGCTTACGCTAAGTTCATGGCCAGGCCATGTTATGTGTATTTACAGCTAAAGATCCCGGTTCCCAAGCAGACCATTACCATACATGGGAACCGGGCTGTGGCAGCAAGGCCATCCAGAGCCTGAAAAAGCCGGAAGGCCTGAAGCACGTCCAGAAACTCACGGGGTGTGTGGCAGCATTGAGCCGGTTTATATCTAGGCTTGGAGAAAAAGCAATACCTCTATACCGACTCTTGAGGAAAACCGACAAATTCGTGTGGGACCAAGAGGAGGACGAGGCATTTGAACCTCTGAAAAAGCAGTTATCTGAGGCGCCGATCCTGGCAGCACCGGGTCCCAAAGAGCCCATGTTATTATACATCGCGGCCGGGCCTCGGGCGGTTAGCGCAGTGGTTGTGGTTGGGCGCAAGGAGGATTGAAATAGATCACCCGGTACAAAGGCCGGTTTATTACGTGAGTGAGGTCTTATCGGAAGCAAAGCAGCGTTACCCGCACTGGCAAAAGCTAGTTTTTGGAGTCTTCATGGCCAGCCGGAAATTGAAGCCGTATTTCAGGAACACCCCATAACGGTGGTTAGCTCTATACCCATGGCAGATATTATCAGAAATTCAGATGCGACAGGTAGAATAGCCAAGTGGGCCATTGAGATGGGAGACTATCACATCAACTACGAGCCTCGGTCTGCAATCAAGTCCCAGGCTTTAGCCGATTTTATCAATGATTGGACTCACACAAGCATGCCCACAATGATGCCAAGTTCCAAGTCTTGGGTGATGCACTTCGATGGTTCCAAGCAATATGAGGGATCAGAAGCTGGGGTGGTACTTACATCACCTAAAGGAGATAAGTTGAGTTATGTGTTGCAAATTCACTTTGATTGCTCCAATAATGTGGCCGAGTATGAGTCCCTATTACACGGACTGCGAGTAGCAAAGGAGATGAATATCAGGCGAATAAGGTGCTATGGAGACTCGGATCTTGTGGTACAGCAGGTCTCTGGAACTTGGGATAGGAAGGATGCAACAATGGCAGCATATTGCAGAGAGGTAGAAAAGGTGGCCGGGTCTTTTTCCGGGTATGAGGTGGAATACATTGACAGGCGAAAGAACGAGGCAGCAGATGCACACGCAAGACTCGGTTCGCGCCGAGAACCGGTGCCACCTAACGTTTTTCTGGACGAGTTATGGTGGCCTTCCGTCAAAACCGAGTCTGAGGAAGAGGTGGCCAACCAAGACCCGGATTTGGAGCTCGTAGCCGCCGTACGCGCTATTCCCGAGTGGATAGAACTGTTTCTGGCCTACCTGTCACGGGGCAAGTTACCACCACAGGAAGTTTTAGCCAGGCAAATTCTGAGACGAGCAAAGGGTTATTCTATCATCAATGGCGAGTTGTATAAGAGAAGTGCCGCAGGAGTATTTTTGCGATGTGTAACACCAGAGGAGGGCCTACAGATTTTAAGGGAGATCCATGAAGGTAATTGTGGGCATCATGCCTCCACAAGGTCCCTTGTGGCTAAAGCATATCGACACGGTTTCTTCTGGCTCACAGCTTTGGCAGACGTGGAGCGCTTGGTAGCAAGGTGTGATGGATGTCAAAGGTATGCTCGCCAAACCCATGTGCCGGCTATGGAGTTGCGAACAATCCCGACCTCAAAGGTAAGCCACTCGACTCGATAATTATCCTTTGACTCTCCAAAAGCTACTTCCAGTGCCACCTTTCCTTCAGGGCATGCTGAGTGACCCGGCACTATCCCGTGAAAAACTGTTGTACTCTTTTGCAGCTGCGATTCCTTTAAGCCCATTCGCAGAAAAGTTTCCCAGTACAGGATATTGATACTACTTCCTCCATCCATCAGGACTTTTTTCAGCTCGTAGCCGTTGACCTGTGGTGCCACTACCAAAGCTAAGACTCCCGGGTGATCAACTCTATCCGGGTGATCCTTCCTGCTCCATGTTACCTCTTGTTCTGACCACCTCAAATACCTTGGAACAGCGGAAGAGACCGAATTAACTGCTTGTTTCAGTATCTTCTTATCCTTGTTAGAGCCTCCTGTAGTGTGCACATGATATTGACCCAGCTGTTTGGGGTTAGCTTGAAAACCTCCTGCTCCATTTTGATTGTTACCTTGATTTCCAGCTGGCGGATTGCCGGCTGGGGGCGGCCCATTACCCAAGTTTCCACCTAGACCCGGACCTCCTCCCCGGCCCGCACCTCGCATAGCTCTGTTCACTTCTTCGTTCTTCCACCTTTGTAAGTCGGCACATTGCTCTAGTGAATGATTGGCCGGCTTGCCATTCCTGCTATGCTTCGGGCACGCCATCCTAAATATGTCCCAACTGTTGCTTGGTCTTGGAGGTCCTTGGTAGTGTCCCCCATTGTGATTCCCAGTATTAAAATTCCCTTCGGATCTAGGTCTTGAAGACCCGGCCTCCGTATTGGCCACAAACTCGGAACTCCCCTCAAACGGGCGCTTGTTCTGGCTATTTCCATTGTTGTTTGGTGCCGATCCATTGCCGGTCTTCCCACTGCTACTTGCGTTTGCTTTTGCCTTCTTGTCATCAACTTCCTCTTCTGTAGTATCCGTTGCAGCGTGTTTGTTGCATGCATCCATTAACTCTCCCATCGTAACCTCCGCTGCATTTCTGCTGGATTTCATGCGGGTTAGCTTTTGTACTAAAGGAACATACTTACATGTTTTCGCCATAGCTTGTAGTGCGTCCTTTGGTTGGATATCTGTAGATGAGTGGAGTATCTCCATAACCCGGCGTACCCAGCTTCGTGCTGACTCTCCTTTCTTCTGGACGCACCTTTCTAAGTCATCAATAGTAAATAACTTCCTACAGGTCCCATGGAAGTGCTTGATAAATGCGGTTTTTAGCTCCTCCCACGACTTGATCGACTTTTCCGGTAAATTGGTGAACCATAACTTTGCTGCTCCCTCTGACATCATTAAGTACATGAACTTGGCTTGGAGATTCTCGGATGCGTTGCGAATTGACATTGCCATCTCGTAGCTGCTTAACCATGTTTCCGGATCCATTGTTGGCTCATAATTTACTACTTTCCCTGGTTCTTTGAACTTCTCCGGGTAAGGTTCTGCTCTGATATCGTCCGAAAGGCACTTTGGCCCCGCAAGGGTGGTTGGGGCCGGTCTTGCCCGGGAAACGCGTGACCCGGCTGGGGGTACCGCGGGGTGCGGCACCACTGGTAACTCGTGCGCTGCAGACCCGGCCCCGGCTCTTCTGGCTCTGGAACTGTTCACCACCGCCTGCGCTGCTGATACTACTGGTGCTGTCTGGACGCGCGGTGGGGGTGGCATCTGCTGTTGCTCTTCCCTTCGTCGTGCCGCGCTTGTTTGGACGTTGCCCTGTTGTTGACTCACGTATGGCGTCCCATGCATCCCACTTCTGTGATCTGGATAATTGACTTGCTGTGCTACCGCGGTGTGCAGCAGATCTATCGCTCGCCGGGTTTCTTCTGCGTGCGGCGAGTCTCTTACAGGAATCTGGTTTAATGCGAGTGTTGCTGCATACACGTTGTCCATGGGGTTGTTGTAGTGACCTGCTGGGGTACGGAATCGCGATGGTGGAGGCGGCATGATGTTGCCGGCTGTCGCCCCCGTCCGAGGCAAGGGTAACCCGGCTGGCGCGTTTACCGGCTGCACTCCCGTTGCTGGTTGCGGTATGGTCCCTTGGTTCGCCGGTGGGATTGGCTGATCTTGAGGCGTGAACACCAGGGCAGTCGGGTTGATAACCCCTCCTGTTGCCGGTAACATAGTTCGGTGCCTTTGGTGAATCCTCGTCGTTTCCTCCCGAAGCCGGGTCTCTAGGTCATCCAGTTCCCGCTGCCGCGCTGCCATCCCCTGCTTTTCTGCTTCTACCTGCCTTCTTTGCTGCTCCAATGCACGACGAGCCACGTCCAGATCTCTTACACGCTCTGCTGCGTTTTCTGGGGTGATAACTGTAGCTAGGACTGTGGGATCCAAGATCAAATTATTATCAAACAGAGCTGGGTGACGCGGATTCGAGGGGCCCGCCCCTGGTGTCCGGTTTGCTTGGAACCCAAACATATTTGCGTGTCGCTCCTCCTCCGCTGGGCGACTGGTGACTGATGCCGATTCTCCATCGACCTGGGCCAAAATCGGGCCAGCCGTACCTTGTTGCTGAGCCAGCACCTGCGCCGCCCCGACTGGCGCCGCGGCTGCGTTTCCTTGATTGGTATTGATTGCGGGGGCCGCATAAACTGCAACCCGGCGCATAATGCTTGGCGTAGATTCGTACCGTTCTTCCTCTTCGCTATTTTCCTTCTCGTATCGGTCCTCCGATAAATCCCGTATAGACTCGGCACCTTCCTCCCTCTCTGTCGGACCCGTTGTTCCGATCGATTCTTCTTTTTCCGATTGAACACGCGTGTCCTCCCCTGACACAGAATCAGATTCAAGATTATCACGGCTTGAATTGGAAGCACATACCATACCGATGAAGACGTTGATGCGGCCGACTGTTACGACGGATCCGGTTTCGAGGTGATCCGACTCTGGCCCCCAGCCAGAATCGTCTACCATCTTCTCTCCTTTGCCGTTGACGTAGATTTCTCCGACGATGAGGTTCTTCATGCTCTTCCGAGCTTCTCCCGTGATGTAAACACCTTTGGACGCAGGCCCCACGGTGGGCGCCAACTGTCGTGGGATAATCACGGCAGATGTTACCGGGGGTAACTGATCTAGGGGCAAGTCGACACAGGTATTTGGGAGAGGGTTTAGCTCGAAGGAAGACATGGCGAAAAGCAATCTAAGAGCCGGAAAACAACTCGCCGGATCTCGATATGATTATGCTGGATACTCGATAATAGGTGTTACAGTTATGACTTGAATCTCCCTTAGGCGAAGCCCAGGGGTTGGTTTATATAGTACTCATATCCCCCTTGACTTGCCTTACAAAGCGCTTCTCGAGTCCTATTCGAACTCTTCATACGAACCCTAACTTTCTTTACCGTAACCCACAATCCGGGTTACGATCCTTACAAGTCCTGGGCCTTCTAGAAGCTTCTTTGTCCTTAGCCGGATTTGATCCATCCGTCGTTTGGGCCGGATCTCACCTGAGAGTCGGCATACCGGGTTACTATCCCCTCATCACTTCTCCTTCTTCACCACCAGCTGTGGGCTCCACAATGTTCTTCGGGTTTTCCATGTCCCTGAGAAAGAAAAAGAAGCAGTTAGTAGATAATAAACGAAAGACGTAGAAAATAGTAGTGTAGTGACTAACAAGGAAAATGAATTACCCGGTATTCACGAAGAAATCCGGTGGGAGATCGTTGCTGGACCCGGAAGATGCTGACAAAGAATCGGAAAGTGAGACCCTATGTTGTCCGGCTAATGGGTGAATCGGAGAAGGATATCTTCGAGGAATATGGGTTGTATGAGTTTGGGAAGTACTGGCTCGGCGAGCGGGTGATGAAGGGATACCCGGGTGAAGCGGATTGTCACCCGGGGAATTCCGGGTTACCCTTCGTTTGGTCGGGGCAGGTTCCTTCAAGTATGATGAATTGGTTAGACGATGGTTAAGTTCGCACATATTAGCATACGAGTACGGCTTGGAGGTCATGGAGGAATAGGGCACCTTGAAAACAACACTCCGGGTCTTCCTCTTCGCCCCAATCTCCGCTTCCGGCTCAGCCTCACTCTCTTCCGACTGGGTGTCTTCCTTGTCCTCTAGCTCTGGTAAATAAGGAGCATTGTCGGAAAAGGGGAAGATTTGGTCTAACAAGTTAACGAGGTAAGTGTAAATATAAGACCGGGTCTTACCTTCATCAATATCGGCCGGTTCCTCGTCCTCCTCCGAGTTTTCTGAAGGGGGAGGGGTGACTATCTTCCAGAACGCATCGCCTTCCTGTGTAAGAAATACAGAGACAAAGGTTAGTATATATGCATAAGAGATATCGGTCAAATAAAGAAATTAAGCCGGTTCTTACTGGAGGAGCCGGGTTAGAGCGAGTGAAGGGGTTAAGCCTGGCTATGTTCTTGATAACATCAAGTTTCTCGGCTAAGAAGGTCTTCATGATCTTGTTCATATCAGCAGCCGGGTAAATTTTCTCCGAGTATCGGAGAGAATCGGTGACATGCCCAGAATAGTCGCACATGAGTTTGGACCGGGTGCTGTTAGGCTGGATCCCGCAGCTTACCCAGGTCTTCACCAGATTAAGCCCAAGGAGACCTTGGGCAGAAAGTACAGCGAGCTTGTGAAGAAAAGGATGGATAGATTGCCTATCGGCCTCGGATGCGAAATAATTCAGATTATCGGACAAGGAAAGTGTGTTAGTAGAGAAACCCGACAATGGCTTCTCTCCGGGTAATGAGGTGTCTTGGCAGTAGAAGTAGGTTTTCTGCCAGTGTTTTACATGTGTGTGGAGGCTAAGAGTCGGCATCAGGGAATTTTTGCGTCTCTGAATTGAGACTCCCCCACAAACTAGGAGGGCCCCGTCACCGCTCTCCCGGCAGGGTTTGCATTGAAAGAGTTCAAGAAATAAAGCCAAGTTGGGAGGAATGCATAAATAAGCTGCACAGAGGACAATGAAGTGGCAGATGTTAAGCATAGAGTTCGGGCCGATATCGAATACCCGGAGTTTGTAGTGATCTAGGAGTTCCCAGAAGAAAGGGTGACCCGGGGGCGGAAACCTCGGATCACGTGCTCGACGAAGACCACCACTTCATCCAGGCCTGGTGAAGGCCGGGTCTCCTCGCCGGGTATCCTCCAGTGGATCTCTGACCGGGTGGGCAGGACACCCGACTCGGCCAGCTCGTCAAGCTTGGCCTTCGTGACAGTAAATTTCCGCCCAATTGGCGGAAATCGACTGACCCGGCTTTTGCTTGCCGGCCGGATTTTTGCCCTTTGACTTAGCGCTGGCCTTAGGAGCCTTGGAGTGTAGATCTAAAAAGAGGTAAAATACAAGTGTGTGAATATCGAAGAACTTGGAGAGCGTGGTTATTCGATATGATAAGAAGAGGAAAAAGAAAAACAACCAAGTACTTGCAAGATTTGGCAAATGGATCTAGTCAAGAACGCATGGTGGAAAAATACGAGATCGCAAATAGCAAAAGTGTGCTAAGGGGTATAGAGATGGATTTAGCTAAGTGCAAACTGTGGAAAAACGTGAGATTAGGGATTGCAAAGGTATGCCTAACTAATGGAGGAGAAATGGATAACTAGTGGGTGAGATTCGATCCAAAGTATTCGCGCGAAATTGAAATCTAGATCTAAGAGACGGAGGGACTTACCGGATGGATTAATGGAAGAGATGCACGGCGGCGGCGATTAGCTCGGCGGCGGCGGCGGCGTCTCGAGATGTCCGGTGACTCGAATGGAGGCTTGCTCGCGGGCGTTGACGGCGGCGATTGACGGCGGCCCTGCAGGCGCGGATGGCGGCGACCGGTGGCAACCTAGCGGGCGGCGGCGCAGCTCCGGTGGCGCGAGCTCGAGTTGGGGCTCGTGGGCGCAAAGGTGGAGTGAGAGGAGGAGGAATAAGGGAGAATGACTGGTAGATCTAGGGTTGACCCCTGGGGGCCTATTTATAGGTGCGGGGGGAAAACCCCTAGGATTGGGCGGCAAGTGCAAAATTTTCGGGAAAAAAATGATCCGGCCCAGATATTTGGGGATAAGTATCAAGATACCCGTTGCGAGATATCCGGATCAAGATTGAGGTAGATTACAGGTGTGTTATTCGGATTGATTGATAACGGTACGGAGGCAGGGTCTTGTCATGTTTCCTCAGAGTGTTGACCCGGGAAATGGTGCTTTGGCTCGGGAAAAACCGGGTTATTATATGGACCGCCTAAAGAGCAGGCCTAGTTACAATCAAAAGCATTCTAACCCGGTATATTATGTATTTGAATGTTTATTGTTTTGCAGGGAATAGCGTGCGCTTCATGGTTGATCCTGAGAAGCACAAGCTATTCTGGGGACTACTGATGAGGGGATGGTAACCCGGTATGTTGATGCTTAGGTGAAACCCGGCCCGAAGGAATCGTTCAAGACCCGACCCAAGGAGAAAGAGATTCTAGAAGGCCCAAGGAGGAGCGTAGGTCTTGTAACCCGTACCTTGAGGATCACGATTAGGAAACTTAGGGTTGTATGCGGTTCCGGGTAGGATTCCGGGTATGCCTTGTATAGGAAGCCAGAGAGCCGGGTAATATATAAACCGGCTCCTGGGACAAAGAAAGGGACAAGAGTTTTACCAGATATTCGAGTATCCTTGTAATACGAAAGCTGATAACTGTAATCCTAGATCAAAGACTCGGCGACATTGCAGCTGAGCTACCAGATCCCCAGACTACATGATTTCCCCTGAGCTAAACCCTCTCCCAAACACCAGAGTCGATTTGCCCCAAAGTAAGTTACCCCTGGTAACGTCTGCCGTGATTATCCCACGACAGTGTTGGTGAAGAGGATGAAGAAGTGGCTGCACGTGAGGTGCAGGGCGGCGCCGGCGACCATCGGCGGCGCATGGGGCTTCTCCTGCGCCGGCCGTCCATCATGGGGGAGCTCCGCCCCTTAGACACCTTCCTCCATGGATTCTTGGTTCTGTTGATGAGCCCTGCCCCATGGAGATGAGACCATGGGGGAGGCAAAATTCGTGGCTTTTGGTGGCTTCTCAAGAATTAGGGTTTTCCTCTCCTTATATGTGATGGGACAATGCTCCCCGGCCCTCCGATGGTTAGCCCCTTGATCCAAAGGCTCTTGGGCACCTCTAGAACCTTCCTAGGGACCCCTCTCAGCCCCAAAGTCGTGGCTTGGCCGAATCTGTCAAATATGGTAAGAGTTGGACTCAATTCCGTCACCGATTCCCGTAATCAGATATATATCCTCCAGTAAAATGGGTCCACAGGTCGCATACGAACTAGGATTGGGTTGTTCTTGGGCTTAAATGAAAGGTATGGAAATGCAACAACTTTGTAGGCACTTTGATCTTTAGTTGACGTTGTCTTTGGGGATAAAACTGATGATCTCTAAAAATTGTTGGTGGACAGAGTTCAGGAAAGTCAGAGTCCTTTTCCAACAAGTCTCCTTTTGTGTTTTCTTGTTAATTCCTACACATCAAAGAGTAAAACAAGAACATTGTGCACTCTTGCAACTATTAATAGGTCAGTCCAAATAAATCATAAACTTTATATAAAAACAAGTATCAAAAGCATAATATTAGCATGAAACAATCAAAAATTATAGATACGCTATGGATGTATCAACATCCCCAAGCTTAATTCCTGCTCGTGAGTAGGTAAATGATAATAAAATTATTTTTGATTGTAAATGCTATGATCAGGTCCTTAACAATTGCATGATGTATGGATAGTAAAACTTAGCAATCATGTTACGTAATGAAAAGTATCAATGAACTGAGAGCTCATAACATGAAATTTATAAACATCAACAAGATTGTAATGATCATAATAAAGCATGGTAGAATGGTATCTCGCTTGCCCTTAATTGCGGAGAAAAACATAAATGCCAGGGCACCTCTGAAGTTCAAGGGAAGACTAGAAGTAAAGATATCAAAGTTACAAGTATCAAAGTTATACCACAATGAACCGTGCTTTGGGACAAACACATCACACTAAGAATGACAATTATGCTCTCAAGAAGGTGCTCAAAGAATATGGTGGAGACTCAACATAAAAGTAAAAGAAAGGCCCTTCGCGGAGGGAAGCAGGGATCACTCATGTGCTAGAGATTTTCTTTTATTAAACAGAGGTATTGAAAATTTGTCACTCCCCCCATCCTTCTTACACAAACCATGGCTAACCGAATCCTCGGGTGCCTGCCAACAATCACATACCATGGAGGAGTGTCTATATTTTAAGAGAGGTGTATGCTAGTGTCAACGAATGGTAAACAGAAAATACCAGTACGTCACAAGCCAACTAGATTTCACAAGAGCGGCTCCCATATGAAGGACGCATCTGGGTAGAAGGTCATCCCTGTTCCTCTTTTATTTACACAATTATGCTTTGACTGATTAATCATGGGCAAAAATAGTGAAGATAATTTGTTTGCATTAATTTGGGGCTAGGCACCCCGCTGCCAGCTCTTCTATCAATTGGATGAGCGGATGAAGCCACTAGTCCAGGGTGTGAAATCCAATCAACAAGTGAGATAAAGATTCTCTATTTACGTCCTCATGAGCAAAAACAAGAACACAAAACATGAGTAATTTTGAAAGTTTTAAAGGTAGCACATGAGCAATTTACTTTGGAGTGGCAGTTAAATACCACATGGGAGTTTATAGTGGACTATGGGGAATAACTTGGTTTTCAGGGATTTGGAGGCACGAGTAGAGCTCATACTCAGTGCAAGTGAAGGTTAGCAATAGATTGGGAAGCGACAATCAAGGGAGCAATAATTACCATAATCATGTTTGCGACAAAGTAAAATTAACCGAGGCATAAAATTGATACTAGAACTCTGAGGCAAAATAAATCATCGAGGCTTATTGACTTTTTGTTTTCAGTCTTAGCTTGCGTGAGCATGTGCCAAGTCAATTCAATTGAAACAAACAGAGGAGGATACCACAATGCCATACCCTACTATGAATAGGAAAATACATGTTAAGATAAAAATGACATAATATACACTATTAGCAAGTTGAAACTAACCATAATGAAACATAAACAACTAAACAATATCATTTGCACATCATTTTTAAGTTTACTAAAATTTGAACCACCTCTCTAAACAGGAGATAAATAAAATATATTACGATTAATTTATTAATATAACCGATGTTTGATGCTAAGACAAATAAATATTAAGATAATACGCTCCAAGTTTATTCAAGTTTCTATGTTGCTCGAAAAACAAAGTTTAAAGGTTTGCAAACCGAGGGATTATTGATGAAGAGGGATGCGGAGACATCCCCAAGCTTATGACTTTGGCCATTCTTCAATATTTCTCTGTTTGGTGTTCCTTCATTCTCTGTGAAAAACTTCAACAACAAAAACTTTTCCCTTGTTTTCTGCGGTTAGACATTAGTACAATAGATACTATTTCCAAAGTGCTGCTATTAAAACAATTCAAATTTTGTTTTAGAGTTAAAGAAAGGTTATTTAAGTGGACAACTTCTAAATAAAAGGTAAGAACCAAAATGACTCAAATGAAAACATAAAAGAGGCCACTGTTGCAACAAAAGTCAGAATCTGTTCAGAAAAACAACAGCTGGAAAACGTAATTTTTAGGTGCACTTAAAAATGTCAGAAATTTTATTTTTTTACCAATTTTCGTACATGCAGAGGATTAGGTGATACATAATCTGTAAAAATTTCGTGACTTTTCGAGTTTCCGGTAAAATATGAAAAATAGCGCAGTGGGCAGTAGATGCTGAAAACAGAAAAGCCAATTTTTACATATGTATCAACTAAGCTAAATGGGTAAAACTTGGTACTTTATTTTTTTATAAACTAATAGACCAGAGGCTAAACAAGATCTAAACATTCTAGCTACATCAAGGGAAACAAAACAAAACTGAAAGCAAAAATAAATGACGCTCCAAGAATAACACATAATATATGAAGCAATAAATATATAGTGTCTTGAAAGAGGACCTGATATTTTGTTGATGAAGAAGGGGATGCCATGGGCATCCAGAAGCTTTGATGCTTGTACTTCTTGGATATATCCTAGGGTGACATGGGCATCCCCAAGCTTGATCTTTTGTCCAATCTTCATGTTCTCGTATCATTCTTCTCTCCCTACACTTGAAAATCACTCCATACAAAACTTCACACAATCTTCATCAGCACCGTTAGTGTAACCAAAATGGTAACTGATACGTCTCCAACGTATCTATAATTGCTGATGCTCCATGATCATATTTTGTCAATTGCTACTAGTTTTCTCCCTTATTTATAGCATTTTTATACGTTTTCTGGGACTAACCTATTAACAAGATGCCAAGAGCCAGTTCCCTGTTTTCTACTGTTTTTTGGTTTCAGAAAAGTTGTTCTGGAAACATTCTCGGAATTGGACCCCACAAAGCCCGAAGTGCCTATTTTCCCCGGAAGCATCCAGAACACCAAAGAAGAGTCGAAGACGGGCACCAGGGGGCCACACCATAGGGTGGCGCCCCTTTGTCGCGCCAGCTATGGGTGTGGGGCCCCTCAAGCTCCACCACCGTAGCCCTTTCGCCTATTTAATACCCCGGATGAAAAAACCCTAAACACCTGATAAAAAATCTCTGAAAAGTTCCGAAGCCGCCATCAACGTCAACCCTAGATCAGGGGGGTTCTGAAGCTGTTTCTGGCACCCTGCCGGAGAGGAGATCATCACCATGCCTGCCTCTGGCGTGATGCGTGAGTAGTTCATCCTTGGACTATGGGTTCGTAGCTGTAGCTAGATGGTTGTCTTCTCCTCATCTGCCTACATGTTTAGATCTCATGAGGTGCCTATCATGATCGAGATTGATCTTATGTAATTCTATATGCTGTGTTTGCTAGGATCCGATGAATATTGACCTTATGCCAAGTTGATTATAGTCTTTATTTGCATATGCTATTTGTGATCTTGCATGCTTTCTGTTGCTAGTGGTTGCTCTGGCCAAGTAGTTGCTAGTGAATCCAAGAGGGAGTATTTATGCTCGATAGTGGGTTCATGCCTCCTCACCACCTTGCTCGAGTGACAGAAATGTGAAGGGGGAGGATGTGGTGTTGCCATTAGGGAGAAAACAGCGGTGAGAGTGCCCGCGTGCATAATCATTGCTTACATTACACACTTTTTTTAATGCAATTATCTGTCGCTTCCAACTTAATACCTAAGGGGGTTCGGATGATAATCTGAGGGTGGATTATTAGTCATAGATGTAGATGGATTTCGGTTTGTGTATATTGTTGTAATGCCCGCACTAAATATCATAGTAATCATCATGTCATATTGTGCACTACGGTGCAACCTCTATTTGCCAATTGCCTAGCCGTAATTTGTTCACCCAGCATGCTACCTTTTATGGAGAGACACCACTAGTGAACCTATGAACCCCGCTCCATTTTCCACACTGTTAAACAAACCACAACTATTTACTGCCTTCTTTACTTACTGCAAGCATACATCATTTTCCACACTATAAGTCTAATCTTTGTTTTTAGCAAGACCAGTGAGATTGAGAACCTCACTGTACTGTTAGGACAAAGTATTTTGGTTGTGTTGTGTGCAGGTTCCATGTTGTTGCTGACACCGGTGAAGCGCCAGCACCACCATCGGTGGCATCAACCTTCCTGAGATCCTCTTCCTCCTACTGGATTGATAACCTTGGTTCTTAACTGAGGGAAATTCTTGCCGCTTGCTCATCACACCCTCCTCTTGGGGTTTCCAACACGCCATCCATAGCAGTCAAAGAATTTCTGGCGTTGTTGTCGGGGAGGAAGAAGTCTTCTGGCAAGGGGAGTCTCTCACTCTCAACCTATTTATTTTGTTTATTGTCTTGTTTTTCTTTTTGTCTTGTTTGCTTCTCTATATCAAAAACCACACAAAAAAATAGTTCTCTTTCTAGTTGTTATTCTTGTCTCTACGTTGTTATTTCTCATCATGTGGTTCCCTAAGTTTACCTTGAAAGATTTGTCGGTAGGAAGTGGTTCTATACTTGGAAAGGACACTATTAAATAATTCTTTGATCATGTTAGTAAGCATGATAACTTTGAGGAAAAATCCATAGTAGAACTTGCTCCCAATTACGAGACTGCTGCAACTTCTTTAGTTCACATGATGGAAGCTAGGTTTGTTAACCTGCATCCCATAATACAACATATGTTCCTCAACTTGAATAACATTGAAGATGTTGAGAAAAGAAACTTCATCTTAGAAACTATGCTTAAAGAATTTGGAGATGTTGCTATAGAAGCTAGAAAAGTCTTTGATCGTTTTAATATGCTTGGCTCATGTGTAGACATTGTTGGTGCTCTAGAAAAAACTGAACCTAATAATGAAAATGAGGATAAATACCAATCCCCTTTAAATTAGTGGCACTGCACGAAGCCCAAGAAAAGAATTTTGATTGGATTGTTCCTGAGAATTTATTTGATAAAGATAGTAAGACTAAAAGTACTAAGAGGGAAGCCTCTGAAACTCAATTAGATAAAATACAATGCATTATTAAAGAATTGACAAATCTTGATTTGAATGCCTCACCTGAAAAGACTTGAGTTTCCCTTTTATGCCTAGCTGAAAGGCGTTAAAGAAAAGCGCTACCGGGAGACAACCCGTTTTATTTCGCTGTTTTCAACCCGTTTTCCTTCGTTTTCTTTGGTGTGCTTTGCACCTGGGTGTTGTATATTTCCTTAGCAACCCCACTGTATCTTTTGTTTTGAGTTTTTGTTGAGCCAAGTAAACCCTCTGGTGGAAAGTTGAGGTTATATTTCGGATTTCTGCGCAGGAAACAGATTTCTGCTGTCCACTGTTAATTCCGTAAAAAATCACAGAAAATACAAAATGACCTGAGTTTTTTTGTGCTTAATACTTAGTTATATATGCAACTTTTCTTAGTTGACCACTTTTTGATTTGAGTCAACAAAAGATTTTTGAAAAAATCGATCTTTACCTGCTATTCTGTTTTGACAGATTTCAGCCATTTATTGCATTTGCATCTTAATCTCTTTCTTTTGTTGTTCTTTTGAGATAAAGAGTTTTAAAAGAAGTTGTGACAGTAGATAATGTGTTTTTGAGAGTTAGACTTGTGTTGAAACTGAACCATGTGGATTTATTATTTCAATTGCACTAACGTTGCTAATGAAGATTTTGAGAAGTTTGGTGTGAAGGAAGTTTTCAAGGGTCAAGAGAAGAGGATGATATGATTTGATCAAGAAGAGTGAAAAGCCTAAGATTGGGGATGCCCCGGTGGTACATCCCAGAAAATTCCAAGAAGACTCAAGCATCTAATATTGGGGATGCCCAAGGCACCCCCTTCTTCATCAACAAATTATCAGGTCACTTCTAGTGAAACTATATTTTTATTCGGTCGCATCTTATGTGCTTTACTTGGAGTGTATTTTATTTTTGTTTTCATTTTGTTTTTGTTTTTGTTTTTGTTTTTGCTTTCAGTTTGTTTTTAATTTTTCAATAAGATTGGTGGGACCACAACATTATTTTATTGGAGAATGACAAGCTCCGCTTTTTCATGGGAATACTTTGTATTCTTAATCTCTGTCTAGTTGCTGCATTTATTTAGCTGCTGTTTTGCATGCATATCTTATTAGAGTTGTTAGTTTTAGTAGTATTATGTGAGTACTCTCATGTTTGCTTGCTGTATCATAAAGAGTATTTTTTTTAAGGCGTGTTTTGTATGATGCTTCTTGGGAGAAAGAAAACTGTTGCTTGAACTAGAATTTATAACAGTACTAGTAGAAGCTTGTATAGACTGTGGCTAGAACTTTTTCATGCCATGCTAAATGTTATTTTAGTTTTAAAGCCTTGTGGTTATTGAGTAGCATTATTAGCTTCAAATAGCTGATACTGTTTAATATGTATTGAAAGATTAATGAGTTATTCTTGACATAGTAACGCATCAATGTATGGTATTCTCTTTCGAATGTTTTATTTGGTTGACTTGGCGCATGCTCACACCAGGTTTACGACTACAAACCAATCACGAATAGCCTCCATGACCACTTAGTTTTTTAACTTGTGATAATGCTTATGTTTTAATTGATGATGCTTATGTCTCTATGCATGATTATGGCTCTTATGCTCTCTTGATTTGTCGCTCCCAGTCTTTTGCTAGCCTCCACCTGTACTGAGTATGAGCTCTACTCGTGCATCCAAACTCCTTTAAACCAAAAATTTTCCCATTGTGTCCACCATAACTACCTACATGTGGTATTTAACTGCCACTCCAAAGTAAATTGCTCATATGTCACCTTTAAAACCTTCAAAATTACTCCTGCTTTATGTTCCTGTTTTTGCTCATGAGGACGTCAATAGAGAATCTTTATGTCACTTGTTGATTGGATTTCACACCCTGGACTAGTGGCTTCATCCTCTTATCCAAATGATAGAAGAGCTGGTAGCGGGGTGCCCAGCCCCAAATTAATACAAACAAATTATCTTCACTATTTTTTCCATTGATTTACCAGTCAAAGCATAATTGTGTAAACAAAAGAGAAAGAGGGATGACCTTCTACACCAGTTGCGTCCTTCACCATGGGAGCCGGTCTTGTGAATCCAGTTGGCTTGTGACGTACTGTATTTTCTGTTTACCATTCGTTGACATTAGCATACATCTCCCAAAATATAGAGTGTCAAACTTTTAATACCTCTGTTTAATAAAATAAAAGCTCTAGCACATGAGTAATCCCTGCTTCCCTCCGCGAAGGGCCTTTCTTTTACTTTTATGTTGAGTCTCCATCTTCTAACTTTATGCACAGTTGAGACATCATTTTTGCCATTCTGAGTTCTATGTGCATTTGTCCCATAAACATCAATAATTACTTCATAATGTGATATTATTTGTTCTTAAATTATTTTTTCTAGTATTCCTCATGAACTTTGAAGGTGTCCTGGCATTTATGTTTTGCCCCACTCTTAAGGACTAGCGAAATATCACTTTGCCATGCTTTCTCTATACCTGAAACAAATGTTTACCTTTCTTTGCATTATTATTCATGATCCTTTATTTGAGATACTCTTCGTGATGCAAAGTAATTGCTATGCTTTATTATTAAAGTTATATTTATCATTTTTGTGTTTGAAGTTCTACGATCTCAGCGTGCATATGCTTTTACATTAGGTTGATCAAGTTTATGTTAGTAGCATGTCACCTCAGATATTATTGTGTTTTATCGTTTACCTACTCGAGGACGAGTAGGAACTAAGCTTGGGGATGCTTTATACGTCTCCAATTTATCTATAATTTCTGATGCTCCATGATCATACTATGTCAATTGCTACTTGTTTTCTCCCTTATTTATAGCATTTTTATACGCTTTCCGGGACTAACCTATTAACAAGATGCCAAGTGCCAGTTCTCTGTTTTCTGTTGTTTTTGGTTTCAGAAAAGTTGTTCTGGAAACATTCTCGGAATTGGACCCCACAAACCCGAAGTGCCTATTTTCCCCGGAAGCATCCAGAACACCGAAGAAGAGTCGAAGACGGGCACCAGGGGGGCCACACCATAGGGTGGCACGGCCCACCCCTTGGCCACACCAGCTATGGGTGTGGGGCCCCTGGAGCTCCACCGCCTATGCCCTTTCACCTATTTAATCCCCCCGGATGCAGAACCCTAAACACCTGATCAAAAATGCCCGAAAAGTTCCGCAGTCGCCGTCACCGTCAACCCTAGATCTGGGGGGTTCTGAAGCTGTTTCCGGCACCCTGCCGGAGGAGAGATCATCACCGGAGGCTTCTACATCACCATGCCTGCCTCCGGAGTGATGCGTGGGTAGTTCATCCTTGGACTACGGGTTTGTAGCTGTAGCTAGATGGTCGTCTTCTCCTCATATGCATCCATGTTTAGATCTCGTGAGCTGCCTATCATGATCGAGATTGATCTTATGTAATTCTATATGCTGTGTTTGCTGGGATCCGATCAATATTGACCTTATGCCAATTTTATTATAGTCTTTATTTGCATATGCTACTTGTGATCTTGCATGCTTTCCGTTGCTAGTGGTTGCTCTAGCCAAGTAGTTTCTAGTGACTCCTAGAGGGAGTATTTATGCTCGATTGTGGGTTCATGCTTCCTCACCAACTTGCTCGAGTGACAGAAACGTGAAGGGGGAGGATGTGTTGTTGCCATTAGGGAGAAAACATCGGTGAGAGTGCTCGCGTGCATAATCATTGCTTACATTACACACTTTGTTTAATGCAATTATCTGTTGCTTGCAACTTAATACCTAAGGGGTTTCGGATGATAACCCGAGGGTGGATTATTAGTCATAGATGCAGATGGATTTCGGTCTATGTATATTGTTGTAATGCCCGCACTAAATATCATAGTAATCATAATGTCATATTGTGCACTACGGTGCAACCTCTATTTGTCAATTGCCTAGCTGTAATTTGTTCACCCAATATGCTGTCTTTTATGGAGAGACACCACTAGTGAACCTATGAACCCCGGTCCATTTTCCACACCGTTAAACAAACCATAACTATTTACTGCTTTCTTTACTTACTGCAAGCATACATCATTTTCCACATTATACGTCTAATCTTTGTTTTTAGCAAGACCGGTGAGATTGAGAACCTCACTGTACTGTTGGGACAAAGTATTTTGGTTGTGTTGTGTGCAGGTTCCACGTTGTTACTGACACTGGTGCAGCGCCAGCACCACCGTCAGTGGCATCAACCTTCTTGAGATCCTCTTCCTCCTACTAGATTGATAACCTTGCTTCTTAACTGAGGGAAATTCTTGTCGCTTGCTCATCACACCCTCCTCTTGGGGTTTCCAACACGCCATCCATAGCAGTCAGTAATCCACTTTGGTTCAGTTTCCACACAAGTCTAACACCCGTTAAAACATTAGCTACTGTCACAACTTATTTTAAAGCCCTTCCCCTCAAAAGAACACCAAAAGAAAAAGATTAAGAGGCAAATGCAAGTATTGGCACAAATCTTTCAAAACAGAACGACAGGTAAAGATCGATTTTTTCGAAAATCTTATGTTCATCAAATAAAAAAGTGCAAAATTAATGAAAGTTGTATAACAACCTGAGGCATATGCACAAAACGTTTCAGCTCAATTAGATGTTGTGTCTGAGAGAAATAATTTTTTTGGTGGCAGCACACAATCTGTTTTAAGACATCAACTTCCCCAAATCTTGCTTCCTCCCTATTAGAGTCCATTCTTGGCAACAAAAAAATATAAAAAGGATAACAAGATGTTGCTACAAAGGTAACAACTTGCAATACTCAAAGAAAACAAAATAAACATGGAATAAAACAACACGAAAACGGAATAAAACATGGGTTATCTCCCCAGAAGTGTTTTTCTTTAACGTCTTGTAGCTAGGCATGGAAAAAGGAGGGATGCCTTGGGCATCCCCAAGCTTTGACGATTGAATATTCTTGAATATTTAATTTAGGTGCACTTGGGAGTTCCCAAGATTGAGATTTTTCTCTTCTCATTTATCTCGTATCACCATCTCTATTGGATCTTAAATACTACATTCACATAAAACTTGACAAAAACTCATTAGTAGGGTTAGTACTCATTAAATAAAATCCACTCATGTTCAAGTTTTGACAAGTTTAAATTAAGATTACCAACTATATACTAACCAATTTATAACATTTATCGATCAAATAAAGATTATAAACATTGAGTATAAGCACAATACAAAATAAGCATGACAATCTGCGAAAACTGAAAAATCTGTAAAGATGACAGTTAATGAGATCTCTACTTAGCTTAAATGAAGAAACTCAAAAATAATGAAAGACAGATAATAATCTCAAGTTTATCAACAAAAAATTTCAAGTAAAAATAATATTCCGAGATTTATCACGATTTTTTAAGTGAAGCACAGGAAATCTGTCTAAATAGAATCAGTCAGAAAAGATCGAATTATTAGACCTATCTACGTACCTCAAATCATAAAAAGTACTTGTAATGAAAGAAATATAATAATCATTATTTTGCACTCAAGAAATTCCAGATCAATATCACTTTCTAGTGATTTTTAAAATTTTCTACGGTGGAGCCCAGAAATATGTTTCTACGAAGCAAAGTGACAAACTTGCATCATAAACAAACTAGAAGTTATCTATACATTTTATTTTTATGGTACAAAGGAATATGTACAATATATACACAATATATACAAGTTTTTAACTGAAAAGATTCCATGGAAAGAATTGTTTTTGTTTCATAGGCATGAACACAAGTGTTCAAGGTCGACCCCCACTTAACCATTACTCATCTTTGCAATCACTTTCCTTTTTGAAAACATTTTTAGATAACAAGTACAACTAATTTTTTTTGTAATTCGTGTTCCCTATCCATAACTAAAGATAGCAAACAACTTAAATACGAAAATTAACACTACTTATAACTGAAATAAAAATTATTTAAAGACAAAGCAAACAAGTGCACACAAGAACATTCACCGCACGCTATTGCTCCCCGGCAACGGCGCCAGAAAAGGTCTTGATATCCCACAAGTATAGGGGATCGTTTGTAGGTTTTTCGGAGAGTAAAAAGTGTAGAACCCAACGAGGAGCTAACGGTAGGATAAATATTCTCTCAAGTTCAATCAACCATTGATACAATTCTACACACACTAAATGTTTGCATTATCTAGGAAATAAAACTAGAGCCATAATACAGGTATGAGAGATAGCTTTGCAAGATAATAAATATAAGAAAGTAAATGTTAGTGCTGCAGCAATAAATATACTAAGTAACCATAAACTAACAGTACCATGAGTGTGGAAAAGTGGTCGTAATTGTGGTGGCTTTGTCCAAGATTAATTAGTGAAGATATCGGGTTCATTGTCTTCGATGCAGTTTTCTATGTGGGAGAAGCAAAGCTAACAAGCTCTCATTATCCAATGATTGCAAGTACTTATGATTGGAACTATAGCAAACATCCGTAACTATTAGAAGATACATTAAGGTAAAAATACGCAACCATAGCATTAAGTTAATGGTCCTCTTACTCCCATACATGCGACTAACCGGTTTGAGTCCTTAGGTTTCTGTCACTCCGGCAGAACTACTCCCCTTCCTTTGCACATACTACTAACCCTATGGTGTTGATCCAAGCGTGCACAAATATAATGGACACCAAAGGACAGTACCATACCAACATACAACTCTAATGAACCAAAGACATTCAACCAAGCAATCAAAAGACAATTAAACTACACAAACATGACATAGATCACATGATAAATATTATAGCATCAAACTCCATGTTTACATAGTACGGTATAGAGGTTTTTTGGAGGATGAACCACTGAATACAAGGAGGATATGATTATCGAGGTGTTGGTGAAGGCGGCATCATGGCGGAGAGGATGGAGAAGGGACAGCACGTGAGGTGCAGGGCGGCGCTAGCGGGCGTTGGCGGCGCAGGGGGCTCCTCCTGCGCCAGCAGGCCAACATGGGGGAGCACTGCCCGTTAGCCCCCTTCCTCCATGGATTCTTGGTTCTGTAGATAAGCGCTCCCCCATGGAGATGAGACCATGCGGGAGGCAAAATTCGTGGCTTTTGGTGGCTGCCCAACAAATATTTTTCCTCTCCTTATATGTGATGGGACAATGCTCCCCGGCACT
The DNA here is from genome assembly GCA_028641055.1 of Alopecurus myosuroides. Classification (NCBI taxonomy): domain Eukaryota; kingdom Viridiplantae; phylum Streptophyta; class Magnoliopsida; order Poales; family Poaceae; genus Alopecurus; species Alopecurus myosuroides. The sequence goes on from CM054062.1 coordinate 324,840,400, forward strand.
CCGATGGATGGACCCTTGATCCAAAGGCTCTTGGGCACCAAAGTCGTGGCTTGTCCGCATCCATAAAATATGGTAAAAGTTGGAGTCAATCCCGTCACCGATTCCCGTAATCCCGTAATGAGATATATATCCTCCAATAGAATGGATCCACATGTCGCATACGAATTCGGATTGGACATTTCTTGGGCTTAAATGAAAGGTATGGAAATGGACAACAACTTTGTAGGAAATTTGATCTTCATTTGACGTTGTCTTTGGGGGAAAACTGATGATCTCTAAAAACTGTTGGTGGACAGATTTCAGGAAAGTCAGAGTCCTTTTCTAACAAGTCTCCTTTTGTGTTTTCTTGTTAATTCCTACACATCAAATAGTAAAACAAGAATATTGTGCACTCTTGCAAATATTAATAGGTCAGTCTAAATAAATCATAAAATTTATATAAAAACAAGTGTCAAAACCATAATATTAGCATGAAACAATAAGAAATTATAGATACGTTATGGATGTATCAGCCCCCTCCTGGCCCTTCTCCTAGCCTACTTCTGGCTCCCGGGGTCTTCTGGTGTTTTAGGACCAATGGGATCTTTTCTGGGAAATTTCCCGAAAGTTGATTTTTCTACACAAAAACGAGACACCAAGGTAATTCTGTTGAAAACAGCGTTAGTCCGTGTTAGTGGTATCCAAAACTCACAAGTTTAGAAGAAAACAATAAGAAAAGTGTTCGGAAAAGGAGATAAATTTTGGACGTATCAGTTAGTCCCAGAAAATCCATAAAAATTCCATGAAGTGTATAAGAAACATGTAGGAAATAACATGAAAACAACATGGAACATCAGAAATTAAGGATACGTTTATCACGTATCAACATCCCCAAGATTAGTTCCTACTCGTCCTCGAGTAGGTAAACGACAAAACAAATAATTTGTGAGGTGACATGCTACCAACATAAATTTGATCATCATAGTAATCTAAAGCATGTAAACTAGGATCAAATGAATAAAGGCTATGGTTTATAGTTGATATCAAAGAGTAATGTATAAACCATTAGGAATATCAAGGTAAAACCTTTCAATGAATCAATAATAAAAGACAATCCACTGTGCAAAGTATATTAAAGATGATTTAAGCTTCAAGAACAACAATATAATCATCCAAGGCATTAAACTCTCACAACAACTCCTGTTAGAATCAAGTCAAGTGACAACAATATGCAGATAGGAAAATCATTCAAATAATTGTGCACTCAAAACAAGAAAGTGTTTTGTATTGGTTCCTGGCACCAGGATGTTGTGGCTTAAAGAACATTATGGGGGGTTTGGATGTTCAATCAAAGATAGTCTCACACAACTGAAAGTGATCATTAGACAAGAGGAAGTCTTATAATCGAAGTTATACAAGGAGTAGTGTTTGCCACACAACGGATGCACATAGAGCTATAAGTGTATGAAAGCTCTCCAATGGAACTAGTGGGGGTGCATCCAACCTGCTTGCTCACGAAGACCTAGAGCTCTTTTGAGGAGGCTCATCATTGGAATATACAAGCCAAGTTCTATAATGTAAGTTCCCCACATAATTATGCAATTAATAATATGAAAACTCTCTCCAAACTGAAGTAATGATGCTAAGCAAAGCACAAGTGTGGAATAAATGATAGTAGTGCTTCCCCCTCTCTCTTTATTTTCTCTCTTTTGCCTCTTTCTTTCTCTCTTTTTTCTTTCTTTTTTGGCTTTTTTTATATATAACCTCACTGGTAGGGGCAACATTCTATTTTACAATGAATCAACACACTTTTACTACTCATAACTCAAAATGAAATATCTCTGATGTAAATAAAACTAAATGCTCCTGCCAGTGTAGCAAAATGCAAAATAACAATGAAGCATGACAAGTAACATGATGATGATGGATGCTGTATGGCAATATATCTCGGAATGGCTATGGAAATGCAATGTGTAGAAGAACAAAGTTCTCCCACGGGGTTTGGATGTACTGGTGAAGTTTGGACCAACTCTCAATGTGAGAATGAGCAATGCATAGTACCGAATAGGCTAGCAAATATGGATGGTGGGAGTGCTAGAAAACCGCAACATAGAACTCACAAGTTAAAAGATTCCAAATAAAATCATGATATCATAAGGCATAATGAAAATCACTCCAAGAGGGTCCGTAGCAAATACAAGTCATTGTTAGCTACCCCGACCGTAGCGCGTAACAAAAAGCCATTACGATTGCTATTAGCAAAGGAAGTCATATACCATTATCCTATCAACTGGTTATTTGAGTGTGGCACCGTTTCAAGCTTCTATACCAACCATTAATTGTTTTTAGTATAGTAAACCAGCAAGTTTACCATTAAGAAAACTAATATCTCAAACAACAACAAATAATCAAGTGAAATAGTTTAGTGATCTACAAGAATATGCAAGCTTTTTTCGTTATCCCATCTACCACACGTAGCATTTTCTAGTTCCATCAAACACCAAAAAACAAAAACTCTCCAAGATATATAGAAACGAAACAAGAGAGTACTAACACAACTTTACTAAAACTAACAGCTCTGAATAAGAGATGCAAGAAAAACAGGACCTAAACATGAATTTTGTACCAACTAGAAGAAAAACTAAGAATACTAGCATAGCAAGTATTCAAACGAAAAAGGGGAGCGTGTCTCTCTCCCAAAAAAGGAATGCTAGGGTCCAACTATATTATTTCAGCAAGGAAAACAAAAGAAAAACAAACAGGCGCTCCAAGTAAATTTCATATGATGTGACCGAATAAAAATATAGTTTCACTACAAGTGACCTGATAAATTGTTGATGAAGAAGGGGATGCCTTGGGCATCCCAAAGCTTAGATGCTTGAGTCTTATTATAATTTGCTGGGATGAACCACGGGGGCATCCCCAAGCTTTGACCTTGCACTCTTCTTGATCACATTATATCACCCTCTTCTCTTCACCCTTGAAAACTTCCTTCACACCACACTCAAAGAGTAATTCACATTAGAGGGTTAGTGCAACAATAAAAAAAAACATGGGTTATTCATGGGAACAAGTGCTATTGATAATTTTAAACGTTAGCTACAGCCAGTGATGTTTCGTGAAGCAAAGAAATCCACTTGACATCGTAAAAGAGCAAATGCAAGAAAAATGCAGAATCTGCCAAAATCAGAACAGTCTTAATGACAAAAAATTTCGGGGCACTTAAGTTGCTCAGATTGAAAAACATAAAGAACGAAAAAGTTTCGAAATTAGGTGAGGAATAAGCACAAACATTTTCAGGTCCATTTGATGTTTCTGTGAATTATACGTTTTTTCTGGTGGACAACAGAAATATGTTTCCTTTGCAGATATCCAAAACCAACTCCAAATTTCGCTAGAAACTTTACTTGGCACAACTAAACATGAAAATAAATATACAAAGGAGTTTATACAGAACTATACAACCCCTTGAATCAAATAAATAAAGAAAAACAAAGTAAAAATAAAACCATGAGTTATCTCCCAGGAAGTGCTTTTATTTAACGCCTTTTAGCTAGGCATGATAATTTGAGAAGATTCTCACATAAGAAATATGAATAGAAGAAAAAGAGAGAATCAAGAAGCAAATGTAAAACAAGTTTATGTCTAACGCACTTGCTATGAAAAAGAATCTTGTAGAAAAACAAGTAATGAAAGCACAAAGCAACAAGCATAGGAAAGCAAAACAAGCACAACTTCAAAATTTTCAACATAAAGAGGGGAAACTTAATATTGTTGAGAGACATAGAACCATGTTTCCCTCTTTCATAATAACTTTCAATATCATCATGAGTTAAATTAACAGTATAACTATGACATAGAACATTCTTATCATGAGCCACATGCATAAAAGAATTAATACTCTCCACATAAGCATAGTCATTCTGATTAATAGTAGTCGGAGCAAATTTAACAAAATAGCTATCATTATCATTCTCATCACCATAATCATCAAATATAGGAGGCATATTGTAATCATATTTAATTTTCTCCTCAATAGTAGGTGGACTGAAAATAACATATTCATCATAAATTGGAGGCAAAGTATCATCAAAGAAAATTTCCTCCTCAAAAGTTTGTGGGCTAAAAATATCATATTCATCAAAAATAGCTTCCCCAAGATTAGACTTTTCCATAGCATTACCAATAATTTTGTTCAAAGAATTCATACTAATAGCATTGCTACTAGCATGAAAATGAATCTCCATAGGTTTTTTAATTTTCTCTTCAAACACTTCATGTCCTAACTCAAGATAAAGATTATAAAGTTCTCTCATATTTTTGTTGTTTTACATTAAGACTAACTAGTAAAAATTAAAACAAGAAACAAAAAGATATAACTGCAGAATCTAAAGGAAATAACGTCGAGCACTCACAAAGGATGTGAGTACCTTTTACCTTACCTCCCCGGCAACGGCGCTAGAAAAGAGCTTGATGTCTACGCACGCTTCTATTCTTGTAGACAGTGTTGGGCCTCCAAGTGCAGAGGTTTGTAGAACAGCAGCAAGTTTCCCTTATGTGGATTACCCAAGGTTTATCGAACTCAGGGAGGAAGAGGTCAAAGGTATCCCTCTCAAGCAACCCTGCAATTATGATACAAGAATTCTCTTGTGTCCCCAACACACCTAATACAATTGTCAGTTGTATAGGTGCACTAGTTCGGCAAAGAGAGAGTAAAATACAAGTGATACAGATAATTATAAGTGATAATAGCAATCTGAAATAAAAATGGCAGCAAGCAAACATGTAGCAGAACTGATTGTAAACCGTGTTTTAAATTTTAGAAACAAGGCCTAGGGATCCTACTGTCGAGGGATATTCACGGCAGATGTTACCAGTGGTAACACATGTCGCACCCGGACTTCTAGAGGATACTCACAATCCGCTAAATAGTAGAACAAATGGCTTACGGGGCATACCGGCACCCGCATCTCAATATGAGCAGGCCAACACGTAAACGTGTGACAACCATCTCTACTATCCATCGTCTGCGGAAACCATCCCATAGAAATCAGGACACTTCCGTTGACATACTTCATAACATACACACATGGTACGTCAACGGCATTAGAACAACTGATATCACAACATATCTCTAAGACACAAAAGATTGAAATAAGTTGCAAATAGCTCTCACTAGGGCAGAGATAGCAAATACAATCATCCAGAGGACACATGTGCCAACAATTCATCATTACATCACAGCGGAAGCATCCAAAGTGTCTGAGTACAGACAAGATCCAAATAGGCCTAAGAGGCCGGAAACGAAAAGACGAAGCCCATCCACGATATCTCGGATCCTGCCCGGGTCCGCTATCTACTCGTCAGCAGCCTCGTCATACTCCACGTAGTAGCCACCATGGGGATCCTCGGAAACGTAGTCTGCGGAAACCACAACCCCAAAGGGGTCGGTACAGACAAGTACTGGCAAGCAAGACTCACAAGATACCAAAGTGTACCCGGCAATACCAAGTACAGATGGTTTGGGTTCAACGGAAGAATAGGTGATACAAAAGTGCGGCAGCAGGCTGCTCTAACCAACTACAGAAACATGCTACAACTTCCGGCTAAAAGAAAAGGGGATAAGATAGCGTATCGTAACCAACTATAAATAATCTCAAACAAACCCATCCTGGATCTCGCCCCTTATCCAAAGAAGCAATCCGAGGATAACTCACACAGTTGGATTAATGATGGTTCAAGTTATTGTGTCAATAAGACTATTACTAGTCAAGTTATCATTAGTTAGGTGTAAGTTGTTCTGAGTACTTGTTAGCCAGTACTTTCACCAAGTCATCCATAACCGTGGACAACACGGCTTCTCGAGAAGATTTAACCCTGCAGGGGTGCACCAATTTGGCCGTACACGTAAGAATATCCCGCCAGACGGGAATCAAACCCACCAAGCGAGGCACTCAACACAACTCAACTCTTCTTCGCATCAAGCCCAAAGAACCACGTGCTGTGCGTGCGCGGCTAATCGAGCCCCCACGAAGAAAAGGGGGACCCTCATAGCACTGGAAGACCACGCCGCCCTAAATGCCGACTACAAAAGTTCCACCCTGGCCTCGGGTTCGTACCTGCATATGCGTGCATCAAATGGAAAACCCGAACTAAGTGTGGCGATTTGGACGAGATGCGAATCGAATCAAATTGAGGGGGGCGCCCATACACGCTTCCCACATGCGGATAGTGCACTCATCATGGATCAGTAGACAAGACCCTTTTCGTAATTAGGGTCGACACTAGCAGGCCTCAAAACCATACACGGCCTCCTGCCGGTGCCTTATCATCAAATTATTATTACCCATAACATTAACAGGTTGTTGTTTAACATCGAGCCCCAGAACATAATAAATAGGGTAACAGAAATAACGGACAGCAGACTCAAGCATAAACAACCCTAAGCATGCTAGTAAGACACAGGCAACAAGCAATGGGGTATAGGTGTGGAGGTGAGGCTATATCAGGGTTACAGGATAACATGTGATAGGATCGAACACAAGCAACGATTCATAAGGCTAGCAGGATAGACAACGGAAAGTATCGGTATCCAGTGTGGAAAGGAACACAATGGTTCATGTGAGTGAATACTTGCCTGCAAACTCAGCAGCCTGGTACTGGGCTAACTCCTCAGAAGTAGTGTCGTAAACCTCGTCTGTCTCAACGTCGTCGTCTATTCGGGAAGAAGCAAACAAACAACACAGAGAGACAAACAATCAATAACATGGCATAATGCACAATCATGGGATGATGCATGACAATTTAATTGATGCATCAAAATAAGCTAGTCGACATGGTAACATGTTTAAATGGACCCATATGCAATTTGGATTGCATCTGGAAAGCCCATGAGTTAAGGTTGAAATAATTGTTCTACAACTAACCAACAGGTGAAAGTGGATTAGCATGATTCATGGATGAGGAAAACAATGAGAAAACAACAATAGATTCAATTTGAAAAGGTGTTTACCAAGTTTGAAATTTTATTTATTAAGTTATGAAAATTTGCTTCTTAAAGGAGTTACACAAGCATTTGTTGTTTTCACCAATTTTAATTGTTCAAAATAAATAACAAAATTCATATTTGGAAAGAACACAAAATTTTAGGTGGAATACATGTTTCATTTGTTGAAAAAGGAATTAGAATGAATGAATTATGAATTAAACAAGTTTAAACAAGATTTAATTGAATTTAATTCAAGTATGAATTTATTTGAATTTTTATTTGCTCAAAACATTTAATAAAATTCATATTTGGAAAGTTTATACTTTTCTGGTTTGAAAACATATTTTATAGGTTCAAAAAGAATTTAATTTGACCAAGTTATGAATTTAGCAATTTTTAAATGATTTAAACAAGGTTTAAATTATTTAACCAATTTTAATTATTCAAAACATGAAACAAAGTTTATATTTGAAAAGTTGGTTCAATTTGGCATGGAAAACATATTTTATATGTGACATTTGAATTAAATTTGAATTAGTTATGAATTTAACCAAATTTGAAATGAGTTGTTGGAATTTGAATTTTGATATAATTTGAAATGTTCAAAACAGAAAACAAATGATTTAATCAGATAGAGAATTAAATTTGGTTCAGTATACATATTTTATTTGTATTATTTGGATTTGAAATTCAAAAGATATTTGTAATTTGAAAACAGGGACTATTCTGTAAATACTAGGGACTTAAAATTAAAAAGGAAAAGGGACCGAACTATTTACACCTCGCAGTGGCCTAGCCTGGGCCACTGACGAGGGGGCCCTGGGCCACAGTGGCGCCTAGGTGGCGTGCGGAGTCGCTGACGGGGGCCCCACCTGTCAGCGCTCCTCGCGAAAAAGTGTGGGATTTAATCCCGGAGGCAGGGATCGAACCCTGGACCTCCGTGGCGCGTGCGCTGCGCAGTGCCACTGCGCTGTGTTCGAGTTTTTGTCAGAATAGGAGGCGCAGGGAGGATAAGGTTCAGTCGCGCGTCAGTTAACTGAAACTGGAAGTTTCAGTTAACTGAAACTCCGACAGTGCACTGCTCGCCGGCGGCGAGCTGCAGCGCTGCTGCTGCTGTGCGCCCGTGTGCGTGTGCTGCGTGTGGTGTGCGCACGTGTGCTTGAAGAGAGGAGGGAGAGGGGAAGGAGACACAGGGGAAGCTCACCCTCTCTGAAGAAGTAGCAGGGGCTCGGGTGGACGACGGCGGCGATAGAAACCGGACGGCGGCGGCGATCCGTGAGGTTCCAGCCGTTGTCGAGGAAGCGAGGAGGACGGCGGCAGTACGGGGGCTCGATCCCCGTGCTCAGCCAGCGAGGAGGAGCAACGTAGGCGCGGCGATCATCGGAGATGCAGTGCGGTGGCGCTTGGGGGTGGTGCAGAACAGAGAGAGGAGGTGGTGCAGCGAGAGAGAAAGAGAGGGAGAAATCGACGGCGCGAGGGAGGAGGAAGAAAGGGAGGAGCTAGGGCAGAGGGGAGCCCTAGGGGCTAGGGTTATAAGGAGGAGAGGAGGAGCTCACGGCCGTTCCTCCTCTGTATCTGTCGACGTGTACAGGCGTGATGGGCAGCCGTACAGAGGTGGAAGAAACGGGGGGGTACCAGGCCGTGCTGGTGGGCTGGGCTCAGCCCACTAGCCTTCCTCCCCCTCTATGCGTTTGTTTTGTTTTTTTTTTGTTTTTTTTTATGTTCTGTTTTTTTTCTTAAAAGGAAAAGGAAGAAAAATAATAGGTGTTTGGGGTTTTTAAATTTTGTGATATTTTCTATAGGTTAGTTATTACAGAAACTCAATTGTGCCATTGTTGGTTTTTCAAATTTTGAAACTTGTTGCTGTTTTAAAAAATTCAATTGAATTTGAGTGGAATTTGATATTAAGTGAATTATTAAAAGGAACCATTCAAATAGTTTGAACCCTCAAGTTTATTTGAAACAAATTATGGAAGTGTTTTGTAATTTTCATAAATTTCAAAATGGTCGCTGTTTGGAATTTTAATTGAATTTTGAATGCAAATTGAATTAATTAGATTATTTGACTTAAGCAAGTTAATGGTTTAAGCTTCCAACTTTAATGGAAACAAAATGATGTTTGGGTTTGAAATTTTTATTTGAAAATTTGTAACAGAACAAGTATGAACAAATATTTGAAATTTGATTTGAAAATTCAAATGGAAAACAAGGGAAAACAGATGGAAAACAAAGAAAAACAAATGGAAAACAAAGCAAAACAAATGCAATGATTAAGATGCCATGATGCAAAACACAAATTAACATGAATCAAACATTCTAAAGGTTGTGTTTCATACTTGGGATGTTACAAAACGCCCCCCTTGAAGGAATCGCGCCCCGAGATTCCTACTGAGAAGAGAAAAGGTCCGGATACTTCTTGCGAAGATCCTCTTCGGTCTCCCACGTTGCCTCTTTATCGGAATGATGAGACCACTGCACTTTCAAGAACTTGGTGCTCTTGTTGCGAGTCTTACGCTCGGTCTCATCGAGAATACGAACATGGTGCTCCTCATAAGAGAGATCTTCTTGCAGTTCAATGGAATCATGATCAACTGCACGATCTGGATCTTTGAAGCACCTCTTCAGCTGTGACACGTGAAACACATCGTGCACCTTGGATAGCTTTTCTGGAAGTTCAAGACGATAGGCATTTTCCGCACGCCTTGAGAGAATGTTGAAAGGACCAATGTATCTTGGTGCAAGCTTTCCTTTGACACCGAAACGATGAGTGCCTCTGAGGGGAGTTACACGGAGATATGCTTTGTCACCAGGTGCATAGATCATATCCCTGTGCTTGCTGTCATAGTAGCTTTTCTGACGAGACTGAGCAATCTTGAGATTGTCACGAATGATGCGAACTTTCTCTTCGGCTTCCTTAACAATGTCAGGGCCTAAGAGTGAACGTTCACTAGCTCCAGACCAATTGATTGGACTCCTGCATCTGCGGCCATAGAGAGCCTCAAATGGTGCCATGCCTAGGCTTGCCTGGAAGCTGTTGTTGTAGGAGAATTCAGCATATGTAAGACATTCCTCCCATTTCATGCCAAAGTAGAGACCACATGCTCTGAGCATATCCTCGAGAATCTGATTGACTCTTTCGACTTGCCCTTGAGACTGAGGGTGATAAGTTGTGCTGAACAGAAGTTTGGTGCCCAATGCTTCCTGAAAGCTTTTCCAGAAATGAGAAGTGAATATGCTTCCACGGTCTGAGCTTATTTCCAATGGAACACCATGAAGAGGAACAATCTTTGCTGTGTAGAGCTCTGCTAACTGGCTAGCTGAGATTGTTTCTTTGACAGGAAAGAAGTGAGCTACTTTAGTGAGTCGATCAATGACAACGAAGATTGCATCGTTGACCCTCTTGGAGTTTGGAAAACCAGTGACGAAGTCCATTTCAATCATGTCCCTCTTCCACTCAGGGATTTTTAGAGGTTGGAGAAGACCGGCTGTTTTCTGATGAACTGCCTTAACACGTTGACAAACGTCGCATTCAGAAACGTATTGAGCAATTTCACGTTTCATGCCAGGCCACCAATACAGTGTCTTGAGATCCTGGTACATCTTTGTACTTCCAGGGTGTATGGAGAGAGGAGTTTCATGAGCCTCCTTGAGAATGACATCTTTGAGACTTTGAACTTGAGGGACTGCAATGCGTCCTTCGAAGAACACAGTTCCCTTGTCATCAATTGAGAAGGATTTAAATTTCTCCTTGCCTTCTTTGATGTGTTCTACCATCTTCTTGATTTCAGCATCACGAAGTTGTTCAGAACGAATCTTGTCCTCGAGAGTTGGACTGGCTGTCAAGTTTGCAAGATAGCCTTGAGGAACAAGACCAAGGTTGAGCTTCTGGAATTCTTCATGAAGTGGAGGTTGGCTTTCCATGATCATGAGATTATTGCAATACGACTTGCGACTGAGAGCATCGGCCATAACATTAGCCTTGCCTGGAGTGTAAGAAATGGTAAGATCAAAGTCTTTGATCTTTTCAATCCATCTCCTTTGCCTGAGGTTTAGATCTGGTTGAGTGAAGATGTATTTCAGACTCTTATGATCGGAAAAGATTTCAGTGCGATTACCCAACAAGTATTGTCTCCATTTCTTGAGGGCAAACACAACTGCTGCAAGTTCAAGGTCATGAGTGGGATAATTGAGCTCGTGTGCGTTCAACTGACGTGAAGCATAAGCCACAACTTGGCATTCTTGCATAAGAACTGCACCTAGACCTTGGAGAGAAGCATCACAGAATATTTGGAAACGTTTGGAAGGATCTGGGCCAACCAGAACTGGTGTAGAAGTGAGTTTAGTCTTCAGAAGATTGAAACTTTCGTCACATTGTGGAGACCAAACGAACTTCTTGTCCTTCTTTGTGAGATCTGTGAGAGGTTTAGCAATCTTGGAGAAGTTTTGGACGAAACGACGGCAATAGCTAGCCAAGCCAAGAAAACTTCTTACTTGCTTCACCATCTTTGGAGGTTTCCAATCAACAATTGCTTTAACCTTTTCTGGATCAATGGCTATGCCCTTGGCTGAGATGACATGACCAAGGTAAGCAACTTCTGGAATCCAGAACTCACATTTGGAGAACTTGGCATATATACGATGCTCGCGAAGCTTCATGAGAGTTAGACGAAGATGTTCTTCATGCTCTTCCTCAGATTTTGTGTAGACAAGAATGTCATCAAGATATACCTGTAACATCCCAAATATGAAAAATAGCCATTAGAATGTTTGCTATTTGTTATTTTATGTTTTGCATCATGACATCATGTTCATTGCATTTGTTTTGCTTGTTTTCCATTTGTTTTCCTCTGTTTTCATTTGTTTTCCTTTGTTTTCTATTTGAATTTCAAATCAAATTTCAAACCTTTTGTTTCATACTTGTGCTGTTACAATTTTCAAATAAAATTATCCAAATCAAAACATCAAGTTGTTTCCATTGAACTATAAATTTCAAACCATCAAATTGTTTAAGTTTCAATAATTCATTTAATAGCAAATTCACTTAATTCAAATTCCTTTCAAATTCAATTAATTCTCCAAACAAAAACCCTTTTGAAAATTATGAAAAGTACAAGATCACTTCCAATCAATTTATTTCAAACAAACATGAAGGTTCAAACTAATTAAACTATTACTTTCAATATTTCATTCAATATCAAATTTTCATACAAATTCAAATGAACTACCAACAGCAACCAATTTGAATTATCTGGAAAACTAAATGTTGCAAATTGGTGTTGTTGCAAAAAACTATCCTATACAATTTTTTTTGCTAATTTTTCTAACCTAAAACTATCCTCTTTTCTTCCTATTCTTTTCAGCAAAAAAAAAGAAAAACAGAACAAACAAAAAAAAACCAAAACCCAAAGGGAGAGAGGGGCAGGCCAGCAGGCCCAGCCCACCATCTCCCTCAGGCCCGATACCCCCTCGCTCATCTTCCACCTCCTGTACGGCTGCACATCGAGAGCTTCCACGTCGACAGAGAAGGGGAGCAACGGACAGGAATTCCTCCCCCTCCCCTTATAGCTAAGCCCTAGCTACCCTAGGGCTCCCCTCTACCTTTCTCCCTCCTCTCTCCCTCGCCTGCCGCCGCCGAGCTCTCCTTCTTTCTCTCCCCGAGCGCCACCTCCTCTCTGCAACATCACCATCGATCACCACCACTGCCACTCCCTCCGGCGATCATCGGAGCCAGGGTCACCCTCCGGCCAGGTTAGGCCTGGGGATGGAAACCCCTAGCCGCCCTCTTCCTCATCGGTGTTTCCCCGGTGGCTGGGAGCCACCGGTGCGCCGCCGCCATCCTCGTTTCGCCACCGGCCAACTCCATGCACCGACCATCGTCTCCTTCTCCAATTCCCCCTCGGTGAGCTCCATCTCCCCTCGTCTCTCCTCCCTCTCCTCCCGCGTTTTCCCTCCTCTCTGCACCACCAGCACGCATCCCTGCCCTCCTCTCCGGCGAGCACACCGCAGCGGCAGCGATCGACCTCGATCGTTTCTGTCACGCACACATTCAGTTTCGTCAGATATTTTTTTCCGAGACTTACCTCTTAACCAACGCGAGCGGTACCTGTCAACCAACACAAGCACACCGCAGTGGTAGCACATCCCTGTGCGCGCTGTGAGGGGGTGGGTTCGATTCCCACCCCGCCCAAAAACCCCACCTTTTCCATCTTTTTTCCAGGCCAGAACAATTTCCTTTTCACAGACAGGTCCTTGTAGATTTCTTTCTAGATCCCTGTTAATTTTTCCTAAGTCCCTAGCTAATAAATAAAATGGCAGAATCATACCTAATCTTGGAAATTGCATAAATAATTCATTTTAACTCCAATTTCAACATTTTAAATATTTTTTCAATACCAAATTAAATTCTCTACCTAAATATAAATTTTGTTTACTGTTTTGAATATTTTAAATTGGTGAACTATTTGAATCCTTGTTTAATTCACTTAATTTTGAAAAATTCATAACTTGGGCATAAAAATTCCAAATTCAACAAACTAAATATGTTTTCCATCCCATTTTTCATGTACTTTGCAAATATCAACTGTGTGTTCTGTTTTGAATAATTTAAATTGCTGAAAACAACTGTTTCTTATTTAATGCATTTAAAATTGCCAAATTAATAACTTGCTCCTTTTAAATTCCTTTTCAACAAATAAAATATGTTTTCCATGCTAAATTGAACCACCTTTTCAAATATAAACTTTGTTTCATGTTTTGAATAATTAAAATTGGTTGAATAATTTAAACCTTGTTTAAATCATTTAAAATTGTTAAATTCATAACTTGGTCAAATTAATTTCTTTTTGAACTTATAAAATATGTTTTCAAACCAGAAAAACATAATATTTTCAAATATGAATTTTATTTAATGCTTTGAACAAATAAAATTCAAATAATATTAATACTTGCTTAAATCCATTTAAATCTTGTTTAAACTTGTTTAATTCATAAGTAATTTATTCTAAATCCTTTTTCAACAAATGAAACATGTATTCCACCTAAAATGTTGTGTACTTTCCAAATATGAACCTTGTTATCCATTTTGAACAATTAAAATTGATGAAAACACCAAATGCTTGTGTAACACCTTTAAGAAACAAAACTTCCATAACTTAATAAATAAAATTCCAAACTTGGTAAACTTCATTTCAAATTGTTCCTATTGTTGTTTTCTTTCTGTTTTCCTCATCCATGCACCATGCTAATCCACTTTCACATGTTGGTTAGTTGTAGATCAATTAACCCAACCTTAAATTCATGGGCTTTCCATATGCAATCCAAATTGCATGTGGGTCCATTTAATCATGTTATGTTACCATGTCAACTAGTTTATTTTGATGCATCAATTAAATGGTCATGCATCATCCCATGATTGTGCACTATGCCATGTTATTGATTGTTTGTCTCCCTACGTTGTTTGTTTGCTTCTTCTCGAATAGACGACGACATTGAGACAGACGAGACTTACGACACCCCTTCTGAGGATCTAGCTCAGTACCAGGCTGCTGAGTTTGCAGGCAAGTATTCACTCACATGAACCATTGCGTTCCTTTCCACATTGGCTACCGATACTTTCCGTTGTCTATTCTGCTAGCCCTATGAATCGTTGCTTCTGTTACGAACCTATCACATGTTATCCGTTAACCCTGATATAGCCTCACCTCCACACCTATAACCCCTTTGCTTGTTGCCCGTGTCTTACTAGCATGCTTAGGGTTGTTTCTGCTCGAGTCTGTTGCCCGTTACTTTCTGTTACCCTATTTACTATGTTCTGGGGCTCGATGTTTAAACAATCAACCTGTTAATGTTTGAGGTAATAATAATTTGATGATAAGGCACCGGCAGGAGGCCCGGCGTGGTTTTGAGGCCTGCTAGTGTCGAACTTAATTAGGAAAAGGGTCTTGTCTACTGATCCATGATGAGCGCACTAACCGCATGTGGGAAGCGTGTATGGGGGCCCCCCTCAATTTGATTCGAGTCGCATCTCGTCCAAATCGCCTCATTTAGTTCGGGTTTTCCATTTGCCGCATGCATATGCAGGTGCAAACCCTTGGTACCAGGGTGGAACTTTTGTAGTCGGCATTTAGGGAGACACGTTCTTAGAGTGCTATGAGGGTCCCCTTTTCTTCTTGGGGCTTGATTAGCCGTGCGCTCAATTGCACGGGGTTCTTTGGGCTTGATGCGAAGAAGAGTTGAGTTGTGTTGAGTGCCCCGCTTGGTGGAAAGGCCTTTCCATCTGGCGGGTTATTCTTACGTGTACGACCAAATTGGTGCACCCCTGCAGGGTAAATCTTCTCGAGAAGCCGTGTTTTCCGCGGTTATGGATGACTTGGTGAAAGTACTGGCTAACAAGTACTCAGAACAACTTACACCTAACTAATGATAACTTGACTAGTAATAATCTTATTGACACAATAACTTGAACCATCATTAATCCAACTGTGTGAGTTATCCTCGGATTGCTTCTTTGGATAAGGGGCGAGATCCAGGATGGGTTTGTTTGGTGGTTAGTTATAGTTGGTTACGATACGCCATCTTACCCCCTTTCTGTTAGCCGGAAGTTGTAGTATGTTTCTGTAGTTGGTTAGAGCAGCCCGCTGCCGCATCTTTTGTATCACCCTTTCTTCCGTTGAACCCAAAGCATATGTGCTTGATGTTGTGGGGTACATTTGGTGAACTGTGAGTATTGCTTGCCAGTACGTTTATGTACTGACCCCTTTGGGGCTGTGGTTTCCGCAGACTACGTTTCCGAGGATCCCCTGGTGGCTACTACGTGGAGTATGACGAGGCTGCTGACGAGTAGATAGCGGACCCGGGCAGGATCCGAGACTTCGTGGATGGGCTCCGTATTTTCGTTTCCGGCCTCTTAGGCCTGTTTGGATCTTGTCTGTACTCAGACACTTTGGATGCTTCCGCTGTGTTGTAATGATGAATTGTTGGGACATATGTCCTCTGGATGATTGTATTTGCTATCTCTGCTCTAGTGAGAGCTATTTGCAACTTATTTCAATCTTTTGTGTCTTAGAGATATGTTGTGATATCAGTTGTTCCAATGCCGTTGACGTACCCTGTGTGTATGTTATGAAGTACGTCAACGGAAGTGTCCTGATTTCTATGGGATGGTTTGCGCAGACGATGAAGAGTAGAGAATGGTTGTCACACGTTTACGTGTTGGCCTACTCATATTGAGATGCGGGTGCCGGTATGCCCCGTAAGCCATTTATCTACTATTTAGCGGACTGTGAGTATCCCCTAGAAGTCCGGGTGCGACAATACCACAACGAACTTGTCGAGGTATTCATGGAAGACAGAATTCATGAGTCGAGAGAAAGTCGTCGGTGCATTGGTGAGACCAAAGGACATGACGGTGAATTCATATAGACCGTAGCGAGTGGTGAAGGCTGTCTTTGGAATATCCTCTTTTCTAATCTTTATTTGATGGTAACCCATTCTCAAGTCCAACTTGGAGAATATTGAGGCTCCAGCAAGTTGATCAAAAAGATCATCGATACGAGGAATTGGATACTTGTTTTTGATGGTTTTCTCGTTAAGAGGACGATAGTCAACAACGAGTCTCTTTGTGTGATCCTTCTTCGCAACGAACAGAGTTGGGCAACCCCAAGCCGAGGAACTAGGTTGAATGTAACCTTTTTCCATGTACATATCAATTTGTTCCTTCAACAACTTTAGCTCGGGAGTTCCTATCTTGTAAGGATGCTTAGAAATTGGAGCGGTACCTGGCTCAAGCTCGATCACGAACTCAACTGCTCTGTCCGGAGGCATCCCTGGCAACTCTTCTAGAAAGACGTCAGGGAATTCGCAAACCACCAGAACATTCTCAAGTGAAGGTAGAGGTTTTGCATCGAGGTTGCACAGCTGAAAGGAAGTTGATTCATTTGGAGAGTAGACTATCTGGCCAGAAGGGTGGAACAGAGTTATTGACTTTTGAGCACAGTCAATCCTAGCTTTATTGGCCTTCAGCCAATCCATACCAAGAATGACATCAATGTCAGAATTACCAAGCAGTATGAGAGAAGCAAGGAATATGTGGCCTCCAATTAGAATTTGATTTCTGTGACTGATCTTTGACGTTTGCATAGTTGCTCCAGGGGAGTATACTACTAGCGGGGAACCCAAACCAACAAAAGGGAGTTTAATTGCTGTCGCAAAGATCTTTGACACGAAAGAATGTGATGCTCCGGTATCAAACAACACTTTAGCTGGATTAGAGTTTACGGGAAATGTACCGAGAACGACATCAGGAGCTTCCTCAGCTTTGTCGATCTTGACATGATTCACCCTTGCGGTCCTCCCGACAGGCCTGTTGTTGGAGTTGAAGGCCTTAGGCGGGGGAGCGCGCACCATTGCCTGGTTTGTGCTGGGACGAGGTGGTGGTGGAGGTAGCTGCCTCTGCGTGCACTTGTCAGCGTAGTGCCCCGTCTGCTTGCACTTGTAGCAAGTGACGACACGAGGAGGTCCTGGCCTTGGCTTCCCCATCGAAGCCCTCTGATCATGCATCTGAGCAGGGTTGGGTGGGCGGGGAGCGAAGCCTGGAGAAGCTTGGGCGTATGGAGCCCGAGTGACAGCACCATTTGGCACCCAGATGCGGCGCTTCTGCGGAGGGGTGGTCATGTTGGAGGAGGAACCACCCTCACGCGAGTGCTTGCGAGACTCCTCGAACGCCTTGCGCCCATTTTCTTCATTGAGCGTGGTGTTAACGAGCTCCTCGAAGTTGTTGGCCTTGATGTTGGTGAGGGCGTACTTGAGTTCCGGGTTAAAACCTCTGCGGAACCTTGCCATCTTCTTAGCCTCAGTGGACACCTCATCACCAGCGTAACGAGCGAGGCAATTGAACTCACTCTGGTACCCGATGACGTCCAGCTTGCCCTGCTTGAGTGAGCAAAACTCTTCACGCATCCTTTCCATGAGACCATCTGGAATGTGGTGCTTCAGGAAGGCTTCCTTAAAACAAGGCCACGTGATTGGAAAGCCAGCTCTCATGGCCTGGTAGTTTTCCCACCAAGTAGCTGCCTGACCCTTCAGCAGATAGGAGGCATACTTGACCTTGTCTTCCTCAGCAACGTGAGCAATCTCCAGAGCCTTAGCTATCTCACGGATCCAGTCATCAGCGTCCAGAGGCTCGCGTGTGGCCACGAAAGCTCTCGGACCCAGACTGAGGAACTCCTTGATGCTGACTCGTGGAGCCGTCTGGTTGTTGTGCTGATTAGTCTGAAACTGGGCCATCTGTGCCATGACTTGGGTCATCTGAGTCAACAGCTCCGTGATTGGCGGTGGCTCAGGCGGGTTGTTCCTTGTTGGCGGCATCCTGAATGGAAATGCATTTTAGCACAACAATAGAAAAGGATAGACTTGGAAACCGAAAGAGCGATTATTCCGACGCATGAATAGATAACCAACAGGTACATCATCACAAATACATTAGAATATCCAACACACCATAAGTGGTTCAAATGCCAAAGGATAACTAAACATAGCTAAGAATGGATACATCGGTACTCCCATGCTCATCACGCAGGACGGCGGCTAGGAGTACGGCGAGAGGTGCGGAGCGACGATCCACGTAGATCTAACGTGGTCTGAGAGCGACTCCAGGTGTGGTGAAGTACATATCGTCGACTCCCTGTGCTCCAAAGCGAGGAATCCCAGTGTAACCAGCACGGAGGTTAAGGAGTGGACCTCTGATCGGCTCGTAACCTCCAGCATCTGGCAGACGACGACCCACTGGCTGATCGAAACGTGCAAAGCGCTCGTCTCCAACAAAGTCTGTGGTGTAAGTCGCCAGACGAGTCAAAGCAAGGTAGAGCTGCTCTCTGACTGAAGCCAACTCCTGAGATAGTGTGCTGGCAACTGTGTCACTGTGCCTGACAAACTGAGCGGTGGTGTGCAGCCTGGAGTTATCATGCTCGTAGACATCCAAGTTGTCGTAGAGAGTGAAGTGAGCTCCCTCCAAAGTGATGTAACCACGGGGGATGTGGCGATAGATAGAATCGTCAAATCCCCAGTAGTCAGCACGAAGGACGGTAAGACTCACATAAGCTGCCTGCTGCACAGCCATATCCACTGTGGAACCTACTGCCTCGTAGCGGTGGACTACGCTTATGCCATCATCTGACAGAATATAGACGATAGCCTGGTAGTAGGTCTGGTCAAACTCTCGCTGCTGCTCGTAGACCTGGTACTCTGGTGCCCAACGGAACCCCAGAAAAGTGACCATGTCTCTCAGCATCTCCGGATAACCGGCATTGCTCTTGCAACGAGTCATACGAACCACCTGCGGGTAGAACCTGAGATCCATCTGCAGATGACCGGGGAAGTTTTGATTAGACGCCGGTAGAAGAACTGAAGTGGAAAGCAACAAAAGGTTTCAACGGACGAAAAGGATGTTGAGAAGAACAGGATATCGAAGCAACATTGGGGAAACACGAGACCAAACACTCCTGAGGTACTACGGAAAACCCATCCGGGCTTCTAAAGGATCAATATCTACTGCTTAAGGAATACAGGATCTGCTTCCGGGGCTTACACGCCTCCGTTCTCAATCATGAGTAGGCAACATGATAAATCATGTCACAACCACCTCCATTCCTATGGTCTAGTAGATATAACTATCCTAGAGAAACCAGAATACGTGAAATCCTAACTTGAAAGTTTAGATGAGAAGGGAAAAACAACGTTTCACTTCCTTACCAGAAAAAGGGAGGGTGGGTGGGGAAAGAAATAAAAGAACAGAATTCCTACTCTCATGTTTCATTTTCCTATATAGCTACAACTGCGACCAGTAAAAGGGATCCTACAGGCAGACAGGCTCTGATACCATTTGTCGCACCCGGACTTCTAGAGGATACTCACAGTCCGCTAAATAGTAGAACAAATGGCTTACGGGGCATACCGGCACCCGCATCTCAATATGAACAGGCCAACACGTAAACGTGTGACAACCATTCTCTACTATCCATCGTCTGCGCAAACCATCCCATAGAAATCAGGACACTTCCGTTGACGTACTTCATAACATACACACATGGTACGTCAACGGCATTAGAACAACTGATATCACAACATATCTCTAAGACACAAAAGATTGAAATAAGTTGCAAATAGCTCTCACTAGGGCAGAGATAGCAAATACAATCATCCAGAGGACACATGTGCCAACAATTCATCATTACATCACAGCGGAAGCATCCAAAGTGTCTGAGTACAGACAAGATCCAAATAGGCCTAAGAGGCCGGAAACGAAAATACGAAGCCCATCCACGATATCTCGGATCCTGCCCGGGTCCGCTATCTACTCGTCAGCAGCCTCGTCATACTCCACGTAGTAGCCACCATGGGGATCCTCGGAAACGTAGTCTGCGGAAACCACAACCCCAAAGGGGTCGGTACAGACAAGTACTGGCAAGCAAGACTCACAAGATACCAAAATGTACCCGGCAACACCAAGTACAGATGGTTTGGGTTCAACGGAAGAATAGGTGATACAAAAGTGCGGCAGCAGGCTGCTCTAACCAACTACAGAAACATGCTACAACTTCCGGCTAAAAGAAAAGGGGATAAGATAGCGTATCGTAACCAACTATAAATAATCTCAAACAAACCCATCCTGGATCTCGCCCCTTATCCAAAGAAGCAATCCGAGGATAACTCACACAGTTGGATTAATGATGGTTCAAGTTATTGTGTTAATAAGACTATTACTAGTCAAGTTATCATTAGTTAGGTGTAAGTTGTTCTGAGTACTTGTTAGCCATGACTTTCACCAAGTCATCCATAACCGCGGACAACACGGCTTCTCGAGAAGATTTAACCCTGCAGGGGTGCACCAATTTGGCCGTACACGTAAGAATATCCCGCCAGACGGGAATCAAACCCACCAAGCGAGGCACTCAACACAACTCAACTCTTCTTCGCATCAAGCCCAAAGAACCATGTGTTGTGCGTGCGCGGCTAATCGAGCCCCCACGAAGAAAAGGGGGACCCTCATAGGACTGGAAGACCACGCTGCCCTAAATGTCGACTACAAAAGTTCCACCCTGACCTCGGGTTCGTACCTGCATATGCGTGCATCAAATGGAAAGCCCGAACTAAGTGTGGCGATTTGGACGAGATGCGAATCGAATCAAATTGAGGGGGGCGCCCGTACACGCTTCCCACATGCGGATAGTGCGCTCATCATGGATGAGTAGACAAGACCCTTTTCCTAATTAGGGTCGACACTAGCAGGACTCAAAACCATACCCGGCCTCCTGCCGGTGCCTTATCATCAAATTATTATTACCCATAACATTAACAGGTTGTTGTTTAACATCGAGCCCCAGAACATAAATAAATATGGTAACAGAAATAACGGACGGCATACTCGAGCATAAACAACCCTAAGCATGCTAGTAAGACACAGGCAACAAGCAATGGGGTATAGGTGTGGAGGTGAGGCTATATCAGGGTTACAGGATAACATGTGATAGGATCGAACACAAGCAACGATTCATAAGGCTAGCAGGATAGACAACGGAAAGTATCGGTATCCAGTGTGGAAAGGAACACAATGGTTCATGTGAGTGAATACTTGCCTGCAAACTCAGCAGCCTAGTACTGGGCTAACTCCTCAGAAGTAGTGTCGTAAACCTCGTCTGTCTCAACGTCGTCGTCTATTCGGGAAGAAGCAAACAAACAACGCAGAGAGACAAACAATCAATAACATGGCATAATGCACAATCGTGGGATGATGCATGACAATTTAATTGATGCATCAAAATAAGCTAGTCGACATGGTAACATGTTTAAATGGACCCATATGCAATTTGGATTGCATCTGGAAAGCCCATGAGTTAAGGTTGAAATAATTGTTCTGCAACTAACCAATAGGTCAAAGTGGATTAGCATGATGCATGGATGAGGAAAACAATGAGAAAACAACAATAGATTCAATTTGAAAAGGTGTTTACCAAGTTTGAAATTTTATTTATTAAGTTATGAAAATTTGCTTCTTAAAGGAGTTACACAAGCATTTGTTGTTTTCACCAATTTTAATTGTTCAAAATAAATAACAAAATTCATATTTGGAAAGAACACAAAATTTTAGGTGGAATACATGTTTCATTTGTTGAAAAAGGAATTAGAATGAATGAATTATGAATTAAACAAGTTTAAACAAGATTTAATTGAATTTAATTCAAGTATGAATTTATTTGAATTTTTATTTGCTCAAAACATTTAATAAAATTCATATTTGGAAAGTTTATACTTTTCTGGTTTGAAAACATATTTTATAGGTTCAAAAAGAATTTAATTTGACCAAGTTATGAATTTAGCAATTTTTAAATGATTTAAACAAGGTTTAAATTATTTAACCAATTTTAATTATTCAAAACATGAAACAAAGTTTATATTTGAAAAGGTGGTTCAATTTGGCATGGAAAACATATTTTATATGTGACATTTGAATTAAATTTGAATTAGTTATGAATTTAACCAAATTTGAAATGAGTTGTTGGAATTTGAATTTTGATATAATTTGAAATGTTCAAAACAGAAAACGAATGATTTAATCAGATAGAGAATTAAATTTGGTTCAGTATACATATTTTATTTGTATTATTTGGATTTGAAATTCAAAAGATATTTGTAATTTGAAAACAGGGACTATTATGTAAATACTAGGGACTTAAAATTAAAAAGGAAAAGGGACCAAACTATTTACACCTCGCAGTGGCCTAGCCTGGGCCACTGACGAGGGGGCCCTGGGCCACAGTGGCGCCTAGGTGGCGTGCGGAGTCGCTGACAGGGGGCCCCACCTGTCAGCGCTCCTCGCGAAAAAGTGTGGGATTTAATCCCGGAGGCAGGGATCGAACCCTGGACCTCGTGGGCGCGTGCGCTGCGCAGTGCCACTGTGTTGTGTTCGAGTTTTTGTCAGAATAGGAGGCGCAGGGAGGATAAGGTTCAGTCGCGCGTCAGTTAACTGAAACTGGAAGTTTCAGTTAACTGAAACTCCGACAGTGCACTGCTCGCCGACGGCGAGCTGCAGCGCTGCTGCTGCTGTGCGCCCGTGTGCGTGTGCTGCGTGTGGTGTGCGCACGTGTGCTTGCAGAGAGGAGGGAGAGGGAAAGGAGACAGAGGGGAAGCTCACCCTCTCTGAAGAAGTAGCAGGGGCTCGGGGTGGACGACGGCGGCGATAGAAACCGGACGGCGGCGTCGATCCGTGAGGTTCCAGCCGTGGTCGAGGAAGCGAGGAGGACGGCGGCAGTACGAGGGCTCGACCCCCGTGCTCAGTCAGCGAGGAGGAGCAACGTAGGCGCAGCGATCATCGGAGATGCAGTGCGGTGGCGCTCGGGGGTGGTGCAGAACAGAGAGAGGAGGTGGTGCAGCGAGAGAGAAAGACAGGGAGAAATCGACGGCGCGAGGGAGGAGGAAGAAAGGGAGGAGCTAGGGCAGAGGGGAGCCCTAGGGGCTAGGGTTATAAGGAGGAGAGGAGGAGCTCACGGCCGTTCCTCCTCTGTATCTGTCGACGTGTACAGGCGCGATGGGCAGCCGTACAAAGGTGGAAGAAACGGGGGGGTACCAGGCCGTGCTGGTGGGCTGGGCTCAGCCCACTGGCCTGCCTCCCCCTCTGTGCGTTTGTTTTTTTATTTTTTATTATTTTTTTGATGTTCTGTTTTTTTTTTTTTGCTGAAAAGGAAAAGGAAGAAAAAGAATAGGTGTTTGGGGGTTTTAAATTTTGTGATATTTTTTATAGTTTAGTTATTACAGAAACTCAATTGTGCCATTGTTGGTTTTTCAAATTTTGGAACTTGTTGCTGTTTTAAAAATTCAATTGAATTTGAGTGGAATTTGATATTAAGTGAATTATTAAAAGCAACCATTCAAATAGTTTGAACCCTCAAGTTTATTTGAAACAAATGATGGAAGTGTTTTGTAATTTTCATAAATTTCAAAATGGTTGCTGTTTGGAATTTTAATTGAATTTTGAATGCAAATTGAATTAATTAGATTATTTGACTTAAGCAAGTTAATGGTTTAATCTTCCAACTTTAATGGAAACAAAATGATGTTTGGGTTTGAAATTTTTATTTGAAAATTTGTAACATAACAAGTATGAACAAATATTTGAAATTTGATTTGAAAATTCAAATGGAAAACAAGGGAGAACAGATGGAAAACAAAGAAAAACAAATGGAAAACAAAGCAAAACAAATGCAATGATTAAGATGCCATGATGTAAAACACAAATTAACATGAATCAAACATTCTAAAGGTTGTTTTTCATACTTGGGATGTTACAACTTAGTTTGGGGAAAATCGACTCTGGTGTTTGCTAGAGGGTTTAGCTCAAGGGGAATCATGTTATCTAGTGATCTGGTAGCTCAGGCTGCAATGTCGCCGAGACTCCGATCTAGGGTTACAACTATCGACTCCCGTATTACTAGAACACTCGAATATCTGGAAAAGCTATTATTTTCTCTATGCCGAGAGCCGGTTTATATATTACCCGGATCTCTGACTTCCTATACATGGCACACCCGGAATCCTACCCGGAATACACACATTACCCTAGGTTTCCTAAACGTGGACCCCCAAGGTACGGATTACAAGATCCACACTCCCTTTTGGGCCTTCTGGAAACCCCTCCGTCTTGGGCCGGGTTTTACGTGATTTCCTTCTGGCCGGGTTTCGCCTAGGCATGGGCCTACCGGGTTACCATCCCCCCAACAGTAGTCCCCAGAATAGCTTGGGCATCTTGGGATCAACCATGAAGCGCACACTATTCCCTGCAAAACAATAAACATTCAAATTCATAATATACCGGGTTAAATTGCTTTAACTATAGCCAGGCCTGCTCTTTGGGTGGTCCATATAATAACCCGGTTTTAACTCAAGCCAAAGCATCATTTCACTGGTTAACACTCCGAGGAATACATCATAACCCGGCCTCCACTTCTCTACCGGTTAGTCCGAGTAAAAATACCTTAAATCCGACTCACTCAACCAACTAAGCTTATCCGGATATCGTGCAATAATTATCCTGATTCTTATCCCCAAATTCTCGGGCCGGATCAATCTTTTCCGAAAATTTCTCAACTTACCGCTCAAACCCTAGGGTTTCCTCCGCGCTTATAAATAGGCCCGGGGGGGCTAACCCTCAAACTTCCAAACGGCCATTTCTTGTTCATCTTCTTCCTCCCACTCGTCTTCTGCGTCCGCAAGCCCAAGACCAAACCTTGACCGCCGGAGCCGCGCCAGCGCCACCGAGCTTGCCGCCAGCCGTCGTTTAGCGCTTCCACGTCCGCGCCGCCTCACCCGCCGGATTTCGCACCGGAGGGCAGGTGCGCCACCGCAACCCTAAGGAGCTGCTCAAGCTCTCCAGGCCGCATGCTCTCACCGTCACCGGGCCGCCGCCACCGCGCGAGCCAAGCTCCGTCTCCGCCTCCGGTAAGCCCAGCAGATCTAGATCTGAGTTTTGTCCCTTCCAATCTTGCGTTGGTGTTAAAATTGGATCTCATCTATGTTTCTCCACCATTGCTCATTAGTTAGACACATTTTCGCGAATCCTTAATCTCATATTCGTTTTCAGTCAATCTTACCTAGATCCATTTCCGTATTCCTTGCAAGCATTTAACTCATATCTCCCATTTCCTGCTACATCACTTAGATGCGCTTCCCGAATTTTTGGGTCTATACTTACTTGAACTTTAATTTCATCTAGATCTATTCTCCATGGCGCCCAAAACTAGCACCAAGTCCAAGGGGAAAACCCCGGCCTCGAAGCAAAAGCCGGGTCAGTCGATTTCCGCCAACTGGGCAAAATCGACTGTTACCAAGGCCAAACTGGACGAGCTGGCCGAGTCTGGGTCCTGCCCGCAGAGTCGAACATCCATTGGAGGACGTCGGGTGAGGAGACCTGGCCTTCACCAGGTCCGGATGAGGTAGTTATCTTCCTTGAGCACGTGATCCGGGGTTTCCGCCCCCCGGGTCACCTTTTTTTCCGAGATCTCTTGGACCACTACAAGCTCCGGGTTTTTGATATCGGTCCGAACTCAATGTTAAACATTTGCCACTTCATAGTCCTTTGCGAATCCTATCTCCGTATTCCTCCAAACCTCGCTTTATTCTTGGAATTATTTCAATGCAAACACTGTCGGGAAAACACGGACGGGCCCCTCCTAGTTTGTGTGGGGGGGTATCCATTCAGAGACGCAAAAATTCTCTGATGCCGACTCTCAGCCTTCACAGTCATGTGAAGCACTAGCAGAAAACCTATTTCTACTGCCGAGACACCTCCACACCCGGCCAAAAGCCTTTGCCGGGTTTCTCAGTTGAAACTCTAGCCCTTTTCGATAATCTCAATTCCTTTGCATCCGAAGCCGACAGACAGTCAATCCAGCCCCTCCTTCACAAACTCGCCATGTTAGCATCCCAGGGTCTCATTGGGCTAAACTTAATCAAAACCTGGATCAGCTGCCGGATCCAGCCGAAGAGCAAACGTCCAAAGCTAATCTGCGAGTACTCCGGCCACCTTACCGATTCTCTCCGATACTCGGAGAAATCATACCCGGCGCTGGATGTGAATAAGGCCATGAAGAACTTCTTGGCCGAGAAAGTTGATGTCATCAAAAGCATCTCCGGACTCGGCCTCTTTACGCGCTCTAACCCGGCTCCTCCAGTAAGAACCGACTATCACCTTCTATACCGACTGATCTTTCTTATTTCCATGTACTAACTTTTGTCTTGTTATTTCTCACCCAGGAAACCGATGCATTTTGGAAGATTGTCACCCCTCCCCCTTTTGAAAACTCGGAGGAGGAGGAGGAGCCGACCAACAGCGATGAAGGTACTTCCGGGTCTCAGCTCAATAAATACTTTGTTAGCCTACTAGACAAAAATTCTTCCCCTTCCGACAATGCCCCACCATCACCAGCGCTGGATGATAAAGACGACTCTCAATCGGAGGAGAGCGAGGCAGAGCCGGATATTGAGGTTGGCCAGAAGAGGAAACCCAGGAAAGTTGTTTTCAAGGTGCCGTACTCTTCCATGACCTCAGAGCCGTACTCCTATGCCAATATGTGCAAACTCAACAGGTATCTAACCACTACATCATCTCTGAAGGACACGGTCCCAGCCAAGCGACGGGCAACCCGGACTTCTCCGGGTGATGATCCTCTCCATCCCGGGATCCCTATGTCGCCCGCTCGCCGAGCCGGTACTCCTTCCACTTACTCTGCCTATATTCCTCGAAAATGTCCATCTCCAAACCATCCATTAGCCGGACAACTCCGGGTCTCACTTTCCGACTCTTTATCAGCGTCCTCCGGGTCTAGCAACGATCTCCCAGCCGACTTTGTCATAAATACCGGGTAATTCACATGTCTCGTTTGCCAATATGTTTTAGTCTCCGCATTTCCCTTTATTATTCGCTAACCTTTTGTTTTCCTTTCCTCAGAGCCAAGGTTACCCTTAGTGACCAAGAGGAAACCCCTGCTGATGACCCGGCCATGGAAGACCCGGAGAGTGCTACCAAGCCCCCCTCTGTTGAAGAACAAGATCCGGAAGACACGGCCATTCCTATGGCCGAGTCTCCTCCGCCCACGCATCATTCGGCCGACGCCGACGTCGAGTTCCTTGGGTCGCAAAGGGCATCTCCTGCTCCCAACACCCAGGCAACCAGAGTCGACCCGCTGAAGCAGGAGGCAACCCCACCACCGGGTAACCAGAACCCTAGCTCTTCCAGGCCGGCTCTCAATGGCCTTGACTTTGAAAAGGTGTTGGGGGAGTACTACTCCCTGAAAGCAGCTGAGAAGGATATCATTGAGGCTCTGGTAGCTGAACATCAGGTAGCTTAGCTAACACCATGTTCGTACACACCCTAGTCCCCAAGTTCCGGGTGAACTGTCATAAGTTTACTCGGTACTCTTATAATTATATAACCGTTCTCATGCAGCTTCATGCCATTGCCGACTGACGTTTCCTTGTCTGTTTTCAGGCTTATGTGACCCGGACGGATGAAGTTTTGGCGAAAACCAACAAACTATTGAAGGTTGAGACCAAACTTCGTGAGGAGCTAGAGGTCGAGATCAAAGATGTTTCTAAGGAGTGCAAGAAGTACAAGAAGAAACTCCATAGCACTGAAGGACTCTTGAAGAAACTTTCGACCTTTATTGCCGACACTTACAACTCCCTCCTTGGTAAGGCACACCTAATTTCCTGATTATAACTCGGATTTCTTATTTTGTAGGGTCTTTAACCCGGGTTTCACCACCTTGTTTTTCTTTTTACTCTGCAGGTCCGGGTGAAAAGGCTGAGGATGAAGATGACACTGAGAAGCTGAAGACACTCAAGGCTGTTGTCCGGCAATTCTCGGTGGGGACCAAGTGGACCCTCGAGGCTGTGAAGTGGACCGACACTTATGGTGGCGTGTCCCAGATGCTTGAAGCGTACTCCACAATCCCTTCCTGGGTCGATCTTTGGAAGCGCTCGGCCTGCCGAGTTGGGGTGATCCGTGGCCTAGCGTTGGCCAAAGCCTACTATCCAAAACTTGAGCCGGCAACGCTAGTGAGCGGGTTTCCTGATTTTAACACTGATGGTTCGAGGTTCTCGACAAAAGACCTCAAAGCCATCAACACTCAGATTCGTCACTCGGCCTGCCTGATTGGCGAGAAACTGGACGTAAACAAGCTCACGCCTCCATATGATGCTGAGATAAGCCGGTGCGCTTGGATTTCCCGGCTCCCTTTGATATTTTGACCCGGTACAAGGAAGAAGTTGCCAAGAGGAAGGCCGAGGCAAGCTCTGCACCAACATCGTCGACTCCGGCTATCCCTCCTCCAGCTCGCGCTGATGCCGCGGTTGACCCGGACACTGAAGCAGGGAAAGCTACAGAGGAAACCCCCGAAGACCCGGCTGCCAAGACCACCGTCGATGACTCGGCTATGGATGCCGAGTAAAGTTTATCGTTTTCACCCGCAAACACTTATTCGGCCAATGGGCATTTTGTAATATGCCTGCTACAGTTATTTATTTGATAGTGCTCCTATGCACTTGTGATACTACTCCGTTGGTTTGTAATACGTTAAACTTTTATTGCTTTGATGGCCCTCCTGGTCAGCCCTTCAGTATCTACTTTTCAACCTTGTGTCTGCATATCTTTTCTTTTCTACGTTGGTTGCAATAACTGCCGATTTTTGGATTTTGGGGTAAGGCCGAGTTTCTTTCCAAGTCCCCGAGACCCGTTTTCCGGGTCCTCAGGTTTTTTCGACTAGGTGAATCTTGCTTCTTGAGTCCCCAAGTCCCCAAGACTCAGATTTTAGAATTTGAGTTCATTAGCTAGGTAACTTGTTGCTTTCTTGAGTCCCCAAGTCCCCAAGACTCGGGTTTTGGAGTCTAGGGATGTGTGGCTTAAGAAAACTCCATGTCCGTCTAAATCCCCGACTACGAGATTATTTAAAGTTATGCTTAATATACTGTGAGTTTCCGGCTTTTCGCTTTTTACTCCGCATAACTTGTGGTTTAGATGACCCTTTTGACCCCCTTTGCTGTAAGCCGGCTTTCGCGTGGATACTCAATGTTGCTTATAACTCTATGAAAACAGGGTCAGGCAAGTCCCCATGTACATCATGACTGATTGAATTTATAGGCTAGCAAGCATGCCACTTTGTTGCGAGTCACATCAAGCTTAAGCAAGAAAGGCCAAGAAAAGTTTGGCTCTATTGTCCAGGTTATGAGATTGCGACTGTACTTATTACAAGTAATCAGCCCTCATACCTTGATGGCATCATGGCTGGGTCTGAGTTTGCAACTCTGCTATTCAAGCAATCAGCCCCCAAGACCTAAGTGTATACTATGCAATACTAGGTTTTACAGATAACTTAGAAGGAAACGAAAAAGAGGATATAAACCTAACACTATATTTCTCATAACTTGGTAACTATAACTGATTAAATGTAATGTACTTACCTGATATAAATCATAATTAGATATAGAAAAAACATGCAAAAGAAAAAAATACAAGAAAAGTAAGAACCATAATGATTTAACCATCTCTTTATTGATATAGAAAGGTTAGGTCAGCAGGCCGCCTCATTAAAAACCCTCCAGCCCCCTTAGGTACCCTGGATAGGAAAAGAGTGTGTCTGAAACCTGCTGCCTGTTACATCGTGCAATATAACTTGGAAATCAAGTCTACGCTAAGTATAATAGGGACGTAGCTGAGCCACGTTCCATGGTCTCTCTCGCTCTTGCATAGATGAAGTGGTATGATTGGTGTCATTGATGGTGTCCGACTCTTCCCTTGAATCTATCAAGTAATATGATCCATTGTGCAAATTCCGGCTTATGATGAACGGGCCCTCCCATGGGGGAGATAACTTGTGCTTTCCCTCCTTGGATTGCACTAAGCGTACCTGTCGTGGGATAATCACGGCAGACGTTACCGGGGGTAACTTATCTTGGGGCAAGACGACACTGGTGTTTGGGAGAGGGTTTAGCTCAGAGGAAAACATGATGATATGCGATCCGGTAGCCGGCAAGCAAGTCGCCGAGTCTCCGATCTCGATATATTAATCTCAACTCTCGTGTTACACTGGATGCTCGATACCTAGCGATATTGCTCGAACTCTTGGATCTAAACCTAACCTAGGGGCCGGATTATAAAGCATCCGGATCCCTGGCCTGTTCTCCAAGGCGTACTCTGAGTCCTACCCGGACACTGCTTACAAAACCCTAAACTTCCTTACCGGAACCCACAATCCGGGTTACCAGGCCTATGATCTTGGGCCTTCTAGAAGCTCCTTTATCCTAGCCGGGTCTTTGCGCAGCGTCCTTTGGGCCGAGTTACACCTTGGCGTTGGGCTACCGGGTTATCATCCCTCCATCAGTAGTCCCCAGAATAGCCTGGGCTTCACGGGATCCTCCTTGAAGCGCTTGCTATTCCCTGTAAAAATATCAGACGTACAAACCCAAAGAGGCCGGGTTAAGGTGCTTTGATAAACAGCTAGGCCTAACTCCAAGGTGGCCATATAGCAACCCGACTTTCTCTAGGTCCGTCTTTACTCTTTCCGGGTCAACGCTCTGACAAGAATGTCAAAGATCCGGCTTACTTTACTCGATAACTGATCCTGATATTGCGGAGAAGATCTCCTCCTTATCTCTGTCCGGATATCTCGTCCAGTGCTTACAGCATATCTCACAAAATCCGGGCAGATAGCCGTTATTCCGAAATTTTCGGTTCCCGCCCGTTGGACTAGGCTTATCCGCCCGCACCCTTATCAATAGGTACTTAGGGGTTAGCCTAACCCCAACGGCTCATTGACCCCCTTTTCCTCCTTCTCTTCACTTCCGCGCTCAAGCTCGCAGAGCACCGCCACGGAGGCCTCACGCGCGTCACCGGAGCCAATCCGCCGCCGGCTACGCTCCGCCACGGCTCGCCCCACGCCGCCGCCAAGATCCGCCACCGCGCCCTTGTCCTGCCCGCCGTGAATCGCTAAGGGGCACCAGGATTGTGCTATTTTCCTCCGCCGGGCTTCACTTCAATCTCCTCCAGTAAGTTTCTCGCATCCATTAGCTTGACCTCGTAATTTCTTGATTTACTCCAGATTGGATCTAGGTCAATCCGCGGGTCATTTTTTCTTGCCGCGCCGAATTAGACCCCACAATCCCACGCTAGTTCATCCAATAACATGATAGATGGGCACATATCCCTCCCCTATCATCATTAACCATTAATTTCTCCGTAGAATCGTCCGCAAGTTTTCCAATCTAGATCCATTTCGTCCCAATTTTCCGCGCATGTCATTGTCACCCGGAAAATCCTTTTCTTCCGGTTCATTTGCTCGCAGTACATACATGGACAACCATCCGTCTTCCCCAAACACTTTTCAATACGTAAGTACCCAGTAGTTTCTATAATGATACTTGGTACCCGGATAATTTGTAGTCTTCGCTCCGTAGAATGATACCTGGACAATTCTTAGCTCCTATGCTTTCTCGATATCGCTTGCAAATACTCGCATAGCTCATGGTTTCCGGGTCTTACCCCTTGTACATTTTTATATTGTGTTTTGCAGGTTAATCCCATGGCTCCCAAGAAGCAGGGGAAACCACCAGCCAAGGCTAAGACCACCAACTCCATATCCGCCAACTGGGCCCGATCCACTGTTACGAAGGCCAAGTTAGAAGAGCTGGCCGAGTTAGGGATTCTCCCTTCTCAAAAAGATATCCATTGGAGGGTGCCGGGTGATGAGACCCGGCCCACGCCTGCCGACGACGAGGTAATCTGCTTCGTCGAACACGTGACCCGGGGGTTCCGTCCTCCGGGTCACCCCTTCTTTCGAGATGTTCTGAGCCACTATGGCCTCCGGGTATTTGACATAGGGCCTAACTCTATGTTAAATATTGCCCATTTCATCGTTTTATCCGAGTCATACTTGTGCACTCCGCCAAGTTTGGCTCTCTTTATTGAACTTTTCTAGTGCAAGCCGTGCCGCGAAAGCGGTGACGGAGCACTTCTTGCTTGCGGCGGGGTCTCCATCCAGCGTCGCAAAAATTCTCCCATGCCACCTCTCACACTCAATTCCCACGTCAAACACTGGCAACTCTCATACTTTTACTGCCGAGACACCTCCCCACCCGGCGAAAAGAAGCTGCCGGGTTACTCGGAGGGCCTCCTCGATATCTCCGAGACCTTCAACGCTTTTGCCCCTGACTCGGACAGGGAAGCAATCCAACCTTTGTTGGATAAAATTGCTATTCTTTCGGCCCAAGGTCTCATTGGGCTTAACCTGGTGAAAACTTGGGTTGATTTCCGGATCCAACCCAATTCCATCCGCAAAAAATGAATGTGCGAGTACTCGGGGCACACCACGGACGCTCTCCGATACTCCACCCACAGCTTTGCAGCTGGCGACACCAACAAGACTATCAAGGGCTTCTTGACAGAGAAGTTGGAGGTAATCTGGAATATAGCCGGGTTAGAGCCCTTTACGCGCGAGAACCCGGCCCCTGAGGTAAAGATCCGGCTTCCATATTTTTACCTTCACACTTTCCACTTGATACAGCAGTTAACCCTCATTCTTATATCTTCATCTCAGGCCGATGATGTTTTTTGGAAGATTGAAACTCCCCCTAGCTCTGAAAGCCCAGAGGAGAAAGAAGACGCCGTTAACTCGGATGAAGGTACATTCCGAGTTTCACTTAGTTTCTTTGAGCTCGTTGTCGCTCTTTCTTCATTTTCCGACTGTAAACCTTGATAACTTTAAGAACAAGAGGACAAGGACGAGGAAGAAGGAACTGAAGGCAAGGTAGAATCCGCGAGCGACGAAGATGAAGCTGAGCCGACGATCAAGGTCGGAACAAAGAGAAAACCCCGAGGGGTCGTCTTCATGGTTCCATACCGTTTCCTCACCTCTAAACCATATTCATTTGATAACATGCGCGAGCTAAACCTGGAGTTATCCCGCTGGCCGTACCTGAAGGAATCGCCCATGACCAAGCGCAGAATGACTCGGAATTTTCCGGGTGATGGCGCTCTTAATCCGGGTATTTCGTCGTCTCCGGCTCGACGCGCCGGTACTCACCTAATCCTTTCTTTGAATATCAAAGTCTTTCCTAACCATCCCCTTACGGGATAATTCCGTGTCTTGCTTGATGTTTTTCAGTTTCGTCCGGGTCCAGCAGCGAGTTCCCCTCGGACTACATGGTGAATCCCGAGTAAAGTTCCTTTCCTGATGCTTTATCACCTTTCCGTCACTTTTTCCCAGTTGTACGCTAACTGCTTACTTATACTATCCATAGAGCCGCGGTCACCATCAGCGACCAAGAAAATATGGAAACTGATGACCCGGGTAAGGAGAACCCGATTGATGATATGACTACCGCAGCTGGCGGAGAAGAACAAGTGCCACCAAAAAA
The DNA here is from genome assembly GCA_028641055.1 of Alopecurus myosuroides. Classification (NCBI taxonomy): domain Eukaryota; kingdom Viridiplantae; phylum Streptophyta; class Magnoliopsida; order Poales; family Poaceae; genus Alopecurus; species Alopecurus myosuroides. Next base: position 324,874,322 of record CM054062.1, read on the forward strand.
CCCGGCCGATCAAGAAGCCGAGTATCCAATGGCCTCGCACGCACACGAGGAGGATGAAGCTGCAGCCTTGGGCACGGGAGGAGGAGCACCAGACTCCGATACTCGGACGACCCGGATACCTTCTCCCACCAAGAAGAGAGCTCCTGCTCCGAGTCTCCAAGATCCCGGGTCTTCCAAATCGGGCAACAATACTTTCGATCAGATGATGAGCGCTCTCCTTGCTATGAAGGCCTCGGAGAACGATGTGCTAGAGAGTATGGCAGCGGAGCACCAGGTAATGTTACCTGGTATCTCTTCGTATCCATCTAGTCCCCAAGTTCCGAGTATAACTTGTTGAAGTTGTGCTCGGTACTCTGTGCGATACTCGTCTTGCCATGATACCCGACTAATTCTCATACTTTGGTCTCCTACAGGCACAGGCCACCCGGTCTGATGAAATTTTGCTTAAAACCGAACAACTTCTTCTTGCCGAGGTAAAGCGGAGAGAGGCCCTTGAAGCTGAAGTGGAAACCTTGAAAAAAGATGTTTCCAAATACAAGAAAAGGTGCACCACTGCTCAAACCGCACTAAAAAGTTATCGGACCAAATTACCGATACTTATCGTATCTTGCTTAGTAAGTTTCTTGCGGCTGATTGCTTTCATGCCTCTGCTTTGTTACTTGATTCATGACACTCGGAATTACTGATGTGGCCTTTCTTGTTTCGACTGCAGGTGCTAACCTTGCGGCACCAGAAGAAGATGATGTTAAAAAAGCTAAAACTTTAAAGACTGTGCTCCGGACCTTCTTCGCCGGCAGCAAGTGGATATTGGACGCCGTGCAATGGCCAACTGGGGCATATCCGGGTGAAGAAAATCTTATCCAAGCATGCTCCACCGTGCCTGCGTGGATCGAGCTCTGGAAACGCTCGGCATGCCGGGTTGGTATGACCCGGGCCTTTATGCTAGCTAAGGCTTACTTTCCTAAGCTCGAGCCGGCAAAGGTGATATCCGGGTTTCCAGAATTCAAAGCGGATGGCTCCAAGTTTGGGCCCAAGGATTCCAAGGCAGTACAATCCGCAGTGCGTCACTCGGCAACCACTTTGGCCGATAGTATGGACCTGCGCACGTTTATGAGTGCGTACGATGCTGAGAACAAGATCGTGCAGGAAGAAGCACCCCTGCCCTTCAATATTTTGGAGAAGTGGAATGCTGATTCGGCCAGGAAAAGGGAAGAAACCGCGAAGAGGGAAGCCGAGTTAGGATCAGGGCCAACCACCTCTACGCCGGCTGTCCGCCCGCATGTCCGTCCTGATGCGAAGAATCCGATAGACGATGCCGGGAAAGCTGAAGAGCAAGCCCAGGACCGAGACCCGGAGGGCAAGGGAAAAGATGTGGACCCGACTCCGGAAGCCGAGTAAACAGATGCCATTATGATACCTTGGTCTTTCGATGCTTTTGTTGGAAACGGATATTCTTTTGACGGTGCGCCTGTGCACCTTTGATACTACTAACGAGATTTGTAATGCGCTTTATCTCCTTGATATACCTCGTGCCTCTCCTGTCCTTTGGATGGATTTGATACTTGTCTGTTTTTGAACTTATTCTTGATATCCGATTTTCTCTATGGTTCCCTTTTGTGAGACTCGGTTTCCGAGTATCGTGGTTTTTTGACAAGTGGACTTTTCTCTAAGTCCCCAAGTCCCCAAGACTCGGGTGTTAGGGTTTTTCGAGCTTAGTAACGAAGCAACTTGTTTCTGTTTCGAAATCCCCGGTCCCCAAGACTCGAAATCCGAGTCTGGGATGTGTGGTCTTTTCAGGAGAACAAATTGTTTTCTACTAAGCCCAAAACCTAGAGCCGTTTCACATGGGTATGAAGTTATTCTTAATAAACGTTGAGTTTCCGGCTATTAGCCCTGTACTCTGCATAACTTGTGGTTTAGATGACCCTTTTGACTATCTTGTACTATAAGCCGGCTTTCGCGTGGATATCATGTTGTTACATCTGTGCGAAAACAGGGTCAGGCAAGTCCCTATTGGGCTTCATGGCTGATTGTAATCGTAAGCGAGCAAATCATGCCACTTTAGTGCGAGTCACATCGAGCTTAAGTAAGAAAAGTCAAGAAAATTTGGCTCCTTTGTCCGGTTATAAGATTGCAGCCGTACTCGTTTGCGAGTAATCGGCCCTTATAACTCATAGGCATCAAGGCCGGGTCTTTGAGTTTGTAACTGTGCTATTCAAGCAATCAGCCCTCAAGACCTAGATATATGCAACATACTCAAGGAAACTGATGTGCTGATAACAATAAACGATACTTACCTGTAAGCGAAGCAAAGATCATAAAGGAATAAGACTTGATAACGCATGTGAAGAAGATATATTGCTTAACCATCTCTTTATTGATACGAGAAAGTTTGGGTCAGCAGGCCGCCTCATTAAAAACCCTCCTGTCCCCTTAGGTACCCTGGATAGGAAAAGAGTGCGTCTGAAACCTGCTGCCCGTTACATTGTTTAGTTCTTCTTGGGGATCTGTCCGGAACCAACGTAGTCGATGCACATTCTCCACTTGTTGGTCTTTTTTATTATGAGTGTCGGGTTCGCTAGCCAATCCGGGTGAGGCGTTTCCGTGACGCGGGTGGTTGTAAACGGTCGTGTGATTTCTTCTCCTATGGCAGATTGTTTGGAGGGATCATGCTCGATGAGAGCCACCATCTTGGTGTCTTGTGATGCCTTGAACTTTGCCCTTTCATCTTCAGTACTCGGTCTTTTCAATGCTGTTCTGTCATCCGGGTCTGCTTGAGACCGGTAATGCTTGAGTTCCTCTTTTCTGTAAGCTTGCTCAGCCATTGCTGCGTCTCCTTCATCGCACTCAGCCGCTATAACTCGGCTTCCATGTATGGTGATGGTCTGCTTAGGACCCGGGATTTTTAGCTGTAGATACACATAACACGGCCTAGCCATGAATTTAGCATAAGCCGGCCTTCCGAACAGCGCGTGATAAGGACTGCGCAACTTCACCACCTCGAAAGTGAGCCACTCAACTCGATAATTATCCTTTGATTCTCCGAAAGCTACTTCCAATGCGATTTTTCCCTCAGGGCACGCTGAGTGACCCGGCACTATCCCATGAAAAATTGTTGAACTTTTCTGTAGTTGAGACTCCTTGAGACCCATGCGTAGAAAGGTCTCCCAATACAGGATGTTGATGCTACTTCCACCATCCATCAGGACCTTTTTCAGCTCATACCCATTGACCTGTGGTGCAAATACTAATGCTAAGACTCCCGGGTGTTCTATTCTTTCCGGGTGATCTCTTCTGCTCCATGTTACATCCTGCTCTGACCACCTCAGGTATCTCGGAACAGCCGAGGAAACCGAGTTTACCGCTTGCTTCAGTATCTTTTTGTCTTTGTTAGAATTTCATGTAGTATGCACGTGATATTGACCCAACTGCTTGGGGTTAGCCTGGAAACCTCCGGCTCCCCCTTGGTTGTTACCCTGATTTCCTGCTGCCGGGTTACCGGCTGGGGGTGGTCCGTTGCCCGGGTTTCCACCTGGACCCGGTCCTCCTCCCCGACCTGCACCTCGCATGGCTCTATTCACTTCCTCGTTCTCCCATCTCTGTAGGTCGGCGCACTGCTCCAAGGAGTGGTTAGCCGGCCTACCGTTCCTGCTGTGTTTCGGGCACGCCATTCTGAAGATGTCCCAATTGTTACTCGGCCTTGGCGGCCCTTGATAGTTTCCTCCATTGTGATTTCCAGTATTGAAATTTCCTTCTGCCCTGGGTCTCGAAGACCCGGCTTCTGTGCTTGCGACAAACTCAGAGCCTCCTTCAAACGGGCGCTTGTTCTGGCTGTTTCCGTTATTACCCGGCGTTGATCCATTGCCGGCTCTTCCATTATTACTTGTGTTCGCTTTTGCTTTTTTGTCATCAGCTTCCTCTTCTGTAGTGTCCGTTGCGGCGTGTTTGTTGCATGCATCCATCAGTTCCCCCATCGTAACCTCTGAAGCATTCCGACTAGATTTCATGCGGGTTAACTTTTGCACTAAAGGTGTGTACTTGCACGTTTTTGCCATAGCTTGTAACGCATCCTTGGGCTGAATATCTGTGGATGAATGAAGTATTTCCATAACCCGGCGCACCCAGCTGCGCGCCGACTCTCCCTTCTTCTGGACGCATCGTTCTAGGTCATCAATAGTGAATAACTTTCTGCACGTCCCATGAAAGTGCTTGATAAATGCAGTTTTCAACTCCTCCCACGACTTGATAGATCCTTCCGGTAGATTGGTGAACCATAACTTTGCTGCTCCTTCTGACATCATCAAGTACATGAATTTGGCTTGAAGGTTCCCGGACGCATTGCGAATTGACATAGCCATCTCATAACTGCTCAACCATGTTTCTGGATCCATAGTCGGCTCATAGTTCACTACTTTACCCGGTTCTTTGAATTTTTCCGGGTAAGGTTCAGCCCTGATGCTATCCGATAGACACTTAGGCCCAGCAAGATTAGTCGGGACCGGCCTTACTCGAGAAACGTGTGATCCTGCAGGGGGTGCGGCCGGACGCGGGACTGCTGGTGGCCCATGCACTGCAGACCCGGCTGCGGCTCTCCTGGCTCTGGAACTGTCCACGATAGCTTGTGCTGCTGATGCTGCTGGTACTGCCTGAACGCGGGGAGGAGGCGGCATTTGCTGCTGCTCTTCCCTCCGCCGCGCTGAACTTGTCTGGATATTGCCGGTGTTGCCTCGTTGCTGACTGATATATGGCGTCCCATGCATTCCACTTCTGTGATCCGGGTAATTAACTTGCTGTGCCACCACGGTGCGCAATAGATCTATCGCCCGCCGGGTCTCCTCTGCGTGGGGTGACTCTCTCACGGGTATTTGGTTTAACGCGAGTGTTGCTGCGTATACGTTATCCATGGGGTTGTTGTAATGACCCGCTGGTGTGCGAAAACGTGATGGTGGTGGTGGTGGTGGTGGTGGTACAGTATTGCCGATAGTAACTCCAGTCTGTGGTACGGGTAACCCGGCCTGCGTGTCTACCGGTTGTACTCTTCCGGTTGTTGGCTGAGGGGCGGTTCCTTGGTTTGCCGCTGGGATCGGGTGATCCTGAGGCGTGATGAATAGCGCAGCCGGGTTTATGACTCCTCCTAATGCTGGTAATCTGGTTTGGTGCCTTTGATGTATTCTAGTCGTTTCCTCTCGGAGCTGGGTTTCCAGTGCATCCAGCTCGCGTTGGCGTGTGGCCATCCCTTGCCTTTCTGCTTCTACTTGTCTTCTCTATTGCTCCAAAGCACGACGGGCTACATCCAGGTCCCTAACACGTTCCGCCACGTTTTCTGGAGTGATAACGGTGGCAAGAACTGTGGGATCTAGGATCAGATTGTTGTCGAACAGGGCCGGGTGATGTGGATTGGAAGGACCCGCTTCTGGTGTCCGGTTTGCTAGGAATCCAAACGTGTTCGCGTGTAACTCGTTTTCCGCCGCTTGACTGGTTACCGATGCCGACTCTCCGTCAACCCGGGCCAAAACCGGGTTTCCGTTAGCCGGATCTTGCCGCTGGGCCAATGCTTGTGCTGCTCCGACCGCGGCCGCGGTCACGTTCTCCTGATTGAGATTGGTCGCGGGAGCCGTGTAAACCGCGACCCGGCGCACAATGCTTGGTGCGAATTCATACTGTTCCTCTTCGCTGCTATGTTCCTCATACCAATTCTCTAGCAGATGCAGGATAGACTCGGTCCAGCCACGCGGGGTCCATGCCGGCTCCTCCGGCTGTTCCCTCTTCGTGGTGGGTTCTTCTGTTGGATCTGTCGTCCCAACTGATTCTTCTCCATCTGATTGAATGTAGGTGGCCTCCCCTGACACAGAATCAAATCCAAAGTCGTCAGGGATCGAACCGGGAGTACGTACCATACCGATGAAGACGTTGATCCGGCCGATTGTCACGATAGATCCGGATTCGAGGTGATCCAACTCTGGCCCCCAGCCGGAATCGTCCACCATCTTCTCTCCTTCGCGGTCGGTGTAGATCTCGCCGATGACAAGATTCTCCATGTTCTTCCGAGCTTCTCCCGTGATGTAAACACCTTTGGATGCAGGCCCCACGGTGGGCGCCAACTGTCGTGGGATAATCACGGCAGACGTTACCGGGGGTAACTTATCTTGGGGCAAGACGACACTGGTGTTTGGGAGAGGGTTTAGCTCAGAGGAAAACATGATGATATGCGATCCGGTAGCCGGCAAGCAAGTCGCCGAGTCTCCGATCTCGATATATTAATCTCAACTCTCGTGTTACACTGGATGCTCGATACCTAGCGATATTGCTCGAACTCTTGGATCTAAACCTAACCTAGGGGCCAGCTTATAAAGCATCCGGATCCCTGGCCTGTTCTCCAAGGCGTACTCTGAGTCCTACCCGGACACTGCTTACAAAACCCTAAACTTCCTTACCGGAACCCACAATCCGGGTTACCAGGCCTACAATCTTGGGCCTTCTAGAAGCTCCTTTATCCTAGCCGGGTCTTTGCGCAGCGTCCTTTGGGCCGAGTTACACCTTGGCGTTGGGCTACCGTGTTATCATCCCTCCATCAGTACCACTACGTCTCCTTCCTGGAAAACCCGGGTCTTGACCCGGCGGCTGTGATATCGCCTTAAGTCCTGCTGGTATATGGCGGATCTCTCCAATGCTTGCTCTCTGTGCTCCTCTAGCATATCCACCGCGTCTTGCCGGGTCTTCTCATTTTCAACTTCTACGTAGGCCGCCACTCATGGCGAATCATGGATGATATCACTCGGAAGAACTGCTTCTGCACCATAAACCATAAAAAATGGAGTCATTTGAGTAGATCTGTGTGGTGTGGTGTTAATTCCCCAAACCACGGAGGGTAACTCCTCAACCCACGCTCCAGCAGCTCTGAGACACGGGACTCGTAGACGTGGCTTCAATCCTCAAAGTAACTCCTGGTTTGCTCTTTCCACCTGCCCATTGGCTTGCGGGTGGGCCACGGAGGCTACATCAAGCCGGATACCATTGTTTCCACAAAATTTCTCCATCTCTCCTAAGGACATGTTGGTTCCATTGCCAGTGATTATACTATGAGGATACCCAAACCGATAGATGATCTTTTTCAAGAACTTGACAGCTGTAGCCGCTTCACAATTTGTAACTGGCATAACTTCGACCCACTTGGTAAACTTATCAACAGCCACCAAGAGATGGGCCTTTTTGCAAGGAGACATGTGAAAGGGACCCACCATATCCATACCCCAAACCGCAAACGGCCAGGTCAAGGGGATTGTTCGCAACTCCATAGCCGGCACATGGGTTTGGCGAGCGTACCTTTGACATCCATCACACCTTGCCACCAAGCGTTCTGCATCCGCCAAAGCCGTAAGCCAAAAGAAACCGTGTCGATATGCTTTTGCCACAAGGGATCTGGTGGAGGCATGGTGCCCACAATCACCCTCGTGGATCTCCCTCAGTATCTGTCGGCCTTCTTCTGGGGTTACACAGCGTAAAAAGACGCCTGTATCACTTCTCTTGTAGAGCTCACCGTTAATGATGGAGTAACCCTTGGCCCGTCTCAGGATTTGCCGGGCTAGCACTTCCTGCGATGGTAAATCCCTCGTGATAAGAACGCCAGGAACGGCTCAGTCCACTCTGGGATAGTGCGTACCGTGGCCACAAACTCTGAATCCGGGTCTTGATGTGCTAACTCTTCTTCAGACTCGGTTTTGCCAGAGGGCCGCCATAACTCATCCAAGAAAACATTAGGCGGAACCGGCTCTCGACGCGAACCGAGTCTCGCAAGCGCATCCGCTGCCTCATTCTTTCGCTGATCAACGTGCTCCACTTCATACCCAGAGAAAGACCCGGCTACCCTGTCTACCTCTCTGCGATATGCTGCCATTGTTGCATCCTTTCTGTCCCAGGTTCCTGAGACCTGCTGTACCACAAGATCCGAGTCTCCATAACACCTTATTCGCCTGATATTCATCTCCTTTGCTACTCGCAGTCCATGTAATAGGGCCTCATACTCGGCCACATTGTTGGAGCAATCGAAGTGAATTTGGAACACATAACTCAACTTGTCTCCTTTTGGTGATGTGAGTACCACCCCAGCTCCTGATCCCTCGTATTGCTTGGAACCATCGAAGTGCATCACCCAAGACTCGGAACTTGGTATCATTATTTGATGTGATAATCGACTAAAGCCTGGGTCTTAATCGCAGACCGGGGCTCGTATTTGATGTGATAATCGCCCATCTCAATGGCCCACTTGGCTATTCTGCCTGTCGCATCTGAATTTCTGATGATATCCGCCATTGGTATGGAGCTAACCACCGTTATGGGGTGTTATTGAAAGTACGGCTTCAATTTTCGGCTGGCCATGAAGACCCCAAAAACTAGCTTTTGCCAGATAACAGCTACAGACCGCACCATAATTGCATGTCTATCCCCAGAAGAGGAATTAAACAGTTATTACACAAGTCATCAAAACCTTCAGGAGGATTGGTAATGTCAAGAGATACACTTATGACACTCCATATGTATTTGGCCAGGAGACACACAAAGAACAGATGGTCAAGAGTTTTGTGATGGCAAGTCTTTTGCCTCGTTTCAAAAAAAAAAGAGTTTTGTGATCATCACAGAACTCAGCACATCTCCTCTTTTTTCCACCCATTTTTCATAATATTAACTTTGGTCAAAATTTTCTTTTTGATCACAGGCCAGCAGAACACGTTAACTCTCAGAGGAAGTTTATGATTCCACATGGCCTTATAAGGAAGTTATACCCACTTAGCTACCAAGAAAGAATACATGGATTTTACTAAAAACTTCCCTGATCTAGTTAAAAGGCAGATGACTATCAGGTTCATCTTTAAGGAATACATTAGAACACATATCCAACAATTTCACCCACATATCCTTGGTTTCCTCTCTAAGAAACCTCCTAAACTTTAGATACTCTGCCCCTTGAGAGAAAACATAGTTAACAGTAATATCATGACTGTAAAATAGATCATAAGGCCTGGGAAAGCTTTGACAGAGGGGTCTTTCCAACTATGTTTCCAAAGTCTCGTGTTCAATCAGTTGATCTATGCGCTCCTCTGAGTAACCAAATTGTTTGCTCTGACGAGCAAAAGGGCAAGATCGTGAACACCCGAGTTACCCAAGTAATTTATGTTGTCATATGTGACACTAGTAGAAAACGGGCTATCCGTACCGGTTCTAGAGGCCTATTAGTATCGGTTGGACAATCGGTACTAATTAATCGGTACTAAAGACCCACCAGCCTTTAGTACTGGTCCCTCACGGACCTGTATTAAATAGGCCAACACGTGGCCCAGGAGGAGAGCCCGCGGTCCTTGTTCCTTTGGTACCGGTTCCCGTTACGAACTGGTACCAAAGGGTTTTTGTTTTTTTTCTCTTTTTTCAATTTTTTTCCAAAAAAATCATTTTATTTATTTATATTGTTTAACCACTTAAACTCACATTTATCACTAACCATTCTTAATTTCAATCTAATTTACTCCCTTATACTAACACTTACCGAAGAGGTCACCCATTCTCACACTACACCCGCACTAGCACGCTTAACTTCGTAGTTCCTTTCCTATGAGCTACCTACACAAAAGAGATATTTACATGACAATCGATCCTATTAACCCATAGACTATGATGTCACACACATTTATTTTATGAATCAAAACAATTATTTAAATAAAAAGAAATGGATCATTAATAATATTTTGAATTAAAATATTCTTAAATGGAAATAATAATTAACTTATTTGTGTTTTTCCATTTAATATTGAATAATTCATATATGCAATTCCGTAAATTTAAATTTCACAAATAATATGTCTAAATCGACTAGAAAAATGAGAGAAATCCATATATGAGACATCCATAAGCTAACTCTTGTCCAAATAAGCTAACACTTGTAGTTCAAATTTGTCCCGTTTCGAGCTGAATCGGCAGAAACTTGTGATTTTCAAAGGAGCTGGATGGAAATCTTTTCTTAGAAAACAGATTGTTTATTTGGATATATCACATGTCCTAGCATGTTAAAAAATTTAATTCCCCAAGTTTTGCAACATGTTTGTGGTAGGTACTTCATAAAAAAAAACATTTCTCACACTCCGAAAATAGAAAATGGTTTTTTTATTTAGTTAAAAAAATAAATTCCTTCGTCAACATTGTTCGTGCTTCCAAGTTGCATGTTTATGTACAATATGGGCTCATTATAACAAACTATGCCATGTACTTGGCCATAACACCCGTCATTTGAACTGAAACCCTAAAATGTTAGGAGGAGATAGCTCTTTTTTGCGAACACTTTTTCAACAGAACTATCATATTCCAAGTTTACTAGTTTTGGTGGATACTAGGACATATGTAATGACACCAGGCGAAGGACTCGCGTTATTTACGGTTTTTTGAATTTACTGGAATTTTCTCAGCCCGTTTTAAGAGAAAGTCAAGACGACGGGCATGACCATTCTTAGCTAGGGATTGTATATTCAGCAACTCAGTGTGGATCTCTATTGAAATAGGTAGTTGAGTACCTAAAAATGATTTTTTTCCCAAAATTTATGAGCAAATTACGAGGCACCTCTAGTTCAAATTTGTCCCATTTCCAACTGAATCGGCAGAAACTTGTGATTTTCAAAAGAGCTGGATGGAAATATTTTCTTAGAAAACAGATTGTTTATTTGGGTATATCACGTGTCCTAGCATGTTAAAAAAATTAAGCCCCCAAGTTTTGCAACATGTTTGTGGTAGGTCCTTCACAAAAAAAATCATTTCTGACACTCCGAAAATGGAAAATGGTTTTTTATTCAGTTAAAAAAAAAAATTCCTTCGTCAACATTGTCCGTGCTTCCAAGATGCATGTTTGTGTGCAATATGGGCTCATTATAACAAACTATTCCATGTATTTGGCCATAACACCCGTCATTTGAACTGAAACCCTAGAATGTTAGGAGGAGATAACTCTTTTTTGTGAACACTTTTTCAACAGAACTATCGTATTCCAAGTTTACTATTTTTGGTGGATACTAGGACATATGTAATGACACCAGGTGAAGGCCTCGCGTTATTTAGGGTTTTTTTTAATTTACTGGAATTTTCTCAGTTCGTTTTAGGAGAAAGTAAAGATGGCGGGCATAACCGTTCTTAGCTAGGGGTTGGATATTCAGCAACTCACTGTGGATCTCTATTTAAATAGGTACTTGAGTACCTAAAAATGATTTTTTTTTCCAAAATTCATGAGCAAATTACGAGGCACGTGTAGTTCAAATTTGTCCCGTTTCCATCTGAATCGGCGGAAACTTGTGATTTTCAAAAGAGCTGGATGGAAATCTTTTCTTAGAAAATATATTTTTTATTTGGGTATATCACGTGTCCTACCCTGTTAAAAAAAATTAAGCCCCCAAGTTTTGCAACATTTTTGTGGTAGGTCCTTCACAAAAAAAACCATTTCTGATACTCCGAAAATGGAAAATGGAAAATGGTTTTTTTATTCAGTTAAAATAATAAAATCCTTCGTCAACATTGTCCGTACTTCCAAGATGCATGTTTGTGTGCAATATGGGCTCATTATAACAAACTATGCCATGTACTTGGCCATAACACCCGTCATTCGAACCGAAACCCTAGAATGTTAGGAGGAGATAGCTCTTTTTTCTGAACACTTTTTCAACGGAACTATCGTATTCCAAGTTTACTCTATTTGATAGATACTAGAACATATGTAATGACAACAGGCGAAGGTCTCGCGTTATTTAGGGTTTACTAGAATTTTCCCAGCCCGTTTTAGGAGAAAGTCAAGACGACGGGCATGACCGTTCTTAGCTAGGGGTTGTATATTCAGCAACTCAGTGTGGATCTCTATTGAAATAGGTAGTTAAGTACCTAAAAATGATTTTTTGATTCCAAAATTTATGAGCAAATTACGAGGCATCTGTAGTTCAAATTTGTCCCATTTCCATCTGAATCGGCAGAAACTTGTGATTTTCAGAAGATCTGGATGGAAATCTTTTCTTAGAAAACAGATTGTTTATTTGGGTATATCACGTGTCCTACCATGTTAAAAAAAATTAAGCCCCCAAGTTTTGCAACATGTTTGTAGTAGGTCTTTCACAAAAAAACCATTTCTGACACTCCGAAAATGGAAAATGGTTTTTTATTCAGTTAAAAAATAATTTCCTTCGTCAACATTATCCATGCTTCCAAGATGCATGTTTGTGTGCAATATGGGCTCATTATAACAAACTATGCCATGTATTTGGCCATAACACCCGTCATTTGAATCGAAACCATAGAATGTTAGGAGGAGATAACTCTTTTTTCTGAACACTTTTTCAACAGAACTATCGTATTCCAAGTTTACTATTTTTGGTGGATACTAGGACATATATAATGACACCAGGCAAAGGTCTCGCGTTATTTAGGGTTTTTTTGAATTTACTCAGCCCGTTTTAGGAGAAAGTCAAGATGGCGGGCATGACTGTTGTTAGCTAGGGGTTGTATTTTCAGCAACTCACTGTAAGAGAGCGGGAGAGTAACACGTGTATGCTATGCTTGCACGCGTGTTATCACGGAGCACCGGTTTAACCAAGAGTCCTAGTTGGGGAGAAATTAAGAGCCATCCAGCCTGTGCGGTTTCCTGCTTGGAATATGGGCTCATTATAACAAACTATGCCATGTATTTGGAAAGTGAACCCTCGAGTTGGAGCCTGAGCCGTTGGAGCGAGGCGGGAGCTGGAGTTGGAGTCATCCTTCGCGAGTAGTTAGTATAAGGTAGGGTAGAGTTGAGTTGAGTGTGTGCGATAGCTCCGTTGAGAGCAACGTTAGCTGTCGCAAAACCCTTGTATGTTTAAACTCTCTCTTCTATAAAAAATATGGTATGCAATTGCATACCCTCTAAAAAAACCCTCGATTTGGAGCCCAACGGAGATTTACTTCCATTGGAAAGTGAACTTTGGGATAAATCTCCGCGCCATTGTGTTCGGTTATTTCTCAACCTGCTTACATATCTAGTGTTAGTACTATTTTCTCATCATATAGGATTGTTCACCTATGCAAACATGAGAGTAATATATAGAGATCGCAATGAAATCTTGCTCACATCATACTACATAAACATGAACATATAAATATAGATACATATAAAAGTACTCGATCTACAGATCACATGAGACCCGTATTACTACATCATAGAGATATATATATAAGTACTATACATAATAGAGATCACATGATTGACCCTGAAGCTCTACTTCACATCATATGAGTCGTCTGAATCGTCATCATCATCAACTATTGGTGCTGCCGGTGTGAGGTGACGCTGCCCAAGGTTGACGACTCGAATAATGCGGTACACCTCGTATGAAACGTAAGCATCTATGGCGGCATAATAAATGTTCTTTCCGTGAAGTGGGGTCGTCTCCTACTCCTTGTGGTTCTCGATCTTGTTCTTCATATCACCGTACCAGTCGTCGATCAAATCCACTTCCATATGAGCCCTTGAAGTTATTTCATGCCTAGGCCTGAATATCTCTTGGATATCAATATGGCAGGCAGCCGGTATCTCAATTCTAAAGCTTCTCCTCATCTTGATCTTGTCGTTGTTTGTATCAACGCTAACAAAACGAATGCCGCTACGGCAAAGGAAGTCCATGAGGGCTGGACACTTCTTGTTACTACTGCAAGAACAAGTTAGCATGGAACAAATTGTTAATTAAGAATCATAACAATAACCTACTTCTTATTACTTCTTGTTAATTACTACTGCAACAACGACCTGCATATTGCAACACGGATTTGCCAATATGCAACAAGCCACCACATGCATGAACTATATATAAACCTATGCAGTTTTCATCATAATAAACCAATGCAAATTTTATCATAATAAACCTATGTAATTTTCATCGTAATAAACCAATGCAATTTTTATCATAATAAACCTATGCAATTTTAATCTAATAAAACTATGAAAAAAATTATATATCATGCACATATATGATTCAAATGGGGATCGGATATATGATGATTCTATGTCACGGATATATGATTTCAATGAGGATCGAACATGTTGCTATCCTATGCAATTTTCATCATAATAAACCTATGCAATTTTTTATACATCACGCACATATATGATTCAAATGTGGATCGGATTGCTATCCTATGCAATTTTCATCAACCTATGAATGGATCAAGGCCCAAAACCTACCTTGCCCATTGGAAGACAAAGACATTCTTCCTAAAGCAAAATTGGATGACCGTACCATCCTTCCCATCGCGCGTGTACTCAAGATCATGCCCGATGAACTTCTCTTGGTCCGTCGCGCTTTCAACCCATCCTTTGAATGTGGCAGAATAGCCCGGCATCTTGGCGCAATCGTTGGTGTAGACGACGGTGAGCACGTTCATGCCATGTACAGGAACATGCTCTGGACCAAGAGTGATTGGTTGATCCATTGGTGGATTATGGGAAGAAGCTAAGAGAGGAAGAAGAGAGAGGAGGAAATAGAGAAGAAACAGAGAAATGATGTTGTACTGTAGCAATTCGCGAACTCATAGGCGCGGGAGGCAAAACGGTTCGACTATTTGGTACCGGTTGTAGCCACCAACTAGTACTAAAGGTGCTCGGCCAGGCGAACGGTTGCCACACGCCCCTTTGCCACACACCTTTGGTACCGGTTGGTGGCTAAAACCGGTAGCAAATGTGCTCGCACTAGGCGGACGGTTGCCACACCCTTTTGGTCCCGGTTTTAGCCACAAACCGGGACCAAAGGTGTGTGGCAAACCGGTATTAGCCTTGCCCAGCGCCCTCCGCGATCGAACCGGTACAAGTCAGCCATTTCTAACGGTTCGTAAGGGAACCGATACTAAAGGTAAAAACCTTTGTCCAGTTTTCAACTAGTGTGAGAGGTCATATCAACAGATCGCTAAAACACGACACACCAATTATACCTAGGTTTAGGCTCCTTGCGTGGGTAACAACTAATCTCCCGCCTTGATTATATTGTATGGGAGATGTACATGGATTACAATATCGAGTGGAGATTCAAGAAGATCAGAAGTGTATCTTGACAAGCTTTCAAGGTGGACATACTAATGTCTGAATCCTAGATCAGATTGATATGGGTGTAATACGTGGAAAATTCCATGTACGTGAGAATACTCCTATGCAAGGATTTGGTTACCAGATTGAAAAAAATCTCGAGGGCACCGGGAATTCCAGTAACCGTGGTTACTGGAAAATTACTGGTCAAGATTACGAGATAATATTTGAAATTCAGACTAAAATAAATCAAAAACATATTTTAAAACGACAAATTCAGAACAAATTCAAACGGTCCGGAATTTTTCGATGTATAAAATCAATTGGGGGGGTGTATACCCTGTAACCACGGTATCTCGACCCGTAACCAAATCCTTGCTC
Organism: Alopecurus myosuroides; assembly: GCA_028641055.1. Lineage (NCBI taxonomy): Eukaryota > Viridiplantae > Streptophyta > Magnoliopsida > Poales > Poaceae > Alopecurus > Alopecurus myosuroides. Next base: position 324,889,767 of record CM054062.1, read on the forward strand.
CTATATATAGCATCCCATGCACACAAGAGGGACACTCCGGATTTATTTCTTCCCCTTCAAGTTATTCCTTGTGAAATCGGTAGCTTGCGGAAAATTCATTAAAAGGACAGAAGTCCCGCGAGCGACCGACATCCCTTGACCGGTGCCGCTCCCCGCCCCCTTCCCGCCCTCCTCCTCCTTGCCGCCGTCGGAGGGCGCCGTTCCTGGCAGCGCAGGACGACGCGGCCAACAAGGGATGTCGTGCAGAACCGAGGGCACGGCGGCGCAGTCTCTCTTGGCGGCGGTGGGGTGGCTCGGCGGGACCTGGTGAGTCAGAGGCGGCGGCGGCCTCCTTGATGCAGCGGTGGTCTCAGGTGGCACGAACCGACCCCCTTGGTTGAGTAGGTGGTGCTCCAACGACGATGGTGGGGAGGCTACGCAAGGGGCTGGTGTGTGGACGGCGTGGAGGCTGTGTCCGTCGATTTCCTTCCCTGCTGTCATCGCCCCACCTTGCTGCTGATGGCGTGGAGGCCGGATCTGTGCCAGGCGGGTTCGATTCTGGACTCACGGATGGGTTCCCGACGAGGTAGGCACTGGGTGGGGCGACGTGGATCTACCGGTGGATAGTAACGGCGGAGGCTTTGGCGCTGCAGCGCGACGGGCAGAGCTATTTGGGCCTGATCTGGACCGGATCTGGGCCTGACAGGCATGTCTGCTGCGTCCGGTTGGCGACCTTTTTTATGGTGGAGGATGGGCTTCTCCGATTGGCTACTGCTCGGACTACCGACCATGCAGGTTTAGATCTGTTGATGCCCTACCTATGCCGATACGTTGGGCACGTGGCGCTTTTCTATCTCCCATGGGGCTCGAGTTCGACGATACCGGGGCGGCGGCCCTGGAAGGTGGACTGTGTGGGCGGCTCTACGGCGAGCGACGTGGCGGTGGTGATGACATTTCTCCTTGGTCGTTTGGATGGCGAGGAGCAGGTGGCGGGGGTTCTTGGCGGTGACGACGCTTCGGCTCAGTCTTCTCCCAGATCGTGTTCTGGAGGCCACACTCGGGGCTTGGGGCGGTCTGATATTCTGACCGATGTCCGAAGGTTTTTCGAGTGGAAGCTTTGCGCTCCGGCGCCAATGACGGCGGTGCCTTTTGTATCGTTACCCTGTTAGGGGCATTGTTGCGGGTACCTTTGACGCGTTAGGGCTCCGGGTGAAAACCCTTGACCTTCTCGGTTTCGACGTCGGCGGCGCATCACGTCGTTTCCTCCTTGGGGGCGTCGTTGTGGAGTTTCGGTATCTCTCGGGCTTGCTCGTTGGCCTTGGTAGCAAGTGTGGTGCTCTCTTTTTTATTTTGTCTATCTTTTGATCTGCTGTGTAAGAGGTTTCCCTCATCACTTTGTATTGGTTTGGCTTTATTTATAAAGCAGTACGAAAGGCTGTTTCGAGAAATCGGTAGCTTGCTTTTTTTTGCGTGGCTATTCGACACAGTCTTCTAGATGAATGAAAGTACATACCCCCGTTATGTATGCTACCCCTTTAATACGCACATGCAAGCACAGTGCGGCCGTGCGGGAGGAGCTTTCATCCAGGACGTGGTGAGCTAAGCTAATACAGCTCCAACTCATTGAGATTCCATGTGTACGGGACATGAACAGGAATAGTCTCATCGATCCATCCATTTTGCGCTGGATTGATAACCATCCATTTTGTCTTTGCGATGGACGAAGGTGGCTGTGGCTGTGGCTGGATCGCCAGCCCGGCGGCATGCACGTACGTACAGTGCATGCAGTGCGCGGGAGGAGCTTTCGGCCAGGACGTACTCCGCGGTGAGCTGAAACGACTCCAACCACCGTCACATAAATATGGATCCATCGACCCAACGATCTCTTGTCCAATCGATTATTCGAATCTTACTGAACAGCAGGAACAGTTCCATGGAAGCTACTGATGAGTTAATGAGCTAATATACTATAGCTGGCTGTGGTGCCAGGCGATTTGACACACATGGTCCTTTATTCGCGCGGTGGGTGATGTCTCTACTGGCAAAATCCAATAGTATGAGCATTTTCAGACGATAGTTAATTAGGCCTCGATCAAGCTTTGGACTTTTAGGTATTTGTGTCATCTAAGTGCATTGCAAACAATCAATGAAAATGGTTCTACGTAGTACTTGTAGAACACTACTCCCTCTTTTCCAAATTATCCTAAGTTTATAATTTTGTCAAAGTCATACTTTGTAAACTTCGACCAAGTATATAGGGGAAAACAATAACCACACTATAACAAGTGCATACAAGTACAACACATGGTAAATTGGAAAGGGAAGCACTGGGCGTCCCCCGGGGGATAGAAAATTTTCATCCCTCGGGTCCCTGCTTGACACGTGTCCCATTTTGTGTCCAAAATCCGCTTTTGCTCCCGTAGCAAAAAAAGTCCCGCTTTTGCTCCCGTAGCAAAAAAAACGTTTCACCCCCAATAAAGACAGGAAAAGGTTAGACCTCGCCGGAGACTCGCCGGAGACCTCGCCGGAGTTACTGTAGCAATTTTTTTTTTGCTACAGTAGCAAAAAGTCGATTTCGCCGGAGCCGTCGCCGGAGACTTTTGCTCGCCGGAGGAATAGCAGAGCAAAAAATTTATACTAAAAAAGCAAAACAATAACCTTATTGTAGCAAAAAAAAAATATGCTATTAGAGCAAAAAATCGGACCTCGCCGGAGTTTCAGTAGCAAAAAATTTGTACAAAAAAGCAAAAAAAAAATACACAAAAGTAGCAAAAAAAATTAAAGGGAACGAGTCGACGGCGTCGGCGCACATGATCACGGCGGTGATCGGGTCCGGGGTGCTGTCGCTGGCGTGGAGCATGGCGCAGCTGGGGTGGGTGGCCGGGCCGGGCACGATGGTCGTCTTTGCCTCCGTGACGGCGCTGCAGTCCACCATCTTCGCCGACTGCTACCGCTCGCCGGATCCGGAGCACGGTCCGCACCGCAACCGCACCTACGCGCACGCCGTCGAACGCAACCTACTACGCGATCCACGTCTCACCGCTCGAGGTGCAGGTGCTCAAGAGCCTCCACGACGCCGGGGTGCCCGAGGGCCAGTCTCACCGGGAGGCGCGGCGGCGCGGCCATACTCACCGGGAGGCGCGGCGGCGTGGCCATACTCACCGGGAGCGTGGCGGCGGACGGTACCCTCGTGCGGTGTGTGGCCTTTATTTGTTATCCTCTTTACCCGTCGCGAAAAAAGAAGGAAGAGGATAAGGAGGAAGAAAGCAACCAGCGCACGTGGGTGGGGCCAAAGCCACGTCGGTGGATATCCGACCCGGACGATCGTCCCCCGGGGGTCTCCCAGCGTTTTCCAATTGGAAAAGATGATGTACACATGGCATCTTTTTTTCTTTTTCTTTTTGAGGATCTAAAACCCAACAATTAACCTCTTTTCACCTCTTCAGTCCGAATCGGCATCATTCTACCCTCCCAACCCTAACAAATGTCCCTTCCCAATTGTTTCCAGTTACATGGCAAGTTCCATCCACGCCTAATAAATCAACTTATATTTTCTTGCCTAAATTTGATGGTGCTATAGTAGCGTCATCTAATAATGATTCTCTTTCATAAGTCCCTACCCGAAAATCAACATGAAGACAACTAACGGCTCAAGACGTCGACTTAGACATTAAAAGACCTCTAGCGACCTAGATTTAGTAAAACCATTTTTATTAAAGAGGGATCTCTTTATTAAACCATATGGATAGTTGCGAGTTACGGGATATTAATTCAACTATTAACATCATGCCCCTCTTTCTTTTAGCTCATATTTATTGTCGATGCACTTGTGCCCACCTTAAACATGTGCCACTTCCCAAGTTTGCATTGTAACATCCTCATTAGTGTCAGTGCAACGGCAATGAGACCCTTTTGACCATGTCCCCATCCCACCACAATATCGCTCATGCATTGTGCCCAGCAATGCTACATCTACGGACGTAGCTTACGGACTAATCCTCCGGAGTTAGGTGGGTGCGTCATGGCGTGGGCCCCCGGGGAAATTCCGGAGGGTCTGTTTTAAGACTAGCCATTGTGGTGGTATCATAGATAGTATCATGCAACTTGGTCCCACCAAAAAGCTGATGTGGCATGCAATTAAGAAAGAGAGAGGAGATTAGAGTAACATAGGTAGATACCGTATCATGACACACAAAACTAAGAAAATTAATGACAAACAAATCTTGTACACATATTTGCATTGAGATTCTATAAAATAATAAATAGAAAGCGATTATGATACTCCTATATGATACTATGTATTAGCGATGTAGTATCATGTATTAGTATCATATGCATGATACTTTTGTATGATACTCCCCACTATGACCAGTCTAAGGGGAAAGACTCATTAGAACCTGACACGTCAGCTCGTAAGAATAATCCGTAAGCAGTTTGTCCGTAGGTATAGTATTTCCGGCATGTGCCTCCGTCCTCGCCCCGTACTTCCTAACAACAATGGCACCGTCGTTCTCCTTTATTATCTTGTGACTCACCCTCTATTATCGGCCAAGTCTCGATTGAATAGGTCTAGTGGCGCTGCTGCTTGCGGGCTACCCCTGGTTCTAGTGTAGCTTCCCTCAAGGGGTGCTCGGAGAAAATCCTTAAGAATTCACAAATTGTCTTCGTATCCCACTCGACTCTTCTCGGCTTCCTCAACATTCTCCTTGAAGCTCTGGTACCACCTCGAGCGTCCTAGCTAATCGGAAAGTCTTAACCTCACTGGTGGAGAACAGGGCAGTAGCACCGGTTTGTAAGGGCCTTTGGACTCGGATACAAATCCTGTGCTACGTATCCGGGACTAAAGGCCCCCCCTTTAGAACCGGTCTGTCAGAAACCGGTTCTAAAGACCTCCACGTGGGCGCCGAAGAGCGCGCGCAGGCGGAGGACCTTTAGAACCGGTTGGTAACACCAACCGGTCCTAAAGCTTTTTTTTCTCTTTTTTTTCCTTTTCTTTTCAGGGTTTCCGATTCCGTATTTAGGGTTTAGGGTTTAGGGCGTGTTCCGTATTTTCAGGGTTTCCGTTTACGTGTTTCCGTTTAGTCTTTCCGTTTTCGTGTGTCCGTGTTTTGTTTTTTACGAACACGGAATCGGAAAACACGTAATCGGAAATACGTATCCGGAAACACCGATTCCGTGTTTGCGGTTAAGTGTTTCCGATTCCGTGTTTGCGGTAATGTTGATGCACCAAATAAAAGTACATATATATATACATGTAACACAAAGTAATCGACCGAGAATTACATAATCTGAAGTTCGTTTTCAATAGCTGTATACTTGCATAGAGAAGGGATCTGGCTATTGGTTCATAGGATGGAAAAATTCTCCGTCTTCTGCTATGACTTGCGTGAGAAGAAATCCTGCCAATTCCTCTGCAATAGCCTTGCAACGGTCGATTGGTTTGAGCTGCGCCCGCTTTCGTGCCATCTTTAAAAGAAGTAGATGAAAACAATTAAGTTATGAACCAAACTAAACAAAATTAATGGCAACATAAATAAAGTTGTGAAGATCCGGTTACGTACCTCTAGATTTCTGGAAGTACGGGATTTCTCATTGACCGTCCTGTGAATGAACTCGCAAACGTAGTATCCACAATAATCAGTTCCCTGTGGTTGTTGCGGGACTTTCTATATACGAGAAACATAATTCAGTCAAATTAATAATAATCAAGAGAATGGTAATGGTATTGAAATCAGGGTACGTAGTACTACTTACTTTGTTAATCTGAAAGTGGAGTTTGTCTGCCCATGTACCGGGTTCTTCCTTGATGAACATTTGCCAAACCCTGGGCGACAAAAGAAAAATGAATAGAAGAGTTAATTATTACTTACTTGATATCAGGAAATGAACGAAAAAGAGGCCGATGAACGAAAGAGGCCGATATATATATATATACTTTTGAAGCATCTGACGCACGGTCTTCCATGTGTCAGCGCCCCAGGTTAACGAGTCCCAGACTTCAACTTGTCCTTTATCGATTCTAATGATGAACAATATGAAGTGGCCGCTGCGCACGTGTACACACGCAGTCATGCATACTCATCAATTACACTTAACATCAGGTAAGTAAAATGGAATGTCTACAAGACAGTAACACTCACTTGAATCCGTAGGGCCCAAGTATTTCTTTTTTGGTACTTTGTCGCTTCAAAAACCTTAGCAAATCATCCGGTGTATCCTTGCTGAACCTTTCTATTGTGTTTTGATGATACGAATACGGGTCAATGAACCCAAAGTCCCAGATTCCTGCCAGCCTGCATTCACGAATCTTCATTCTGCATAGTAGCATACAAAAAGAATGTCGTGAGTGATAATTATACGGGCAACGAACGCGAGCTTAACTAAATAATTAAATTACACAAATAAATCACTTACAAACAGTAGCAGCTGAGGATAGACTTGTCGAGGGCACGTTGATTGTACATCTGGAAGAAATCATCGAACCCAAGATCGACACCGTAATCTCCGAACTAGTGTTGATCCTGAACTTGAGCCATGATACAGTCTCTCTTCTGCCTTGCGGCCTCCAAGTACCAATCATGTAAACTCCGTAGTTGGGTTGTTAGAGCAGTAGGATTTTCGACCAGAGGGTGCCCGGGCTTGTATATATATACCACATCAGCAATAGCGTAACCCACGTCGCCCATGCGTGGACCGGACACTGAAGCCTGGTCAGATAAGACCTTGAGCGGGGCAATTGACCGTGCTTCTTGTTGTCCGAGCTGGGGAACTTGTTTCCCGCATTTCGTCTGCTCCGCCTGCTTCATCTCCTCCGTCTGCTTCATCTGTGCGGTGTGCGTCTTCTCAATGTACCGTTCATAGTCTGAAAGGGGCGGCGGTGGCGGCGGTGCAGGATAATATAAGTTGTCGATGGTCCGCTCAATTTTCCACTTTGGGATGTCCTTCAGAGTTTCCTTCCAGACGTCTGGGGGGCTTCAGGGGAAACCGTGCGAACCATGCTTGGGTTTTGGCTTTCACGGCATCGGTTAGTTCCTCCGGAGTCATCAGGCCTGGTAACTGCGGGGGAGTCTCGACTTTCTTGGATTTCCTTGGTCTCTTCTTGGGAGGAGTCCTGTTTCTTCTGAACTGCAGCTTCCGCTTTGCCGTACCCGTAGTGGGCGCATCCGTCGGCTCACGGGAGTGCACGGGCGATGGACCCTCGGCCTCGGGCTCCCAATCTGCGTTGTGGGGTGGACTTGGAGGTGCGTTGGGGGGTGGACTTGGAGGTCGTGCATTCTCTGTACGAAAGTGAAAAAACTATTAAAAATAAGCTTACATGTGGTGCAACATTCAGTAATTGATGGAGGTATGGTGCATTTGTACCTGGAGGAGTCGGTGGCCTTGGCGCCGAGTTAGGAAACACGATGTGTTTCTTATTCCACAAGATGATACCAAGCTCCATTTCTCCCAGTGTCTTCTCGCCTTCACCTCCAGGAATATGGAGCTCAATTGAATGGCATCCCGGCGTAATTGTTGACAACCCGACACGAGCATGGGATGCTGGAATCTGACCACCATGGTAGGTTGCTCCAGGTTGATTCGGTAAAGCATAGCCTGATGCCACCCTGAAGGATATGTTCCCCATTGGCATATGTATCTCACAGTTTGTCTTCTCCGTGATATCATCCACGGGGCAGTGAGGCGCCGACGGTTCGACTGCACGACCGTCTTCTAGCTGCAGGTGCGTGGAACCCACGCTGCTTCTATGCTGAGATGGGACGGCATCTGCTACATGATCGTCTTGTATTTGCAGCTGATCAGGTGAAGGACGATGTTCTACCTCCTCTTCAGTGTCAGGTATAGGGTGTCCCCCTTTCTTCAAGAGAAAATCCGCCTTTTCTTCTAATGTCGATATCCGTTCCATCGCCCGTTTCTTGCTTCTATCACGGCTTCTGTAAGTGCCAATGTCCGCTGCAAACCCTTGGCTCCACGGGGTAGAGGCTCCAAAGCCTCGTGTTCGTCCCTACTTTTCGGGGTTCCCGAGTGCCCTCGTCAGCTCGTCGTTCTCTCTATCTGGAACTAAAGTTCCTTTTCGAACATCTTCTATTGCCTTCTCTAGTTCTGCTACGACCTTTGTTATTTTTTCCGACCATGGTCCCTCCGCAACAATCATCCCAGTCTCAGCGTCCAACGTTGCCCCATGCGCGAACAACCAGAACTTGGACCTATCGGGCCAGTCATGTGTCTGTGGAATGAAAACCTCTTTTCACAAGCGCAGCTTCATACCTTCGCCACCTACACTGGTAGAAAAAAGGCCTTCCATACGCCCCCATCATGCCCCAAACGTTGCGCACCGTGACTAATGAGTCTTTAGTCTGGGGTCGGGAGGAGACCCGCGACAGAAGGTCATACGTCGCGGGTTGGGAAGCGCGTTGAGGCGCGTGGAGGGCATTAATTCCGGTTGACCTGGCCGCCCGGGACTATTGGTCCCTTAGTCCCGGTTGGCGTGGCCAACCGGGACTAAAGATCAAATTGCTCGCCTCCCGCGCGGCGGTTTTTATTTCGCGAGCGAGGCAGAAGGGCGCCATTCCACAGTGCGCGTCGGAGTCTCTCTGTTTCTTCCTCTCTTCTCTGTGTCTTCCATCTCTTCGATCTTCTCCAAGCACACCACCATGGCTGAAGTTTGGGAGACATACCGTGATCCGACACCATGCGGCAAGCTTCTGGACGTGTGCTACACCAACAGTTGCGATCGGCTGGCCGGTGCTCTTGGTCATTTGACCAATCTCTACTTCTCCTCTCCCGATGAACACCGGTTCTTCGGGCTTGATCTGGAATATACGGCGGATCAACGGGATGTTGCCGTCATCCAGATTGCGTACAAGGAGTCGGTTTTGATCTTCCAATGGTCAAGGTAACGCACACGTCCAATCTTGCATGCATCTTCGATTTGTTTGTTGCATGTGAAGAATACATGTGTTGCAACATATCTAACACATTGATATTTTTGTTGTTGCAGTAGTTCAAAGCATTCTTCGGCCCTTGTTGATTTTCTTGTCAACAAGGGATAGACTTTTGCAGCGTTGACATCACGCAAGACCGTCCGAAGTTGATGCGCTTGGGTATTGTGATACCTGAAGATCACTACATTGATCTTCAGGATCTTATCCAATTGAACGGGCCAAAGACCGGGATGGATCGCATGGCAACTGCCCTCATCCACGAGGGCTACGAATCCATGAAGTCTGGTTTCCCCCGAAGCAATCACTTCTATTGGGAGAAGACCCCACTGGACTTGACGAACGTCAAATATGCAGCCATAGATGCATATGTCTCCTACGAGTTGTTCCGCATCTACTCGACGGAGCCATAGATGTAGGCGTTCGATATATATGCATGTAATGGGTATCTTAGTATATATATGTATTGGATATCTTAGTATTGACTTATGTTTGTGTGTTATGTGTGATCGTAAGACTATGTTATGAATGTGTGATTGTGTTGTATTCTATATTAATTCCTAGCTATACTATTTCTATATTATGTCAAACACACGTTTCAAAACAAGCAAAAACAAAAACACATCAAGAAAACAAACAAAAACACATCAAGAAAACAAAACAGAAAAACTACAGTTTCTATATATCTGTTCATCCAGTATTAAAATGAATTAGTATTATTTTTCTTAATTTTTTGATATATTATTTGTATTTATAAGATTTTAAAATGAATTAGTATTATTGTTCTTAATTTTTTGATATATTATTTGTATTTTTAAGAATTTAAAATGAATTAGTATTATTTTTCTTAATTTTTTGATATATTATTTGTATTTTTTAAGATCTAAAAATGAACTAGTTTTATTTTTCTTAATTTTTTGATATATTATTTGTATTTTTAAGATTTTAAAATGAATTAGTATTATTGTTCTTAATTTTTTGATATATTATTTGTATTTTTAAGATTTTAAAATGAATTAGTATTATTGTTCTTAATTTTTTGATATATTATTTGTATTTTTAAGATTTTAAAATGAATTAGTATTATTGTTCTTAATTTTTTGATATATTATTTGTATTTTCTAAGATTTAAAAATGAATTAGTTTTATTTTCTGAATATTTTGATATATTATTTGTATTTTTTAAGATTTAAAAATGAATTAGTTTTATTTTCTGAATATTTTGATATATTAATAGTATTTTTAGAAATAATACAAATTAAAAAGTTAATGTTTATTTATTTATTCAACATTATTAATTACATCATTACTTTTGTTTATTAGAAGATTTATTTGAAATTCAAACAATAAAGAAATGTGGCATCGACCAACATGTTAATAAGATTGATATGATACTACTATCACATACATTCGTGCAAAACACTTGGATGCGGGGCGGTATGGAACTCGGAAGTTAAGCGTGCTAGTGCTAGAGCAGTGGGAGGATGGGTGACCGAGCGGGAAGTTTGACCATGAGTAAGTAATTTGACTAGAGATAATTGTAGTTAGACGGTAAGCAAATAATACAAATTCTGAAAAAAAAAGAGTGAAAAAAAGGGAGAGAAAAATTGGTGTGAAAAATAATTAGAAACCCAAATGAATTAAAGAAATAACGAAATAAAGTCTAGTCCCGGTTCAGGTGGCCAACCGGGACTAAAGGTCCTCCGCCCCCCGACTCCGCCACCCGCCCACGTGGCCCGGCGTTTAGTCCCGGTTTGTAAGAGGCGCGACTATAGGGGGGTCTTTAGTCGCGCATAGCTAGTCCCGGTTGCTCGGTCGGGACTTTTGGCCCTGGCGAACCGGGACTATATGCCTATTTTCTACCAGTGCTAGGCAGGGCAGTCATGTAGCCACCTGAACCCAAAATATGGTGATATTTCTTCTTCTTCGCATTCTCCGAATTTGTGGCCGATCGGGATGCAAAGACACCCGATTTCTTGTACGCCTTAAATTCATCCCAAGCGTCTCTTATCTTCACTAGGTTCCCAGTGAAAACTGGATCTTCGTCCTTATATTTCTTCCACAGTTCTTTCTTTCACCTCTGCAATTGTGTGGCCATCTTCTTCAAAGCCCACTGCTCGACTTTCTTCTTCTTATCGCTCGCTACGCTGAAATTTAGCCATAGCGTTTCGCAAAGAATTTTTTTCAATCTTTCATCGACATAACTAGCTCCAACGTTGGCCTCGGTCTTCGGCTTATTCCATTCTATTAAGTTGATCGGGACCAGGTCTCTTACAACAACTCCGCACTGATTTACGAATTTGCGATAAGTTTCTGGGGGCTGTAGTGGTTTGCCATCAGCAGCAACTGTATCGATCGGGAACGTTGCGGTATCTTTCAACCTTGCGGCCGGGCCTCGTTTCGACTTTGTCTCAGTACTTGCGCTAGCTGTTCTGGAGGGCGCCTAAACGGGAAAATAATGATTCGTTAGTAAGTGCAATACAAATTAATTTTTGCGTGAACAGTGACTTGAGATATACATTGGCAGAGTTTGTTCTAGAGGGCACTTCTTCATCCTCGACGTTGTCGTCGTCATCATCTACTACATCTTCTATATTCTGAGCTCCATCACCGGAGTCGTTCAAAAATTGATTGCTAAACGCCTGTCCACCGTCGTCATCACGATATATGGCCGTTGCATTATTAAAAATCATCTCGCACATGTATCTTTCCTTCTCCGCCTCACCCATTCCCGCGAGCTTATTGGCGTGCGGATCATGTGCAGGTTGTTGGGGATCCATAGCTCAACACCTGCTAGTAAAATTTATAAAATGAAGAACACTTAGCGAAATTTTCATCGGGCACTTGGCGAAATTATTTCATCGGGCAGTAATAAAATAATAGTTCTGGACATATTAATGAAATAATAGTTCTGGACACACCAAGAGTTACATAGCTCGGGTTAATTTTTTTAACCCTAATACATCACGATCGAATAATATCACTTATACATAGTCTCGTGACATCTCTCAAAATAATTAACTCCGACCGGGTCATAAGACGCGGGGTGCTGAGTCACGGGTGCTACGCATCCATAGATAAGGAACCCTCATAGGGTCATAGCTCACGTGGTAAGGAACCCTCCGAATAATCGACCAACTGCTGCTATACTGCCTATCGAGCAAGTACATGTAGCGACGGACGTGCTCGTCCTCCTCCCTGATACGCTGTTGTACCACCTCCTCAGGGGCCGGCTCTCTCCGCACCGAGCGTGGCCCACGCGATGGCCACCAAGAATATCCGGGTCGACCACGTCACCCGGATTTCTCACCAAGCCGCGTTCCCCGGTACTAAGGAGCTCCCAGTGCCAGCCTGGCGGGGCCCAGTCCCGAACATCGCCCGGCGGGTCCAACATAGACATGAACTAAAAACATGCCCGTACTAAGTAAATATTCCATAATTAAGTAAAATACCTTAGTGTTTCTAACTTAGTAAAAAATAGTAAATTGAGAAATATGACAGAAATAAGATGAAAGTTAAACAGGAACAAAATGGTAACTTAGTGAAATTTCTTAACTTAGTGAAATTATTCTAACTTTCTGAAATTTTCTAACACTAACTTAGTGAAATTTTCTAACACACTAACTTCTAACACAAAATTCTAACACAAAAATTCTAACACTAAACAAAATTGTAAAAACAAATTAAAGCACAAAAAAAAATCTAACACTAACTCTAAAAATTTCTAACACTAACACTAACTCTAAAAAAATCTAACACTAACTCTAAAAATTTCTAACACTAAATTCTAACACTAACACTAACTCTAAAAAAAATCTAACACTAACTCTAAAAATTTCTAACACTAACACTAACTCTAAAAATTCTAGCACTAACTCTAAAAATTCTAACACTAAACAAAATTGTAAAAACAAAAATAAATCTTACCTACGCGTACAGAGGGCGACGGGGCGACGGCGAGGGGCGAGAGGCGATCGACGGGGCGGAGGGGGAGGCGGGACGGAGGCGGGGCGGCGGAGGCGGAGGCGGGGCGACGGAGGCGGACGGCGACGGCGCGACGGAGGCGGGGCCGCCGGGGATCGACGGCGACGGAGACAGAGGGCAGCGGCGGCGACGGCAACGGAGGCAGAGGGCAGCGCGCGACGTCGGGGCGGACGACGACGAGGCGGACGGAGGCGAGGCGGACGGAGGCGCGGCCGGAGCATGGCTTCGCCATACGTGCGAAGGAGAGAAGACGCGCGAAAGATGAATGAGCGAAAAAATTTCACAACTCCTGGAGATATTGCCCACTACAGACCTTTAGCACCGGTTTGTGTTAACAACCGGTGCGAAAGGGTCTTTAGCACCGGTTGTTAACACAAACCGGTGCTAAACGTCTGTACTTGGGGCCACATTCAGACTGCGCGCCCTGTACAGACCTTTAGCACCGGTTTGTGTTAACAACCGGTGCTAAAGGGTCTCTGTACAAACTGCTCGCCTCCCGCGCGCGGCGGTTTTATTGCTACAGTTCGCACCGGCCCGATCGCGAGTCTCTCTGTTTCTTCTCTGTATTCTCTTCTTCCTCTGTCTTCTCTTCTTCCTCTCTTGATCTTCCTCCACCAAGCACCATGGCTCAAGTTTGGAATAGATATGAAGTTCCCACACCATGCGGCAAAAGTCTGGACGTGTGCTACAGCAACAATTGCGAGAGGATCCCCGATTGTCTTGCGTATTTGACCGAACTCTATTTCTCCTCTCCCGATGAACACCGGTTCTTCGGGCTTGATCTCGAGTATACGGCGGATCAACGGGATGTTGCCGTCATCCAGATTGCGTTCAAGGAGGCCGTATTGGTCTTCCAATGGTCAAGGTAACGCACACGTACAATCTTGCATCTTCGATTTGTTTGTTGCATCAGAAGAATGCATGTGTTGCAACATATCTAACACGTATCAAATTTTTGTTGTTGCAGTAGTTCAAAGCATTCTCCGGCACTTGTTGATTTTCTTGTCAACAAGGGGTATGACTTCTGCAGCGTTGACATCACTCAAGACCGTGAGAAGTTGATGCGCTTGGGTATTATGATACCTGAAGATCACTACATTGATCTTCAGGACCTTATCCATTTCGATGAGTTGCCCGGGCCCAAGACCGGGATGGCTCCGATGGCAACTGACTTCATCCACGAGGGCTACGAAACCATGAAGTCTGGTTTCCCCTCCAAGAATCATAGGTATTGGGCGAAGACCCCACTGGACCGGACCAACATCAACTATGCAGCCATAGATGCATACATCTCCTACGAGTTGTTCCGCATCTACTCGACGGAGCCATAGATGTATGCGTTCAATATATGCATGTATAATGGATATCTTAGTATGTAATGGATATCTTAGTATGTAGCTCTCTTGAATCATAGCTTGTATTGTGAGACTTATGTTGTGTTATGTGTGATCGTAAGACTCTATGTTATGAATGTGATATGATTGTGTTCTATTCATGATTGTGATGTCTAAAATGGGAATACATCCTATAACTTGGTAGTTGATTTCTAAAATGTGGTGGAGAATGGGAAAAATCTGATCACTTACCGCAGACGCACACTACACCATATGCGCCTGCGGTAATGCTCTTATCCCAGGCGCATTTTCCCACTGTGCGCCTGCGGTACTGCTCTTATCCCAGGCGCATTTGCCCACTGTGCGCCTGCGGTAAAGTTACCCCAGGCGAATTTTGGTGTTTATGCGCCTGTGGTAAGTTTGGGTGGGAAATGAGTAAGGCAACGAGAAGTGAGAGCGCAAGTGATACATCGAGCATATATATCGTGGATACATATATATAGATTGATTTAGCGAGATACCATACATGTAGATTTTTCTTCTTTTATTTTTTTTTTTTGTTTCACTTTCCTGTTTTCTTTTACATTGATTTATAAAACATGGAAAACATGGAAAATAGAAGGTTACTTTTATTAAAAACGGAAAACAGACGCGCTAGCGCGCCGCAGTGTCGCCGGAATACAAATTCTTTTATTAAAAAAGAGAAAACAGACGAACACTACTCCTCGTCGTCGTCGTCGGGGAACTCGTCGCTGACCTCCTCCGGGTCATCGTCGTTGTCGAACTCGCCGGTGACCTCCTCGTCGTCGTCGGAGGTGCATGATGGTATGTCCGAGATAGGCCCCCACCTCGGATCGTCGGAGGCCCAGACTTCGCCGGCGTGGTCGGCCCGACGAAGCTCTTGCAGCGCATTCGTCCTCGCCTCCCGAGCGGCATATAACGCGAGGTGGCGTTCGAGGCGGCGCTCCGCCCGCTCAGCCGCGCGGGTCTGCCAGAGCTCCTCGTCGGCGCTCTCCTCCCCCGGGTTGTTCCGGTAATACTCGCGGACGAAGCGGTCTTCCATGGCGTCGACTAGGCCCTGAAACGCGCGGTGGCGGAGGTGGAGGTGGTCGGCGGCAGTGACGATCTGCGGCTTTGGCGCAATGGCCTCCGCTTCCCAGACGGTGTGGCAGTCGTTGAAGTTCATCAGCGACCGCGGGCGGTTGAGGCGCCAGGCCGCCGCGTCCCAGGCGCGGGCGGCCTCCGCCGCCGTCGCAAAGTAGCCGAGGGGGATGCGGTCGTCCCCCCAGCGGATATCTGCGCTGAACATTCCGTTCTGCCGTGCTCGGACGCCGCGGAAGCCGGTGGTGCTGTTTCTCCTCGGAGGCATTGTGGAAGCGCGACGGTGCGTGGAGAGGAGTGGGCGCGTGGAGAGGAGAAGACGCGCTCGAGGCGCGACAGTTTATACCGCGCCCTCCTGGCCACGCGTCACAACTCCCGCGCCACGCGTGAACTCCCGCGCCACGCGTGAACTCCCGCGCCACACGTCAACACCCGCGCCACGCGTCAACTCCCGCGCCGGTTGTTAACGTCAACCGGTACTAAAGGCCTGTACAGGGGGGCGCACATTTCTTTTCTTCTTCTTTCTGTTTCCAAAGGGGGGTGTAGAACAAAACAAACGGTATCGCCGTCATACAGCCCAACCGTGGCTAGCTACTGGGTGCATATATGCATACCAAATGCACGGCTGGACGTATGACGGCGAATCCGGATGTTTTGTATTTGCTCGATGAACTGAATATATGATGTATCAAACCTTAAAGGGGGTGTAGAACAAAACAGACGGTATCGCCGTCATATAGCCCAACCGTGGCTACTGGGTGCATATATGCATACCAAATGCACGGCTGGACGTATGAAGGCGAATCCGGATATTTTGTATTTGCTCGATGAACTGAATATATGATGTATCAAACCTTAAAGGGGGGTGTAGAACAAAACAATCGGTATCGCCAGTATACAACCCTGCAGTGGCTACTGAGTGCATATATGCATACCAAATGCACAGCAGGGCGTATGCTGGCGAATCCGGATGTTTTGTATTTGGGAGATGAACTGAACGGTGTATGAAGCTGGGCTATATATAGGGTCCTCTGGCTCACAAAGTGTTGAGCTAGGGTTTTGATCCAATGGTTAAGAAACATCTCATCCAACGGCTCACAACAGCTCGAAAGAAACACACCGTAGCCCTGATCGTACGGCTCACAAGCGGTTGAAAGAAACACACGATCCGTGTGATTCTATCTGATTGGTCCAAACGAAACCCTAACCCATTTAGTCCGGTTGGTGTCCCCAACCGGGACTAAAGGGATGATCCGTTTCTATTTTTCTTCTTGCCTTTCTTCTGATTGCGCTGTAATAACCATGGAACATCTTCATCATTTAACTGAATGCTTGGATCATCTTTGACTTTGAAGGGAGGAATTTCATCAAATTTATTGTAATCTTCTGACATGTCTGTCTTGTCCTCGACTCCCACGATGTTTCTTTTCCCTGAAAGAACCATGTGGAGTCTTGGCTCATCGTCTGATGTATTCGCTTCCTTATCTTTTCTTTTTCTCGGTCTGCTAGACATGTCCTTCACATAGAAAACCTGAGCCACATCATTGGCTAGGACGAATTGATCATTGTCGTACCCAAGATTCTTCTGATCCACTGTTGTCATTCCGTACTTCGGGTCTACATTCACGCCTGACAGGTTGAACCATTTGCACCCGAACAAAGGGACCTTAAAGGAAGGTTCGTAGTCAAGTTCCCATATCTGCTCTATGTAACCATAGTATGTGACCCTTTGCCCGTTGTCGTCTTTTGCATCAAACCGGACGCCACTGTTTTGGTTGGTGCTCTTTTTATCTTGGTCTGTCGTGTAAAATATTTTACCATTTATCTCGTACCCTTTAAAGGTCAATACAGTCGAAGATGGTTGCTTGGCCAACAAGTATAGCTCATCTTCAACAATGTTGTCATTAATGAGACGTCTTTGCAACCAACCGCCGAAAGTCTTCGCGTGTTCTTTAGCAATGAAATCTTCAGGTTGCTCCGGGTATTCCGAGCGTAAAATATCCGTGTGTTCCTGGATATATGGAGCCGCCAAGCTGGAATTAACTAGAACTGTGTAGTGTGCTTGAGTGAAAGATTGCTCGTCCATACATGTTGTTGATTTCTTTCCTAGCGTGCCTTTTCCACGCAGTCTCCCCTCATGGCGCGACTGAGGAACACCGATCGGGTTCAGGTCAGGAATAAATTCAACACAAAACTCAATGACCTCCTATGTTCCATAGCCCTTGACCATGCTTCCTTCCGGCCTAGCACGGCTTTTAACATAATTCTTCAAGACTCCCATGAACCTCTCAAAGGGGAATATATTGTGTAAGAATACAGGACCGAGAACGGAAATCTCTTGGACTAGGTGAACTATGAGGTGCGTCATAATATTGAAGAAGGTTGGTGGGAACACCACTCGAAGCTGACAAGACATTGGACCACGTCCTTCTGTAAACTTGGTAGAGTTGCTGGATCGATTGCCTTCTGAGAAATTGCGTTGAGGAATGCACATAGCTTCACAATGGGTACTCGCACGTTTTCTGGCAGAAGCCCCCTCAATGCAATCGGAAGTAACTGGGTCATGATCACGTGGCAGTCATGAGACTTTAGGTTTTGGAACTTTTTCTCTTCCAGGTTTAGTATTCCTTTTATGTTCGACGAGTAGCCAGACGGGACCTTGATACTTCTCAGGACTTGGAAAAAGATCTCCTTCTCTTCCTTGGTAAGAGCGTAGCTGGCAGGACCTTTGAAATTCTCTGGATTCATCAGGTCGTCTCGTTCGTGCATACGTTGGTGGTGCAGCCGTGCTTTTGGTGTATCTCTCGACTTCTTCCCATGCACGCCCAATAAGTTTAGCAGGTTCATGCAAATATTTTTCGTCACGTGCATCACGTCGATCGCAGAGCGAACCTCTAGGAATTTCCAATAGGGTAGTTCCCAGAATATAGATTTCTTCTTCCACATGGCTACGTGGTTGTCGGCGTCATTCGGAACAGATTGTGCGCCAGGACCCTTACCAAAGATTACTTTTATATCTTTGACCATGTCATATATATCAGTACCTTTAGGGAGGGTTGGCTTCCTCCATGTATCTGCCTCGCCTTTGAAATGCTTTCCTTTCTTTCTTACGGGATGCCTGTCTGGAAGAAATCGACGATGCCCCGGGTACACATTCTTGCCTATATGTATACTTTCAGTCTCGCCTAAACAGTGTGTGCATGCGCTGTATCCCTTGTTTGATTGTCCTGAGATGTTACTAAGAACGGGCCAATCATTGATGGTTACAAACAGCAACCCTCGTAGGTCAAATTCCTCTTGTTTGTACTCGTCCCACACACGTACACCTTCGTCAGCCCACAACTCTAAAAGTTCATCAACCAGTGGCCTCAGGTACACATCAATATTGTTGCCAGGTTGCGACGGGCCTGGGATATGCACTGGCATCATAATGAACTTACGCTTCATGCATAACCAAGGAGGAAGGTTATAGATACATAGAGTCACGGGCCAGGTGCTATGACTACTACTCTGCTCCCCAAACGGATTCAGGCCATCTGTACTCAGACCAAACCTTAAGTTTCTTCCGTCACGTGCAAAGTCCTTGTACTTATCGTCGATGTTTCTCCACTGCGACCTATCAGCGGGGTGTCTCAGCATATCGTCTTCCTTACGGTCTTCTTTTTGCCATCGCAGCAACTTGGCATGCTCTTTGTTTCGGAACAAACGTTTCAACCGTTGTATTATAGGAGCATGCCACATCACCTTAGCAGGAACCTCTTCCTGGGGCGATCGTCGCCCTCAACATCACCAGGGTCATCTCGCCTGATCTTATACCGAAATGCACCGCATACCGGGCAGGCAGTTAAATTCTCGTGCTGACCGCGGTAGAGGATGCAGTCATTGATGCATGCATGTATCTTATGCATTTCCAATCCTAGAGGGCAGACAACCTTCTTTGCTTCGTATGTACTGCAGGGCAGCACGTTATCTCTTGGAAGCATCTTCTTCATTATTTTCAGCAGATTTTCAAATCCCTTGTCAGATAATCTATTCTCTGCCTTCCATTGCAGCAATTCCAGGGTGGTGCCCAGCTTTTTCTGGCCATCTTCGCAATTTGGGTACAACAATTTTTTGTGGTCTTCTAACATGCGCTCCAACTTCAACCTCTCGTTTTCACTTGCGCAGTTTATCAGTTCTTCACGAATGACCTGACGAAGATCATCATCAGACTCATCAGCAATGTCCTCAAGTTCAGGCTCGTCTTCCCCCATTTCAGTATCACCGTGTTCACCGAACATAGGATAATTATCATCATCCTCTTCTTCTTCATTGTCTTCCATTACAACCCCTCTTTCTCCGTGCTTGGTCCAACAAAAATAACTGGGCATGAAGCTTCTTGCAACAGGTGGGTGTGTATGGTTCTTGAGTTATGGAAATTCCTCTTATTCTGGCATTTTTTACATGGACAAAAAATAAATCCATTCTGCCTGTTTTTCTCAGCCACATTGAGAAAACTATGCATGCCATTAAGGAATTCGGGACGACGTCGATCACTGTACATCCATTGCCGGTTCATCTGCATTATATAAATTTATCAACAACCATTATGCTAAATCATCATGACTAAATTAATTAATTAATACAAAATGTTCATCACACGTTAATACCAATCTAGCGTATAGTGAGCATACATATATAGTTCTCATAAAAATACACACTGAAACCATCCATAAAAACTCTCTCTAATTAATGCATTTAAAAACAACAACAAATGCGATCAAAATCGCAACAAAGGTAACAACTGACCCGACGGCATAATGATACCAAGCCTCTTTACTAATTGCATATTTCCTAATCTTTCTAATCTTAAGGCGCATTGCGTCCATTTCGCTCTTTTGACCATCGACGACACCGGCAAGAACCTTTTCCAAGGTCATCTTCTCTCTTTCAGTTTTTTCCAACCTTTCTTCAGTTTTTTTTCAATCTTTCTTTCAAGCCAACATTTTCTTGTTCAACTAAGTATAACTTCTCAACAATAGGGTCGATTGGCATTTCCGGTTCCACTACCTCCTAGATAAAAATATCTATGTCAAGTTGGTCGGCGTAAGTAATTGTCGTATAATCAGGAAATGAAAATATGTAGTGAAAAAGATAATATACCACATCCGAATCATAGACTGGACGAGGGCCAACGGGGACGGATATCAAAACCATGGCGCTATGTATATAAAAAAAATCTTACACAATAAGAAAATTATATACAAGTAAATACGTAAATCATACAAATCAAAATTTGTTTTGGTAAATAAAAACAATAGGCTCACCAAGGTTGTGTCGGTGATGGGGCGATCGACGGCAGTGAGGAAGGGGACAAGGCGCGCGACACTAAAAAAACCACAAATCATAATTAATTTTGAGCTCAAATTGCATCAATTTGTATACATAACTAAATGAATAACAAATTCTAGCTTAGGCATTTCATCAAACACCTAGCTAGCACAACAAAAATGAAATGAGCAAGAAAACGAGCAAAACTTGCAATGCCGGAAGAGGGAATGTTGATGCTAACCGTAGAACCGATGGGTACCAACAATCTTGACAAATGGTGGAGAAAAATGGGGATGGATTAGACCTCACAAGAGGAAGGAGAGAGCAAAAATGGAGTTGAGCTCGAGCTGGAAAAAATGGAGCTGAGCTCGGGGTGGTATGTAGGGTTTAGGGGAGGGCTTTAGGACCGGTTTGTGTTACAAACAGGTTCTAAAGGATATGTCAGCGGGACCCGCAGTTGCTGCAAAAAATGAGAAAACCTGTAGAACCGGTTTGTGATACAAACCGGTTCAAAAGGGTTTGTCCCTTGGGCCCCACCCATGCAGCAAATGGCCGCAAGGCCTTTAGGACCGGTTTGTAACACATCCGTTTCCATTGTTGCATGGGTGGGGCCCAGGGGACAGACCCTTTTGAACCGGTTTGTATCACATCCGTTTCCATTGTGCTTGGCTCAATGCCCTATTTTCTACTAGTGCCTGAACACCAGTCAATTGCGAGATCGAGAAGATGAACGCCAGCGAAACATAGCCAGATCAGATAACAAGCTGAGTATAATCCATTCCATCATACAAACGCCCATGCTGATAATAAATGGAATACACACAACGGAATCTACATTACTCACGTATGATTGCATTCTTAATAAGTGCACGCAGCATGTGCACCTATCTCGATCGGCATGCATAAACCCCTTCTTCCCATTAGTATATTTCCTGGCATAAACCCATGCATGCCACCGAATTAGCTATTCTGCCAACCGACTAACACTGTGCAATACCAGATATGCACGCTAACGAATGGTTATGCCTTATTAATTCTCTTGTTCTTGGTGACCACAGTCGTGTCATTCACATGACTAGCTAACACTAGCTAGCTAGCTAGCAACATTCTCAGTGATGATAGCTGATAGGTAGATGTTGGGAAAGGGGAGGAGAATTCATATATAAACACAAGCATCCCCGTGAACACGACGTACGGGACATTTTTTCAGTGCATGCATCCCCGGACGTGTTGCACCAACGTACGTACGTCCCTGCATGCATGCATGTCTAGTGTAGTGCTCTCGGGCGCCAGATACATGGACATGGATTGGTACTTCATCTTGCAGCTTCTCATGTCGGCCATCTTCCTCGTCGTGATCATCTGGCGCCGCTACCGCGCCGTGAAGTCCGAGAAACTGAGCCGCCCGAGCCGTCCCTTAGGGCTTACCCAGTGGCCTATCGTCGGCGTAATTCCTGCCATCGTGTCAAACATCCACCGGATCTTCGAGGGCGTCACCGGCCTGCTGGCCCTCTCCCACCTCAACTACCAGTGCCGCTTCTGGTTTGCCGGCTTCCGCTACTTCCTCACCTGCGACCCGGCCAACGTCCGCCATATCTTCACCTCCAACTTCGAGAACTACCCCAAGGGCGACATGTTCGGGCAGATGTTCGACATCCTCGGCGGCGGCATCTTCAACTCCGACGGCGAGAGGTGGCGGCGCCAGAGGACGAAAGCCCAGATGCTGATGACCACCCCGCGGTACCGCGCCTTCGTGGAGCGGTCCAGCCTCGAGAAGGCGGAGAAGTGCGTGCTGCCGTTTCTCGCCCACGTCGCCGACACTGCCGGCGCCACCTGCGACCTGCAGGACGTGTTCATGCGGTGGTCCTTCGACACGACGTCCAACCTGGTGTACGGCGTCGACCCGGGCTGCCTGGCCATTGGCCTCCCGGAGGTGCCGTTCGCGCGGGCGATGGACGACGCGCTGCGCACCGTGTTCCTCCGGTACATCATGCCGGTGACGTTATGGAAGGTGATGCGTCGACTGGACGTCGGACACGAGAGGAAGAACGCTGCCGCGCAGCGCACGGCCGACAGCTTCGTGGCGGCCACCATCGCGAGCCGCCGGGCAGCGCACAAGAAGCATGGCGCCGACAACTCGACGGCTGATCTTCTTTCCTCCTTCCTGTACGACGAGGAGGTCGCGGCGGACCCCCACGCCGACCAGTACATCCGAGACATGACGTTGAACCTCCTGGTGGCCGGGCGCGACGCCACGAGCTCCGCCCTGTCGTGGTTCTTCTACCTCCTGGCCACTCACCCGCGCGTGGAGCAGAAGCTCTTGGAGGAGCTGGCGCCCATCGCCGCCCGCAAGAGAGAGAAAGGAATGGTGGCGTTCGAGGCGGGGGAGCTGAAGAACCTGCTGTACCTTCACGCGGCGGTGTGCGAGTGCTTGCGTCTCTACCCGTCTCTGCCGATGGAGAGCAAGTCGGTGGCGGCCCGCGACGTGCTGCCGAGCGGGCACGAGGTGCGGCCCGGGGACAAGATCCTGGTGTTCAACTACTCGATGGGTCGGATGAAGCGGGTGTGGGGCGGCGACTGCCGGGAGTTCCGGCCGGAGCGGTGGATCTCCGAGGACGGGAAGCTGCGGTACGTGCCGTCGAATAAGTTCGTGGCGTTCAACTCCGGGCCTCGGACGTGCCTGGGCAAGGAGATGGTGCTGGTGCAGATGAAGGTGACGGTGGCGGCCGTGGCGTGGAACTTCGCGGTGGAGGTGGTGCCGGGGCACGTGGTGGAGCCGAAGCTGTCCATCATACTCCACATGAAGAACGGCCTCCTCGTCAGGGTGAAGAGGAGACCGGAGCATCCACCGGCGATCAGCAAGCCGCAGTGATTTGTTACGTTGCTTGTCATTCCTTGCTTTTATACGTACGTCAACGTCATGTAAGTTATGTTATGTGTGTGTGTGTGTGTGCAGATACGGTTTTACCTTGTTGCGGAGTGTAAATCATATTGTAAACATATATGTATATTTCATTAATTGTATCAAATTCTTGATTAGTAATTCGTTTAAATTTTGCTGCATTCATTCCCTCGATCTTTGTATGATGAATCGGCAACTTGGGCCTTTTTGGAATTCGCGGCTGTGAAGCTATGAACCAAGTCGAATGTTTTTTTACGGAACAGATAGGTACCGGAGCGAGATCCACCGTTGATTCATGCCCTAAGATCTGTGCCCCGGAGAAAACATGTACTATTCTTAGAGGATTCACCGTGGACACGAATCTTAAAGCATGAATCTTGCACCTTCTATAAAATTTCCGTGTTGCAGGAACCACTGAGGTGCTGCACAAAGTGACACACTACATCCCTTCTGAAAAAAAGAACTTGACACACCACACCACATGTACACGGTATCGTGCTGCGCTGGCTATGCATAATGCAGGGTTAATTTCAGCGCAGCAAAATGCATAGCGATCCCAGCTAACCAACCAACACTGTGCGTCCGTAGGGCCAATGCGCCCACGTATACGTACCTGGTAGGTTTGCGAATCTTTGGGTTAGCATGCATGACAGTGTTCGAACTCGATGGTTTGGCATCGGCATTCAATTTCATTCCTTCATTCATGCATGCATGATGGATTGATCATGCATGGCATGTTCGATCATCCTGTTTTGCTTTACGTTCCACGGAAGTTATTGATTGAGCTGCCGCCGTGCCCATCACCGACCAATCGATCGATCTATATCATGCATGATTTATGCAGGAATATCACAGTTAGTATGACGAGGACACTACACTTACCAAGTCATGCACAATATCTAGGTTACATGGTGCATATTTTGCAAGTTCTTAAAGAGTAAGAATATATCACTGGCAGAAACTACGGATGGCAATGGGGCCCCGAAACCCGCAAACCCGACGGGTACCCGCCTTAAATGGGGAGGGTTTGGTAAAATGTTCGACCCGCCAGGTCTAATGGGGCGGGTATGGGGATGGCAAACCCGTACCCGCATACCCGCAGACCCGCTCTAAGTCCTAATCATATCTCTAATAATCATATCTCTAATGGGGCGGGTCGTGGGTATGGTAAGAAATGAGACCCGACAAGTTAAATGTGGCGGGTATGGGGGGCGCCGACCCGGCCCCGAACCCGGTGGGTGCCATCCGGAGCAGAAACAGGGCCAACCATCCCGGTTGGTAAGCTCCATGCATCCCGGTTGTGCAACCGGGATGGGCCAGTCTGGACAAATGGCCCAAACACATTCGTCCCGGTTGTACTAGCACCCGGGATGCCTGGGGTGGCCCACGTGGCAAGGCGCGTGCCACGATGGCCAAGGACTATTCGTCCCGGTTCTTCCCACGAACCGGGATGAATGCCCCTTCTGCCGCGGCGGCACTTTGGCTTTTTCTCTGCCGCGGCAGAGTTTTTATTTTTTCTGTTTATTGTTTTTCTTTTTATGTTTTGCGATCCCCCACGGACCTCCCGATGGTCCCTCCCCGGACCTCCCGGCTCCTAAGAGAAGAGAGGAGCCCCGGTGGGCCCTCCCCGGATCCATGGAGAAGAGAGGAGCCCGGTGGCCCTTCCCCGGACATCCCGGATCCCACAAGAAGAGAGGAGCTCCGGTGGCCCCTCCCAGGACCTCCCGGATCCCGCGAGAAGAGAGGAGGCTCGGTGGCCCCTCCCCGGACCTCTCGGATCCCACAAGTGAATAAGTAATGCATATATATAGCAAAAGAAGGAAAACTTATATCATAGAATGAAAATATGTCGAGCATATTACATGACCGATGAATGAATTACAAAATCAAGTTCATTCCCAAGCGCGATAGTATTCTCCATTTACATTTAGGACCTCTGCATCTAAGAAGCACGCAATTTCCTCCTGAATTGCTCGTATGCGGTCCCTTGGTAGAAGACCGTCCCGTAGCCGTTTGATCTAATATAAAGAAGAGTGGTCAATATATATTAATGAAACTAAGTAACTAAAATAGATGGTAATAAGAAAAATTGACGACTGACGTACATGAAGTTTGTTGAAATCTCTGCCCTTGGGACAGGTCGTCTGACGAATGAACTCGCAGACGTAGTATCCACACAAGTTATTCCCGTCTCCCTGTTGCAACCACTTTACGAGAACATGGTTTCAATCAAAATAATAATCAACCAGTCATGGTAATGGTATCGAAACTAGAATCAAGGAGATGCGCGGATATAGATAGTAGTACTTACTTGCACAATTTCAAATGTAAGCTCAGATTTCTATTCACCCCTGGCCTTTCTTGTGAACCTCTTCCAAGCGCTGTCCGGGAAAGAAAAAGAATAAAAAGAGTTATTAATTACTTGATATCCGAAAATGAAACAAAGTAGTCGATATAGTGTCATATATAAAGATTGAAACTACCGCTGGATCATTTCCTGCATGTCCGCCCAGAGTGCAAAGGGTTTACGTTTTGGGTCCATTACCAGTACTTTTCCTTTGTCAACTTGGAAGATTAGCAGAATAAAGTGGAAGATGTGCACGCATAACTCATCAATTATGCACTGAACATCAAGTAAGGAAAACAGAATGTGTACAACACAATAACACTCACCCGAAATTGTAAGGAAATAGTATTTCTCGTCGGTGTTCTTGAAACTTATTGCCCTCAGAAGGTTATCTTATGTATCCTTGGTAGATAGATCAAGAGTCTTATGATTAACAAAATATGGGTCAATGAACCCAATATCATAGATTTGTCCTCTTTTGCATTCGAGAATCTTCATTCTGCAATTATAATATAATGAGTGTACTATATATATGAATACAATGAACGAGGTGAGCTAGCTAGGGACTTAATTAGATAAATAAATACTTACATACAATAGGCACTAACGATAGATTTGTCGAGGGCCTTCTGCTGGAATAACTGAAACAATTCATCAAATTGAATCAGAACCAGTTCATCTCCATACCCGTAGTGCTTGTCTCTAACTCCGACCACTATTCAGTGCTGAGATTGCCGAGCGGCTTCCATATACCAATTATGCACTCTTCGCATTTCGGTTGGTAGATTCTTTACCTCCTCGGTTTTGACAAGAGAATTCCCGTGCTGGTATTTGTACTCTCATTCAGAAGAGGGGAAGTACTCTACTGTTTGCATATACTCAACAATTGACATACCCGCAGCAGCTGCCCCTGGTCCGTACAGTTCTATCAACTCCGGATCAATTTGCTCGTCAGCATTAGTGCTCGGCCCCACCGGGTTATTGGAAATCACTTTGAGCGGGGAGATGGATTGTTTTTCCTGCTGTCCGAGCTGGGCAATTGATTTCCCGCTTTTCACGCTTGCGCTAATACTCTTCGTCGACCGCACCATTTCCTGGTGTGACTTCAGAATAGAGCGGTCATAGTCAGATGACAGACTCGGCTCGGGTTGATGAAGAGTCTTCACCATTTTCCACGCTCGTTCTACATCTTCTTCGGTGTCGGGGAAATCTGCCTTTTTCTGCTCCTTCGGCTTTGATTTCCACGCCTCGTATTCGTCCCTTGTGATTTCCTGGGTTTGCTCAGGAGTATAGTCGTAAGGTAACTTGGGTAACTCCTTGGGTACCTTCGGGAGGGGCGACCGTTGACGTTTGGGGTGATCTTTTACGACTCCGCAGAAACTTAGTGGGCGGAGAAGGCTGACGCGGCGGCGTAGACGACCGCGCTGGAGACGACATGCCCGACGTAGACGACCGCGCTGGAGACGGAATGCACGGCAGAGACGACCGCGCTGGAGACGGCATGCACGGCGGATACTGTTGCGCTGGAGAATGGTGAGGAGTCGATGGCCTTGCCGTCTGATTTGGAAGCACAATGTGTTCCTTTAGCCATAGAACGGTCAACTTCTTGGCTTCTCCGAGTTCAGTCATCTGTCCGGCTTCACCTTCAGGGAATTCAAGCTTCACCCGCTTGAATCCGTTGACAACTTCATCGACCCCAACAACAGCGTAGCCCTGTGGAACCGGAAGACAATGGTGAGTTGGTTCGTTGCCAATTGGTAAGGCATAGCCGACCGCCGCCTTGATGGTTATGTTGACGACCTTCACGTGGACCTCACAAGTTGTCATCTCCGTGATATCATCCACCACGTGCATCATCACCCTGGAGCTGCGTGGACGCAACGCTGCTTTTCCGATGAGAATGTGCGGCGCTGGGAGCATCGACTTCACCTTCTACCAAGTTTGGTACGCCGGTAGTACCTAGCTGCTGGATAAGTGTGTCAATTTGCTCCTGCTGCTTCAGTGCTACGTCCTGCGTCCGCTTTATCTGTTCTTCAAGTTGACGCCTACAGTTTGCCTGGCTCGCTGCTTCAGCTACCTCCGCATCCTTTTTCCGCTGACGGCTTCTGTCAGGATATTTCTTTTTGCTCTCGTCAAACCCAATACTCCACTGAACACCGCCTATTGTGGTTTGTGTACGCCCTACGTGTTCCGCATTCTTGAGGGCGTGTGTGAGCTCGTCGTTCTCTCTGTCTGGCACGAACCTCCCCTCTTTAGCACTCTTTATTGCGTTTCCAAGATCTTCAATGGGTAGAGGATTCTCTTTCTGCCTTTGATTATAGATGCAGTTTCCTTCTTCGTCCAACTTTCCCCCATTCCCGTAGAACCAAGACCTTGCCCGCTCGACCCACATGAATGGCTCGGGAGTGATCCCCTTCTCAAGCAGGTCGTTATCCCATTTCTCCCACTTGGGCAGGGAACCCTTGTAGCCAGGTTGCCCATAATATGGTGATATACCTTTTTGGCGGCGTTTTTCTGATTTGTTTTTTACCTTATCTTCGCATCATCTGACATCTTGTACTTCAAAAAATCTGCCCATAAGGGTTTTATTTTCTCATACCCTCCAGTGAAATCCCGAGTCTTACCCTTCTTGATAAAGTCAAGGTGCAATCTTTTCTTCCAATTGCTGAATTGCTGAGCCATCTTTTTCAGAGTCCACGCCTTGACCTTGTTCACTAACTCAAGTTTCATTTTATTAACAACGCCTTCACCTTCGACCTCCACATTCGCATCCGCCTCATTCTCGTCCACCTGCGGCGTCGGTAAGGTGAAATTACACATGATCTTTTTGAAAAGATTATCTTTGGCTATTTTGCTGACAAATGAAATTCCTTGTCTCTGCAGATCTTTGGGCTCATTCCATTCCTGAATAGTAATCGGGATGTGAACCCTAACTAGAACTTTGCATTGCTTTACAAATTTTTGGCAACATCAGCGGGAAGTTGGGGTGCGCCGTCTGCTGCGATCATTTAGATCCTATATCTTTCCGTCTCTTTCAAATTCTTTGTTGCGCCTCGTTTAGTCTTTTTCCGGTTGATATGCTTGAATCGGATGGCTAAAAAAATAAAGAGTGTTAATACATGTATATAGACAACGGATGCTTCATTAATTAACATATCTATATGCACCTCGGAGCCGGTGTTGGTAATTTGTATGGCTCCACCAGAGCCGTCGGCTTCTCCCTCACCGGAGCCGTTGGCTTCTACCTCACCGGAGCCTTCGGATTCTCCCTCAGCAGAGACGTCTCTTTGGTCAAGCTCCGGATCTCCCTCACCGGAGTTGTTCATCCACTGGCTCACATCGGGCTCTCCCTTGGGCCCGCGGATTAAACCCGCGAGCAAGTTTTCCGCATCTTCGTCCCTTGGTTCCATACTTTTCTGCAAATACACAAAATTCCCTAAGTTAAATATTTTACACTAAGTATAATTTGATTCTATACTAAGTCAAAATACTACCAAAAAATTATTTCTTAAGTCAAATTCCCTAAGTCAAATACACTAAGTCAAATTTCTAAAAATTCTTCTATTTTACAATTAGACAAATTACTGAAAATTCTAATATTTTACACTAAGTCAAATTACACTAAGTTAAATTACAAAAAAATAAACTAGTGGTACTAAAATTCCCTAAGTTAAATATACAAAATTTACCAAAAGTTCTACACTAAGTAAAAATTAATTCTACACTAAGTCAAATTACTAAAAAAAAATCTTAAGTCAAATCCATAAGTCAAATACACTAAGTCAAATTCCTAAGCCAAATTTCTAAAAATTCTTAAGTAAAATCGCTAAGTCAAATTTCTAAAAATTCTTAAGAAAATTCCTAAGTCAATAATTTCAAAAAATTCTTCAGTAAAATCTCTAAGTCAAAAATTTCTAAAAATTCTTAAATAAAATCCCGGAGTCAAAAATTTCTAAGTCAAATTTTCTACACTAATGAATTTTCTACACTAATGTTTCTAACACTAAGTCAAAAATTTCTAATGTTTCTAACACTAAAATTCTCTAACACGAAAAAAAGTAAAAACAATTTCTAACACTAATGAATTTTCTATACCAATGTTTCTAACACTAAAATTCTCTAACACTAAGTCAAAAATATCTAATGTTTCTAACACTAAAAAATTCTCTACACTAAAATTCTCTAACACTAAAATTTCTAATGTTTCTAACAGTAAAAAAATAGTAAAAACAAAGTAGTAAACAAAAAAATGCTCTCTGTTTTCTTACAGACAGAGGGCGATCGACGGCGAGGGGCGAGGGACGGCGAGGGGCGAGGGGCGAGGCGCAGGGAGGGAGGACGGCGAGCACGCGCGGCGCTCCTCCACGGGAGCTCCTCGATCCACGCGAGCTCTCGGATGAGGGGAGAGGCACAGTGTCGGCGAGTACGCGCCGCGGCGGTGCTTCCTCCGCAGGCGCTCCTCTTCACGGACGACGACGGCGCTCCGGGCAGCAGCTCCTCCACGGCGAACGGCGACGACGCAGGCGGGCAACAGCAGCCTGGCGGTGTCGATTCCTTGCGCGCGAGATTGATTTTGGGGAGGAAGACGGTCCGAATATATAGGTAGGGGCATCCTTCCCGGTTGGTAGCAATAACCGGGATGAAAGGGTCATCCGTCCCGGTTGTTGCTACCAACCGGGATGGATGCTCCGCCCTTTTTTTTAACAGCGGGCAGATGGGGGCACGTGGAGCGCTCGCGTGGGGGGCATCCGTCCCGGTTGTTGGTAAAACCCGAGACTAATGCCCTATTTTTAATTATTTTTAAGTTGAAAATTTGTTCCTACATTTTTTTTTCCAAAACTCTTATAAACATTAAATAACAATCAGAATAATATAAAAAAGATATCAAAACATTTAGAAAATTATAAACAAATTGAATATATCACTTTCAAACATATTTGGTGAAGTTCAAAATTTTGAATTATTTGCATTTGAATTAATTCATTTAAGAAATGGAGAAAATATCAAATAATTCAATAAATTCTGAAAATTGCAAGTTATATATCAAAATGATCAGAAAGATACATTCAACTCACTCATGTTGTTTTAAAACTCATTTGGGCGTCTGATAAGGTGGACTTTTCTCCAGCTGGCCTAGGGTTTTGCCGCGGAGAGGATCCGGAGCGTCGGGATATCACCAAAAACTAGGTGTTAGCGTACCAAGTGTTTACATGTGTTGTTATGGTTTTACATGCCAAATATTCACTCACCCTTTGAGTAGGTTCTTCACCGGCATCGATTCCTCTCTCCGAGTCATACAATCGGAGGTAGAACAAAACAATCGGTATCGCCATCATACTCAAAAGAACGTTCGGAGGTATGATGGTGAATCCGGATGGTTTGTATTCGGTCGATGAACTAAAGGATGTATCAAACCTTTTGTTAAACCTTCAAGGGGGGTGTAGAACAAAACAATCGGCATCGCCATCATACAGCCTGATTGTGGCTCTTGAGTGCATATATGCATATCAAAAGAACGGTCAGATGTATGATGGCGAATCCGGATGATTTGTATTCGGTCGATGAACTGAATGATGTATGAAGGGAATCCGAGAGGTGGGCTATATATAGGGTCGTGTGGCTGACAAAGTGTTGTGCTAGGGTTTTGATCCAACGGTTAAGAAACACCCATGATCCAACGGCTCACAACCGCTCGAAAGAAACACATCGTACCCCTGATTGAACGGCTCACAACAGCTCAAAAAATACACCCCTGATCCAACGACTCACAAGCGCTTGAAAGAAACACATGATCCGTGTGATTCTTTCTGATTGGTCCCAACCATTTCGTCTCGGTTGGTAAAACAGGCCGGGACGAAAGGGTCTGTTTCTTCTCATTATATATGTATGAATTGCCACCATTGGCATAGACACATATAAACTCACCACTCTCCCATGGCTTCTACCGTACCCACTCTAACCTTCCTCCAGGCGGAGGCACTTTCCGCCTCGAACTACCCCTGCCCGCCCGGCTACAGCGTCCCCGCCGGTTGGATGCTGAGCGCCGGAGGAGTGCCGGTCCCTCCTCTTCCTCAAGGTGTGGCGCGTCGGGTGGCCATCACGAACCACTACTACCACGAGCTCACGCCGGAGCAGCGGAGGAATCCCAGTTGGAATCCCGACTACCGCCCTACTTGGGACGCCTTCTTCATTAATCGGCGTGACAGTGCGCTCGCCAGGTACGAGGAGAACGGCCCGCCTCCTTCTAACTTCAACGAGGCCGGTCGTCAACTGTGGTGGGGCCGCGGACGGACTCTTCAGAGCGTCATGAAGTACATCAGTGCCGGCGATAACCCACGCCTGCGCTACCCTCACGCCCAGTCCTGGCGTCGTGATCCTTGATGCTCGTGATGCACACGTTTGTTGGAAGACCCCAAGAGGAGGGTATGATGAGCACAGCGGTAGGTATATCTCCTTAGTTAGGAACCAAGGTTACCAATCCAGTAGGAGAAAGAGGACCTTCGGAAGGTTGATGCCACTGACGGTGGTGCTGGCGCTTCACCGGTGTCAGCAATAACGTGGAGCCTGCACACAACACAACCAAAATACTTTGCCCCAACGGTACAGTGAGGTTGTCAATCTCACCGGTCTTGCTGAAAACAAAGAATAGACGTATAGTGTGGAAAACAGTGTATGCTTGCAGTAAGTAAAGAAATCAGGAAATAGTTGTGGTTTGCTTTAACAGTGTGGAAAAATGGACCGGGGTTCATAGTTTCACTAGTGGTGTCTCTCCATAAAAGATAGCATGCTGAGTGAACAAATTACAGATGGCAATTGACAAATAGAGGTTGCACCGTAGTGCACAATATTACATGAAGATTACTATGATATTTAGTGCGGGCATTACAACAAGATACATAGACCGAAATTCATCTGCATCTATGACTAATAATCCACCCTCAGGTTATCATCCGACCCCCCTTAGGTATTAAGTTGCAAGCAACAGATAATTGCATTAAACAAAGCGTGTAATGTAAGCAATGATTATGCACGTGGGCACTCTCACCGTTGTTTTCTCCCTAATGGCAACAGCACATCCTTCCCATTCACGTTTCTGTCACTCGAGCAAGGCAACAAGGAGGCATGAACCCACTATCAAGCATAAATACTCCCTCTTGGAGTCAGTAGCATCTACTTGGCCAGAGCAACCGCTAGCAACGGAAAGCATGCAAGATCACAAATAACATATGCAATAAAGACTATAATCAACTTGGCATAAGGTCAATGTTCATCGGATCCCAGCAAACACAGCATATAGAATTACATAAGATCAATCTCGATTATGATAGGCAGCTCACGAGATCTAAACATGGAGGCATATGAGGAGGAGACAACCATCTAGCTACAGCTACGAACCCGTAGTCCAGGGATGAACTACTCAGGCATCACTCCGGAGGCAGGCATGGTGATGTAGAAGCCTCCGGTGATGATTTCCTCTCCGACAGGGTGCCGGAAAACAGTTTCAGAACCCTCCTGATCTAGGGTTGACGGTGACGGCGGCTGCGGAACTTTTTCGAGGATTTTGATCAGGTGCTTAGTGTTTTCCATCCGGGGGCTTAAATAGGCGAAAGGGCAAAGGCGGTGGAGGCCAGGGGGCCCACACCCATAGCTGGCGCAGCCAGGGGGCGCACCACCCTATCGTGTGGCCCCCCTGTTGCCCCTCTTCGACTTCTCTTCGGTCTTCTGGATGCTTCCGGGGAAAATAGGACTTCCGGGCTTCGAACTTTCCATATCCGAGAATATTTCCAGAACAACTTTTCTGAAACTAAAAACAGCAGAAAACAGGGAACTGGCTCTATGGCATCTTGTCAATAGGTTAATCCAGAAAATCGATAAAAATGACATAAAGAAGGGAGAAAACATGTATCAATTGGCATAATATCACCATTGAGCATCAGAAATTAGGGATACGTTTATGACGTATCAAGCATCCCCAAGCTTAGTTCCTACTCGTCCTCGAGTAGGTAAACGATAAAGCAATAATTTTCGAGGTGACATGCTACTAACATAAACTTGATCTATCTAATGTAAAAGCATATGCACGCTGAGATCATAAAACTTTAAACGCAGGCATGATAATTAAAACTTTAATAATAAAGCATAGAAATTACTTCGCATCATGAAAGGTAAACATTTGTTTTAGGTAAATGTTTGTTTCGGGTATAGAGAAAGCATGGCAACGTGATATTTTGATAGTCCTTAAGAGTGGGGCAAAACATAAATACCAGGACACCTTCAAAGTTCATGAGGGAGACTATAACAAATAATTTAAGAACAAATGATATCACATCATGAAGTAAGTATTGATGCTTATGGGACAAATTCACATAGAACTCAATGGAAAAAATGCTCTCTCACTTGTGCATAAAGTTAGAAGATAGAGACTCAACATAAAAGTAAAAGAAAGGCCCTTCACAGAGGGAAGCAGGGATCACGCATGTGCTAGAGCTTTTAATTTATTAAAAGAGCTATTAAAAGTTGGACATTTGTGGAGGAATGTCTATATTTTGGGAGATGTATGCTAATGTCAACGAATGGTAAACAGAAAATACAGTACGTCACAAGCCAACTGGATTCACAAGAGCGGCTCCCATGGTGAAGGACGCAACTGGTGTAGAAGGTCATCCCTCTTGCTCTTTTTTTATACAATTATGCTTTTACTGATAAATCAGGGGGAAAAATAGTGAAGAAAATTTGTTTGTATTAATTTGGGGTTGGGCACCCCGCTGCCAGCTCTTCTACCATTTGGATAAGCGGATAAAGCCACTAGTCCAGGGTGTGAAATACAATCAACAAGTGAGATAAAGATTCTCTATTTACATCCTCATGAGCAAAAACGGGAACATAAAGCAGGAGTAATTTTGAAGGTTTTAAAGGTAACACATGAGCAATTTACTTTGGAATGGCAGTTAAATACCACATGTAGGTAGGTATCGTGTACACAATGCGAAAAACTTTGGTTTAGAAGAGTTTGGATGCACGAGTAGAGCTCATACTCAGTACAGGTGGATGCTAGCAAAAGACTGGGAGCGACAAATCAAGAGAGCATAAGAGCCATAATCATGCATAGCGACATAAGCATCATTAATTAAAACATAAGCAGTATCACAAGTTTAAAAACTAAGTGGTCATGGAGGCTATTCGTGACTGGTTTGTAGTCATAAACATGGTGTGAGCATGCACCAAGTCAACCAAATAAAACATTCGAAAGAGAATACCATATATTAATGCTTTACTATTACAAGAACAACTCATAAATCTTTCAATACATATTAAACACTCTCAGATATTTGAGGCTAATAATGCTACTCAATAACCACAAGGCTTTAAAACTAAAATAACATTTAGCATGCCATGAAAAAGTTCTAGACACAGTCTATACAAGCTTCTACTAGTACTGTTATAAATTCTACTTTAAGCAGCAGTTTTCTTTCTCCCAACAAGCACCATACAAAAAATGCTTTAACAAAAATAATCTTTATGATATAGCAAGCAAACATGAGAGTACTCAAATAATACTACTAAAACTAACAGCTCTGATAAGAGATGCATGCAAAACAGGAGCTGAATAAATGCAGCAGCTAGAGAGAGACTAAGAATACAACGTATTCTCATGAAAAAGTGGAGCGTGTCACTCTCCAATAAAAGAATGCTAGGGTCCAACCAATCTTATTATGAAAGTAAAAACAAACTGAAAGCAAAAGTAAACTGAAAATGTCGGATATATACCAATCAGGGGTATATCAGATAGTGGTCTAAAGTGCCGGATTACCAGGGTGGCCTAAATGGTAGTGGGCTATGGCCCGTTAGGCGGCCCAGTAAGCTGGCGCACAGAAGCCGGATTCTAGAAGAACCCGGATCACGGCCCACGTGATCTGGCTTGGAGTAGAAGGCGGATTCCTTACTTTCCAAGTTAATAGTTACCGTAGTCTTCTAGGTTTCTTTCTCTGTATGCCCTAACCTGGCTATTATATAAAGCCGGACGGGAGATAAGATAGAGAGAAGAAGGAAAAAGGCTAACTCGCCGAGAGGTTGATCCTTGATGAGCAGCTAATAGAACCTCCCATTGTACTCTGTATTCCCA
This sequence comes from Alopecurus myosuroides, assembly GCA_028641055.1. NCBI lineage: Eukaryota > Viridiplantae > Streptophyta > Magnoliopsida > Poales > Poaceae > Alopecurus > Alopecurus myosuroides. Next base: position 324,925,786 of record CM054062.1, read on the forward strand.
GGCTTTAGTCCTGAATAGTGAGATTGCAGGAGTAGGAACGTCGCATTACTGCGTCGTACTGAACCTGGGTAAAACCCCGTGTCCTCGATCATCGTACAATCACGTCCCCCACGTCTCTATCGGTAGTCTCATGGCACCCCCGTCTGTGAAATCTACTACGATGTCTCGACAGTTGGCGCCCACCGTGGGGCCAGCGACGTCAGGCGTTATGTTTCGATCGGGGATACTCGGCGGAATCGATAGTACAATAACTGTCGGAAGCCTGGAATTCGACAACGACGTCGGGCGCTTCCTCGACAACGGATCGTACATGCCGGCGCGGAATCACCTGGTAAGTGCCTGCGTTTTACCGATTGGATCTGCAAACATCTTTATCGGATTAACTGCAGAAGCAATGGGATTCTGCGGTGGGAGCAAATTTATCCCACCCGCCCTATACCCAGTCGAAGACGACTATGATGCCGGATTTTGCTCAGATCGTCGATATACTGCTAAATCGCACTTTATCGGCATGGTGCAGTCCGAGATCGCCGAAAACACGGATGAAAGCAATCCCATGCAAGAGGCAGAAAACAACAATCCAACAACAGAAGTGGAAGATCCGACATCCGTCAACACGACGACGAACTCGGAAGCTGATTACGTGTTAGCCGCCATTGAGGCAACGCTGGAATCAGAAACCGGATCAGATACGTTTGATTCCGAAGATGAAGATGAGGACGCTTTCGAAAGAAAGGTTAAATCTCTTCAAGAGGGATTCCATGAGGTGCTAATGGCAAAACCGGCTGAAAACACGGATGCCGACAGTCAGAAAACCCATAAAACTCCTCCGTCGGAAGAGAGAGAAGAAGGAGAAACTTCTCCCATATACCCCGATGTCAAGGAATTGACAGAGGAAGAACCCTGCAGGAAACCTCCCTCTTCCAAGAAGAAACACAAAGCTGCTAAAAAGCTCCAGTATAAGCTCCGGAAGAAGAAGTTGGCCGATCCAGCCAATGAAAGTCCGGAAGTAGGAGACGCAAGCGGAGTAAAACCTGCGGAGAAGAAAACAAAGGAAATCCTTGTTCCGCCAATGACAGAACAACACAAACAGGAGTTACTCCAAACACTAGTGGGACCTCACGAGCCCCCTGAAGTGCTGGAAGCCCAGAGGCAAGCTCTCCAAAGGCAGCAGCAACATCTATTTCGAACTCGAGAACACCTCCAAAAAACCCAAGCTGACATCAAGCTTATGCGGGAAGAAATCGACCAATATGAGAGAAAGAATATATCTGGCATTAAACCTACACGGTTACCCGGAATCACAAAACCGGAAGTACTGCCACCAAATGAAAGGTTCCACAACCCATCTTGGCAAAAGCAGGTAAACGGCAAAGATGCCAGAGGCGAGCCAATGTACAAAACCGCAGCAGAAAACGTGGAAGCGGCATTCGCCATCCTCAACAACGATATGTACTCCAATGGTGAAAAACTTCAAGGGGTGTATGCTTTCTTAGGAAAAGCATTGCAACAGCAACAGCGGGGGCAGGAGCGATCAGGGAAGTTGCATGACGACTCCGCCCTATGCAAAACAGCTACATGCGCCGCTGGAGCACCTGGACCGGAAGAACCTGGAGATTCAAACAGTTCAAAAGAGAATAAATCAGATCCGAGAAAGGACAAGAAAAAGCCCGACAATAGGGATGAAGCGTCCAGAACCGGATCCCATCTCCTGAAAGATGGAATTAATCCTCGCGATCGGGAAGAGAAAAAACGGAAGGACGGCAAATTAATGTCGCCTCCGAGATGCCTTGCAGAAAATGCGGGAAGACAGGACATGCCTCACAGGAGTGAGAGATCCCGGGCGCCTCCCAGGAATAAGGAAAGATACAGGAGTAGAACTCCACCTTATCCCAAAGGGCAAGGTCACGGAGTAAATAGAGATAATCCCGGAAAAGCGCGACCACGCCACAATGGAAAACAAAGGAGTAGATCCCCTTCTGTCCATTCAGCCGGCAGGTACTCCGCACACATTGATAGAGTGGAAAGAGACGATTTATACTTTGGACCCAAGTGTTTCACTGACAGGATCCGAAGAATAACTCTACATTCTGGCTTTGCCAAAGTTGGTCCAACATACCAAAAATACACCGACAGCACAAACTCGGATACCTGGCTGTCAGACTACTATACAGCCGTTCAGATCAACAATGGGACAAATTTGGAGGCAGTCAAATTCCTCCCCCTTATGTTACTGGACGGAGCCAGAGACTGGATCAACGGGCTTCCGTCAAGAACCGTTGACAGCTGGGATGATATGGCTAGGGTTTTCACTCAGCACTTTCGAGGAACCTACAAACGCCCAAATAGCATCAACCAGCTGAACCGTTGCACCCAGTTTGAGGATGAACCATACGTGGATTTCATCTCAAGGTGGACGGCAATGAAGAATAGTTTCTCTGGAGTACACTACTGGAGAATAGCTTATAGCCACCGGCACTTTAGTGACAGGCAAAAATATGCATGTCACTAGTATTAGGTATCAGCGACAGGCACTAGTATGCCCGTCACTAGTAAAGCTCTACGGGGTGACTATAGAACACATTAGTGACAGGAGAGTATTTTTCGCCTGTCACTGGTAATTTCGGATAATACCAGTGACAGGTCTGTGGACTTGCCCGTCGCTGGTCACATTCATAGCAGCGACGGACATATTTTTTGCCAGTCACTAATGTGAAGTGGCTAGCGTTACTTGTAATCAAACTAGTTGAATTCTCGTGCGTTGCCACCATCTATTCAATTTTATTGGAGATCGCGCATGAAAATATGAAATACATGTTAATTTATTATTTTGCGAATGAAATACATGTAAATATAATGTAGAGTGTTCTAGAACAATTAAATCTTCACTTCGCACAATGCAACATCTTATTTAATTATACACCCGTTATTTCCCAAAAGAATGAATCAAGAGTGAATGCATCGAGATTTATTCCGGACCATGAGGGTCGGCTTCTTCGTCCCTCTTTCTCCTTCATTGATAGTTGATACTACTACCATCTCACACAAAAAATAATTACTCTAAACATTCTAATGAATACAGAATAGCCGATAATCACCATGATTTGGATCAAGCTTTTACAAATAGGAAAATAAAAACTCTTACAATGCCAGAATTAAAGTAAATTATTACTCATTTGTGTTATTATTTGCTACATACCGAACCTAGATTAGTTATGTGAGCTACAAATACAACACCGAGGTCTATACCCCCACTCCCCGTGTGCCTCCTCCGTTCCCGGCACTGAATCATGCAACCCAGACCTAATGAATTTTGATTCTTGTTGCCATGAATTTTCCTGTATTTACGTAGTTTTTCATTCTTTTCTATGTTTTATAGATGTTACGAATTTTACATTATTTTTCTGATTTTTACTGCAAATTCTTGGTTGTATATGTGAATAAAAAATACTAGCTTAACGAAATATCTAAATTTCTAAGGAAACCAAAAAAATAACTCGCGGGACATGGAAAAAAAATCGTGGAACTGCCAAATATAGTGGACTTGGCCACGATCCTATAATTTTGCATCTATTCTGCACAGTTTCCTTCCCAGCCCCGAGCACCTGCGCCCCGCCGACGACGCCGCCGATCCTCCCCGCCGACGGCGTGACGCAAGGCCTCTCCGCTCACGCCGGGCCGCAAGTCCTCCCCGCTGCCGCCGTGCGGCAAGTCCTCCGGCATCCGTCGCACGGCCCCAACGCGGCCGAAGCCGCCATTCCTCCCCGCCACCTACGCCGCCATTCCTCCCCGCCACCTACGCCGCCGCCACCGTCACCAGGGGTGCTGCTGGTTGCAGCCACCGTCGCCGGGACCTCTGATGGTTTCCCCTCTGCCGCTATCGACGGTTTGTCATCCTCTCCCCTGTATGCCCTTTGTCCGGTCATCTAGTTCATGCGATTAGAATAGATGCATGGTCGAATTTACTTGTTCCTGCGATTAGAATAGATGCAGGGGAGATAGATCTAGGATATCTTGGTAGCAGGGATTAGTATTGTCTTGGTGTGGCCTTGAGATTTGTCAGCGATGGCCGAAGCCACCTCCTCGCCTCGTGGTACCTGCATTTCTCCTGAGACCACACTTACACTCACGCACTCCTCTGGGCTAAACGTGAGCTTAGCTAGGTGTGTCTTTCTGTCCTTTTCAGTTAGTAGCACGGAAAACGTGAGCTTCCCTGCATAGGCTGTGGGATTGCATTTCTCCTGAGACCACTGAGCTAAACAAGATTACACATGTTGCTTGGCCTCTGACCTTAGTTGCTAGATGGAATTATTTCTCCCTTTACATTTGAAAAATATCTATCCATAATGCCAGATACTATGTTCTGGGGACTATTCATTGGGCTGGCTCGGTGCAGGGTATGGCAAGGATCTACCGGGCTTCCAGCTGGATTTGTTCTCTTTGGGGTTTAAAGTGGGCACTGATGGGGCCTTGGCGTTAGCATGTCCTTGAACTTTTGGGAATCTGAGGTGCAAAGCTGGGAGGGGCCCTTTTAGGGCCTTTATTTTTGTGTGGAAGTGTGAACAGTCTTTTTTTTTGTTACTACTGCCAGCTAGCCACATTCATAATTCATACCTTCAGCGGTTTAAATTTGACGAGGACATAGTAAAAGAGTAAAGGGCAGGTTCAGTATTGGAGACTGCTTATTGAAATGATATGATGAAAAATAAAGAGATTTTACAAGTGGATTAATTTGGATAGCTCTCATGAATTGTGATTTCTAACATGTGCAGGAAATTGAGCTGGATCATTTCTGTATGTTGAAGTTTTTGGATGCCACCCATTGTGAAACCAGTCTTACTGTACGTTGGTTATCATTTACACTCATGCATTACATAAATACAAATAAGCCACCGATTTGAAGCACTACGACTGCTGCAAGTGCTATATTTGTTTATAGGCTGATCATTCGTTTGTAGGATTTATGTTGGTGCAGAATGGGAACTAATTGGTCAAATGATATGATAGTTTTATCTGGGTACTGAAATGTTGGATAATTAAATTTATATAACCGAGTAAGCTAGATAGTGATGGTCTTGGCATTGAACTAAGCCCTGATGTGCTTGAGTCCTCTCACCCGACAAGATATAAGCTATCTTAGAATAAGCATATATACTAGTTTTCCAATTCATTTAGTGTCGTGGTGGTGTCACGGCAGATGCCATGGGATGGCTAAAGATGTGGGGACGAAGGACGCTGGAGGTGTCCGGGGAGGGATCACGCGACGAGTAGCCGCGTGAGGTAAGAACAATACACTGCAAACAACACGATCTACCCAGGTTCAGGGCCCTCGTCAGGAGGTAAAACCCCTACTCCTGCCTCTCTGTATATATTATGATGTTTCTCCGAGTAGCCACAGTACAAAGGGTATCGCTACCGAGTAGCCACTCTCCTCTCTCCGAGTAGAGCTAGGTCGAGAACTTAGGGTTTCTTGGGTTCAATGTGAGCATGCCTCGCGCAGGAGGCGGCGGGGCACCTTATATACCTGGTGCCCAGCCGGATACGTCCAAATCTAGACAAGTGTCGACATAGTGTGCACACCGTCCTTCTTCCGGGTTCCCGCTGACAGCTTTGGTTCCTAAGCTTGGCTTCATCTGGAAAGTCGTGGGGCAAAACTAGGGGACAGACCGGTATCACTGTACCTAGGCACAGAGTAGGCCCCCCTTATCCTGCCACGGCCTGCTTCCATGCTGTCACTGTCAGGCAGGCCGGTCCCAGATGAACAGTAGTTCGAATGCTGCCAAGTACGGACCCAGGATACGCGGGATCCTGTGGCAGAACGGCTCCTTTGACTTTCTGGCCCGAGTAGGTTCCCGCCAATTGTTCCCGCCAATTGTACTCGGGCCAACTCTTCTACTCGAACGTAGAGAACTTGAATGATTCTTCCTTCTGGTCATCTTGAGGTGAGACCGAGCAGCAGTCGACCGGGTAGCGAGTACCAGGTAGTCGGCTACTCGACCAAACCTCTCTTCTGTAAGCCGCCTTTGTCACTTGCCTTTACCCTACTCGGGGGTAACCCCCCGACAGCAGTCCCCGAAGCTGGTTGAGTCTTGCGAACTCGTTCACTAGGCTCTGCCAGCTTAAAACCAGTTTTTTGCCTCATAGCCCTTGAACCTCAAGATGCCGAGTAAACGGCCTCCGAGTAGCACTCTGACAAGTATCTTCTGTCTCTTGTCTCCCGAGTAGTACTTGCTTTCTACTCTGTAATCGAGTAAAAAGACTTAGAGAATTTTCTTGAATGGAGCCGTTGCGGCGCAGAACACCATCCAGCCGTCCGTGCTGCGGCCGGACGCGTGTCAAGCATCCACGACCCTGTCGTTTCGCTGCCCACGACACATCGTGCCACGCGCCCAGTTTTCACGGGGCGGGCCCACCGGCTCGTTACGTCCCATCAATCGTAATAATAGGCCACGATCTGATCGTGGGATCTTCTGTGGCCGTTACGCGCGCATCCCGCGCTTACGTGCGTTTCTATTCGGCCACAGGCCCCACCACACAGCAATCATGGCCACGATTGATCCCACTACGCCGATGGTAACGGTAAAATCGCGGAGAGGGTATAAATACCCCCGCCGGTAACTTCCTTTTCCCCTTCCCTTGCACTATTCCTCTTCCGTCCTCTGCTTTCCTCCGCCACCGAGCTCTCCGCCGCCGCGCAAGCTTTCGCGCCGCCGCGGACTCAATTCGCCCAACCACTCCGTCCAATTTCTTCCACCTCTCCTGCTTGCAACAATGGCCAAAGCCGGCTGGGCGGGCTCAGTCGTTACCAGTGAGGATTTCGCCTGGCTCGTTAATACCAGGCGAGTTCCTCCCGGCGTGGAGTGCCGGGCGCCTGACGATGAAGTCGTGCCAACTCCGCGGGAGGGTGAGCGCGTCGTCTTCATGTCGCACTTCGAGCGCGGCTTCGGGCTGCCGGCCTCCGAGTTCCTCCGTAAGTTTCTTGACCACTTCGGCCTTCAGATGCATCATCTGCCGCCGAATGCCGTCGTCTTCCTCGCCTACCACGCCGTGGTGTGCGAGGCCTTCCTCGGCATCCACCCGACGTCGGAGACCTGGCTGAGGTACTTCCACCTCCGCCAGCAGACTGTCGGGAAGAAGGACAGCGCGGGCGTGGCCGGCCGCGCAACCGACACCGGCTGCGCCATGATGATACAGCGGACCGGGACGAACCACCCCCGTATCAAGGGGCTGGACTCCGTTCGACTGTGGCAGAAGACGTTCTTCTATGTCAAGAACATCCCCGCCGCCGAAGGAGCCCAGGTAAACGACAGGATCAACCTTCCCGCCTGGAGCCTCCGTGCTCCCACTCAGAAGAACTGGAAGGAGAAGCCCGCCAACGACGACAACGCCATCGAGATAGAGAACAGGCTTGGCTGGCTGATAGAACAAGGCCTCAAGAATGATGATCCGGTGGCTTGCTGGATCCAGCGCCGAGTGCTGCCTCTGCAGGAGCGCTGCCATCTCATGTGCTACATGGGAGGCCCCCGCGACTGCACCAGGACGACAACCATCGAGATCGACAACATTGATGTTCCCGGGCACGCAAGGGCCATCTTGATGACGAGCCTCAGCGACCATTGGCAGTACGGGTTCGTCCCGTACAGCCGCACGAAGCCGATTGAGCGGGTACGTTCTCCTTTCTCTGTTTTTGCATATGCTTTCCGAGTAGATAACTCTTCTTCTTGCCGCGAGTAGCAACTGCCTTCTGCACCGAGTAGGATACTTAGCCGAATCTCCTAGGCTTAATGTGTTTTGTACTTGCACACCTTGTCGGGTAGCCTACTCGAGAACGATTCTTAGCTTTAGTGTGCTTTGCGTCTGCACGCCTTTCCGTGTAGGATACTCTACAATCATGCTTAGGCCTCGTATGCTTTGTATTTGCACGCCTATCCGAGTAGAAACAATCAGCGAGCTGCCTAGGCTTAGTGTGCTTTGTGTTTGCACGCCTATCCGAGTAGAAACAATCAGCGAGCTGCCTAGGCTTAGTGTGCTTTGTGTTTGCACGCCTATCCGAGTAGAAACAATCAGCGAGCTGCCTAGGCTTAGTGTGCTTTGTGTTTGCACGCCTATCCGAGTAGAATTCCTTCTCGATACTCGGCTAATCTGTGACCCTTCTCTGTCTTTCAGATCCTTACTCGCCAGAAAATCGAAAGCTGCGAGCGCTTCGATGGCAACTTCTCTGCCGATCGCGAGGAGGACGATGTGCCCTCCTTTGATGTCGCGGATCAGATCAATCTTCCACGCTCCCCAACGACGGAGAAACGCGAGGCCGAATCGTCTCTTCGCGATTGGTCTGAAGATGACTTCGAAGGTAACAACGTACTCACTTTGCTTGCTTGCGAGAAACGTCAATCCCTTGCTTGCTGTTCCTAATTTTCTTCTTTTCTTTTCTCGGACTCGCAGATGAAGCTGCTGACGAAAACGAGGACGAGGACGATGACGAGGACAGGGACGATGCGGTCCTTGTCATCAAACCTCTGTCCGTCGCAGCCCCCAACACCCGCAAGCGTACTGGCAGTGACGCCCAAGGACCTCCAGCCAAGAAGAAGAAGCCAGTCGAGAAGCCGAAACCGACCAAGACAGTCGTGAAGAGATTAAGGCGAAAGCTCCCTTCCACCACTGCGTAAGTTTCCTTCTCGACCGTCTCTCCTCCCGCGCTGTGGTGTTTTCCCCAATCTCTTTCTAATTTCTGATACTTTCTTTCTCGGCAGCCCTGCCATGGACGCGAATGCCGTTCTCGCGCCCGACCAAGCCAACAAAGCACCAGTACCTCTGATCAATCTCGACGATGAGGAGGATGACGCCACCAACATCCAGGGAGCAGAAACAGAACCATTCGGGGCCTCGCACTCAAGCTCTTCATAAGCTCTTCTGGCCTGAGGAACCTGAGCCAACAACCATTCGGGGCCTCGCACTCAAGCTGCAGAATGTGAAGGCCGAGTTGAAGAAGTTGCGTGCTTCCGGAGCTCGGGCAGGCGCGGACTTGATGCTTCTTTGCATCGCCTCCTGGTATGAGAATCTTGACATGCAACGCATCCGCGGGAAGCGCGACAACTCCAAGTGGGAGACGGACTCCGGCTGCGTGGCCACGCGGAAATCGATCGCGTATGGAGTGGCGGAGTGCGCTGAGACGGAGATCTACATCGACGGCCCCCCCGAGCCCGACACCGAGGTGGAGGAGGACGAGGAGGAGGAAGATGAGGACACGGAGTCCGACTTGGAGGGCCTCTTCGATTCCCCCAGGAGCAATGCCGGGAAAGGGAAAGGCACGGCCATCTCGAGTAGCGATGAGGAGGCCGAGCACATCGAGACCGCCCCACTCGACTTCGGCACCTCTTCAGGAGCCGCTCTTGACGACACAATGCCCGCCCCCAGCCGAGCCTCCGGTTCCTCTACAGCTCCAGGGCCCATCTCGGTGGCCACGGCCACTTCTGACCAGGCAGCCACCGAGCAGGACGTCGTGATGGAGGAGTCCGCCACCATCCAGTCGGATGCGGATGCCACCCACGCCAACGCCGAGGAAAATGCGGCAGCTAGGGCCACCACAGAAAATGCAGCCTCCAATGCCAGCACTGACAACACTGCCACCTCCACATAACTTTACCTGCAAACTTTTTTACTCGAAAACTTATCAGATCCCCGGGATGCCGGGAGCAGATGTAATAGACTATCTTTGTTTTGTTTGCTACACAGTTTTTATGCCCACTCTGTTTATTTCGAAATTAATCAATTTGAACGACGCTGGCTCAATGCCGAGTTGCGTTTCCATGCGAGTCCCCGAGTTGCATTTCTTATTCACCCTATCTTTTCATCTCTGCTCTACCCGCGACTTGTCGCTTTTTTGGTATTCGAGTCACAAGAATCAAGTAGTAGGGCTGCAAATACTTAGCCGCTAGAAACAATCATGGTAACGCAGCCCACCACTTAGCCGAGAAGACGAAAACAGGGAACAAAAGTAACAAACAATCTACTCGGTTCCTGCACTCTTTCTTCCTTAGCGATTTTCGTGTGCTCATTGACCTTTTGCTTGTTCTCTTGCTTGCCATGAAGCCGGGTTTCGGACAGCAGCAGAGTCGAAGAGTTGGCATATAGGTTTAAACACAGTACTCAATGCACTTATGAGTTCTGAAGTGGAGCAACCGAATAGACAAAGGGTCAAGCCGAGTAAAAACACTTAGAGCAATTTTGGGCGAGGGCAGTCCCCGAGAACAATTTCAGATTGCCGAGTAGAATTTCAACTCGGATAAGAGGGTACATACACATCTTTGCTTACGAATGAAAACGACGAAGTAGAGCTACATTCCAAGGGCGCTTGGTTTCCTCTCCAGCTTTATCTGCCCTGTTCGCCTGCGATGGGCGCACATCTACAAGGTAGTATGCATCATTGTGCAGCGCTTTGCTCACGATAAAAAGCCCTTCCCAAGGGGGAGACAACTTGTGCATCCCGGCTGTGCGCTGCACCAGCCTAAGGACCATGTCTCCTTCCCGGAAAACCCTTGGGTTCACCTTTCGGCTATGATAACGCCGCAGGTTTTGCTGGTAGATAGCCGAACGTGACAGAGTCAGCTCTCTTGCTTCTTCAAGCAGGTCAACGTCGTCTTCTCGAGCTTCTCTCGCCTCCACCTCAGTGTAGAGGGCTACTCGGGGGGAGTCATGCTCTAAGTCCATTGGCAACACGGCCTCAGCCCCGTATACCAAGAAGAATGGCGTGTAGCCGGTTGACCGGTTAGGGGTAGTCCTTAGACTCCACAACACCGCTGGCAACTCTTCTAGCCAACACCCAGGTGTTTTCAGCAATGGCTCAATCAGCCTTGGCTTTATGCCTGCCAGTACCATTCCATTTGCTCTCTCAACTTGCCCATTGGAGGCAGGGTGCGCGACTGACGCAACGTCTAGTCGGATATGCTTATCTCTGCAGAATCGCACCATTGCCCCTTCTGCAAAGTTGGTGCCGTTGTCGGTGATGATACTGTGCGGGTAGCCATATCTCATGATCACATCCTTCACGAACTTCACAGCTGTGACACCATCGCACTTCCGAATAGGTTTCACCTCAATCCACTTGGTGAACTTGTCCACCATGACCAAAATATGTGTCATATTTCCTTTAGCCGGCTTGAAAGGACCAACCATATCCAAGCACCAAACAGCAAATGGCCATGTGATAGGAATTGTCTTCAACTCGGAAGCAGGCATGTGAATCTTACTTGCGAACATCTGGCAGCCGTTGCACTTCCTCACAATATCTTCAGCTTGCTGTAGTGCAGTGAGCCAGTAGAAGCCATGCCGAAAAGCTTTCTTGACCAAAGCCCGAGATGAGGCGTGATGCCCACATTCCCCTTGATGTATCTCCACCAGGATTTCTTCTCCCTCTTCCGGGCTCACACAACGTTGCAGCACACCAGTGGCACTTCTCTTGTGCAGCACATCTCGGACTATAGTGTAGCCCTTGGACCTTCTCTGAATCTGCCTCGCAGTCACCTCATCTTCAGGTAAAGTACCGTCCCTTAGAAAGGATAATATGGGCATAGCCCAACTCGGTGTCTCCCGTATAGGAAACACTGGTTCGTCCAGTTCCATTGGGACAGGCTCTTGCGGTTGCACAGGAGGAGTAGGAGCGCTTCTTTGCAGCCCAGACCGATTGGCGAGAACTTCTTCAATGAATGCGACAGCCTCTGGGTTGAGGGCGGCAGTCCCCGAGTGCGGAGTGGCAGTCCCCGAGTAAGGAGTGGCAGTCCCCGAGCAAGGAGTGGCAGTCCCCGAGTAGGGAATGGCAGTCCCCGAGTACGGAGTGGCAGTCCCCGGGTTGGGAATGGCAGTACCCGAGTAGGGAATGGCAGTCCCCGAGTAGAGGACGGCAGTCCCCGGGTTCCCCGCAGCACTCTCCCAGTCAATCTCCATTGGCTCAGATTCTTCACTCGGCAGAGAAGGGACAAAGATGGATTCCGAGTTGGGGGAAGGCTTGATGGATGGCTTCCTCAAATGCTCCAAGGCAATCCCTGCCGGGATGGACTGCCGAGAAGATCCCAACTTGGATAGCTCGTCTGCTGCTTCGTTCTCTGCTCGGTGAATGTGCTGAAACTCACAGCCTTCGAAGAAACCAGTCATTGACTGCACCAGGAAGCGATACGATGCCATGTTGGCATCCAAAGCATCCCAGGTCCCTGAGACTTGCTGCACCACCAGATCTGAATCACCATAGCATATAATGCGCTGCACACCAACCTCCTTTGCTACTCGCAACCCGTGCACCACTGCCTCGTACTCGGCTACATTGTTGGATGCCTTGAAATGAATCTGCAGCACATACTTGAGTTGATCTCGCTTGGGTGATGTAAGCACAACGCCAGCGCCAAGGCCTTCTTTCACTTTTGAGCCATCAAAGTGCATTTTCCAGTAATTTGAAACTGGAGCAGGAGGTTCATACTGCATCTCGGCCCAGTCCACAAGAAACTCCGCCAGGACCTGAGACTTGATTGCTTCTCTTCTCGCATACGCGGGAGCGTACGCGGCTAGCTCGATTGCCCACTTAGCTACTCTGCCACTCGCCTCCTTGTTGCCCATGATATCCGAGATGGGAGCAGAGCTTACGACAGTGATGGGTTGCTCCTGGAAATAATGTTTCAGCTTCCTGGCGCCCAGGTACACACCATATGTCATTTTCTGGTAGTGCGGATAGTTCTGCTTGGAGCTGGACAGCACTTCACTGAGATAATAGACTGGATGCTGCACACTCTTGCCTTCCTCTTCTCGCTCCACCACTATCACCACGCTGACTACTCGGTTAGTCGCAGCAATGTACAACATCATAGGCTCCTTGGGTAGCGGGCTAGCCAAGACGGGAGCGCTAGCCAACATTGCTTTCAGCTCATTGAATGCCACGTCCGCTTGCGGAGTCCAGACAAACTTGTCACTTTTCTTCATCAGCTGGTATAGAGGCAAGGCCTTCTCGCCCATTCGGCCCAGAAAACGGCTCAGAGATGCCAGACAACCCGTGAACTTCTGCACATCTTTCAGTGATCTCGGTAAAGACATGCTCTCAATAGCTTTTATCTTAGAAGGATTGGCTTCAATGCCCCGACTAGAAACCAGAAAACCGAGTAGCTTTCCAGCCGGTACACCAAAGGTGCACTTACTCGGATTCAGTTTCATTTTGTACTTGCGTAGGTTAGCAAAGGTTTCCTCCAGGTCGGCAAGCAGAGTATGTGTTTTATTCGTTTTGATGACAATGTCATCTACGTACACCTGCACATTCTTGCCGAGCTGGTCGTGCAAGCATTTCTGCATGCATCTCTGATAGGTTGCACCCGCATTCCTCAAGCCAAAACACATGACACGATAGCAATAAGCCCCGTACGGGGTAATGAAAGCAGTCTTTATTTGATCAGCAGGGTTGAGTGCAATCTGGTGGAAACCAGAGTAGGCATCTATGAAAGACAACAGTTCACAACCAGCAGTGGAATCGATCACCTGATCGATGCGGGGTAGCGGGAAAGGATCCTTGGGGCATGCCTTGTTCAAGTCGGTGTAGTCGACGCACATGCGCCATGCAGTGGCAGCCTTGGGATCTTCCTTTTTCTTCTCGACCATGACCGGGTTGGCTAACCAATCCGGATGCAGCACTTCCATGATGAAGTTACTTATCAGCAGCTTGGTGATCTGATCACCGATGGCCTTCCTTCTCTCATCTCCGAAACGGCGCATAGCCTGCTTCACGGGCTTGGCGTCAGGACGCACATGCAAAGAGTGCTCAACCAACTCCCTCGGGACTCCTGGTAGATCTTCATTGGTCCAGGCGAACACATCCCGATTCTCACGGAGGAAGTGGATGAGCGCGCTTTCCTATTTCTCCGCCAACCCGGAGCCAATGATGGCTACGCGGTCGGGGAACTCGGGGTCGACCTGGACTGTCTTGGTCTCCTTGGCAGCTTGGAAAGCAGTACCATGCTGGGTACTCGGCACACCTTGTGCGCCAGCTTGTGCGGACTGAGCCATGGCCACCACCTCGTACATCTTCTTCTTCTCGGCCTCGATCACCATCGACTCTGCCAGCTTGGAGCTAGCCGAGGCACACTCCATGGACTTCTTGTAGTCACCAGCGATAGTGATTATGCCATTGGGACCAGGGATCTTCATCTTCAAGTATGCAACATGAGTGGAGGCCATGAACTTGCTCAGAGCAGGCCTGCCGAGTAGAGCATGATAGGGGCTCTGATGATCCACCACTTCAAACTGCAGGCGCTCTGTGCGGCAGTTCTCCCGAGTACCGAATAGCACATCAATCCACACTCGGCCAATCGGGTTGCACGAGATCCCGGGCACAATGCCATGGAAGGTGGTCTTGCTAGGCAGCATCATGTTCTCGGCTAGGCCAAGCTTCTCGAGTGTGTCCTTGTACACAATGTTGATGCTGTTGCCGTTGTCGATTAGCACCTTGCTGAACCTCACATTCTTCTCGGGACCCAGGAAGGTAGGATCCAGCACCAAGGCATAGGTACCCGGATTGGGCATCACCTTGGGATGATCTGCTCGAGTCCACCTGATCTCCTGGTCACACCAATACATGTAGTGAGGGACGGCAGGAATCACTGCATTGACCTCCATGGCCCGCCTGTGCTGTGGCTGCTTGTCGACTGCCTCAGAAGTGAAGATCATATAGCTCTCATGGTGCTCTTGGTACTGGTTGGAGCCATTGCCCCCATTGTTGCCATTGTTGTTGTTGTTGTTGCCCTGATAGTTGTTGTTGTTGCCTCTGTTGTTGTTGTTGCGGTTGTAGTTGTTGTTGTTGTTGCGGTATCTCTCATTGTTGAAGTTCTGGTTGGCTCCTAAAGCCACCTGGTTGACATTCTCTCTTCTCGGGTACACTGGCGGCCGAGCTGCGGGTGCACGAGTAGGCTGAACAGCAGCATTGGCGGCTGGCAGAGGAGGAGGAGGCGGCAAGCCATCACTCTTGATCACATCCCACCATTCGCATTGCCGAGTAGTATGGTTCGCAGGCCTTGAGGGGTGGTGAGTGTGAAAGCTGCATGGGCCATCCTTCATGTCGTCAAAGACAAACTTCTTCGGCTGCTCGGAGTTCCCGCTACCCGACTGCGCAGTGCGGAACGGTTTCTTGTTGCCCTGGCCCTGGTTCTGGTTCTGCCCGTAGGCTCCAGCAGGTTTCTGCCTTTGGCCACCACCGCCTCCGACATTCACTGCATTCACCTCTTCAGGGTCATACCGAGTATCTACTCGGCGCTTGTTGCGGAACTCGTTGCGCTTGCTGCTGTTGAAGTTTCTTCTCGGCTCGGAGGAGTCCATCAGTGGCTGAGTAGGATCACCGAGTGCGTACTGATCCGCAATCTTGATGGTCTCGGCCAGGGTGTTCGGCATCTCTCTCTGCAATCTCTGCCAAAGCATGCTGCCATGTCGGCAACCCTGCGCAAACCAAGTGATGGCATGTGCTTCATTCACACCCTCACAGGTGTTCCTCAGCGTGCTCCACCGAGTAAGGTACTCGCGGTCCGTCTCGTCTTCTCGCTGCCTGCAAGCTGACAGCTGCTGTGGCCTATTCGGCCTCTTGTATGTACTCGTGAAGTTGCTGATGAAGGCATCCGAGAAATCCAGCCAGCAATTGATGCTGTTCTTGGGCAAGTTGTTGAGCCAAGTGCGAGCTGGACCCTCTAGCATCTGCGGAACATAGCGCACAGCCCATCTTCTGTTACCATTCGCGATATGGACCGCGGTGACATAATCATTGAGCCAATCTTCAGGCTTGGTGCTGCCATTGTAGCTCTTGGTGCCTCTTGCAAGCTGGAAGCCCTTCACGGAAGGCTCATTCATGATGCGCGGGCCAAAGCACTCGGGGCCAGGGGGACCCGTGCTCTCCAGCCGCGCCGACAAGCTGATACGGTCCAGCTGGTGCCTTGCATCTCCAGGCGCCAGCACGCGCTCACCAACACGGTCATGAATATCATAGCCAGCCATCTCCATAGCCGAGTAGCCATCATCGTACCTATCCACCTGCATAGCTGCAGGTTGCTCCACCGGGTTGGCGATTGGTGCTGCTGGGCGCGGCTGCTGCCTCTGCCGAGTAGGCTGAGCTGCGGGTTGCCGAGAAGCACCTGGACGCGCGGCATCTCGGGCACGGCTTTGAGCTTGATGGGCTTGAGAGCCTGCTCTTGCAGCGTTGTGTTCCTGCCCGGGCTGCTGCGGCACAGCAACCTGTTTCGCGGCAGCAGCCGGGTCATACACCTGCATTTTCCTGTCTCTACCCGAGCGCCCGCTGCGGCTCTTCTCGCGGCTGGGATGCGGAGACGAGGCCTGATCGTTAGATCTAGCCGCGTGCGAGTGAACCACCTGCGAAGCTCCAGCACCCGGGTTGGCCTTCCGGAACTCCTCGTTCTGCCTAGCGGCCTCCAACACCAACTCGTTGAGCTTCTGCTGCTGCCTGAGACGCGCCTCTCCATCCAGGCGCGGTAACTCGGCAGCCACGGCCTCTGCAGCTCTGAGCGTCTTGGCGGGTGTGCTGTACCTTGGCCTTGTGAAGGTGTTCGCGGTGGCGGACTGCGCGGGCACCTCCGCAACTGTCGCCATCTCGACACCCAAGTTACGCCGCGTAGCGCCTACTCTGCTGGGCCTCCTGGCGACTGGCGTGAAGCCGTGAGCCTTGTTGTACTCGAGCTGGTCCAAACTCAGCTCAAGCCTGATCTTCTCCAACTCCGCCTGCTCGGCAAGCAGCTCCTGGCGTTGCCGCTCGAGCTGCTCCCTCGCGGCTAGGAGCTCGATGTCGGTGGGAGTGGGCATACCGGCTCGCGCAGCTGACGCGGGGATGACTGTAGAGGTGGAAGGCGGCAAGTTGCTCTCCTTCTCGTAGGGCCGGTGAGTCCTGCCACCAGCAGGCGGTTCGTCAACCTCCTCGACGACGGCCGCAGCGCCAGTAGCAGCTGCGCCAGTGTTTGCCGCCAAACCCGTCACCATCACCTCAGCGCAGGCTGCAGAATAGATGCAGGGGAGATAGATCTAGGATATCTTGGTAGCAGGGATTAGTATTGTCTTGGTGTGGCCTTGAGATTTGTCAGCGATGGCCGAAGCCACCTCCTCGCCTCGTGGTACCTGCATTTCTCCTGAGACCACACTTACACTCACGCACTCCTCTGGGCTAAACGTGAGCTTAGCTAGGTGTGTCTTTCTGTCCTTTTCAGTTAGTAGCACGGAAAACGTGAGCTTCCCTGCATAGGCTGTGGGATTGCATTTCTCCTGAGACCACTGAGCTAAACAAGATTACACATGTTGCTTGGCCTCTGACCTTAGTTGCTAGATGGAATTATTTCTCCCTTTACATTTGAAAAATATCTATCCATAATGCCAGATACTATGTTCTGGGGACTATTCATTGGGCTGGCTCGGTGCAGGGTATGGCAAGGATCTACCGGGCTTCCAGCTGGATTTGTTCTCTTTGGGGTTTAAAGTGGGCACTGATGGGGCCTTGGCGTTAGCATGTCCTTGAACTTTTGGGAATCTGAGGTGCAAAGCTGGGAGGGGCCCTTTTAGGGCCTTTATTTTTGTGTGGAAGTGTGAACAGTCTTTTTTTTTGTTACTACTGCCAGCTAGCCACATTCATAATTCATACCTTCAGCGGTTTAAATTTGACGAGGACATAGTAAAAGAGTAAAGGGCAGGTTCAGTATTGGAGACTGCTTATTGAAATGATATGATGAAAAATAAAGAGATTTTACAAGTGGATTAATTTGGATAGCTCTCATGAATTGTGATTTCTAACATGTGCAGGAAATTGAGCTGGATCATTTCTGTATGTTGAAGTTTTTGGATGCCACCCATTGTGAAACCAGTCTTACTGTACGTTGGTTATCATTTACACTCATGCATTACATAAATACAAATAAGCCACCGATTTGAAGCACTACGACTGCTGCAAGTGCTATATTTGTTTATAGGCTGATCATTCGTTTGTAGGATTTATGTTGGTGCAGAATGGGAACTAATTGGTCAAATGATATGATAGTTTTATCTGGGTACTGAAATGTTGGATAATTAAATTTATATAACCGAGTAAGCTAGATAGTGATGGTCTTGGCATTGAACTAAGCCCTGATGTGCTTGAGTCCTCTCACCCGACAAGATATAAGCTATCTTAGAATAAGCATATATACTAGTTTTCCAATTCATTTAGTGTCGTGGTGGTGTCACGGCAGATGCCATGGGATGGCTAAAGATGTGGGGACGAAGGACGCTGGAGGTGTCCGGGGAGGGATCACGCGACGAGTAGCCGCGTGAGGTAAGAACAATACACTGCAAACAACACGATCTACCCAGGTTCAGGGCCCTCGTCAGGAGGTAAAACCCCTACTCCTGCCTCTCTGTATATATTATGATGTTTCTCCGAGTAGCCACAGTACAAAGGGTATCGCTACCGAGTAGCCACTCTCCTCTCTCCGAGTAGAGCTAGGTCGAGAACTTAGGGTTTCTTGGGTTCAATGTGAGCATGCCTCGCGCAGGAGGCGGCGGGGCACCTTATATACCTGGTGCCCAGCCGGATACGTCCAAATCTAGACAAGTGTCGACATAGTGTGCACACCGTCCTTCTTCCGGGTTCCCGCTGACAGCTTTGGTTCCTAAGCTTGGCTTCATCTGGAAAGTCGTGGGGCAAAACTAGGGGACAGACCGGTATCACTGTACCTAGGCACAGAGTAGGCCCCCCTTATCCTGCCACGGCCTGCTTCCATGCTGTCACTGTCAGGCAGGCCGGTCCCAGATGAACAGTAGTTCGAATGCTGCCAAGTACGAACCCAGGATACGCGGGATCCTGTGTCAGAACGGCTCCTTTGACTTTCTGGCCCGAGTAGGTTCCCGCCAATTGTTCCCGCCAATTGTACTCGGGCCAACTCTTCTACTCGAACGTAGAGAACTTGAATGATTCTTCCTTCTGGTCATCTTGAGGTGAGACCGAGCAGCAGTCGACCGGGTAGCGAGTACCAGGTAGTCGGCTACTCGACCAAACCTCTCTTCTGTAAGCCGCCTTTGTCACTTGCCTTTACCCTACTCGGGGGTAACCTCCCGACATTTAGTGTTTAATAACTACATTGCTGATAGGCACTAGTACTTGCGTGTGCTAGTTTAGAGACTTGTAGTAGTTTAATCAAGTTTTCATGCACTCACGTTAGTGTGAACACCAGCCTCCATGCAAGAATAAAGCGATAGGGAAAAGAACATAGCCACGATGCCGACCAGGACCTGCAAGATATCCTGCAAAGCTGTAGGATAAACCTGCAATGCTAGCTACTGACTGCAGGAGATAAGATAAGTCAGCGTGACATTCTTGGCCTTCATGGTTCAAGTGTTCACACCTTGGCGAGCTAGCTTGTTCATCTCACAAGTAGTATAAATAGGCCCCTTTATATCCAGTTTAGGCACCAAGTAGCAAGAGAAGAAAATCAGAAATGTAGATAGCATTCGCTGCACCATTGCTTGGAGTTGGAGTTGTTTCTAGGTGTGCTAAGAGCGAGACGATCAACGAAAGCATATGGTGCAACTATTTCTTCTCCTTTATTATCCCTAAGTTTAGGCTTGCCGCGGTTGGCTTGTTCTCCATCAGAACTTTTTTTTAATGAAAACTCAACCGATACCATTATGATTCTCATGTAGTATGGCATGTTCTATGCCAGTTTTCACCATATCAGCTGGCCATGTGCTACGAGAACTAGATGACAGTTTGTTGTGTTGGGTGCCATCTTCAAGAAAACCTCGTTCAGTATCAGCTGCTAAACATGTACAAGCCTAGTTAACACGCAATCTGTTGTGTTCGGTCACCTCACATCCTCAGAGAGTTTCTCTAGTTTTAGCTGAACTAATTCCATCACAATCTCACAGTAGATCGCCTTCATGAATTTGTTCAGTATGAAATAAGTCTGGAGCATTGCAATCTGAAATAGGCTCCACTGCATTTCTCTGTAAAGTTGACACCACCCGAGTTTCAGAGTCATTAGCTTTGCCAGGCTCATCAAGAAAACCTCCTCCAAATAACTCCCGCATATTTCGATTAGGATTCTTAGCATCCTCTAGGCCATTAATATGAGAATTAACTGGCAGGTTGCTGTATTGAATGCCCACATTTTAGGAAACCTTTTTCAGTATCATCCATATTAATGTTTCGGTCTAAGCGAGCTATACTTTTTCTACTTCAAAAGAATCATAATATAAATGACTACAACTGCGCATCTTTTGATATTTTATTTAATAGATAGGTCATATAATCTTTCCTCATGTACCATGGAGTTTTTTCAGGATCGACGATCGTGAGTAGGCTGGAGCTGATGAGTCCTAGGAAGCATATGGTGGAAGCTTTGACGTTTCATAAGAGTTCGACATTTATATTTTAGGTGTTTCTTGTTCTCAAATGACACATTGTTTTGGATATTGTGCTGTCGATGTTAATTCAAATTTGTCCTATTTTCATTACCTACCACTGTATGGGATCATACATATTGTGTTTTCGATGAGGAATTGCAATATGTTTTTGTATTTGATTTTTTTAATTTCTCAAGTATATAGACAGGCTTACTACGAAACTAGAAAAGTACCCGTCGCTGCTAAGATCGTCTACTGAGCTAAAAGGGCTGCGCTTTAAAACCAACTAGTGACGGGCATGAATAAACGATTGTCACTACTAAATAGATTATTAGTGACAGACACTTCCCAGTCACTAGTAACCTATTACCAGTGACTAGTTATTAGTGACAGGCACCGTGTCTGTCACTAGTGAGCCTTTTGTGCCCGTCACTGGAAGGCTATTCTGCAGTAGTGGTAACTGACGTTCAAGCAATGCATGCTTTCGTCAATGGCTTAAAACCCGGACTCGTACCATTCATGATCGGTTCCAAAAAGCACAAAGATCTCGGATCTATGCTTACAACCGCCAATGATCATGCAGCGGCCGAAGACGACATCAGGGCGAGAGGCGGCAATATCGACACTTTGATCCAAGCCAAAAAGACCCCTCGCACTGAGAAAAAAGCAACTCCCGAAGCAACGCAAAATCCCAAAGAAGTTAACATAGCCTTTGGAAGAGAAAATGGGAATAAGTGGAAAGGACGAAGCACAGAGCCGATAAATTACACCAAAGAAGAGTGGGAAAAAATAAAGTCGGAAAACTGTGTCCACCACTCGCAATTTGGGAAACCCACCCATACTAACGCACAATGCCGCTTGAACAAGCATATGAAAGGCAGTGGAGGATCCGGAAACAAAGGGAAGAACTCCAAGAGGAAATTCTCCAAGCAAAAGCCAGAAGCTGAAAAAGAAGACAGTGAAACAGAAACTGATGAAAAAATCCAGGAACAGCAGCGAAAAGGCGAGCCCAAGTTTCCGAAAGTTGATGGAGAATGCAACCTAACTTTCCTGGCAACTCCTTCAGCAAAGGTGGCAAAGAGAACGCTTCGAGAAATAAACGCGGTTGTTCCTGCAACCCCGAAATTCTTGAAGTACTCAAATACACCAATTACCTGGGATCAGTCTGATCATCCCAGAAAATATCCCTGAACCCGGCACGCAAGCTCTGATTGTAAGTCCCGTTGTTCAAAACACTAGGCTAAAAAGAGTGTTGATGGATGGAGGATCCATCATTAATATAATGTACATGGATACACTGAAGCATCTGCGAATCTCGGAGACCCAACTCAATCACAGCAACATACGTTTTCACGGCATCGTCCCTGGCAGACAAGCACGATCCCTAGGATAAATTTCCCTAAATGTAACCTTCGGAGACAAAGATCACTTCCGTCAGGAAAAAGTATCCTTCGAGGTTGTGTCGTTCGAAAGCGTGTATCACGCAATACTCGGACGCCCAGCTTTCGCCAAATTTATGGCAAGATCATGTTGTATTTATAACAAGATGAAGATGCCAAGGACAAAAGGAGGAGTAATCACCATAACGGGAGACTTCAAATTGGCAAACGAGCTGGAAAAAGAAAACGCCCTTTGCGCAGAAAAAGTGATAGCAAAGGAAGAATTGAAAGAACTGGCAAAAGAAGTATCGCCGACAGAAATGCCGGCAGGAAAAGAAAGTCGGAAGCCAGCAGATAGCTTCAAAGCTTCCGAGAACACAAGACAGGTAATCCTAGATCCTAAAGATCCGACAAAGTTTGTCGTAGTAGGAACTGGGATGACTGACAAATAGGAAAGAGAGCTCATCAAGTTCCTCCGTGAGAACTGGGACATTTTCGCATGGTGTCCTGCGTACATGCCAGGCGTACTCAGGGAACTTGTTGAGCATCAACTTAAGGTGATTACAGGATCTAAACCCGTCAAACAAGGTCTTCGTCGATTTGACGGAAGAAGACGGAAGGCCATCGGCAAGGAGATTATCCGGCTTTTGGCAGCAGATTTTATCCGGGAAGTTATGCATACTGAATGGTCAGCAAACCCAGTATTAGTCCCAAAGAAAGACAGTACTGCCCTTAGGATGTGTATAGATTACACTGGCTTGAACAAATTGTGTCCAAAAGATAGGTTTGCGTTACCGCGAATCGATCAAATAATAGATGCCACTGCAGGCTTTGAGCTTTTATGCTTTTTGGATGCATATTCCGGGTATCATCAAATACGCATGAAGGAAGAAGATCAAATCAAAACCTCCTTCATAACCCCGTATGGGATGTACTATTACATAACCATGCCGTTCGGCCTGAAGAACGCCGGGGCAACTTACCAGCGTTGCATGCAACGATGTTTACATAGTCAGATTGGCAAAAACGTCCATGTTTACGTGGATGACATTGCTGTCGTATCCAAGGAAAAAGATACACTCCTTGAAGATTTGCGAGAAACCTTTGAAAATTTGCGCACTTATAAGATGAAGCTAAATCCATTAAAGTGCGTATCGGAGTCCCCTCAGGAAAACTTCTGGGTTTCATCGTTTCTCATAGAGGAATAGAAGTAAACCCAGAAAAGATCAAAGCAATCTTAAACATCTCCAAGCCTACGTGCGTAAAAGATGTACAAAGATTGACGGGTTCTGCAGTAGCCGTTAGCAGGTTTATTAGCCGGCTAGGGGACAAAGCTCTGCCTCTATACAAGTTGTTGAAGAAATCCGACAAATTCGAGTGGACAGAAGAAGCAGATGCAGCATTAACCCAGTTGAAAGAAACTTTGATGAAAGCTCCGATTTTGGCATCCCCAAAAGACGAAGAACCTTTGTTACTGTACCTTACGGCTACAAACCGGGTTATTAGTGCGGTGATAGTGGTGGAAAGGAAGAAAGACGAACAAAGCATACAAGATCAGCATCCCGTATACTATGTCAGCGAAGTTTTCTCCGAGTCCAAACAAAGGTACCCACACTATCAAAAACTGGCATATGGCATATTTTTCGCATGTCGGAAACTTCTTCATTACTTCCAAGGACATTCCATAACAGTGGTATGTAAAGCACCGCTAGGGGATATAATAAACAATGCGGAGGCAACTGGCCGAGTAGCCAAATGGGGCATCGAGCTGGCAGCATTCGACATTAAGTACCAACCCAGGACGGCAATAAAATCCCAGGTTTTGGCAGATTTTATCGCCGACTGGACAGAAGCAATGGAAAAAACACCAATGCCGGAGTCCGAGTACTGGATCATGCACTTTGACGGATCCAAGATGAAGGAGGGCACTGGAGCTGGTGTAGTCCTAAAATCCCCTAAAGGAGACACAATGGAGTATGTATTACCAATACACTTCAATGCCAGCAATAACGTGGCAGAATACGAAGCTCTGCTTCATGGCTTGCATATTGCAAAGGAAATAGGTGTTAAGCGCATCTTATGCTATGGCGACTCAGATTTGGTACAGCACCAGCTCAACCAAACTTGGGACGCAAAAAGTCCCATCATGGCCGAATATCGGAGAACGGTGGACGAGTTTGCAATCTGTTTCTTTGGATTTGAACTGCTCCATGTCAAAAGGGAGGAAAATTGGAACGTGGACGCATTAGCCCGCATGGGATCAGAAAGGGTAAAAATCCTACCACCAGGTGTGTTCGTCCAACATTTGTATGAACCATCGATAAAAGGTGGAGATGTTGATTATCCTCTGGCTTCCGAGTCAATTGAAATCATGCTCGTTAACCCGGATTGGGCAATTCCATATTTAAACTTCTTAGTTGATCAGAAGTACCCGGATGGAGCAGACGAAGTCTTGCAGAGACAGATTCAGCGTCGATGCAAAGGATACACGGTAATTAATAATTGCATGTATAAATGCAGTATTACCGGAATTTTTCTATGATGTATTTCACCAGAAGAAGGACGGGAAATCCTGCAAGAAATCCATGCCTGAGATTGCGGACATCATGCTCAATCAAAAAGCATAGTCAAAAAAGGCATTCCGCGCAGGGTTTTTCTGGCTAACAGCCAAGACAGATGCTGAGCACATAGTAAATACATGTGCAGGGTGTCAATATTACGCCAAGCAGACAAATATGCCAGCCAAGCACTCAAAACTATCCCCATTACATGGCCGTTTGCGGTCTGGGGGCTAGATATGATGGGACCATTCAAAACTGCAAGAGGCGGACTTACACATCTACTCGTAGCAGTGGATAAATATACCAAGTGGGTGGAGTCTAAACCCATCAAAAAGCTTGACGGTGTAACTGCCAGAAATTTCATCATTGACGTAGTAATGAGATATGGCATTCCACACAGCATAATAACCGACAACGGGACAAATTTCTCTATTGGAGAGTTGGCAAAATATTGCCGACAAACGGGAATTTTCCTAGATCTCGCATATGTGGCACACCCGCAATCCAATGGACAGGTTGAAAGAATGAATAGCTCAATCTTGCAAGGAATATTCCCAAGACTCGAATCTCCTCTTCATAGAGCAGCTGGAGCATGGGTAGAAGAGTTACCCTCCGTGGTTTGGAGTATTCGAACAATACCAAATAGGTCAACCGGGCTGGTGCCGAGGCAATTCTTCCAATGGACATGATCCATGACAGCCCAAGAGTGCAGGATTTCGATGACTCAGATGCCGAAAACGCACGACAGGATGTCGTCGATCTCTTAGAAGAGGAACGAGAGCTTGTGCTTCAAAGATCCGCCATTTATCAGCAAGGTTTACGGCGTTACCATAGTCGGAAAATCAGGCATCATTCTTTTAAAGAAGGTGACCTAGTGCTAAGATTGGTATAGCAAAGAAAGCACAAATTGGCCCCAGTATGGGAAGGACCATTCGTCATCAGCAAAGCTATGAAAAATGGATCATACTATCTTGTAGACATTCGAGGCACGGAAGACCATCCCGAAAAGCCGAATCGCAAAAGAAAGAGAAAGATAGATGATGAACTAGGAGAGACAAAGAGGCCCTGGAGTGTCCAGCAGTTACGTCACTTCTATACTTAGTTCAATTTCTATGTAAACATCTTTGAGATCATGAAATAAAGTTGTCGGAATTCATACATCTATGTTTTCTACATGTTCATTATAGTATAAAGCATATCTTCCGCCTTATCTATTTCCCAATGATCTTTCAAAATACTCAATGTTAACCCAAATTGTGCATGTGTGCTCGGTGTTTAAAAACTGAATGATTTCCAGCCTACTAAGGGCTAAAGGAAACTCAGATTGTGCCTGCGTGCCTGAGTTTCAATCAAAAAATTCCTTACTATTCTGTAAGTATTATCTGATTGTTTGTGTGCTGGGTCACTGGAGCTAGTAAGTAAAAATGCCTTTAGTATGATACGTGTTTCCGAGTTTGAACTGATCGGTTTTATCCAGTCACTTGGCATGAAGATTAAAATACTACTGAGCCATTTCAAACTCTAAGGACAGTTAAAGCACATAAACCATAGAACTTAGAAGATAAAGAAATATAAAACCTGGAAAACTTGCAAATGATTTAATAATATTAACTGCAAAAGGTGGAGTACTTGTTCATACAAATGAATAGAAGCATTACAATAAAGTTTACATTGTAAAGTTCAGTAATGCTCCTATTTCCTATCTTTCCTATCCAGGTCAAGGAAAATTCTTCAAGCATCCGAGTCATCTTCGCTGCTGGACTCCTCGGGAGCTTATGGAATCTCTTCTTCCGGATAGGTGATGGAGATATTCACCATAGAAGCAATCTTGGTAGCGTGACCTTTGATCTCATCAAAGATTGTGGTCTGCTGGGTCTCGGTATATCCTTGAGGGATGTCGGACGCCACGCCCCAAGATTTAGCAGTGGGATAGTGCATACGCATAAGCCCTAGAGCCATGCGTGCACCACCCCGTGCTGCGGAGCGCAAGGTGGATTCCTTGGCCTCCGCCACTTCCACGATAGCTCCCGGAAGATTTTCAACTTCCGAGAGATCCCCAGACTTTGCGGGAAGATATTTGTTGATGAGCAGCATCCCCGCATCTTTGATCGCGGTGAATACCTTCCCAAAAGCTCGGATTTTCTCAATCCGAGTAAGTGCTGGGTCATCTCCTGTTTTTTCAAACAAACAACCAAAGGGTTAGTGAAAAAGCAGAGAAAGAAATCAAAACATGGAAAATCCGTTAAAAGTAAAAGACTTACCGAGGATCTTATCTATCTCAGATCCTTCCTCCAGGCGCGGGGTCAAGGCATTCTCCAAATCTCGGATGGTTGCCTTGTCCTTGTCAGCTTGCTGGGAGGCATTGGATTGAGCAATGCCAACAGCCAGCTGGCTGGCCTCCAGCTCCTTCTGAACCCTCATAATTTCCTTATGAAGGTCCAGGTTCTCCCGGCGGAGGGTATCGGCATTGCCGGCATCTTCAGCAACTTGCTTGGCTTTCGCCAAAGCAGCTGAAAAGCGAGAAAAAATTCCGGGTTAGAAAACTCGGAAAAATACTTAGGAAAAAGTTAAGGACAAGAAACCCCAGAGAACTAAAATACCTGTTGTTTCCTCCAGCTGTTGCTGAGATGAGGCCAGCTCTGCTTCCTTAACGTCAAGAATGGATAGAAGGTTCTTAACCTCCTTGTTCTTGACGGTAAATTTGCTGAAAACTTCCAGGTTTATAGTTTTAGCGGTTTGCTGAAACACGGAAATGAAAGAAAAAGCTTAAGTTAGAAACAAGCATGATAATGAAAGCATTAAGTGAAAAGCAGGCATTTGACTTATTGCTTGGGGGCTAGAGATATTACCTGACTCATCCGCTGCAAACCTGAGAGATTTTCGGCAAACTCTTTTGCAAAATCTGCAAGTAGAGTTCCGACAGCGCTAAGGCCCTCATTGATATTCTTGAATTATGTATCAAAGGTGGGAACGGGTTCCTCCTTAGTTACCCGAGAAGGACCTCCCACCTCCGGGACCGCCTTTCCCTCGTGTCCGTTTCCGGCACAATGGGCTGGCTGGTCTGGGGCGTATCGGTGTTGGGGGCAGTGGCATGATCTTCCGCAGTTGCTACAGGGGTATTCGGAGCAGCAGCGGGAGAAGGGTGTGGACCTCTGATGGCCACAGATTTGTGCCTTTTTAGCTTTTTAGGCTTCAGAGTTGTGGGGGCCAAGCTAAAAAAGAGAGAAATGCCGGAAAGTTAAAACTCCGAGTCAAAGGGAAAAAATTACGATAAAGGAGAATAACCTAGACGCACAAACCTGGAAGTTGCGACGGGAACCCCGTCAAGATCAATAATTTCCTGCGAAGTGGAAATCTTCTTGCGCTTACGTCCGCCGGCAAAGTTGGAACGCAGTGCCTCCAGCTCGGCATCAGAGGCAAGTTCTGACTCAGGAAGTTCTGTGATCTGTTAAAAAGGCAAAGGCCGAGTTAAAGCACGAAATCGAGAAAATGGAAAAAATCTAAACCCGAAAGGCAAATAATTGTACCTTGGGAGCCGGATTCGATGTTGTATACATTGGTCGGCTTTCTTCATATTGGTCGCGTGAGGCGACCAATTTATTCACGCGTTTCCGCAAATCTTGTGCCGACCAAGTCTTGCTCGTCGTCCGCATGGCATCGCCGGTTCCCGTGTAATCACAGAGGAGGCGAGTGCCGTGATTAGCCAAAGGCTGAATCCGCCTTTCTAACCAGCATAGGACCGTGTCCATGCCAGTTAGAGGCGGATCGGAAGCGACGAGTTTCGCGATGCACCGCTTGATCCTAAGAAGATCCGGCGGCAGGGACTGTACTGCTTCAGTTCCCCAATTCTCTTGGGGAACGGAAGCGGTATTTGAAAAAGGTGGAACCCCGGTGGTTTTCCCAGGAAAGGGAACGTCGGGATGGTAGAAGAAGGAACCCGTCCAGAATTTGACGGATTCCGATGTCTTAATCTTGGGGAACCAATCCTCCCTGAATCTGTGCAGGGTGAAGGATATGGTTCCACAAGTTGGGAGTGCGCCCTCTGAGGAGTTCCGCTTAACACCAAAACAATACAGCCAGAAATCTAACCTAGGACCTGAACCTAGATATCCCTCGAAAAGGGCCTGAAATCCGGCTAAGTAAAGGATGGAGTTTGGAGGCAGATTGTGGGGTTGAATGTTATAATGATCCAGGAGTTGGAGAAAAAAGGCGGACGGCAGAAAACACATACCTCTGACAATGTGGGAGGTAAGGAGAACGCGTTCCCCGTCTTTTGGCAGAGTCTCGGACTCGTCCTCCGTGCTCTGCCATTTGCCCTTCAGCAGCAGTCCTTCATTCTCCATTGTCGGAAGAAGGGAAGGTGGAATACTGCTCGGGCTCCAATTGCCGGCAATTTCTTCCTCTTCCCCCGCTCCGACGGCGACGGACGCAGCTGCCGACGTGGCCTCGAGTTCCTCTCCGACGAGGACTATTTTCTCCTCCACTGTCTTGGGAGCATGCGGCGGAGATGGCGCGGAGGAGGTTCCGACGAAGTTGGTGGCGGCGAGAGGAATTTCCTCGCCCGTTGCGCCGCTGGCAGCTTTCTCCGGCTCGTCGCCGGTTGCGCGCAGTGGAGAATCCACCATGGGATCCATGGTGTTTATGATCTCGTCGATCTCCGCCGCGACGGAGCGTGTCGGAGAGGATCTCGGAGATGCCATCTGAGGGCGGCGCGAAGAGATTTCCGGCTGCTCCGGTGAGGTTACGGGCGGCGTTCGTTTGTGTGTGCGCTCGGGAGTGGCTTTGCTTACGGGCGTGGGTGCTGAGAATGGCATTGCGAATGAGAGTGGAAGGTTTGCCGGAGAGGACGGAGACGGCTATTTATAGCCGGAAACCCGTCGCGATGCGTGCTAACGGCTCTTTTGACCGTTGGATGATCAACGCGTGTCACTCGCCGGAAAATCCGGGAAATGAAACGACGGGTGATTATTGCTATCTCCACGTTTCCCGCGAGAATCTGTCAGAGATACGTTTCTGGGTTTCCCGCTCGAAACCCAAACGTCCCTTACGTCAGCATGATTAAAACGCTGACGTAGGAAGTTCCTTCTTCACGAAGGATCGTGAAAGAAAATCCGGATTTTCTGGAATCCGAGTTTTGTGTTATTGTATTCTCTTGAAGAGAAGAAGAATCAAGACAGAGAGCCAGTATTTCTTGCACATTTGACGAAAGACGACGAATCCGAGTCTTAATCCTTCTTGGGGGCTACTTTCGGATATATACCAATCAGGGGTATATCAGATAGTGGTCTAAAGTGTCGGATTACCAGGGTGGCCTAAATGGTAGTGGGCTATGGCCCGTTAGGCGGCCCAGTAAGCTGACGCACAGAAGACGGATTCTAGAAGAACCCGGATCACGGCCCACGTGATCTGGCTTGGAGTAGAAGGCGGATTCCTTACTTTCCAAGTTAATAGTTACCGTAGTCTTCTAGGTTTCTTTCTCTGTATGCCCTAACCTGGCTATTATATAAAGCCGGACGGGAGATAAGATAGAGAGAAGAAGGAAAAAGGCTAACTCGCCGAGAGGTTGATCCTTGACGAGCAGCTAATAGAACCTCACATTGTACTCTGTATTCTCAGGCTTTAGTCCTGAATAGTGAGATTGCAGGAGTAGGAACGTCGCATTACTGCGTCGTACCGAACCTGGGTAAAACCCCGTGTCCTCGATCATCGTACAATCACGTCCCCCCACGTCTTTATCCGTAGTCTCATGGCACCCCCGTCTGTGAAATCTACTACGATGTCTCGACAGAAAACAAAAATAAAAGAGGCTCCAAGCAAAGCACATAAGATGCGACCGAATAAAAATATAGTTTCACTAGAAGTGACCTGATAATTTGTTGATGAAGAAGGGCATCCCCAAGCTTATATCAAAAATTCTTAGAAAATTTCTTCTGTTGCTAAAATAAAAAAGTGGTCTTCTAAGAAAATTTGCGTATATAAATTAGGATTAAGCACAAAAAAGTTCAGGTAATTTTGAATTTTCTGTGTTTTTTAACAGAATTAACAGTGGACAGCAGAAATCTGTTTTCTGCGCAGAAATCCGAAATATAGGCTCAACTTTCCATTAGAGGCTTTACTTTGCTCAACAAAAAATCAAAAGAAAAGATACATAGGGGTTTCTAAGGAAATAGACAACACCCAGGTGCAAAACACATCAAATAAAAAAAGGAAAACTGAATGAAAACAGAGAAATAAAACGGGTTGTCTCCCGGTAGCGCTTTTCTTTAACGCCTTTCAGCTAGGCCTAAAAGATTAACTCAAGTATTTTCAAGTGAAGAAGCATCATCTATACCTTCCTCTAAACCATTATTTGCAGCAATAGGCACTTTAGATGTTTTTGAATATTCAACATGAAGGTCACTCTTAGTCTCATTAATTGTTTTTGGCAACTTTCAACACATATTGAGATTTGGGTTTAGCCATCTTAGGAGCATACATAAATATTTGCTCCTTTGCCACAAAGGCTTTCTCCTTTTTAAATTTAAGAGATGAAAAGGTTGAGCTTAAAGTTCCCATGGCATCCTCTAGTTTACCAATCCTAAAACTTTGATCATCATGAGTGTTGCTAGCTTCTAGAGCAGTGATTCTTTTATCAATAGTAACTAGTAATTCATTAACTTTGCTAGCATTATCAAGGAAGACTGATAAGTTAATTTCCAAAGAGTTTAGTTTATCAATAACATCCTCCAAAGTGATCTCAGTTTTAACAGTTGTAATGGGGAGGTGCTCCTACTAAACTTTCAATCAAATTGCAGGCTTCCAAAGCAGGAGTTCCTAGAAAATTTCCACCCGTAAGAGTATCTAACACATGCCTATACCAGCCAGAAATACCAACATAAAAATTTATTAGTAGTATCAAGGTAGAATATTTATTTGTGCACCTCTTATGAGCATCATGTACTCTATACCAAGCATCTTTCAAACTTTCTCCCCCTTGTTGCCTAAAAGAACGAACCTCTACTTCAGGAACAATCATTTTAGCATAATAAAAGCAAGCAAATAACTAACATCTATGAAGTAAACTAATTTTTTTGTGTTTTAAATAAAGAGAAGCAAAATAAAACAAAAATAAAAACAAGACAATAAACAAAATAAATAGGTTGAGAGTGAGAGAGTCCCCTTGCCAGAAGACTTCCTTATCCCCGGCAACGGCGCCAGAAAATATCCTTGATGCTCGTGATACACATGTTTGTTGGGAGAACCCAAGAGGAGGGTATGACGAGAACAGCAGTAGGTATTTCCCCTTAGTTAGGAACCAAGGTTATCAATTTAGTAGGAGAAATAGGACCTTCGGATGGTTGATGCCAATGACGGTGCTGCTGGCGCTTCACCGGTGTCAGCAACAACGTGGGGCCTGCACACAACACAACCAAAATACTTTGCCCCAATGGTACATTGAGGTTGTCAATCTCACCGGTCTTGATGAAAACAAAGATTAGATGTATAGTGTGGAAAACAGTGTATGCTTGCAGTAAGTAAAGAAAGCAGGAAATAGTTGTGGTTTGCTTTAACAGTGCGGAAAACTGGACCGGGGTTCATAGTTTCACTAGTGGTGTCTCTCCATAAAAGATAGCATGCTAGGTGAACATATTACAGCTAGGCAATTGACAAATAGAGGTTGCACCGTAGTGCACAATATGACATGAAGATTACTATGATATTTAGTGCGGGCATTAACAAGATGCATAGACCGACATCCATCTGCATCTATGACTAATAATCCACCCTCAGGTTATCATCCGAACCCTCTTAGGTATTAAGTTGCAAGCAACAGATAATTGCATTAAACAAAGTGTGTAATGTAAGAAATGATTATGCATGCGGGCACGCTCACCGCTGTTTTCTCCCTAATGGCAACAGAACATCCTTCCGCTTCACGTTTCTGTCACTCGAGCAAGGCAACAAGAAGGCATGAACCCACTATCAAGCATAAATACTCCCTCTTGGAGTCACGAGCAACTACTTGGCCAGAGAAACCACTAGCAACTGAACGCATGCAAGATCACAAATAACATATGCAATAAAGACTATAATCAACTTGGCATAAGGTAAATATTCATCGGATCCCAGCAAACACAGCATATAGAATTACATAAGATCAATCTCGATCATGATAGGCAGCTCACGAGATCTAAACATGGAGGCATATGAGGAGGAGACAACCATCTAGCTACAGCTACGAACCCGTAGTCCAGGGATGAACTACTCACACATCACTCCGGAGGCAGGCATGGTGATGTAGAAGCCTCCGGTGATGATTTCCTCTCCAGCAGGGTGCCGGAAAACAGCTTCAGAACCCTCCTGATCTAGGATTGAAGGTGACGGCGACTGCGGAACTTTTTCGGGGATTTTGATCAGGTGCTTAGGGTTTTCCATCCGTGCGTCTTAAATAGGCGAAAGGGCAAATGCGGTGGAGGCCAGGGGGGCCCCACAACAATAGCTGGCGTGGCCAAGGGGAGGGGCGCGCCACCCTATGGTGTGGCCCCCCTATTGCTCCTCTTCGACTCCTCTCCGGTCTTCTGGATGCTTCCGGGGAAATAGGACTTCCGGGCTTCAAACTTTGTAATTCCGAGAATATTTCCAGAACAACTTTTCTGAAACTAAAAACAACAGAAAACAATGAACTGGCTCTGTGGCATCTTGTCAATAGGTTAGTCCGGAAAATCAATAAAAATGACATAAAGAAGGGAGAAAACATGTAGCAGTTGGCATAATATCATCATGGAGCATCAGAAATTAGGGATACGTTTATGACGTGTCAATCCTCCGAGGGAGTCCAGAGCACCGTCCGACGATAGTGAGGACGACGGCGGCGACTACGACGACTACGAGTCTGAGTCCTATAGGCCTAGGCAGGAGTATGACTACCAGATCAGATCCAGTCTTGCCATTATGTACTGCCTTGGTTATCTAGATCTATGATCTCCGTTTAGTTTTAGATCCACTCTTGCCATTATGTACTGCCTTGTTTATCTATCGAAGATGCATGTTCTTTTATTAAAAATAGAAAACAGACGCGCTAACGCGCCACAGTTCGCCGGAATACAAATTCCTTTATTAAAAACAGAAAATAGACGAACACTACTCCTCGTCGTCGTCGTCGGGGAACTCGTCGGTGACCTCCTCCGGGTCATCGTCGTCGCCGAACTCGTCGGTGACCTCCTCGTCGTCGTCGGAGGTGCATGATGGTATGTTCGAGATAGGCCCCCACCTCGGATCATCGAAGGCCCAGACTTCGCCGGCGTGGTTGGCCCGGCGGAGCTCTTGCAGCGCCTTTGTCCTCGCCTCCCGAGCGGCATCTAACGCGAGGTGGCGTTTGAGGCGGCGCTCAGCCGCACGGGTCTGCCATAGCTCCTCGTCGGTGCTCTCCTCCCCCAGATTGTTCCGGTAATACTCGCGGACGACGCGGTCGTCCCTGACGTCGACTGGGCCCTGAAACGCGCAGTGGCGGAGGTGGTGGTGGTCGGCGACAGTGACGATCTGCAGCGTCGGCGCCCTGGCCTCCGCTTCCCAGTGAGTGTGAAAGTCATTGAAATTCATGAGCGACCGCGGGCGGTTGAGGCGCATGGCCGCCGCGTCCTAGGCGCGGGCGGCCTCCGCCACTGTCGCAAAGGAGCCGACGGGGATGCGGTCGTCCCCGTAGAGGATATCCGCGGTGAACATTCCGTTCTGCCGTGCTCGGACGCCGCGGAAGCCGGTGGTGCTATTACTTCTCAGAGGCATGGTTGCAGCGTGACGGTGCATGGAGAGGAGTGCGCACGTGGAGAGCAGAAGACGCTCGAGGCGCGGAAGTTTATACTGCGTGCTCGTGGCCACGCGGCACAACTCTCGCGCCACACATCACAACTCCCGCGCCACGCGACCACGCGGCACAACTCCCGCGCCACGCGGCGCAGGTCCTTCACAAAAAAACCCATTTCTGACACTCCAAAAATGGAAAATGGTTTTTTATTCAGTTAAAAAATAACTTCCTTCGTCAACATTGACCGTGCTTCCAAGATGCATGTTTGTGTGCAATATGGGCTCATTATAACAAGCTATGCCATGTATTTGGCCATAACACCCGTCGTTTCAACCGAAACCCTAAAATGTTAGGACGAGATAACAAGTTTTTGTGAACACTTTTTCAACAGAACTGTCGTATTCCAAGTTTATTATTTTTTGTGGATACTAGGACATATGCAATGACACTACGCGAAGGTCTCGCATTATTTAGGTTTTTTTTTGAATTTTCTGAAATTTTCTCAGCCCGTTTTACGAGAAAGTCGAGACGGAGGGCATGACCGTTCGTAGCTAGGGGTTGTATATTCAGCAAATCACTATGGATCTCTATTGAAATAGGTAGTTGAGTACCTAAAAATGATTTTTGCAAAAATTCATAAGCAAATTACGAGGCACCTATAGTTCAAATTTGTCCCGTTTCCAGCTGAATCGGCAGAAACTTGTGATTTTCAAAAGAGGTGCATGCAAATCTTTTCTTAGAAAAAAAATGTTTATTTGTGCATATCACATGTCCTAGCATGTTTAAAAAATTAAGCCCCCAAGTTTTGCAACATGTCTGTGGTAGGTCCTTCACAAAAAAAACCATTTCTGACACTCCGAAAATGGAAAATAGTTTTTTTATTCGGTTAAAAAAAAACTTCCTTCGTCAACCTTGTTCGTGCTTACAAGATGCATGTTTATGTGCAATATGGGCTCATTATAACAAACTATGCCATGTATTTGGCCATAGCACCCGTCGTTTCAACTGAAACCCTAGAATGTTAGGAGGAGATAGCAAGTTTTTGTGAACACTTTTTCAACAGAACTGTCGTATTCCAAGTTTATTATTTTTGGTGGATACTAGGACATATGTAATGACACCACGTGAAGGTCTCGCGTTATTTAGGGTTTTTTGAATTTTCTGGAATTTTCTCAGCCCGTTTTACGAGAAAGTCAAGATGGAGGGCATGACCGTTCGTAGCTAGGGGTTGTATATTCAGCAACTCACTATGGATCTCTATTAAAATAGGTAGTTGAGTACCTAAAAATGATTTTTGCCAAAATTCGTGAGCAAATTACGAGGCACCTGTAGTTCAAAATTGTCCCGTTTCCAGCTGAATCGACAGAAACTATGCCATGTATTTGGCCATAACACCCGTCGTTTCAACTGAAACATTAGAATGTTAGAAGGAGATAGCAAGTTTTTGTGAACACTTTTTCAACAGAACTATGCCATGTATTCCACGTTTATTATTACACGTCACCAACAACATCCCTATCTAGTCTTCTGAATTTTCTTCGTGTAGAGATGGTCCATGAACCCTATGTCCCTTGCTTATGGTCGGTTCGGCCGTAACCATGGAGCATCTTCATTATTTAACGGGATGGTTTAGTCAGCTTTCACTGTGAAGGGTGGAATTTCAACAAACTTATTATAATCTTCTGACATGTCTGTCTTGTCCTCGATTCCCACGATGTTTCTTTTCCCTGCAAGAACTATATGACGCTTCGGTTCATCGTATGATGTATTTGTTTGCTTATTTTTTTCTTTTTTTTTTGGTCTGGAGAACATGTCCTTCCCATAGAAGACATGAGCCACATCATTTGCTAGGAAAAATGGTTCATCATTGTAACCAATATTGTTGAGATCCACCGTTGTCATTCCGTACCCGTGTCTGCCTTTACCCCTTCTCCATTTAGGTTGACCCATTTTTTCCATTCTCGTTTGTTGTATCGAAGCGGACACCACTGTTTTGGTTGGTGCTCTTCTTATCTTGGGCGATCGTGTAAAATATATTTCCATTTATCTCGTACCCTTGAAAACTCCCAATAGTCGAAGATGGTGACCCGGCTAACATGTACAGCTGATCTTCAACAGTGGTGTCATTTATAAGATTTGTTTGCAACCAACTTACGAAAGTCTCCATGTGTTTGCGTTTAATCCATGAGTCATCCTTCCCCAGGTTTGTGGAGCGTACAATATTCTTGTGTTCCTCGAGATACGGAGCCACGCAGGTGGAATTTTGTAGAACTATGTAGTGTGCTTTAGTGAAAGAATGCCCATCCCTGGGTATCATTGTTTTCTTTCTCAGCGTTCCTTTTCCCATCGGGCTCCCCTCATGCCGCGATTCAGGAACACCAATCGTCTTAAGGTCAGGAATAAAGTCAACACAAAACCCAATGACCTCCTCTGTTCCATAGCCCTTCCAGATGCTTCCTTCTGGCCTAGCACGGTTATGAACATATTTCTTCAATACTCCCATGAACCTCTCAAAGGGGAACATATTGTGTAGAAATACCGGACCGAGAATATGAATCTCTTCACATGGGTGAACCAGGAGATGAGTCATAATGTTGAAGAAGGATGGTGGGAACACCAACTCAAAACTAACAAGACACTGGACCACATCCCTCTGTAATCTTGCCAAACTTTCTGGATCGATTACCTTCTGAGATATTGCGTTGAGGAATGCACATAGCTTCACAATGGGTACTCGAACATTTTCCGGTAGAAGCCCCCTCAATGCAATCGGAAGCAACTACGTTATAATCACGTGGCAGTCATGAGACTTCAGGTTTTGGAATTTTTTTCTCTGCCATGTTTATTATCCCCTTTATATTCAATGAGAAACCAGACGACACCTCGATATACTGTAAAGGACTTCAAAAAATATTTCCTTCTCTTCTTTGGTAAGAGTGTAACTGCTTAAGTAATGGAGCCATGTATCCGTGTGCTTGTTGCTTGGGTCTTTCGTACGTTTCTGGTCCTCCCGTGCTTCTAGCGTATTTTTTGATTCCCATACACGCCCAGGAAGCATAGCAGGTTGACGCAGAGATTCTTTGTCACGTGCATCACGTTGATTGAAGAGCAGACCTCTAGAACTTTCTAATGGGGTAGCTCCCAAAATATAGATTTCTTCTTCCACATGGGTGCGAGCTTATCAGGGCCGTTCGGAACAGGTTGGCTGCCATCACCCTTCTCAAAGATTACTTTTAAATCCTTGACCATATCGAAACATCATTACCACTACGGAGGTCAGGCTTCTTCCGGTTATCTTTCTCACCTCTGAAATGCTTCCCTCCTTTCTTTCTTACGGGATGCTTGATCGGAAGAAATCTACGATGCCCCATGTATACAACCTTCTTACATTTATCCAAATATACACTATCAGTCTTATCTAAACAGTGTGTGCATGCATTGTATCCCTTGTTTGTATGTCCGGAAATGTTACTAAGAGCAGGCCAATCATTGATGGTTACGAAAAGCAACGCCCGTAGGTCAAATGGCTTTTCTTCGTTCTCATCCCACACACGTACACCTGGTTTTCCCCCAAAATTGTAAGAGTTCTTCCACTAATGGCCTTAGATACACATCAATGCCGTTGCCAGGTTGCCTCAGGCCTTGGATGAGCACTGGCATCATAATGAACTTGCGCTTCATGCAAAACCAAGTAGGAAGGTTGTAGATACATAGAGTCACGGGCCTGGTGCTATGACTGGAGCTCTGCTCCCCAAAAGGATTAAAGGCATCTGTATTTAGACCAAACCATAAGTTTCTTGCCTCTCCTGTAAAGTCCGGGAAGTCTCTCTCAATCTTTCTCCACTCCGATCCATCAGCGGGGTGTCTCAACTTTCCGTCTTTCTTACGGTCTTCTTTGTGCCATCGCAACAACCTAGCATGTTCTTTGTTTCTAAACATACGTTTCAACCGTGGTATTATAGGAGCATACCACATCACCTTTGCAGGAACCCTCTTACGGGGGGCTCGCCGTCAACATCACAAGGGTCATCTGGTCTGATCTTATACCGCAGTATATGTAACATCCCAAGTATGAAAAACAGCCATTAGAATGTTTGCTATCTGTTATTTTATGTTTTACATCATGGCATCATGCTCAT
Organism: Alopecurus myosuroides; assembly: GCA_028641055.1. Classification (NCBI taxonomy): domain Eukaryota; kingdom Viridiplantae; phylum Streptophyta; class Magnoliopsida; order Poales; family Poaceae; genus Alopecurus; species Alopecurus myosuroides. The sequence goes on from CM054062.1 coordinate 324,964,031, forward strand.
TGCATTTGTTTTGTTTGTTTTCCATTTGTTTTCCTCTGTTTTCATTTGTTTTCCAGCTGTTTTCCTTTGTTTTCTATTTGAATTTCAAATCAAACTTCAAACCTTTTGTTTCATACTTGTGATGTTACAATTTCCAAAATGATATTTCAAATCCAAACAATCAATTGTTTCCATTAAAGTTGTGATTCCAAAACTGTTGATTTGTTTCTATAAAAAATTCATTTAATACCAAACCCTTTTCAAATTCAATTAATTTCCAAAACAGCAACCCCTTTGAAAATTATGAAAATGACAAAACCCTTTCATCATTTGTTTCCATTAAACTAAGGTTCAAACTAATTAAATTGTTGCTTTTAATATTTCACTTAATACCCAAAATTCATTTAAATTGCATTCCAATTCATTTAATTTTCCAAACAACAACCATTTGGATCAATGAAACAAAACACTCCAATCAATTTGCTTTAAAATAACTTGAGGGCCCAAAAACTAATTATATGTTTCTTTTTAATAATAACTCACTTAATCTCAAATTAATTCAAATCTCAATCAAATTACAAATAGTATTTATATTTGAACTTTTTGAAAACCAAAACATGCACATGTTGCTGTTACCAAAAATCCAATTATACAAAAATATTACCTAATTTTCTAACCCTCAAACCCACTCCCTTTTCTCTCTTTTCCTTTAGCAAAAAAAAAAACAGAAATAAAAGATAAAAACAAAGAGATAGAGAGAGGGGCATGAGGCCCAGCCCACCATCCTTTTTCCCCTTGGCCTGGTACCTTTTCGGTCTTCTTCAACCTCGGTACGGATTACATCGAGGGCATCCACGTTGCAGAGGAGGAACGAGCAACGAACAGCAGCCCTCCCCCTTCCCCTTAAGACCTAGCCCGAGTCCCCCCTCCCTAACCCTAATCCTCTTTCCCCTCCTTCTTCCTATCCGCCTCCAATCTCTCCCTCCTCCCTCTGCTCTCTCTTCTCTCTGCTATCTTTTCTCTGTAACTGAACACCTCACCGAAACTCCCTTTGCTCCGGCGATCGCCGGCTATCTAGCCCTCCTCCGGCCAGGGAGAGGGCAGGAATGGAATCCCCCCTCGGCCCTCTTCCTCCTCGTCACCACGGCACGGACGGGGACGCCCCGGAGCTCCGCCGCCGTCCATGTCCATCGCCGCCGGCCTCCCTGCTGCTCCGCCCCGACACCTGCGCCTCCTGTCCGCTCGATGCCCCAAAGTGAGCGCTCCCTTCCCCTCGCTCTCCTCCCTCATCTCCCTTCCCCGCAGCACCCCCACACCCCCACGAGCGTGCCTCCTCTCCGGCGAGTCGCAGCAGCCATCGCTGCCGGCGCTGTCGAGTTACAGCGATCGGAACCGTAAGGTTCAGTTAAATCTCGCGCCAGTTCAACCTCTTAACCCCCGAGATTCCCCTTCTGTCAACGAACTTGCAGATACCGCAGTGGTAACTGTCCATAGCGCGCGCAGCAAGAGGTGCTGGGTTCGATCCCCCAAGCCACACCTTTTTTTATGTCTGTTTTTTTCCTTTTCTGCTCGAAGTTCAGAAAGACAGATCTGAGCAGTTAACTCTAAAATCCATAACAAATCCAATTTTGCTCCAATTTGAATGATTCAAAATCCTGTGGATTCATAATTTTGTGCTCCTTTTATTAATGTCAAGTTTGCAACATGTTTCTGTAACAATTTTTGCACTAATTAATTAATTACTGAAAATGCAAGAAAATTTGGAAACTTTGGAATTTCATAACTTGAGTTTGGCTCATCCAATTTAAGCAAACTTGGGCTTTAAAAATTTGTCTTAATAAACTCTACACATTGGTATTTTATTTGGTCACAATTGAATTAATTTTGAGCATGTTTCCCTCTGTTTGCTAAAAATGGCAGAATAAGAATGATTATGGAAAATGGCATAATAAATTCAATAATCACCCAAAAATTATGTTTAATAGTTCAAAATGTTCAGTGAAACATTTGATACATGTTTCCAACCTCTTCAATGAAATTTGTTTACTGTTTTGAATATTTTAAATTGGTGAAATATTTGAAATCTTGTTTAATTCACTTAATTTTGCAAAAATCATAACTTGGGCATAAAAATTCCAAATCCAACAAACTTAACATGTTTTCCAATCAACTTTTCATTTAATTTCGAAATATCAACTTTTTTTACTGTTTTGAATAATTTAAATTGCTGAAAACAACTGTTTCTTAATTGTTGCATTTAAAATTGCCAAAATAATAACTTGCTCATTTTAAATCCAATTTCAACAAATGAAATATGTTTTCCATGCAAAATTAAACCACCTTTCCAAATATAATTTTTTTTTCATGTTTTGAATAATTAAAATTGGTTGAATAATTTAAACCTTGTTTAATTCATTTAATATTGCTAAATTCATAACTTGATCAATTTAAATTCTTTTGGGACATATAAAATATGTTTTCCAACCATAAAAACATAAACTTTTCAAATATGAATTTGGTTTGATGTTTTGAACAAATAAAAATTCAAATAAGTTCATGTTTGAATTAAATTCATTTAATTCTTGCTTAAACTTGTTTAATTCGTAAATAATTTATTTGAAATCCTTTTTCAACAAGTGAAACATGTATTCCAACTAAAATCTTGTGTTATTTTCAAATATGAACTTTGTTATCTATTTTGAACAATTAAAATTGGTGAAAACAACAAATGCTTGTGTGACACCTTTAAGGAACCAAAATTCCTTAACTTAATAACTAAAATATCAAAATGGGTAAACCTTATTTCCAATTGGTTCTATTGTTGTTATTTTGTTGTTTTCTTCATCCATGCATCATGCTAATCCACTTTCACCTATTGGTTAGTTGTAAAACAATGGTTTCACCCTTAATTCATGGGCTTTCCATATGCAATCCAATTGCATGTGGGTCCATTTAATCATGTTATGTTATCGTGTCAACTAGTTTATTTTGTTGCGTCAATTAAATGGTCATGCATCATCCCATGTTTGTGCACTATGCCATGTTATTGATTGTTTGTCTCTCTGCGTTGTTTGTTTGCTTCTTCTCGGTTACACGACGACGTTGAGACCGACGATACTTACGACACCCCTTCTAAGGAGTTAGCTTAGTACCAGGCTGCTGAGTTTGCAGGCAAGTATTCACTCACATGAACCATTGTGTTCCTTTCAACATTGGATACCGATACTTTCCGTTGTCTATTCTGCTAGCCCTATGAATCGTTGCTTCTGTTCGATCCTATCACATGTTATCCTTTAACCCTGATATTGCCTCACCTCCACTCCCATAACCCCGTTGTTTGAGCCCGTGTCTTACTAGCATCCTTAGGGTTGTTTTGCTCGAGTCTGTTACCCGTTACTTTCTGTTATTATTTCATTATGTTCTGGGGCTCGATGTTAAACAACAACCTGTTAATTTTGAGGTAATAATAATTTGATGATAAGGCACCGGCAGGAGGCCCGGTGTGGTTTTGAGGCCTGCTAGTGTCGACCCTAATTAGGAAAAGGGTCTTGTCTACTGATCCATGATGAGCGCACTAACCGCATGTGGGAAGCGAGTATGGGCGCCCCCCTCAATTTGATTCGATTCGCATCTCGTCCAAATCGCCACACTTAGTTCGGGCTTTCCATTTGATGCATGCATGTGCAGGTGCGAACCCTTGGCGCCAGGGTGGAACTTTTGTAGTCGGCATTTAGGGCGGCGTGGTCTTAGAGTGCTATGAGGGTCCCCTTTTCTTCGTGGGGCTCGATTAGCCGCGGACGCACAGCATGTGGTTCTTTGGGCTTGATGCGAAGAAGAGTTGAGTTGTGTTGAGTGCCTCGCTTGGTGGGTTAGCTCCCCGCCTGGCGGGTCATTCTTACGTGTACGGCCAAATTGGTGCATCACTGCAGGGTTAAATCTTCTCGAGAAGCCGTGTTTTCCGCGGTTATGGATTACTTGGTGAAAGTACTGGCTAACAAGTACTCAGAACAACTTACACCTAACTAATGATAACTTGACTAGTAATAGTCTTATTGACACAATAACTTGAACCATCATTAATCCAACTGTGTGAGTTATCCTCGGATTGCTTCTTTGGATAAGGGGCGAGATCCAGGATGGGTTTGTTTGGAGTTAGTTGGTAGTTGGTTACCATACGCTATCTTATCCCTTTTCTGATAGCCGGAAGTTGTAGTATGTTTCTGTAGTTGGTTAGAGCAGCCAGCTGTCGCATCTTTTATATCCCCTTCCTTCCGTTGAACCCAAACCATCTGTGCTTGGTGTTGACGGGTTACACTTTGGTGAATTGTGAGTCTTGCTTGCCAGTACGTTTATGTACTGACCCCTTTGGGGCTGTGGTTTCCGCAGACTACGTTTCCGAGGATCTACATGGTGGCTACTACGTGGAGTATGACGAGACTGCTGACGAGTAGATAGCGGACCCGGGCAGGATCCGAGACTTCGTGGATGGGCTCCGTCTTTTCGTTTCTGGCCTCTTAGGCCTATTTGGATCTTGTCTGTACTCAGACACTTTGGATGCTTCCGCTGTGATGTAATGATGATATGTTGGGACATGTGTCCTCTGGATGATTGTATTTGCTATCTCTGCTCTAATGAGAGCTATTTGCAACTTATTTCCATCTTTTGTGTCGTAGAGATCTGTTGTGATATCACTTGTTCCAATGCCGTTGACGTACCATGTGTGTATGTTTTGAAGTACGCCAATGGAAGTATCTGGATTTCTATGGGATGGTTTGCGCAGACGATGAATAGTAAGAGAATGGTTGTCACACGTTTACGTGTTGGCCTACTCATATTGAGATGCGGGTGCCGGTATGCCCCGTAAGCCATTTGTCTACTGTTTAACGGACTGTGAGTACGTATCCCCTAGAAGTCCGGGTGCGACAGTATAGTGCATACCGGACATTCATCCGAATTCTCGCACTTCTCACCGCGGTAGAGGATGCGGTCATTAATGCATGCATGTATGTTCTGCACATCTAATCCTAGAGGGCAGAGAGCTTTCTTCGCTTCGTACGTACTGTCCGGCAATTCGTTATCCTTTGGAAGCTTCGACTTCATTAGTTGAAGTAAACTCTCAAATGCCTTGTCAGTCACACCATTCTGTGCCTTCGATTTCAGCAACTCCATTGTGGTACCGAGCTTTGTGCTGACATCTTCGCAATTTGGGTACAACAACTTTTTGTGATCCTGTAACATGTTGTCCAGCTTCAACCTCTCCAATTCACTTTCACGGTCTTCCCTTGCATCAGCAATAACTTGGCCAAGATCATCATCGGGCTCATCTGATGCCCATTATTGATCACCTCCTTCTTCTGCATTGTCTTCCATTGCAGTATCACCGTATTCAGGGAACAAAGGATCTCATCTTCTTCATTGTCTTCCATCACAACCCCTCTTTCTTCCTGCTTCGTCCAGCAAATATAGCTGGGCATGAAACCTCTCCGAAGTAGGTGGCCGTGAAGGACTCTCGAGGAAGAGTGATCCCTGACGTTCCGACAATCAACACATGGGAAACACATAAAGCCATTATCTTTTTTCGCCTGAGCTACAGCGAGAAATTCTTTCAGGCCTGCCATATACTCGAAAGTGCGTCGGCCACCGCACATCCATCGTTGTCGTGCATCCATTTGATCGTACATCGACAAATATATTATTTGTGTATCAATTATAGATGAAAATGATAAGAATGCTAACCTCGATCAAGGATATCATTTTGTGTGGCTCGGGTATTTCGTCGAACACCTCGTGTGCATAGCAAAGATACACAAAGACTAGAACCACCTCTCACACCCTCCTAGCAGAAAAAAAAAGATGAGACAAGGGGCTGGGTGGCTGGTTTATATAGGGCCAGGGACATTCGTCCCGGTTCGCTGCTAGAACCGGGATCAATGCCCCTGCGCTGGCCACGTGGCGTCTGACAGGGCATTTGTCCCGGTTCTAGCCACGAACTAGGACGAATGCTCCCTCCCCAACCGGGATCCATGCTCCACGGGGCCTAGATACAACCCTGGACAAACGAACCGGGACGAATGCATAGCATTCGTTCGGGTTCGTAAGAAAACCGGGATGAATGGCATTTTGGGCCCTGGACAAAAGGTCCTGTTTCTACTAGTGTATAGAGCCACACCACCAAGCTAGTATTTATGTAAAATTTTATATACTTCAAGGCAATCCCCTCACTTCGTTTGGTGATTAGATGCTTTATCATGTATAAATATGTGCTACTAAATACATGCACAGGCACCTAATATTATTATGATCCAAATGCTATTTGGTTGACAATAAAAAAATGGTTTGATTTGATAAGCACTTGCATCATACATACTGATGAACATGTTACCAAAGTTATATTTTTTTCTTCTCCTGACATTGAATAAGTCACTTGAAATAAAAACTAGATATATGTTATCTCGTTATGACCGGGCATGATCAATAACGAAGACGGGGAAGGTTGAGTTCGCTTGGGATCGACGTGATACCATCGTTGGTGATTTTGCCGTGGCCAAAAATAAAAAATAACTATTTCTGAACTAAAGCTAAATGCCATCTCATCCAAGTACTAACATTTGTGCAAGTAGAAACATACTATATGATCTTCATCCAACGACTATATATATCGAGCGAGAAATAGATACCCTGATATTAGTCACTCTCTTTCCCATAAATGGAGCATATTGAAGGAGTTGTCTCCATGCTCACTGGTGATTGATTCATAGTTTTCGCATCTAGTTTCATGAATGTCTCATGCAGGAATACCACAATTAGGATGACGAGGACACTCCACTCATCTTGTTTAGACATGTACAATATCCAGAGTGCTTATATGCAAGTCCTTAGTGTGAGAATATATATGGCCACACCACCAAGCTATTTTTACATAAATTTTCATCTACTTCAAGCAATCCCTCACTTTGTTGGTGATTAGATGGCTTATCATGTATAAATATGTGCTATTAAATACATAGGAACCTATTTTTATGTACTAGTGCTATTTTGATGACAAGGAAACCGGTTTAATTTTTTAAGACCTTACATCATACATATGGATGTATATGATTACAAAAGTTACATTTTTCCCCATCACTTTGAATAAGTCACTTGAAAAACCAAAACTCTAGATATGTTATCTGATTATGACCGGGCATGATTAGTAAAGAAGATGGGGGAAAACATGAGTTTGCTTAGGAACGACGCGATACCATTGTTAGTGAATACGCAACAAAGAACAGAGAAATAATTATTTATAAATTGACACTAAAAGTTATCTGATCCAAACACTAAGATTCATGCAAGTAAAAACATTCTACTGATATTCATCCAACGACTATATATATCAACCAAGAAATAGCTAGTTATTACTCACTCTCTTTGCAATGCACAAATGGAGCTTATGGAATGATTTGTCGTGAGCAATCGACCAATTTTGTTTCTAGTATCATGAATGAATCATGCAAGAATATCATAATTATTATGACGAGGACACTCAACTCATCTTATTAGCCATACACGATATCCAGGGTGCTTATTGATATGTGCAAAACGTATTTATAATTTTTTTTATTTTTTCATGCTTGTTTCATAGCATTGCTACATGTTTCTACTACACTTTTATATCTTTATAGGGCATCTTTCCGGACTAATCTATTAACAAGATGCCTAGTGTCAGTTCATGTTTTCTACTGTTTTTATATTTCAGAAAATTTGTACAGAGAAAGTCCGCAGAAAATTCCACAAAAAATCAGGAGCAAGTTTTGACCCGGAACGGAGATGGAGTCCAAAACTGAGCCGGAGGGGGCAACAAGTGGCAAGGTGGCCTAGGGGCGGCTCCACCTAGATATGCGCCCCAGGGTCGCCTGGGCCCACCAGGCACCGCCTAGCATCGCATCTTCGCCTAAAATTTGTATCTTGACCTAAGAATCAAGACCCCCGAAGGATTTTCCCAGAAACACTTCGGAGCTCCGCCGCCATCAAATTCTAGTTTCTAGGGTCCAAATGTTCTATTCCTGCACCCTGTTGGGACATGGATTTACACCCGAAGCCATCTTCGTCGACCGTTCTACCTACATGATGGTTCATGAGTACTTACCCCATGGACTCTGGGTTAGTAGTTGTAACTTGTTGGTACTCTCTCCCCTTGATGTTCAATACAATGTTCTCATGAGCTACCTTATATGATTGAGATCTATCTGATGTAACTGGTGTTGTGTTTGTTGGGATCCGGTTGATTGTTGCATTATGATAAGTAATTGATGTTTGTGAGTTAGTGTTGTTGTAACCTTGTTGTTCTTAATGCTTGGTACTAGTGCACGAATAGCATAATTGTTGGTTTAGATCTTACCTACAAGTTGCATGCACCTGTTACTTGTCGAGAACCGACGACCCCAAAGGTGAAAGCTTGGGATATCAATGGGGATTTCTTGTAACCTCAGGATTACATGTGTTTTCATTGAGTGTCAATGCTTTGCTCCGATGCTTCGTAAAAATACATGTTGGGGAAATGACTAAGGGGGTACCCCAGCCAGCATGTTCTTAAACCGGCTTTGGTAAAGTCCGGTTAACAGATTGCATGTTGATTAACACCAGAACCGGCTCTGCGAGAAAAACAAGTTTGCTGCGGGATATCAAGAAGGGCCGAGGCTCCAGTCTAGGAGACTAGAAGACTAGGTGATCCGGCCTTTTAGCCGACAGAAGTTCTGAGACAGGGCTAGGCCGACTAGAGCTGTGGATCCGGCGGAAGGCTCCAGAACCAGCAGGAGAAGACTCGGCCTCCCGGATGAACTGGCAAAGGCTCGTATTGCCGGGTTACGCTAGGACTCCGACTACGGGCGTATACGGGATTCATTTGTAAACCCAAGAACTCGTCTGCTATATAAAGCAAGTTCCTGCGACGTAGAAACTAAATTCTAGCTCATAGCAATAGTTTTTGAGACACCGGAAGGCAGAATCGCTTCTTGTAATCGAGACCTTGAATCACCAATAGTAAAGAAGGAGGAGTAGGTTTTACCCTCCATATAGGGGCTGAACCTAGGTAAACTCGCTTTTCTCATTATCACCATAACCCTTTCGATACTTCACTCAGAAGCTATGGCCTCAAAATCTAGTTCTCGCACGAGGACACTTGCCGTGACAACACCACGACAGTTGGCGCCCACCGTGGGGCCTGCTCGTGGGAGTGTCGTTTTGGGGAAGGATCCCTACCAGGGATTGAGAAACTAGCGATCGGCCAGCTCAGGAGGAGCCGGCGCGGCAACTACTACAACCACGATACCTGGGGCCTAGAGTTCGCTTTCGTAGAATCTGGTTTCCGGGTCCCCTTTGGTGGAATTCAAGTTTTTGTCGGTTTCGTTGGAGGAACCGGCCCGGAGCCGGTTCAGGAGTCAGACTCAGTTTCTGGAGAAGCCATGATCGTGCATTCAGATGGAGAGTCTTTGGTCGGGAACAATGACCTAGATGAAACGGGTTCCATCCATAAGCTCTTTGGCGACAGGCTAGGAGGAGACCTAGAAGAAGAACCGGAATTTCCCAGGAACCAGTTCGGCACACGACCATCTAAATGCAAGGGCATAATCGTCCCACAGAGCCAAGGTATGATGCTAATGGAAATCTTGTTCAGATTGTGGTGAATACAGTTTGAGGAGCGAACGGGGGTATAGTTCAAGGAGGACTAGGAGCATCAGGGTCGGGAACAACAGAACCGGCAGTGCCACCTATGTTTGTGCCAAGACCTGAACTGATGACGACAATGGATTCAGTGAATGAGCTGCTCGCAACCCCTATCACAGCTGAGAATCTGGAACAACGTAATATAGAAATAGCAAGGCTTCGACAGGAATTGACACGCGCCCGCCGGGAGATTCAGACAGAGACAACTTGTATAAACAAGACGCAAACAAACGTCCTGCAGGAGATCGCCCGTGTGGACGTAGAAGGAATTCATCTGGGTTTTCGGCAAAGAGAACTTGCTTCAGTACATGACAAGCGTCACCAGACCCGGTTTTCTACCGGTTTTGGAGTAGGACGAGGACCAACGAATATTTTTCAGTCCCAGATAGGCATGCTCGCCGGGACACCAGGGCCTTCAAGACCACCGCCATGAACAGGGCCGGCTATGCCCCCACCATGAGCATATGCAAACCTGAATCCACCAGTTCATCCTGTGCGTTTCCAGACAGGACTTCATCAACACGCGATCCCGGTGCAAAATCCGGTTTATCAACAACCTATCCACCAGCAGCTCGAATGATTCCACACGCCTCGGGGTCATTTCAACAACCCGATTGATAATGTCTGGGAAGTAACAAACAGTTTGGCTCAAACCCCATTGATGCGAATAACCCGTTGGGAGTAGAAGCAAGGAAGGCAATTGAGATGCTACAAACTGTAGTTGTTCAGTAGACGAATTACAGTAACCCGGATAAACTCCATTCAATGCCTTACAATAGAAGGAATTCATTGCCGAGAAGTCACCATGGAAATTCACCAGTTCCAGCCGTTTCCAGCATTGCAAGCTGACAATAACCTGTTCAGCCGAGACATGCAGTTTCACATGCACCTAGGGTCATCAACACCAGGCATAGAGCGGCAGGAACTAAAAATAGGAAGATGGATCATATACAGGCACATGTTCAGGTCCAGTTTCTAACCCAACCAACATTGTACCTACAACTACTAGGTATCGAAGTATTGGAATTCAGTGTTTAGGGCCAGCAATCGGGAACAAAAGAATCCCAACCGACTTCAAGGGACCTCGCAAAGTTCCTAATTATACCGCGGGCAAGGAGCCAGCAGATTGGATAGAAAGCTACAAGAGTGAAATGGAGATTTTGGAAGTTAGCGATGACGTTTGTGCCCGGTATTTGAGTATGATGCTTGAAGGACCACCAAAGCCCTGGTTAAAAAACCTGCCTCCGAATCCGATCAACAGCTGGCAAGAGTTGAAGGATCGTTTTATCAAAAACTTTCAAGGAACTTGCAAGCGCCCTACAACGATCATAGATCTGGAAAACGGTGTCCAAAAAGAAGGAGAGTCGGCTCAACTCTGGTCACAGCGTGTTGCAGAAATTATCCACTCGTCTATTGGTATTACAACCTAGCAAGCGGTCATAGCCCTAGAGAGGAACTGTAAATTTGACCCCCCCCCCCATGGCATAAACTGAGACAGATCAAGAGATACGTCACAGATATGAGTAAACTGATGGATGCCATGACCAAGCATGCTGAGTCTGAAAAACAAAGGATACAGATCCAGATGACGAGAAATCAGGGAAAGAAAAGAAGAACGGAGGCAACGGTAACCAGAACCCGAACCGGAGCAATGGGAACCATCAGAACTAGAATAATAACAAGCACAAGAATGGTGAGGGGACATCAGATCTGGTGGCCAACACGAATACGGGATATAAGAACCAGCGCCAGAACAACAGTTTCAGGGGAAGTCAAAAAATTGCCCAAACAGTTTTTCCCAAGCCCAGTAGGCTTTGAAGAGCATGTGCCCCCATCACAGTAAAAATGGGAGGCTAGAAAATCACTCTTGAGAGAACTGTTTTATAATGCAGAGGTACAGGCCCAGTGGGAACAATAACCATGGACCTGGAGGTGGTAACTCATGAAACCCGGGAGGAGGTCACCCAGGAACTGGAAATTCAGGACTTGAAAATCACGGTTGAGGCCATCAAGGCTAAGGCAACCAGGGGATGAACCAGGAAGGTCCTCACCAATGCGTACAATCCGGTTTTCAAAGCAATCCCAGACAACTTAGCCAAGGACAGTATCATGTGTTCACGACCAGTTCATGCAGGAGGGACCGGAGAGTACAGAAACGCACAATCAACTTTGTGGCCCCTGCTGTGCCCAGGTGGCTAAACTGGTCAGAACAACCTATAACCTCGCGTCCATCAGATCATCCTCCTCGAGTTCATAATCCTGGAGGTGTTGCAATGGTTGTAGCTCCACGGGGTGGCGGTTATAAACTGGATAAAGTATTGATGAATGGAGGGAGCAACATAAACATATTATATTATTACACCTTCAAGAGGATGAACCTATAAAAGAAGCAACTCCAGCCAACATCAATTGTGTTTCACAGGATTGTCCCTAGAAAGTTGGCTCAGCCCATTGGAAGAATCTATCTTCAAGTTTCTTTTAGAACCACGGATAATTACAGGTCTGAGATTTGGCGTTCGAGGTTGTCAAATTTAAAAGCATGTATCATGCCTTGTTTGGACAACCAGCTTACACCAAGTTCATGGCCAGACCCTGCTATATTTATCTTAAACTTAATATGCCAGGTCCAAAGGGGAATATTACAGTTAATGAAGACAGATAGATAGCTCTAGAATGTGAGGAAGGAGATGCGACTTTTGCAGACTTAGCATGTGCAGAAGAACTGAAGTTATAAAAGCTCCAGGTTGATCCTGAGGATATGACCTCACTCAAGAAGCTATCAACTGAGTCTAAACTGAAACTCAAATCATCTCGGGATAGTAAACTCGTATATTTCACCCCATACGACTCTTCAAATCAGTTCAGCGTGTGGGCTCATATGACTGGCAAATAAGATTGCTCGCTCATCAAGTTCCTCCGTGATAATCGAGACATTTTTCCATGGAAGCCCTCTGACATTCCTTGTGTTTCAAGGGAACTTGCTAAGCACAGTTTAAATGTGGATCCTAAACTGAAACCCATACAATAGTTCCTTCGTTGCTTCAACGACGAGAGAAAAATGGATATTGGAGAAGAAATACCCCGGCTTCCGACGTCCGGGTTTATTGTGGAAGTGCTTCATCCAAAGTGGTTGGCAAATCCAGTTCTGGTTCTAGATAAAAAAATGGTTCCTAGAGGATATGCATAGACTATACAGATCTAAACAAAGCATGTCCTAAGGACCCGTTTGCCTTACATCGCATTGATCAGATCATAGATTCTATAGCCGGATGTGAACTGTTATGTTTCCTACATGCTTACTCAGGTTACCATCAGATCAAGATGAAAGAGGAGGATCAAGAGAAGACCTCATTTGTCACACCCTTTGGCGCATTTTGGTACACGTCCGTGCCTTTCGGATTGAAAAACGCATTAGCTACTTATCAGCGGTGCATCCAAAACTGTTTGGAAATACAGATTGGGCGTAACGTACATGCTTATGTGGATGATATTGTCGTCAAATCTCAAAAAGGTGATACTTTGATTTCGGACCTGGAAGAAATGTTTTTGAGTTTATGCAAGTACCTTATGAATTTAAACCCGACAAAATGTGTTTTTGAAGTCCAGCTGGGAAATTACTATGTTTCATAATTTCTGATAGAGGAATCGAGGAAAACCCAGAAAAAATTCAGGTTATACATAACCTGAAAAGGCCGGTTTGCCTAAAGGACGTCCAGAAACTGACGGGGTGTGTTACAGCTCTAAGCCATTTTATAAGCAGACTTGGAGAAAGGACCATACCTTTATACCGGCTCTTGAAGAAAACTTACAAGTTCATGTGGAACCAAGAAGCCGATGATGTCGTGGAAGCACTAAAAAAACAACTCTCAAATGCTCCCATACTAGCCGCACCTGAGAAAAAAGAGCCTATCTTATTATGCATTGCTGCAAACAATAGAGATGTTAGTGCGGTGGTAGGTGTGGAGAGAAGTCAAGAAGGAAAAGAAGGCATGGTCCAGAGAAATGTTTATTAGGTTAGTGAGGTCTTGACAGAATGAAAGCAAAGATACCCACATTGGCAGAAACTGGTTTTTGGCGTGTTCATGGAGAGTCGTAAACTGAAACATTACTTTCAAGAACACCCCATCACGGTTGTCAGTTCCGCTCCTCTATCAGACATTATCCAAAACAGAGAGGCAACGGGTTGAGTTGCTAAGTGGGCTATTGAGATGGGACCATATCACATCAAATATGAGCCGAGAACTGCAATCAAGTCTTAGGATCTAATCAAGTTTATCATGACACAATTGCAAGTTCCACCAGAGAAACCTGACATCAAGTATTGGACCATGCATTTTGAAGCGTCACGACAATTGGAAGGATCAGGAGATGGTGTGGTCTTGACGTCCCCACGAGGTGATAAATTTTGATATGTTTCACAGATATCATTCAAATGCACTAATAATGCAGCAGAGTACGACGCTTTGCTCCATGGGCTTTGAATTTCAAAGGAAATGAGTATAACCAGGTTCCTATGCCTGGGAGATTCATACCTGGTTTCTCAGCAAGTCACAGGAACCTGAGATTCTAAAGACCTAGTTATGGTAGCTTACATATGAGAAGTTACCCAGATAGCAGGACATTTTCAGGGTTATCAAGTTGATCACATTGATCGACGGCTCAATGAAGGAGCTGATGCACTATCTCGTCTGGGGTCTCAGAAAAAATAGGTTCCACATAATGTCTTTTTGGACGAGATTCACAATCCATCAGTCAAAGTCCCTACAGAGGAAGACCTGTCAAATCTGGATCCTGAATCAGAACTGGTAGCTGCACTTCATGCAACACCAGAATGGTCAGAACCGTATCTGGCTTATCTCACAAGAGGCGATCTCCCACAAGAGGAAACCATTGCCCGTAAGATTATAAGACGATCAAAAGCATACACAATCATCAATGGTGAACCGCATAAATGAAGCACAACTGGAATTTTTCAAAGATGTGTCTCTCCAGAAAAAGGGTGTAAGATCTTAAACGAGATCCACTCAGGAGATTGTGGCCACCACGCAAGTTCTAGGTCATTGATTTCTAAGGCGTTCAGATATGGATTTTTCTGGCTTATAACAATGGCAGATGCAGAATAGATTGTACGAACTTGCGAGAGTTGCTAGAAGTACGCAAGACAGGAACATATGGCAACTTAGGATTTACGTATGATTCTGATAACCTGGCCTTTCGCGGTGTGGGGGCTTGACATGGTTGGACCCTTCAAAATGTCTTCAGGGAAGAAAACTCACCTTTTAGTTGCAGTTAACAAGTTCATAAAATGGGTTGAGGCAGGGCCTGTGAGCAAGTGTGGTGCGGCTTTAGCAGTCAGGTTCTTGAACAAACTGGTTTTAAGATTTGGATATCCACACAACATCATCACATACAATGGAATAAACTTGTCTCAAGGAGCAATGCAGAAATTCTGTGAGCTGAATCATATCAGGCTTGACCATACTTTGGTTGCACACCTGCAATCCAATGGACAGGCAGAACAGGCTAACAAGGAATTACTGAGGGGCATCAAACCCAGACTCCAGGTTCCCCTTGAACAAACTGCAGATTGCTAGGTAGAAGAATTGCCTGATGTGTTATGGAGCATACAGACTACTCCCAATAGAACAACTGGTTACACACCATTCTTTCTAATTTATGGTGCAGAAGCCGTATTGCCAAGTGATATTTGACATGATTCACCAAGAGTTGTTGTGTATGTGGAAACTTGAAAATGACATAGCTCGTCAAAACTCAGTGGATGCATTGGACAAAGCACGAGAGCTCACATCATCTAGATCAGCCATATATCAGCAAGACATGCACCGTTATCATAGCCATAGAGTCAGGACTCAAAATTTTCAGAAAGGTGACCTAGTTCTTCGCCTGATTCAGAAAAAATATGGGATGCATAAACTAAGCCCACCTTGGGAAGGACCGTTTGTGATTAGCAAAAATCTTCACAACAGATCATACTACCTAATTGATATGAGTGACGCTGGCAAGTCATGAAAATCTGAGGAGTA
This sequence comes from Alopecurus myosuroides, assembly GCA_028641055.1. Lineage (NCBI taxonomy): Eukaryota > Viridiplantae > Streptophyta > Magnoliopsida > Poales > Poaceae > Alopecurus > Alopecurus myosuroides. Next base: position 324,979,759 of record CM054062.1, read on the forward strand.
AACTCCAAGGCCATGGAATATAGCTCTCTTATGCCCATACTACACATAGGATCAATGTAATCACTATGTTCTTATTATGATCAATGGAATAAAGTTGGTAGGCCTTGAAATTCAGGTCACTGTCATTTCACCAACTTATCACAGTTTGGAAGAGTCTTTATTTTTTTATCATTGATTATAAGGTTGCTTGGGGGCCGATGTCAAAGCTCAGTTCATATCCCTCGAACCTGGCATATGCCAAAATTTGTTTCTTGGTTAAACTTTCCTGCTAGTCAGTGGTTACACGCAAATTGGTGACCTGAGTGTGTACCTGAAAAGTTAATCAGTTTATAATCCTAGAAAAAGAGATATTCTGACCCTGAACTTTTCTAGAGTTAAACACACTAGAATAAGTCACGCGATAAACCAACTATGCAATAATTGCAAAAATAAACCAAAATGGCCATCAAAGCCAAGGAAAGCTATTTTGAGAACTAGCAAAAGCTGAATAAATAGATAAACTGGAAAATTTTGCAGAACTCGCAAAAATTCCAGCTTATTACAAACCAAAGTGTAGCATCAAGTGCACATCTGTACCATAAAATAAATAGGACTAGAAATAAAACAATTTATCTAGCCTATTACAAGCCCAACGGGCTGAATTTATTATCATGAATTGAAAGTTTTTCTGTTTAGGCAACATACTTGCCCTTCTGCTATGCAGGATCTGAAGTGTCAAAACTGGCACTCTCAGCAGTTGTCGGATCTTCGACTTCTCGGGTCTTGGCAGCATCATCATCCTTGGTAGCATCAGCGAGTCATGCCTCCCCAGCCGGTTCCTCCTCGTCCGAATCAGAGATATACTTCCACTCCAGCAGAACCAAGGTATCAGATACATCTTATGGCTCGTAGAAAGGGCGTGGGGGAGCTGGACCTGATGGAGTCATGGTCTGGGGAGCAGCAGAAGAGGAAGCCGTAGATTGAACTGAAAGCCGGCTTTCCTGTGGAACTTGACAAACCACAGTCACATTCTGGGGGCTGAAAGCCGGTTTACGCTCCCCTGAGGGATAGAAACCGGCGAACAGCTTCATCTTGTCAGCAATCGTGCAAGATTGGAACCGGCACTCCTTTTCAATCTCGGTGACCTCCTTCTCATACTTGTTGGCATCAACCTTGTATTGAGGGAAGCCCCCAACAAGCAGATCCGGTTTTAGTTTTGGATGATAAGCTTTAGCCAGAGCCATGACTTTGACGGCTCCACAGTGGCAGGGTGAAAGCTTGTTCTCTTCAATCCACTGGGCACAATGGAGAGCTCAACTATGAAATCATGCATATTCTGGGGAACGTTTTCCCAGTTCCTCACAACCTTGATACATTCCCCTCCTCCAACAGAAAGTTATCGGATCAGGGTAAATATTGCCTTCAGTCTCAAGTTAGGAACCTGCAGATTATGGAGTTTTTCTCCCTGCAAAACACAGAATAAACATGTGAGAAAATCGGTTTATAAACACAAGACACAAAGGATACTTGAATGATGAACTGAAAGAAAATCGGCTTACCAAAAACACTGCTAGTGATTTCACCCAACAGTTTCTTCAAGTTTTCATAGCCGGTTTGAACTTGTTCAAGTTTTTTCTCTACGTTTTCTACCCAAGAAATGAGCAGCTTCTCCTCGTTTCAAAGTCATGTTGTGCCTTAGATAAATTCTCGGCAGCAGACATAACTGTATGTTCTAGTTCCGCCTGTAGTTTCCCGGCCTCCTCTGTTTTTACGGCCTCTTGGGTGAGCAGTTTCTTAAGATTGGAAATCTCCCTCTGAGAACCGGTTTCCAGAAACTGCAGAGGTAAACATAACCAAGTCTATTCAGTTCTATAAATTATAAATTTATAGATCAGATGCAGTTTATGGCTAGGTGAAAGTCCCAGGTTACCGCAGGCAGAGATAACCCGGCACTTGGGGGCTACATTATTTCAATTTATAAATTTGCATGAGGAAATTTCAAGTCTTGTAGCTGCAGTCTAGCAACCCGGCACTTGGGGCTACATGACTTGAATTTTTTACACAAAATATGCAAGGATAAGAACTAAGTCCCGGGCTATAGTTAACTTATAAAATAGCACTTGGGGGGCTACAGTTTTAGCTTATTATCAAAGGAATAAACCTCCAAGTTTTTTCTAAAGTATAAACTAAGAGATTGGGGGCTCCATTCTATGTGCATATTTGAAGACATGTTTACCTCATATCTTTTCTTCAACATGGATATTATGCCATCTTCGCGGAGCCGGTTCTGGGAGAATTCCTGGATCGTAGAATCAAAACCTTGGCCCTCAAGAGAGCCCAGGTCGGGAGTTGGAGTTGTGGCGCCAGAAGCTGGCTTAACATCCTCTCAGATCTTGTATAGAACCTTGGAAGTACCCGTGCATTCCACGTACTGGGAAATGGTAATCTCAACTTATTTTTCTTGTTAAGTAACATGAAGAACCGGCTAGAAAACTGGCTGGTCCTCCCTCATCTGGACATCAGGCACAGGGCATTCAGTCTCTCTTTGAACCGCATTGAAGCCGTCGGTTCATCCATCTCTTCGTCGACAGTCTCCTTCTAGAAGTTGTTCCTTGGATCAGCAACTGAAATTGGGATATCTTGGTCATGTCTTGGGCACTTCAAAAGGAGAATACAAGTTTATATGCCAAATAGTGGAAAATACAAGTTCATTATTAATTGATAAAGGAAATCTGGCTTACCTAGAGTTGATAGAAAAATCACTTTCAACACCGAAGTGAGATGACCCGGAATGTGGAGAATCTGTGTGATATAAGTGGCTCAGTTCAGTCCGGATCCTCCCCGCAAAAGGACGAGATGCTATAGGAGAATGTGGAGTCCTTATAACCCGGCGAGGGAAAGGTTTATAAGGCAAACCTGCATCTAAATCATTTGATCCGGAACTCCGGGTCCTTCTCCTCTTGCTAGCCTCCTCAGCATCATGCGTGTCCTTCAGAGATGAGGATGGATTCAAAGGTGATTTTGAGAATCGAGATTGAGGACACCTTTGCTACTGTGTGTCGTACCCTCTTCTTCATCGCTAGGGTTTCCTTCTCAACATCCACGGTAGAATCAATAATTGGAGTAGAGGTATCGAAATGTAGCGACTGTTGAACCGGCGCGTCTTGAGCTGATGATCCTTGGACCGGGTCAGAATCGGCATCCTCCTGCTCATCATGCGAAGAACCTGCATCAGCTAACTGATTATGCAGGCGACCGAGAGAATCGAGTTCAGAAACCTCTTCCGCCTTGTCGCCATGCTCCTGGTCTTCATTGTCCTCTGGGCGGATCCTCGGTGGTAACCCAGAAATCATCAGACAGATGTAAACCGTAATATGGTCGGGTTCGATACAATACCTTTTCAGTTCGCAAGATAGGAAAAATATAAGTTTATCAGGAAAATCAAGATTACTTACAGGAGGAGCCGGGTTCAGCGCAGAAAAGGCAGTGAAGCCCATATCATGGACCCTGTCTCTATGCAAGCCAACTAGGTTCTTAAGCATTTTTGTCAGTTTAGTTTTTGAGGGGATGTTGACTGAGTATCTCAGTAAATCAATGGATGAACATGTATATTGATGGAAAAGACGGTTCCTGATGCTAAGAGGCTAGATATACCGGGACACCCAAGTTGGGGTAAGATCTTAACTGGCCAAGCCATGAACAATTAGGGACTTGATCGTTTGAGTGGTGGGGTGAGTTTGGAACCGGCTTATGGTTCAGCAAAGGTTTTCATCTTATCATCGAAAACCCGACGCTCAGCGCGGTAACCGGGCATAGGAGGCTCGTCGGTTGGAGAAGTATCCTTGCAGTAGAAATAAGATTATTCCATAACTTGGTGTAGCGTTCCCATATTTTAAATAATGCAAGAACATTTGTATTATTGTGTTAGTCCATGGATTAATTGCTAGCACCACAGTACAAGATGAAATATCATGCAAATACGTCAAATTCTATTACATCACATGATCCAGACTTTACAATATTACTATGTTACAACATGTATAGTCTTATAAGACTATCATGAACTTAATTACAACTTGCATAGTCTTAGAAGACTAGAAGGAAACACAATATTATAGCGGAAAACATAGTACTTCATTGAGCCTCATCTTCTTCATGTGCCACAGACAAAACATGTTAGTTGTCGACTCGAGATTCTAAACGAAATCCTCACTCGTCATCAGATTCATTGCAATCTGGAATATGCAGCCACAAAGGGCCAGTACAATTAAATGTACTGACAAGTAACACTATGGTGGATATAGGTGGCAAGACTATAGCTACATGAATATTTGGCTTGGAGGAGCTTGGCTAATTGCAGAAAGCAAGCTTTGCCCTAATATTTTTCATAAAACAATTTTATCCTTTAGATAAGAACAATGTGGATTTCCGTTGCTACCTTAATGGTAAAAATCACCACAAAATGTTATATCAAATATAAAAGTTGTAGAGTTACTGTGCAACCTTGTTAGATTGCATCACCACTTAAAAACATGGACATGTGGATTTCCTGTGTCACCTTGCTCGTAAGCATCACCACTAGTGTGTGTTTCCTGTGCTACCTGGTTAACATCACCACTGCTCCATGATATATCTCAAACGTATCTATAATTTTTGATGATCCATGTTGTTATTATATCAATTGCCACATGTTTTGTTTACACTTCATAGCATTTTTATGCATTTTCTGGGACTAGCCTATTAACAAGATGCCATAGTGTCAGTTCCTGTTTTCTGCTGTTTTTCTCTTTCAGAAAAGCGAGTCGCAAAATATTCTCAGAATTCGAGGAAAATTGGCGTACGCAAATATTAAAACAGAAGACTCTAGAAGCCTGAAGGGGAGGAGCAGCAAACCCAAGAGGCAGCCACGCCCCACCAGGGCACGACCCACCCCTGGCTGACACCTTCGGCCTATATATTCTTTCTGCCCTGAAAAACCTAAATACCCGATCGATATTCCACGAAACAACAAGACGCCGCCACCTCCGTCAACCCTAGTTCGGGAAGGGTCTGGAGCTCTTCCCGACACCCTGCCGGAGAGGGGAATCATCATCGGAGGGCTCTACACTGTCATGCCTGCCTCCGGAGTGATGTGTGAGTAGTTCATCCTTGGACTATAGGTCCATAACATTAGCTAGATGGTAGTCTCTCCACTTTGTGCTATCATGTTTAGATCTCGTGAGCTGCCCTACATGATCAAGATCATCGTTATGTAATGCTACATGTCGTGTTTGCCGGGATCCAATGAATATTAATACTATGAGAAAGTTTTTTATTTATCCATATGCCTATGTTGTTTATATCTTGCATGCTCTCTGTTGCTTGTAGATGTTTTGGCCAAGTATTTATGTTCGATAGTGGGTTCATGCCTCCAGAAATCACCGTTCGAGTGACTGAAACATGCACGGTTGTGGATGTGCTGTTGCCACTAGGGATAAAATAATGATGCTTAGTCTACGTGGTTTTTACATTGTTTACATTACACACAACACTTAATGAAATAATCTGTTGTTTGCAACTTAATACTGGAAGTGATGTGGATGCTGACCTGAAGGTGTGGATTATTTAGGCATAGATACGCTAAATAGCAAGCATATGCACTTTGTTTTAATGCCCTGATAAATCCCATAGTGAACATCTTGTCATATATTGCATTGTCATGTCTTCATTATTTTTCAATAGTCGAGTTGTAATTTGTTTACCCAACATGCTAGAAATATTTATGGAGAGACACCACTAGTGAACCGTGGACCCGGTCTATTTTCCTCATATTGTTAAACCACCTACTGCAATCATAGTGTTCTCTACTGTTTCCTGCAATCATCATTGTTTTCTGCACCATACGTCTAATCCCTTTGTTTTCAGCAAGACCGGAGAGATTGACAAGCTCTCTGTTTCGTTAGGGCAAAGTAGTGTGTTTATTTGTGTGCAGGTTCCACATCAGTTGCGCCGCTGACAACCTTCTGAAGAACCTCTGTGTCCTCCTGGAGTCGATAACCTTGGTTAATTTCAAGGGAAACCTTGTCGTTGTTCTACATCAAACTCTGCGATTGGGGTAACCTAACGAACAACACGCCCCTAAGGCATCAAGCTTTCTGGCGTCGTTGCCGGGGATACTGGAATCTCCAGATAGGGGATTCTCACACTTCCAAGCACTTTATTTTGTTTTTGTCTTGTTTGTTTCATTTTTGTTTTACTTTGTTTGCTCTAAAATCCAAAAACACAAAAAATTAGATTCCTGTATTTAGTTTATTTTCAGTTTTGTTTCCTCTTTTGTCGCCATGTTGCTGCCTAAATTCATTACCAAAGAAATGAAGCTAGGAAGTGGATCTATTATTGGGAAAAATAATATTGAACAATTTCTTAATTTTGTAAGGAGACATGATGATTTTGAAGATAGAGCCCACAATTATGAAATTGATATAGCTTCTTTGGTGTGCATGCTAGAAGCTAGGTTTGTTAACCTTCACCCTGTTATGCAACAAATGTTTCTTAAACTCCATGATATGGAGGATGGTGAAAAGGAAAATTTTGTGCTAGAAACTTTGTTTAAGGAATTTGATGGTGTGGCTAAGAAGGCTAGAAAAAACTTTGCTAAATACAAAATGTTCTTGCTATGCTGATATTAAAAGAACTCTTGAATCTGTGGAAAAGGATAGAGCAAGTTATTCTAGAAAAAATTACATTGAAAAATAACTAGAGGTGCCTATTCCTTTTAAACTTATAGCTACACATGAAGCTTTAGAGAACAATTTTGGGTGGATTATACCTGAAAATCCTTTTGATGAAAGTATTGAACAAAAAAGACGTGAAAATGAAGATTCAGAAACTTACATACATAACATACTTTGCATCATTGAAAAAACTTCTAAGCTTTCTTCAGGAAATTCTAAACTTGATAATACTTGATTCCCTACTTGTGCCTGGCTACAAGGCGTTAAAGAGAAGCGCTTATGGGAGGCAACCCATCGTTCTTTATTTTCTGTTTTTTTTTTGTTGAGTCAAGATGATTGTTGCTTCTGTAACAAGATCTTTGTATCTTTTATTTGTTGTTCTGTTTTTCCAAGAAAAATCTCTAATGACTAGAAGGTACTTTTATTGGGATTACTGCGCATGAACAGATTTCTGGTATTCACTAGAAAAATTCCACCCGCTTATCAGAAAGTGATTTTGATATGAAATGTTTTGTGCGTATTCCTGATATATGTAGCTATCTTTTGTTAGACTAAAGTTTTTCGATCTGAGCAACATAAGTGCCCCAAAAAAAATCATTTTTTCGGATTGTTCTGGTTTTGACAGATTATGTCTTTATTCTGCATTCTCTCTTTTATGAGTTTTGAGTGGATTCTTTTAGGGTGAAAGAGCTTCACTTAATGCTAGTAACAGTAGCTAATATTTGAAAGTAATTACTTATGAATTTTTTTCCAAAAGGACCAAGTGAGATTATTTGTTTTTTATGCACTAACCCCGCTAGTGAGAAAAATATTGAAGTTTTGATGTGAAGGAAGTTTTCAAGTGTTAAGCGAGAAGGGTGATAATGAAAGATTAAGAAGAGTGAAAAGCTTAAACTTGGGGAAGCTCCTCTAGACCTCCCCAAAATATTCAAGAAGACTCAAGCGTCTAGCCATGGGGATGTCAGGGCATCCTCTTCTTCATCGGCAAATTATCAGGTCATCTCTAGTGAGACTATATTTTTATTCGATCACATCTTGTTTATTTTTCTTGGAGTGTCAGTGTTTTTTTGTTTTCAGTCTGTTTATGTTTTGTTTGCTGCTCTATATTAGTTGGATCCTAGCATTCTTGTTTGTGAGAGAGACACGCTCCGCTTTTTCATTAGAATACTCTTGTGCTTCGCTTTATATTTATTGAGTATTCCTATTTGCTACTGCTAGAACTTTTAGCTATCTGTTTTCATATATCTCTTGTTAGAGCTATTAGTTTATTTTGAAGAAAGTACTCTCTTGTTTCACTTATATTTTTTTGGAGAGTTGATAAATAAGTTGATTGGTGTTTGGTTGGAACAGAAAATGTTGCATGTGGTACGGTATAATAGAATGCTTATATAAGTCTTGTAGATCACTATCTTGAGTAATTTGATACTTGTCCATTGTTTTGAGTTACCAAGTAAGTAATGTTTAAACTTATGTATCATGTAAGTAATGGCTATTAGTGAAGAACTACCGTAAAGCTTGTTGATATTTGGTTTGTATCATTGGTAGTTCCAAAGTCTATATAGTTTTTAGTAAAAGGTTTTGGTTAACAAGAAAGACAACGTGGAGTCTTGTAATTTTTCAACCATGTTTTTATATAAGTCCTTGTTGTACCGGTTGATAGTTGTGTTTGCTTGAAAAAACTTGCTAGCCTAAACTCTGTACTAAGCGAGAATGCTGCTTGTGCATCCAAAACCCTTGAGCCAAATTCATGCCATTTGTGTCTACCATAACTACCTATTATGTGGTATTTCTTCACTACTCCAAGTAAAAATTTCATGTGCTACCTTTAAAATATTTAAAACGCGTATACTTCTTTTTTGTGTCACTGTTTACCCAGCTCATTAGGATGCGGGTAGACGGTTTTTATTTCGCTTGTTGATTATACTTTAGACACCTAGACTAGTGGCAGATACATCCGCTTATCTAATTCGCTAGAAGAGGCAACGGGGTGCCCAGCCCTAAATTTGTTTACTACAAAATTATGTTCACTTTTTTCCTCTGATTTATCAGTTAACCAAATTTCATAAGTGTGTAAACAAAAGAGAAGAGGCATGATCTACTAACCACAGTAGAAATAACGTCATTCATGGGAGCCGCTCTTATAAATTCTAGTTAACTTTTGACTTAATGTATTATATATTTGCTGATTCGTTGACCATTGACATATACACATGTCCACAAAAAATAGACACTCCTTCATGATATGTGATTGTTGGAAGACATCCGAGGATTCGGTTAGACATGGTTTGTGATAGCAAAGGTTGAGAGGAGTGTCAAATATTTTATACCCTCTCTAGTTTTTTAAAACTTAAATCACTTCATTCAGTTCATGTGCTTTGCATTACTATTTAATCAACATTGTGTTAGTGGCATATCTTCTCAAAAATAATGTTGTTTTATCATTTATCTATTCGAACACGATCAGTAGTTAAGATAATCTAATCATGGAAGCTGCACCCTTGCGTCCGTCCATTGGGAAGCAAGCATCAGCCCAGACCTGTCGGAGAGAAGGGGCAATCTACGAAGATATGTACCATGGGAGCCGGCTCCTCTAACGCTGAAGACGAAAGTCAGACAAGCTACAGTAATTGGCAGTGTAAAATCGAGGAGCAAAGTCAGCGTACTGTAGCAAATACTATACGTATTAATCTCCGTGTCAAATTAAGTATCGCAAAGTTTGACAAAAGGAGATGTATCTAGACATAATTTAGTGTTAGATACATCTATTTTTGTCAAACTTTGTGACAATTAATTTAAGACGGATGGAATTAATTTAAGACGGATGGAGTATACTTTAGCGCGTAATTACTGTAGAGAGAAAATCTAAAATTAATTTTATTACACCATAAATTTGTTTGTATGTAATTAGTGTAAATGTATGAAGTAGATTTGTAATTTACAGATTAATTTAGGCCATTTTAATCTTAATCATATCGATTGAAGGAAGCAAAGTTAGGCTACTGTACCTTCTCTATCTTTGCTTATGTAAGTTAGAGGATCCAGCTCCGGGGTTTCAGGTGCACCCTTGCAGAAGAAACAGGAGAAATTGTGAGGGATGTTGCCCCGTTCAAGCCGGTCAGCCGTGCAGTGCTGATTGAGAATGGCAAGCCAGAAAAACATCTCTCAACCTTGACGGGAGCCCATGTACGCCAAGTGAGCTTCCAAGCATGACACCTGATGGAGCCCTCAAAGAAAGCACGATAGCAAGAGTGTGTTGTGTAGATGCCGAGTTCCGTCCACCTCCAAACAAGGCGATCAGGGAGAACATTGAGATTCACATTCTCCCTACGAGAGCTGAATCAAGTGCCATACTAGTACATGATATATGGTTCCCCCATGAAGCCAATAGTTAAACTTAATCTAATGTTACAGGTTCAGTTTGCACAACTGCAGGAGATCTTTCATCTACTCGCTTTCATTGTCCACAAGATCATTCCAGAATGAGCGCTTCATTTCTCCAGGTCTAGGCTCGGTTCTAGGTCAGAGCGAGGCCGATTCTCTAGGTCTAGGCTCGATTCTGGATCTGGCAAAGGCCGCTTTTCTCCAGGTCTAGGTTTGATTGTGGGTCCAGGCAAAGCCGCTTGGGCTCCCGGTCGCCTCGGTGCTGCAGCGACATGGCGAGCTCCTCCGCTGATGGATCATTCAAATTGGTCATGCTCCTTGGAGCACCTTGGTCACGGCGCACGGGAGACATGCCGACAAAGTTTGATATGAACTGATGCTCTTCCATATCTTCAGACAGCGCGTTGGCTGCACCCTCCCCTTCAGTTGCAGAGCTTGTCACGTCACGACGAGGAAGCTGCTGAAATTTGATCCCCAAAGGCTCAAGGTTCTCTTCCCCCTTCTCTTCTGGGGTGGCTTCTGGTGCGGTGTGACACCCACCATGGAGGACTCCCCAACATTCCTTTGCTCCTGCACAGCATCTTTTTTTATCGTACAGAAACTATGTCAGTCTTGTATCATGGAGCAAAAGTAACTCGGTACTACAAGTATGAAAATTCCAATAACATTACACTGCCACAAATAACGCCCTCTTTCTAATGAATAGATACATTTCTTAAGAGTACTTGATACAGATTTTGCACTGAAATATGAAAAAGTACTGACCGTTGAGTGATTCGTTGGTTACGATAAGATCAAGTTCTAGACGATCAAGAAGACGGCCAAGATCAAGCCCGGTAGTCCAATTTTCAGGGCCATGGTCACTTGTAAGCTTCATTCTCCCACGGTTCCCTGTGCCACCCCATATTATCCCAATAGGACGTGGCTTCTCCACATCCTGGCTGGTCAGGATAATAAGGCTTCCGCTATCACCTTCCATATCAAACGTTTTGTGGTTCTCACCAACAACAAGAAGGTCAGTGAGGAAGCATGTTCCGTTGTCATCATTGCACTCAAGGGCATATGCCAGCACAGTCCCAGTTGTGTGACCAGAGCTTCTACCAACTTTGCAAACTTGCTTCCCTACGAGGCTATTGATAGGACACTGCAGATCTATAACCTTAACATCCCCAATCTCACCGACCTCCCTAACTATAGTCGTGACTCTGGAAATGTCGAAGTCATCAGCAAATGGAATGAATGCACCATCAGCTTGTACAAATGTCTCTGCACGTCCACAGCGAGATAGCATATATGTTTGGGGATTAGAGCAGCACATGCATCATACAGAACACTAAATAAAAGGAACAATGTGTTAGTTTTACATACATAAAAAAAATAAGTACTACTATATGTCACTAAAACAGATAATTCCTTAGTCTAAAGTGCAAGTTCGTTTTAATCTGACAGACGAAACTGGTACGGCCAGCAAGAATATATCCTGCTTCTTAAACACCTCTTTTCATGCAATGCACTAATGTATGATGTATCTTACTTTTTTATGCATTTAAGACACCTCTTTTCATATAGACAAAACATGAACTAAGCATTCCCCTATAACCATTTATTCTGCAGTTAAATGCTGCTAATAGTACATGAATTTGAATTCCAATATCAAACAGATAATTTGTAACTGCTCTACCTGGGTTTGTTCCAGCATAAATTCCATACCAAGCATCATCTGTGACGAAAGATGTTGCCCTTTCGACATCTCCAAGATAAATACCAGGCCCACAATTGGGTGGCCATGGGTGAAACATCTTCTGGTTAGGATAGTCCAAGTCAATTGCAACATGTCGGTTGGTGAGGAAACCAACCTGCTTGTTGCTGATGCGTCGTTTCACAATTGCACTCAAAGTTCCAAATGTATCCTGGCTTGCAACCTGAAACAGCATATCGAGAACAGTGAGGATAAACTTTCGGAGTACATAGTTCAGTTATGTTTTGAAAAGAGCTGCCATGCGGAATAGTATGTGTGTTACAAAGATAGGTGATGGTTACATTTGTGTGGGGTCCCAAATTGCTAAGCTAAGTATGCCAATTTACATGATGCAAGTATCTTAATCGCTAGATGACATACCACTCTAGATACTCACAGGGAAAATTACTTCTGATTTCTGACAATCAAAGGGGATTAACTTATGTAACATCCAGTTGAATGAAGAACACTGGTAGGATTTCTAGTAGCTGTATTAACCTGGCATCATACATAACAGTGCAAGCAGACAAAGTACTGATCAGTCCTTGTCATAACATTATGAGTGTTGTGCAATTTTATTTGCTTTCTAATAGTAAATCCAAATAATCCTGAGACAATTTGAACAATCTACTTACATGAAAAACAGAAGAATTATTAGTGCATGTTTTTGACCAATTCAATTTATAGACATGGTAGCATCCTCTGCGTAAAGAACATGACATTTAGGGAAGTCAAACCAATAAAACAAAAATCGAATTGTGGGGCATCGCCCCCAATTTCATTGAAAATGAAACCGATAAACAGAGTATATAAGTTCAGTTTCTCCCCAGAACCTGCAACTACTGCATTCTAACCAAATATAAAGCAACAAACTACAGGACTAATCCAAATCTTTACAGCCAACCACTCCAGTGACAAGAGACTTTCAGAACTTTATTACAGGCCGAAGAAACAAAGTGAACAAACAGTCTTAGGTCTTCTTTTTTTGAGACTCTACACTACCGATCACTCAGAAGCCACACCCCTTGTCAACAGATTCCAGGAATCAAACCAATAAAAATGGGAGCATAGATGTGTGTACCTGAGAGCCTGAACCAATATATTCATCACTGCCACACAGCTTATTAACAAGCTCACTGTACATCTGTTCTTTAGGTGTTTGAGCCGGTGCACCATAGTATGAAAATTCTACGACGTCAACATCACACCAAACACCTCCTGGTCCCTGTAATGATCCAACTAAGTGAAAGATATTCAGTCCATAAAAAAAATCAATTCCATCTATGAAAAGAAGCTTGCCAAATAAGCTCATACAGAAACAAAACCAGGTATTCGTACCACAAGAATTGCAGGCAGGCATTGGTCCAGATTAAGCCACTTTTTGTGAACCTTTCGAGAAACAAAGGCAATAATGGCAGGGATATCTGTCAGATCCCCTTTCTTTATGCGGAAGCCCACTGCCGTTCCGAGGCTGAGACGCCGCAATATCTTGCTGTGGAAAGCCCTTATGGTCATCAAGTCAAGCAAGCTATTTGCCTGCTGGCCCTTGGGCAGCCGTCCAGGGAGCACCGGCAGTAATCCTTTCTGGAGGTTCCCAAAGTAATTTTCCCGCCCCTCAGCCGCACAATGCTGTAGGTTTGGTGTCGGCCATACAAAGTATGCCGCCACTCTTTTTTCTGTGTGTACACAACCAGAGGCCATTGGTTGCATTGAAGGAGAACAAGGAAAGGTGTCGTCGTGATGATGGCAATACCCCTACACGGCGAGCAATGACTCTTGTGATTGCATCGAACCTGCGAGCTGCACCATGTTATCTGAAGGCTTCATTGTGCCGAACAGTTGGCAGACGTACCCAGTGTTGGCATTGTGCCGAACAGTTATCTGCAAAGAATACACACATTAACATGCAGACACGATGCATTTGTAGATCCTTGAGGATGGAAATGAACATGGAGAAGACTTATACATGATCTCGTATGTGAAAGAAAAATCATGAATTCAAGTTACTGAAAACAACAAACACAATTTGACAGTTCAAAATTGGCCCCTAAGTCCGGTGCCCCTCCCTTCGAGGAGAAAGAGAGGCAGAGGAGGGGCGGGTGACAGAGAAGATGGAGACGAGTGGGGAAGGGGAGGACAATACCGGAGCCGGAGTAGAGCGACGGCGGCAATGTGGGCGATGGCTCGACGACAGGATGCAAGCACTGGAGAACGAATCCGCCCTCTCGCCCACCGGTGACTATCTGGATCTTGGAGTTGAAGCTAAACAGAGAGGAAGCGCTCGAAGAAAGTAGCTAGGGTTTGTGATTTCAATACGTACCAATGTTGTGAAAAATCAAGTTGAGCAACCTTGGATTATGTACCCAAAGTTGGATGTTCCTTGGTAAAATACCCGGTACGTGACTTGCTGCAAATAGTGGATCCACCAGGGACCTGGAAGCAATTGTAACCCATTGGATTGCACGATCCTCTCCCGTACGTGACTTGCTGCCAATAGTGGATCGGATCTCCAAGGCTGGTTCATACACCGCGCCGCCGGAGAAAATTCCCACGCCAACTGCTGTCCGCCGAAGCCGTGTTGACGCTGACTACCGTGCTGCCGACCGGCGCCGTCCGCTCGTGACCGGCATCTCTGCCGACCGGCGCCGTCCGCTCGTGACCGGCATCGCTGCCGACCGGCGCCGTCCGCTCGTCCCCGGCGGTACGTATTCAATCTTAACTTGTGACCGGTGTCGCTGCCTGTTTGCGCCGTCCACACGTACATATTCAATCTTCAATTGCTTTTCTCAACGCTGTTGTTGCACACGAGTGTATACGTATACATGCATGTAGGCACTTGAGTTGTTGTCTTTAATCTGAGAATCAGAAGTACTAATGGAGTGCTCCTGCATGCATCTATTACAGCACCCACCAGCTGCATGCATATTCACACGTACAATAAATTTAATTTGGACGAATGTGTTTTCTATTGATATATAAAATGATCATTTCTATGAATAAAAAATAACAATTAATATTTAAGTACATTTTTTAAACACATATGACACGGGGAGATGTAATAATTCGCTGATTTTTTTAAATTGTTTGTGTTATTTAGGGCATGTCGGACGCTAACGTCAATGTTGGGGACGATGGTGCTAATGCATCGACAACGGACTTTGGGGCCGTCGACTGGTCTAGTCTTGTTATCGAACAAAATGATGACGGATTTAATGTTCCTGTGGCCGAGGATCATATGTTCACTTTTCTTGGTTTGAGGGACGAGGATGAGAGACCAATGGAACCCACTTCATTGAATGATGAAAGTGTTGATGCCACGTGTGCTCATGGAGCTAATATAGATATCACAGACAAACCGAATTATGAAGATGTTGACATTGAAGATGCAGCCATTCCAGTTGATGATCATGTATCTGAGGAGGAGAACATTGATTATGACATGGATAACCCAAATATGGAGGAAGGCGACACCTTCCCTTCCATGGAGGCATTTAGAGTGGCTATAAAACAATATGGAATCATGGGGGAGTTTGACATAGAAACTCTAAGATCTGAACCGGGTAGGTTTGAGGGCGCTTGTAAAGCTGAAGGATGTAACTGGAAGATTAAGGCTAAAAAAGTGCAACACGAGGGAGCTATCATGGTACTATCTTGTTCTGGCTAATGATCTTTATTATTTGCCTTTTTGTTTATCATTTGTTACTACTTGTAGTTATTTTCTCTTGTTATGTACTTATACTTCTATTTGCAGGTGACGAATGTAGGGCCTGATCACGGATGCTTAACTAGCAGCAGGAAACCATCTAGCATGGCATCTCAGAGTTGGATTGCTGAGAGGGCACTACCTATATTGAGAAAGAAGCCTGAAACGAGTGCTGCGGAACTGTTCGACAAGTTGGGAGAGGACTTTGGTATCACACTTAAATACTGGACGGTATGGAAGGCGAGAGAAAGAGCAATGAGTAACCTATATGGTACATGGGAAGAAAGCTTTCAATTGCTTTATAGCTTCAAGGCTGAGTTAGAACTAAGATCTCCAGGAAGTGTTGTTGAGCTTGACACTAAAAATATTGACGGAGAAGTATACTTCAACAGATTCTTTATTGCACTCAAGCCTTGCATTGATGGATTTTTGAGTGGTTGTAGACCATACATAAGTATAGATTCGACACATTTAAATGGCAAGTGGAATGGGCAACTTGCCAGTGCTACAGCTTTGGATGGACACAATTGGATGTTTCCAATAGCGTTCGGATTTTTTGATGCAGAAACTACTGAAAATTGGACATGGTTTATGACTCAACTAAAGAGGGCAATAGGTGACCCCCCTGTATTGGCTGTGTGCACGGATGCTTGCAAAGGTTTGGAGAATGCAGTGATGGCCGCTTTCCCTAATGCTGAGAAAAGGGAGTGTATTAAGCACCTTATGGCAAATCTTGTTAAGAAATTCCGTGGCAAAGTATATAACCGCATGTGGCCAGCAGCCAGGGCATATGAAAGAGAGATATTTGACCACCACATGAGCAAAATATTTGCAGCAAGCGTTAAGGTAGCACCATATCTACTGGAGTACCATAATTTGCTATGGATGAGGTGCATTTTTAGCTCATGTCAATGTCATGTTCATTACTTCATTATTACTGCACAAACTGAATTCCTCTTGCTTTTTCAGGTGTGGGTTCAATCCAGATATCAAGTGTGACTCCATAACTAATAATCTTGCAGAGACCTTTAATTCTTGGATCAGGGGTATAAAGGATTTACCTATTGCTCAATTAGTTGATAAGTTGAGGGAGAATATTATGGTTCTTTTTAAAAAGAGGAGAGCAATAGGAGCAAGACTACAAGGTAAAATACTACCAGCTATCATACAAGAGTTGAATGTTCGTTCTAGAGGATTAGGCCATCTTAAGACACGCGCATCTGGCGAGTTGAGTGCCGAGGTCAGAGATACTACACAAAATGACCTTCGACATGTAGTCAAGTGTCTTACACATGAGTGTACTTGCCAAGAATGGCAGCACACAGGCAAGCCATGTCGACATGCTTTGGTTGTATTAGCTGCACAAAATGTCAAACTGGAAGACTTTGTGCATAACTACTACTCAGTGGCAAGATTTAGAGCAGCATATCAAGGGGAAATAGAACCACTAACAGGAAAGTCTCAATGGCCTACTGTTGATCCTGGATTTGTGTTGAAACCACCGATATCCAAAAGAGGGCGAGGGAGACCTAGAAAATTGAGGATCAAGGCATGCACAGAAAGTGGTTATCAAGGGGAAAAAAGGTTCAAACGGGAGGTAAAAACAAATGCAAACGATGTCATGAGCTAGGACATAGGCAAGCCGGTTGCCCCTTAAATGGTACAAAGAAAAGGTACACATTTCAATTGTGCAAATGTTTGTTTTTAAGCTTCTAGAATTATACGTGCATTCAACTTACACAAATGTTGGTGTGCTTCATTTGGTAGGAAAAGTAGAAGTAAGAAAAATACAGTACCATGGGATCATGCAAGCACAAGTATAAATGGAAATCCTTCGATATCAACGAGTCCTGGACAATATTTTACATGTCAACTCTTTCAAATTTTAGCATACACAATTATGACAATATTTTCACTTTTTATAGCCAATCTGTACATAACACTTCCCAACCGCCAACGAGCCCCGGACCAGTCACTAGGAGGTGAATATATTACATGCCAACCAATTTTTTTTAAGCATTCAGTTTATGACATCTTATGCGTATTTTTCCGCTTTTATAGTCAAGCTGCACGTAGTCCTTCTACACCTATGAAGATGGATACCCTTGTCCAACCATCCATAAGTCCTAGACCTGTTACAAGAAGGTGATATATTGCATCGCCGAATCATTTTTTTTTCTTAGTCTATGCATTATTTGTGACATATATTCCTGTTTTATGAAGCCAATTTGCACTTTTTGGAGATGGAGGATCCAGTTAACGTTCACTACACCTCCAACAAGGACACCGACAAGATCAAAGACAAAGACCGTCAAGAAGATTATTCCTAGAAAGAGAAGAATGGATTAAAATTCGTAGTTCCTTTAATTATTTGCGTATTCGGTGAACATTACTACTTTCTGTATCTTCTTGTGATGTACGCTTCATCCAACAATGTTTTTATTTGTCGTAAAATTAATTAGTACGGAACCAGCTGCAGACTATTTTTTTGTTACTTGGTGGATCGAAGACGTACTTTGTCTACCCAGATATGCCACTTTTTTTTTACCTGTGCCACTTATTTTTTTGGTATCGTATAGTAGTATCAGCATGTATCTACTGGACCTAACCGCACCTGGAATGAACCAGTAGTGCCGTAAGTCTGTGAGCATGAATATATTAGTGACAGAGAAAAGAACCAGAGAAAAATACGTTGCCTGAACGAATAGTTCAGAAACACTACATGTGGCTCGAACAACCCTATTTGCATATGCTTTGCATGATCGCTATCTTTTTTTTTTTGGATGGAACGGTTAATGCTAGCCTAATGATTTTGTTTACCAGGATTGGTCTACAATATTTCCTTTTTTGCTTTCAAGTCCCTACCGGGTATTTTTAATCTCAGGGGTCAGGGCGCCCTGAGATTAGCTTAGCTCTAGGCTCAACACCGACCGAAGATAAGCAAACGGACGCTCCGATTTCGTCCATACCGAATCCCTTGGAGGTTACGCACGTCGTCCATGTTCTGCGCGACCTCTCCTCCGCCTCCAGCTGCCGCCGCCATTGGCGGGACGGACCAGACCCTCCCCCCCTGGGCACTCCTTCTGCCACGCGCGGGATCGAGGAGAGACGCCGGACCTCCGCCTCCGTCGTCTGCCGCAGTGCGGGGACGGGCACGAGACCCCCGCCGGGGCACTGCATTCGGCCATGCGCGGGATCGGGGAAAGATGGCAGACCGCCTCGCACCCGCCGTCCATGGCGTCGACACGCTCGTCATCCTCACCAGCGATTCGCCCAAGATGTGTCGCTTCCCTGAGTACAGTTTCAGAACGTGTTCCATAGGTGTTTTCACGATGTGTCGCTTCCCTGAGCACAGTTTCAGAATATGTCACTCCATGTCCGTGCCTGCGTCTCTGCTTCTCCACCTCCGGTTCCCCTCTTGTAGCAAAATTGTAGACTTGCTTAGCCATCACTCCGACATGCATTTCCATTGTGATTTTTGCAATTTCATCCATCCAAATTTCATGCAGACAAACAGATAGGAGTATCTTATTAATTTGACACGCATATAGAGTCAGGTAGATCAGCATAGAGAGCAGCAGAGGATCAGCTGCAGCTTGCTTTAATTTCTCCTACCTATATGAGATGTCTGGAGACAGGTTACAAATTGAAGACTTGCAGGATGTATATCCTTGAAAAAAGACTTGCAGGATGTTAGCCCAAAATAGCCATACGTACTTTGTATGATTGCCAAGAGACCATGGAAGCTACACCCTTGCATCTGTCCTTTGGGGCGCGAGCCTTGCCAAGAGCCACCAGTCCACCAATGGCTTACCGGAGCAAGGCGGCCAGAAGGGAAACTGAACCCAAGCAAGGACATCAGCCCAGACCTGCGGCGATGTTGCGTCACTCAAGCCGGTCAGCCGTCCGGTGCCGATCTGTCGCCAAGTGAGCTTCCAAGCAAGACAACTGATGGAGGACTCAAATGAAGCACGATAGCAAGAGCGTGCTGTGTAGAGGCCGCTCTCCTTCCACCTCCAAACGAGGCGATCATTGAGGTGCACAACAGCCACAGCATGCGAGAGGTAATATATCATCAAATCTAATGAGCACAGCAAAACTGCGGATTACCACCCAACATCCTCGCTACAAGAGCTGAATCAAGTGCCATACTAGTAAATGAGAAATGGTTCCCCCCATGAAGCCAATAGTTAACTTAAGCTAATATTGCAGGTTCAGTTTGCTCAACTGCAGGAGATCTTTTATCTACTCGCTTTCATTGTCCCCAGAATCAACGCTTCATTTCTCCTGGTATAGGCTCGGTTCTGCGTCAGAGCGAGGCCGATTCTCCAGGTCTAGGCTTGATTCTGGATCTGGCAAAGGCCGCTTCTCCAGGTCTAGGTTTGATTCTGGGTCCGAACGAAGCCGCTTGGGATCCCGGTCGCCTAGGTGCTGCAGCGACATGGCGAGCTCCTCCTCTGATGGATCATTCAAATCGGCGATGCTCCTTGGAGCATCTTGGTCACGGCGCATGGGAGACATGCTGACTAAGTTTGAGATGAACTGATGCTCTTCCATATCTTCAGACAGCGCGCTGGCTGCACCCTCCCCTTCGGCTGCAGGGCTCGTCATGTCATGACGAGGCAGCTGCTGAATTTCGATTCCCAAAGACTCAAAGATCTCTTTGCCCTTCTCTTCTGGGGTGGCTTCTGGTGCGGTGACACCCACCGTGGAGGACTCCCCAGCAGTGGAGATGACCGCAGACACAAAAGCATTCCTTTGCTCCTGCACAGCATCTTTTTCAACGTGTACATAAACTATGTCAGCCTTGTATCATGGAGCAAAAGTAACTCAGTACTGCAAGTATGAAAATGCCAATAACATTATATAGCCACCAATAACATCTTCTTCCTAATGAATAGCTACATTTCTTAAGAGTACCTGATCGAGATTTTGCACAGAAAATATATTTTCAGAATACCTGGATAAAACTGAAATATGAACAAGTACTGACCATTGAGTGATTCGTTGGTTATGATAAGATCAAGTTCTAGATGATCAAGAAGACGGCCTAGATCAACCCCGGTAGTCCAGTTTTCAGGACCATGGTCACTTGTAAGCTTCATCCTCCCACGGTTTGCTGTGCCACCCCATATTATCCCAATAGGACGTGGCTTTTCCCCATCCTGGCTGGTCAGGATAATAAGGCTTCCACTATCACCTTCCAAATCAAATGTTTGGCGGTTCTCACCAACAACAAGGAGGTCACTGAAGAAGCATGTTCCTTTCTCATCATTGTACTCAAGGGCATATGCCAGAACAGTCCCAGTTGTGTGACCAGAGCTTCTGCCAACTTTGCAAACTTGCTTCCCTACAACGCTAGTGATAGGACACTGCAGATCTATAACCTTAACATCCCCAATCTCACCGACCTCCCTAACTATAGTCGTGACTCTGGAAATGTCAAAGTCATCAGCAAATGGAATGAATGCACCATCAGCTCGTACAAATGTCTCTGCAGGTACACAGCGAGATAGCATATATGTTTGGGGGTTAGAACAGCACATGCATCATACATAAAACTAAATAAAAGGAACAATGTGCTAGTTTACATATATTAAGAAAAAGAAGTATTATACGTCACTGAAACAGACATTGTTTTTTATTACTTAGTCTAAAGTGCAAGTTGGTTTTAATCTGACAGACAAAACTGGTACGATCAGAAAGATAAAAATTCTGCTTCCTAAACTTCCTTTTGTGTTTGTTCAATGTCCTAATGTATGATGTATCTTACTTTTTGATGCATTTAAAGACACTTCTTTTCATATAGACAAAACATGAACTAAGCATTTCACTACAACCATATATTCAGCAGTTAAATGCTGCAAATTGTACATGAATTTGAATTCCTATATAAACCAGATAATTTGTAACTTGCTATACCTGGGTTTGTTGCAGCATAAATTCCATACCAAACATCATCTCTGATGAAAGATGTTGCCCTTTCGACAGCTCCAAGATAAATACCAGGCCCACGTTTGGGTGACCATGGGTGAAACATCTTCTGGTTAGGATAGTCCAAATCAACTGCAACATGTCGGTTGGTGAGGAAACCAACCTGCTTGTTGCTCGTGCGCCGTTTCACAATTGCACTCAAAGTTCCAAATGTATCCTGGCTTGCAACCTGAAACAGTATATGGAGAACAGTGAGGAGGAACATTCAGAGTACATAGTTCAGTTATGTTTTGAAAAGAGCTCCCATGTGAAATTGTATGTGTGTTACAAAGATAGATGATGGCTATGTTTGTGTGGGGTCCCAAATTGTTAAGCTTCGCATGCCAATTACATGATGCAAGTATATTAATTGTTAGATGACATGACAGTGTAGATACTTGCAGGGAAAGGTACTCTAGATACTTATGTAACATCCAGTTGAATGAAGAAAACTGGTAGGATTTCTAGTAGCTGCATTAACCTGGCATCATATAACAGTGCGAGCAGACAAAGTACTGATCAGTCCTTGCAATAACAATATAAGTGTTGTGCAATTTTATTCGCTTTCTAATAGTAAATCCTAAGAATTCTGAGAAAATTTGAACGGTCCACTTGAAGGATAAACAGAAGATTGTTACCCAATTCAGTTATAGACATGGTAGCATCCTCTGCTTACAGAACATGATATTTAGGGAAATAAAACCAATAAAAATGGGAGCATAGATGTGCGTACCTGAGAGCCTGAACCAATAAATTCATCACTGCCACACAGGTTATTAACAAGCTCACTGTACATCTGTTCTTTAGGTGTTTGAGCCGGTGCACCATAGCATGAAAATTCTACGACGTCGACATCACACCAAACACCTCCTGGTCCCTGTAATGATCCAACTAAGTGAAAGATATTCAGTCCATAAAAAAATTCCAGCTATGAAAAGAAGCTTGCCAAATAAGCTAATACAGAAACAAAACAACGTTTTCCTACCACAAGAATTGCAGGAAGGCATTGGTCCAGACTAAGCCACTTTTTGTGAACCTTTCGAGAAACAAAGGCAATAATGGCGGGGATGTCTGTCAGATCCCCTTTCTTTATGCGGAAGCCCACTGCCGTTCCGAGGCTGAGACGCCGCAATATCTTGCTGTGGAAAGCTCTTATGGTCATCAAGTCAAGCAAGCTATTAGCTTGCTGGCCCTTTGGCAGCCGCCCAGGTAGCACCGGCAGTAATCCTTTCTGGAGGTTTCCAAAGTAGTTTGCCCGCCCATCAGCCACATAATGCTGTAAGTTTGGTGTCGGCCATACAAAGTATGCCGCCGCTCTGTTTTCTGTGTGTATGCAACCAGAAGCCATTGGTTGCATTGAAGGAGAACAAGGAAAGGTGTCGTCGTGAACTCGTTATGATGGCAATACCCCTACGCGTCAAGCAATGACTCTTGTGATTGCATTTGCATCGAACCTGCGAGCTGCATCCTATTATCTGAAGGCTTCATTGTGCCGAACAGTTGGCAGAGGTACCCAGTGTCGGCATTGTGCCGAACAGTTATCTGCAAAGAGTATAACATTAACATGCAGAGATGATGAATTTGTAGATCCTTGAGGATTGAAATGAATATGGAGAACGCTTATAAATGATCCCGTATGTGAAAGAAAAATCATAAATTCAAGTTACTGGAAACAACAAACACCATTTGACACTTCAAAATTGGCCCCTAAGTCCGGTGCCGCTCCCCTCGACGGAGGAATAGAAGCAGAGGAGGGGCGGGTGACAGAGAAGATGGAGGCGAGTGGGGAAGGGGAGGAGAATACCGGAGCCGGAATAGAGCGACGGCGACAGTGTCGGCGATGGCTCGACGACGGGATCCAAGCACTGGAGAACGAACCCGCCCTCTCGCCCGCCGGTGACTATCTGGATCTGAGAGTTGAAGCTAAACAGAGAGGAAGCGCTCGAGGGTTTGTGATTCCAATACCAATGCTCGTCTCGGTTTGGTTGGGCACCAAATAATGGCAGGCATGAACAGTAAATCGGAAAAAATACAAAGAAATTTCTAAAATCTCAAAAAAATTGACAACTAAGTTACCAAAAATGAATCCAAGAGGATTTGTGTTGGTTTAAAAAATATCTACGATTATATATATAAGAAAATGTGAGACCATTTCTTTGACCTGGACACCATTATTTGTGAAAATATCTACGAATATGTATAAGAAAATGTGAGATCATTTCTCTGACCTGGACACCATAATTTTTGTACTACTCCCTCCGTAACGAAATGTAACATGTTTTAGCGTTTTCTAAACATCACGTATCTAGACATGTTTTAGTATAAGATGCATAATGTTTAGAAAACGATAAAACATCTTATATTTTGATACATGGAGAGTATTTGGCAACAAAAATAATGAAGTAGTTTTTCAGATTTTTTTTAAAAATAAAGTTTTAATGATATGGTGTTCCATGTATGAATTGCTTGTGTTTCAAGCTACATGACCAAGGTCAAAAACATTATCATACCATATAAATAATGTGTCTATTTCTGGCACAAAGTTACATCTTTTCATGACAAACCACAAAGGTTGTTTTTTAAAATTTTGCTACATTTATTAGAAAACTGAAAAGAGGTACGTTGTAATGCAAGTACCAAAAAAGAAATAAATTACCAAAAAAGAAATATTCAAAATTTCACATTTACATTTTTCATGCATAACATATCATATGATATGGCTTGTATCGGAGTTTTAAATTGTATTTTTATTTTCCATTATTTTAATGGATTTCTTCCCAATTCTTGAAAGTAATTCAAAATTTCACTCGAAGAATGTGTTAGGTTGATTAAAAAAACAAATCATTTTAAGGTACCAACAAAATAAATGTATAATGGATATCTAGGTGGTCCAATTTTAAAAATAAAATTTGCAATTTACGATATTACTAACTTAACATATTCGCACATGATTTAGGTCAAGAAAAACCACGTGCAATATACAAATACCCATTTGATGAGTCGAGTTTGAAATGACTACCACATTTCTAGCTATTAATGTCGAGTTTCGTGCCTCCGCACCTCCATCCCAATCCTCCTTAATGAACAGAAATCATCGTCGCCACAGTATACAAGAACGAGCAAATCGGCAACAACACGGACTCAGACAAGGTAAAATTTGTAGAGTTATGGGTTCATTCAAGTTGGCGGTTATTGTTTTATGTTGTCGTTTCGTTCTATTTTGTGAGTCTTTAGGTTCCCGATGGTCGCAACTGCAATATGTATGACGACTTTAAGAAGTGTGTTGAAAACATGAGGGTCATGTTACAAGATATGAACATTGATGCCGAGGAGAAGAAAAAAATCAGAGGAAATTTGAATAGGATTGAAAACTAAAATATGTAGATGGAGATAGAATCGGCGGATATTGTTCATGGTCACAAGATGAAGTGAGATGCAGCAAAGTTGAATATGAAGAAAATAAAAAAAAAATGCATGTGCAAGGAAAATATGTTGCATTATGCTTTAACTACTGCAATAATCCTACTATATGTTTTAATAGAACTTTCAGCTTTATGTAGGTCCAGGAAGTTGAGATCTATGAACAATATCTTTTTTTGTGAATATTCAAATAATAATCTGAAATATCCATAGCACATGATTGCAGGAATAAAAATCGCTTGCAATTATGTAGATATTGCACATATGTTGTGTAGATTAACCGTGTGTGAATGTTGAGCCCATCAAAACTCGTCTGAAGCAATCATAATTTGTCTCTTCTATATATTTGGACCAGCGGCATATGTTTGGTTATACTCCACTCGTAGCCGCCTCCACGCTTTATGACCACGCCTTCAACATATGATCGGCGACACGAAAGCTAGCGCTCTGATGTAGGCTTCTTGCGCTTGATCAATTAGTTAGAGGGGGCACCTGGTCAGCAACGGGTATATTTTATTGGGTATGACAAGATGGCCTAGTTAGATTTATTGTTACTTCACGATAGTAGAAAAAAAAAAGGCAGCCAGAAGCGTGTGGAAAACACTCATCAGAAGCGTGCGGGCCTTCTGATATCCCGTTGCTGGTATTAATACTGAAAGCGTACAAATCGTGCACATTGTTAGTAAATTATTACCAAAATCGTGTGACTCTAGCCACACGCTTCCGATAACGGCATATATCATAAGTGTGTGCCGAAATGGACCCGCTTCTAATACAGTTTTGCAAATGAAAATAAAATTAATGCTGCTGCATTCGAACAGAACATGTTTTACATATCTATATATTAGACACCCAGGGTATAGAATAGTTATTCTACACCCACCCTCTATCTTCATAACGGTACATGACTTTTATGTCACGTAAATTTTGTCGTATTCCTTATCTCGAATAGAACGTAATAAAATATATCCATGTCATAGAAAAAATTATTTACGTGTTGCTATAAATATATGAAAAAAATAGACATGTTTACGCTATTTTTATGACTTTTATGCTGCTATGAACAATATTTTTAAATTTTTACGCCGTGTTTTTTTATTATGGATCAACATGAATGTAAATGTTTACACACGTAATATAATATTTTAACTTAGCAACATAAAATAAAATTGTGGTGCAAAATAAGTTCTCTGCACCCAGGGTGCTGAATAGGGTGTCTATATATATATATATATATATATATGAGTGTGGATTTAATGAAAAGGGGGTAGCTACCCCAACATTCTGGACCATGGATCATGTCTTTAAGATTCGTGCCAATCATGCGCATGTGTCAGGTGGTTTGACTACGTTTATGATTATTAGTGTTGTCTAATCTTCCGATTGCATGCACACCATTATGACATAACGGAGCCGTGAAACATACGTCGTGATTACAGTTAGGGCATGTGAATATGGTTCGCATTTCCTGGCATGTACGCCGTGAATACAGTCATGTGAATATAGTTGAAATCTGTGATCACAGATACGTCCTGATTTCAATAAATTCTAAAAGCAGCTGTTGTTAGCATGTACGTGCTGATTTCAACAAATTCGAAAAGTAATTCGTGGCAAAGTGTTAAAACTGTTGTTAGCATGTACATACTGATTTCAACCAATTCTAAAAGCTGTTGCATATCTTTTTGAAGAAAGTGTTACTACCACCAGTTGCAGCTGCTATCTTCCCTCTACTACGTAACAACATCCTGGGCGCAAGTGTTACTACCACCAGTTGCAGCTGCTATCTTCGCGATCACACCTCGGAGCACTGCCTCCTCCGATGGGAGCGACGACGCTGCCGCAGTCGGAGAAGCTTGAAGCAGTGCTAAACAGTGCTAAATATGTGTTAAAATGATGAATGTACCGTCATACTGTTGTCTTTTTTAGCATGTCCAAATCCGTTTGTAAAGTTTATGTATAAACTGATCTCCTCCTTTCAATATGCATTTTAACACATATTCCAGGCTTGCTTAATAAGCCTGGTCAAGGCGAGACAAAAATTGGACTCCAAATAGATACATGCGTATAGGATTTGATTGGTTGCACGGATATGTATAGACCATACCAAACAAAGTTCTATGTGTCAGGCAAAATAAGTAACTACTGACCATATTCACAGTAGCAACAAGAAGACCATATTCACAGTAGCAACAAAAAGACCATATTCACAGTAGCAACAAAAAATAAGTAACTACTGACCATATTCACAGTAGCAACAACTTTCTCTGCCAACTCTTTTTTGTACTCAGAATAAAGCTAGAAACATGACTAGGCAAAGAAACAGATGACCTAAGCTAGAAGCATGACTAGGCAAAGAAAAAGATGACCTGAGGATAACGGCCGTCTATATTTAACGGACTGTGATCTCTAAACGTATGGATATGTTCACTATAAACATCTTGCTTTAAACTGATTACTAAAATGAGTTGACCGAGCGCAGATCTTAATGCACCGATCCAACGGCCGTGGAGGGGGAGGTAGCTACCCTCCTTTGTAGCTGGCAATTTTCGATATATATATATATATAGGACAAACTCACCCACATGTGTTTAGTATGATGTATGTAGTATCTATCATACCGGAAAGTATGTACGTGTAGTATATAGTATATATTACTATTTTGGTAGTATATATACTACTTTTTATGTAGTCTGTGTAATTGGTTTACATACTCCTTTTATACGTAGATATATACATGTAATTTAAATATATAGTGCAAACTATGTACTCACTTTTATAATTTTGACGTAAATTGTTTTGGAGTATCTTAGATATAGTATAGAAACATACTCAGACCGAAAAAGTATGACACATATCTCCATACGGCGGTATATGAGACTTGGGTGTACCTACACCCGGGAGTAGAATCCATACACATATAGGACAAATTTATGCTACTCCCGGGTGTAGCTACACCCATATGTCTTTAGTATGATGTATGTAGTATCTACCATACCGAAAAGTATGTATAGGTAGTATGCAGTATATTACTATTTCGGCAGTATATATACTACTTTTTATGTATTATGTGTAATTTTTCTACATACTTATTTATATATTACATATATACCGGTATTTTGAATATATAGTTCAAACTACATGTTCAATTTTATAATTTTCACGTAACTTGTTTTGGAGTATTTTAAATATAGTATATAAACATACTAAGACCGAAAAGTATGACACATATCTCCGTATGGTAGTATATGAGACGTGGGTGTAGCTACACCCAAGAGTAGAAACCATTTTCCCTATATATATATATATATATATATATATATATATATATATATATATATATATATATATATATATATATATATATATATTACATTGATAGCAGGATAGCTAGAAACTAGTTAGCATTGGTATTCTTAAAATTCTCCCGATCTTCCGCAGTAATATCAGAAAAGCTTTCTTGTACCGCTGCGAATTTGTTGTTAAGATTCCTTCCGCGCAACCTAATATTTCAAGCACAGAAGACTCTTGAGAACTTGATGAGGGCGATTTGGTTCACAATATTCCCGTTTTGGTTGTAGTTGTCGTAAATTGGCGAAAATTTGTACCTTTGGTGAAACTTTAGGAGGAGCAGGTTGCGCAAACCATTTGTCGGATATATACCAAATAGGGGTATAGAAGATGGTAGGCCAAATGCCGGATTACCAGGGTGGCCTAAGTGGTAGTGGGCTTAGGTCCATTAGGCGGCCCAGTAATCCGACGCGCAGAAGCCGGATTCTAGAAGAACCCGGATCACGGCCCATGTGATCTGGCTTGGAGAAGAAGACGGATTCCTTGCTTTCCAAGTTACAAGTTACCGTAGTTTTCTAGGTTTCCTATTCTGTAAGCCCTAATCCGGCTATTATATAAAGCCGGACGAGAGATAAACAAAACAACCAACAAACAGAGAAGCTCTACGTCAACTCGCCGAGAAGCTCATCCTCGTCGAGTAGCTTAGATCTAAAACCCTCACATTGTAACCCTGTTTACGGGCTTTAGTCCCAATTAGTGAGAAGTGCAGGAGTAGGCACGTCGTACTGTCGCGACGTACCGAACCTGGGTAAAATCCTGTGTTCTGTGTTACTACGCTATCCCGTTACCCCACGTCTCTACCATAGTCTCATGGCACCCCCGTCTATGAAAACTACTACGATGTCTCGACAGTTGGCGCCCACCGTGGGGCAAACGACGTCAGGCGTAAGATTCCGATCTGGGATACTTGGCGGAATCGGAAGATCAATCACTGTCGGAAGCTTGGAGTTCGACAACGACGTCGGGCGCTTCCTCGACAACGGATCCTACATACCGGCGCAAAACCACCTGGTAAGTGCCTGCGTGTTACCGATAGGATCTGCTAACATCTTTATCGGGCTAACTGCAGAAGCAATGGGGTTTTGCGGTGGAAGCAAATTTATCCCACCCGCCCTATACCCAGTCGAAGATGACTATGATGCCGGATTCTGCTCAGATCGCCGACAAAAAAGTGATACACACTTTATCGGCATGGTGCAATCCGAAATCGCCGAAAACACGGATGATGGAAGTCCCGTGCAAGAGGCAGACAATAACGCACCCGTCATGGAGACGGAAGATCAAACACCCGTCACAGAGGCGGAAGATCCGACATCCGTCAACAAGACGATGAACTCGGAAGCAGAATCCGTGCTTGCCGCCATTGAGGCGAGGTTGGAGTCGGAAACCGGATCGGATAACTTCGACTCTGAAGACGAAGATGAGGACGCCTTCGTAAGAAAGGTTAAATCCTTTCAAGAGGGATTCCATGAAGTCTTAATGGCGAAACCGGCTGATACCACGGACGCCGGCAGCCAGGAAAGCCCTAAAACCCCTCCGCCAGAGGAAGAGAGAGAAGACGGAGAAACTTCTCCGATATTCCCCAGTGTCAAGGAGATGACAGAAGATGAGCTTGTCAAAAAACCTCCCTCTTCCAAGAAAAAGCACCGTGCTGCTAAAAAACTCCAATACAAAATCCGGAAGAAAAAATCAGCTGATCTCGCTGATGAAAACCTGGAAGTTGGAGATGTTAGCGGAACAAAGCCTGCGGAGAAGAAATCTAAGGAAATCACTGCTCCGCCAATGACGGAACAGGAAGAGCAAGAGCTATTGCAAACACCAGTGGGACCAGATGAACCCCCTGAGATGCTGGAAGCCAGGAGACAAGCTTTCCAACGGCAACAGCAACATCTACTCAGATCTCGGCAACATCTCCAACAAACCCATAATGACATCAAGGTCATGAAGGAAGAAATAGAGGAGTACGAGAGAAAGAATAGATCCGCGTTAAAACCTACTAGGTTACCCGGAATCGCAAGACCGGAAGAACTGCCGCCAAAAGAAAGGTTCCACAACCCGTCTTGGCAAAAGCAGGTAAACGGCAAAGATGCCAAGGGCGAACCAATATACAAGACCGCAGCAGAAAACGCGGAAGCAGCGTTCGCGATTCTTAACAACGATCTATATTCCAACGGGGAAAAACTCCAAGGGGTGTATGCTTTCCTAGGAAAAGCATTGCAACAACAACAGCGCGCTCAAGAGCGATCAGGGAGGCTGCATGATAACTCTGCCCTATGCAAGACAGCTACTTGCGCTGTTGGAGCACCTGGACCGGAAGAACCCGGGGATTCAGACAACTCAAAAGATAAAAAAGAGGATCCGAGAAAGGACAAGAAAAACCCCGACAACCGGGATGCAGCGTCTAGGACCGGATCCCATCTCCCGAAAGATGGGTATAAACCCCATGATCGGGAAGACAAACACCGGAAGGACGGCAAAATACTGCCACCTCCGAGAAACCCAGCTGAGAAAGCTGGAAGATACGATATACCTCACAGGCGTGAGAGATCCCGGACACCGCCTAAGGACAAAGAAAGGCACAGGAGTAGAACTCCGCCTAATCCAAAAGGGCGTGATCACGGAAGAGATAGAAATAATCCCGGAAAAGCGTGTTCACGCAACAATGGAAGAGAAAGGAGCAGATCCCCTTCTGTCCATTCAGCCGGAAGATATTCTGCACACATTGACAGAGCAGAAAAGGATGATCTATACTTTGGTCCTAAGTGTTTTACTGACAGGATCCGAAGAATAACGCTGCATTCTGGCTTTGCCAAGGTCGGTCCAACGTACCAGAAATACACCGGCAGCACAAACCCGGATACCTGGCTTTCGGATTACTATACAGCCGTCCAGATCAACAATGGGACAGACTTGGAAGCTGTCAAGTTTCTTCCACTAATGCTGCTGGACGGAGCCAGAGATTGGATCAATGGATTACCGTCACGAACAGTCGACAGCTGGGACGATATGGCTAGAGTATTTACTCAGCATTTCCGGGGAACATACAAACGCCCGAATAGCATCAACCAGCTAAACCGTTGCACGCAATTTGAGGATGAACCATACGTGGATTTCATCTCCAGATGGACAGCAATGAAGAATAGTTTCTCTGGAGTAACTGACGTACAAGCAATGCATGCTTTCGTCAATGGCCTAAAACCCGGACTCGTACCGTTCATGGTTGGTTCCAAAAAGCACAAGGATCTTGGATCTATGCTTACAACCGCCAATGAGCATGCTGCAGCCAAGGATGACATCAGAGCAAGAGGAGGCAATATTGAATCACTAATACTTGCCAAGAAAACCCCTCGTTCTGATAAAAAAGCCACTCCAGAAACAGCGACGAAGCCCAAAGAGGTGAACATAGCCTTTGGAGGAGAAAAGGGAAATAAGTGGAAAGGACGCAACCCAGATCCAATCAATTACACTCCAGAGGAGTGGGAAAGGATTAAGTCGGAACCTTGCGTACACCACTCGCAATTTGGGAAACCCACCCATACAAACGCGCAATGCCGGCTGAATAAGCACATGAAAGGCAGTGCATCCGGAAATAAAGGGAAGGGTTCCAAAAGGAAACCCGCCAAACAAAAGCTAGAGGCTGACAAAGAAGACAGTGAATCAGACACTGACGAAAAAATCCAGGAACAACAGCGTAAAGGCGAACCCAAGTTTCCGAGAGTTGATGGAGAAGCAATGCTAACTTTCTTAGCAACTCCGTCAGCAAAGGTGGCAAAAAGAACACTTCGAGAAATAAACGCGGTTGTTCCGGCAACCCCGAAATTCTTGAAGTACTCCAACACACCGATAATCTGGGATCAGTCTGATCATCCCGGAAATATCCCTGAACCCGGCACACAAGCCCTTGTTGTAAGTCCCATTGTTCAAAATACTAGGCTAAGAAGAGTGCTGATGGATGGAGGATCCAGCATTAACATAATGTACCTGGATACACTGAAGCACCTGAAGATTTCCGAGTCTCAGCTCAACTACAGC
This sequence comes from Alopecurus myosuroides, assembly GCA_028641055.1. Taxonomy (NCBI): domain Eukaryota; kingdom Viridiplantae; phylum Streptophyta; class Magnoliopsida; order Poales; family Poaceae; genus Alopecurus; species Alopecurus myosuroides. Next base: position 325,012,046 of record CM054062.1, read on the forward strand.
AACATACGCTTCCATGGTATCGTTCCTGGCAGGCAAGCACGATCCCTAGGAGAAATTTCCCTAGATGTCACCTTCGGAGATAAAGATCACTTCCGGCAGGAAAAAGTATCCTTCGAAGTAGTGCCGTTCGAAAGCGTGTATCACGCAATACTCGGACGTCCAGCTTTCGCCAAATTCATGGCAAGATCCTGTTATATTTATAACAAGCTGAAGATGCCAGGACCCAAAGGAGGAGTAATCACTATAGCTGGTGATTTCAAGCTGGCAAATGAGTTGGAGAAAGAAAACGCCCTTTGCGCTCAGAGAGTTATAGCAAAGGAAGAACTGAAGGAATTAGCCAAGGAGGTATCGCCGTCAGAAATGCCGGCAGGAAAAGAAACTCGGAAGCCAACAGACAGCTTCAAGGCGTCCAAGAATACAAGACAGGTAATCCTAGATCCCAAAGATCCGACAAAATTTGTCGTCGTAGGGACTGGGATGACTGACAAATAGGAAGGCGAGCTCATCAAGTTCCTCCGTGAGAACTGGGATATTTTTGCCTGGTGTCCAGCCGACATGCCAGGTGTACCCAGGGAACTTGCTGAGCACCAACTTAAGGTTATTCCTGGATCAAAACCCGTCAAACAAGGTCTCCGTCGATTTGACGGAAGAAGACGGAAGGCTATTGGCAAGGAAATTATCCGGCTTTTAGCAGCGGATTTCATCAAGGAAGTGATCCATACTGACTGGTCCGCAAATCCGGTATTAGTACTGAAGAAAGACACTACTGCTCTTAGAATGTGTATAGATTACACAGGCTTGAACAAATTGTGTCCGAAAGATAGGTTCGCATTACCGCGAATCGATCAAATAATAGACGCCACAGCAGACTCTGAGCTTTTGTGCTTTTTGGATGCATACTCGGGGTACCACCAAATACGCATGAAAAAGGAAGATAAAATTAAGACTTCTTTCATAACCCCATACGGGACGTATTATTACGTAACCATGCCGTTTGGCCTGAAGAACGCAGGTGCAACCTACCAGCGTTGCATGCAACGTTGTTTGCATAGTCAGATTGGAAAAAATGTCCATGTTTATGTGGACGATATTGCTGTCGTAACCAAGGAAAAAGATACACTCCTTGAGGATTTGCGAGAAACTTTCGAAAACTTACGCACCTACAAGATGAAGTTGAATCCATCTAAGTGCGTATTCGGGGTTCCCTCAGGAAAACTTCTGAGTTTCATCGTTTCTCACAGAGGAATAGAAGTTAACCCGGAAAAAGATCAAGGCAATCTTGAACATCACAAAACCTACCTGCGTCAAAGATGTCCAAAGATTGACGGGTTCCGCAGCTGCCGTTAGCAGATTTATTAGTCGGCTGGGGGCTAAAATCCTAACACTATACAAGTTGTTGAAGAAATCCGACAAAGTCAAGTGGATAGCAAATCTTTGGAATACATAGCAGTTATGTCTCTTCTATACTTAGTTCAATATCTATGTAAACATCTTTTGAGATCATGAAATAAAATTGTTGGATTTCTGGTATCCATGTTTTTTACAAGTTCATTATAGTAAAAGCATGTTTCCACCTTCTCTATTTCGCAATGATCTTACAAAATACTCAATGTTAACCCGAATTGTGCCTGCGTACTCGGCGTTAAGAAACTGAATGTTTTTTCAGCCTGCTAACGGCTAAAGGAAACTTGAATTGTCTGCGTGCCCAAGTTTCGGTCAAAAAATTCCTTGTTTCTCTAAGCATTATCTGATTGCGTATGTGTTGGGTTACTGGAACTAGTTAGTAAAAATGCCTTTAGCATGGTCCATGTTTCCGAGTTTAAATTGATTGGTTACGCCCAGTTACTCGGCATGACGATTCATATTGCTATTTGAGCCATTTCAAACACTAAGGACAGTTAAAACATATATGCCAGAGAACTTAGAAGATAAAGGAATAGTAACATCCGAAAAAACCTTGCAAAAAATTTCATAACTAAAAATTGCAAAAGGCGGAATTTTTCATTCATACAAATAGAAGCATTACATTGCAGATTACATTGAAAGAACAGTAATGCTCCTATTGTCTATTTTTGCTATCCAGGTCAAAGGTAGCCCTTCAAGCATCTGATTCCTCCTCGCTGCTGTCGTCTTCGGGGATTGGAGGGATCTCCTCTTCTGGATAGTTGACGGAAATATTTACCATGGAGGCAATCTGGGTGGCGTGGCCTTTGATTTCATCAAAGATGGTATTTCGCTGAGTGTCCGTGTATCCTTGATGGACACCGGACGCCACGCGCCAGGATTTAGCACCGGGGTAGTGCATGCGCATAAGGCCGAGCGCCATACGCGCACCACCCCGTGCAGCGGAACGCAGGATAGAATCCCTGGATTCCGCCACCTCCATGATGGCTCCCGGAAGTTTTTCAACCTCCGAGAACTCCCCAGTCCTTGCGGGAAGAAACTTGTTCACCAGCTGCATTCCAGCAGCACGGATCGAAGTCCACATCTTCCCAAAGGCTTGGATCCCTTCAAGCCGGGTACCATCTGGGATATCTCCTGTTTTTTCCGACAAAACAATCAAAAGTGTTAGGCAAAAAACAGAGAAGAAAAACAAAATATGGAAAAATAAAAAAGGTAACGGAAAATTACCGATAAGCTTGTCGATCTCGGAGATTTCCTCCAGGCGAAGGTTCAGAGCATTTTCTAAATCCTGAATGGTGGATTTATCCTTCTCCGCCTGTTCAGAAGCCTTGGAGTTGGCAACTCCAAGGGCCAAGTTGCTGGCCTCCAGATCCTTTTGAGCCTTCACAAGATGCTTGTGAAGCTCCAAATTCTCTTTTCGGAGATTCTCGGCATTGCCAGCATCTTCAGCTATTTGCTTGGCCTTAGCCAAAGCAGCTGGAAAGCAAAGAAAATTCCGGGTTTAGAAAATTTCCGGAATAAGTACTTAGATAAAAAATTGAATCGCAAACCTCAGAAGAAAAATGTGTACCTGATGTTTCCGACAAAGCGAGCTGAGACGATGCCAGTTCCGCCTCTCTCTCCTCAAGAATATAAAGGAGATTTCTAACCTCCTTATTCTTGATGGTGAGTTTGTTGAAAACTTCCATGTTTATGGTTTCGGCGGTTTGCTGCAACATAGCAAGGAAAAGACTGGTTACAAAAAGCATCAAAGCAAAACAGGCATGCAATTTTGTTTAATGCTTGGGGGCTAGAGTTACATACCTGGCTCATTCGGTGCAAACGCGCCAAGTTTTCCTTGAACTCTTTTGCGTATTCCGCAAAAGCAGTTCCGGCCGCGCTTAGGCCGTCGTTGATAATCTTGAAGTCCCTGTCAAAGGTGGGAATTTCTTCGTCGAAAGTCCGAGAAAATTTCTCCACCTCTGGAGCCGCCCTTTCCCTCGTGTCCGTGTCCGACACAACGGGCTGGCTGGGCTCTGACGGCCTGGTCGTGGGGGCTGCAGCGTGCTCCTCCGCCATCGAGGACGGTGTGTCCGGGGCAACGGCGGGAGAAGGTTGGCTGCCTCGGCTGGAAACAACTTTGTGTTTCTTGAGCTTCTTCGGCTTTAGGCTGGAGGGAGGTAGGCTAAAAAACAAAAAACCCGGAAAAGTTAAAACACGGAAGAAGGATGAAAAGTTTTCATGAAAGGAAAAGAACCCAGATGAAAGAACCTGGAAGTGGCGACGGGGATTCCGTCAAGGTCGATAATTTCCTCAGAGGAAATAATCTTCTTGCGCTTGCGCCCACCTGTAGCGGCGGTGCGCAGCGCGTCCAGCTCAGCCTCAGAGACCAAGTCCGAATCTGAAAGATCCGCGAACTGTCGGACGAACAAGATCAAAATCAGAAGCTAGAAAATCCGAGAAAAAATAAAACTGTACCCAAATGACTGAAAAATTACCTTGGGAACCGGATTGTCGGCCGTATACATTGGCCGACTCGCTTCGTATTGGTCGCGTGATGCGACCAACTGGTTGATGCGCCGTCAAAGCTCCTTTGCGGGCCAATCTTTGGTGGTTGTCCGCATCGGATCCTTGACTCCCGTGTATTCGCACAGGAGACGGCCACTGTGGTTGGCCAATGGCTGAATTCGCCTAGTCAGCCAGCATAGAACCGTGTCCATGCCGGTTAGAGGCGGATCCATGGAGGTGAGCTTGGCGATGCGCCGCTTGATCTTTAGTAGATCTGGCGGCAGAACCTGGACGGCTTCCGTTCCCCAGTTGTCTTGGGGAACTGCGACAGAGTTCACGAAAGGAGGAACCCCGACGGCTTCCTTAAGGAAAGGCACGTCGGGGTGATAAAAGAAGGAACCCGTCCAAAATTTGACGGATTCCGACGTTTTTATCTTGGGGAACCAATCTTCTCGGAATCTCCGAAGAGTGAAAGATATGGTCCCGCAAGTCGGGAGTGCGCCCTCCGAAGAGTTCCGCTTAACCCCGAAGCAGTAAGTCCAGAAATCTAACCTAGGTTCTAGCCCTAAGTAGCCCTCGAACAAAGCCTGGAAGCCGGCCATGTAGAGGATGGAGTTGGGAGGAAGGTTATGGGGCTGGATGTTGTAGTGAGAAAGGATTTGGAGGAAGAAGGAAGAAGGTGGAAGTCCCATACCTCGAAGAAGGTGGGAACAAAGAAGGACCCTTTCGCCATTTTTTGGCGTTGGCTCGGTCTCGTCTTCTGGAAGCCGCCACTTCTTCTTAAGAACCAGGCCCTCCTTTTCCAGGTTTGGAAGGAGAGCCGGAGGAATGCTGCAGGTAATCCAATTGCCTGCAGACTCCGCCTCTTCGTCTGCTCCGGCGGCGGCGGCCTCCGCGGCGGCGAGCTCGTCGCCGAGGAGTTGGATCTTTTTCTCCGCCGTTTCTGGAGCAAACGGCGGGGAGGCTGCGGAGCTCGATCCCGCAACGTCCGCGGCGGCGGAAGAATTCGCTTCACCCGCCGCGGAGGCCGCGGTCTTCTCCGGCTCGCCGCCAGTGTGCTTGGGCGATCCCAGTTGCGGATCTAAGTCGCTGATGAGCTCATTGATGGCGGCGCGGGTCGGCGAGGACGGCGAGGAGGCCATCTCGTGGTGGCGCGTTGCGTTCCGGCGTGCTTGGAGGCTAAGTGCGCTTGGGACGGTGCTTTGCTCTCGATCTCGTTCGCGTCAATGGCGTGGACAGTGAGGAGTGTGGAAAGTTTTCGTTGAGGACGAGGACGGCTATTTATAGCTAGAAATCCGTCAAGATACGCGCCAACGGCTATTTTGACCGTTGGATGTTTGCCGCGTGTCGCTCGCCGGAAAAACCGGGAAATGAAACGACGGAGTAATGATGGTTATCTCGTCGATTCCCGCGAGAATCTGTCAGAGATATGTTTCTGGGTTTTTCCGAGTAAATCTCAAACGTCGCTTACGTCAGCATGGTTGAGTGCGCTGACGTAGGAAGTTTCTTCTCCGTGAAGGATCGTGAGAGAAAAGCCGGATTTTCAGGATTCCGAATTTCATGCCACCATCTTTTTCAAAAGAAGAATAAGAAGAATCAAGACTGCTGAATCAATATTTCTCGGACAAAGAATATTTGGCGAACGGCGGAGAATCAGAGTTTTGATCCTTCTTGGGGGCTACTGTCGGATATATACCAAATAGGGGTATAGAAGATGGTAGGCCAAATGCCGGATTACCAGGGTGGCCTAAGTGGTAGTGGGCTTAGGTCCATTAGGCGGCCCAGTAATCCGACGCGCAGAAGCCGGATTCTAGAAGAACCCGGATCACGGCCCATGTGATCTGGCTTGGAGAAGAAGACGGATTCCTTGCTTTCCAAGTTACAAGTTACCGTAGTTTTCTAGGTTTCCTATTCTGTAAGCCCTAATCCGGCTATGATATAAAGCCGGACGGGAGATAAACAAAACAACCAACAAACAGAGAAGCTCTACGTCAACTCGCCGAGAAGCTCATCCTCGTCGAGTAGCTTAGATCTAAAACCCTCACATTGTAACCCTGTTTACGGGCTTTAGTCCCAATTAGTGAGAAGTGCAGGAGTAGGCACGTCGTACTGTCGCGACGTACCGAACCTGGGTAAAATCCTGTGTTCTGTGTTACTACGCTATCCCGTTACCCCACGTCTCTACCGTAGTCTCATGGCACCCCCGTCTATGAAAACTACTACGATGTCTCGACACCATTCTAGTTTGCGCCACTGAGATCATCCACGTTGATGTTATATTCTTCGCGAACAATTGACGCATGAGAGTTGATGTACTCTAGTACAACGTGTATCGGACTAGTAGGAAGACCACGCTCTGCGTCCACCCCGGTAACATATTTCCTTCCAACCATATACAAACAAAACAACTTGTGGTAGCCACAATTAGCACATAACAAAAGATAGATCATGAAACACGTATATAAAATCCACTAATGTATCACCTCATATAAAATACCTCATCTCTCATATCGCCAAAGTCGAAAGGAGAGAAACACTTCCAAGATCCATGTTGTTTGGCCAGGGCAATGCTAGTTGATTCAAAAAATCATAATAGGCCGTGAAGATAAACTACAAAAAGAACCGGGTCGACAGGAGTTTGTTGCTATGTACCCTGATTCTTTTCGTAGTTTTTCTCTGCAACCTAATACGCAAATTTTGGAATCAACTAACTAAGCCCCAGCCAAGCTATATGAATCGTGAACTTATATATCCCCGCTCGACTTTGAGTCTACGATATAAGATAATTAGGATATCAGCAAATAGATCTAAAACACGTATTTAAAATCCACTAATGACTCTCCTCGTGTTAAATATCACATCTCTTTTATCGCCAAAGTCGAAAGGAGAGAAACACTTCCAAGGTCCATATATCTTGGCCAGGGCAGGTCGTATCGATAGACTACAAAATAATTAGGGTCCACAATAGTTTGTTGCTGTGAACCCTAATTTTTTTCTTAGTCTTTCTCTACGACCTAGTACGCAGCCATGCCATATAAATCATGAATTTATTTATCCCCTCTCAGTTTTGTGGCTACGAGATGAGATAATTTAAAATTCATCAATGGGATATGAAGGAGAATACAACATCTGGATGGGAATGGGCCGGGTCGACCCGTCGGGTCCCTGGCCCGACCCAAAATAACAAGGCCGTTGGGCCAGTCGGGTCAGCTCTAAAAAAAGAATTGGGTCGGTAGAGCCGGCACCAAGTGACCCATTGGGCCAGCAGGGCCGGCCCAAATTTCAGGATTTGACTCTATCAGTATATTTTAACTAGAATTAATTGATCATTTTCATTGGCTAGCATGGTTGGAGTAGTTGTGCTGAGTGTACGTCGGATCTTTTTGTACAAAGTACTAGAATTGATTTATGGCTCATCGGCCTTAGTCATTAGCTAGCTTAATATACTGCAAATTAGTTGTCCCGTCAACTATCTAATATCTGTGTGCGTTCGATATAAACTCTAGAGAATATTTGTATTTCTATGCAACAAAAAGAATCATGAAAGTTATAATGCGGGTCGACCCAGGATACCCATCGGGCCGGAAGGGCCACAACCCTTTTAAAATTGGGTCGACCCATGGCCTTGAGGCCAGCAGGGCCGGCGCCAATGCCAGGGCCGGGCCGACCCATTCCCATCCTGAATACAACATTGGCGGTAGTAGAAGTTATCCAGTGTGGGATCTCCTCACCGGGCAACTTCTCTGCCCGTCAATGCAACATACTCCTTACAGCCATTGATGAATGTTAATTAGAATATCATTAATATTGATCCAATATATGCAACACAGTCGACCCATCTACAACAAACTAGTGGCAAACTAAACTAAATTAATCTAACACTAACACTAAATTATCTAAATCCACTAACATCATTAATAGTATTATTCTCAAAGGATTGTAATATTAGTAAAATAAATGAAATTCTTACGAATTATTCTCTTGTTATTGAACCTTTTGATTGTTTTGGATTTGACTTTATGGGTCATTTCCTTACTTCGCATGGTAATACTCATATCCTTGTTGCTGTTGACTATGTTACTAAATGGGAACAAGTGATTCCAACTAAGAGTGTTGATCATAAGACCTTTTTAAAAATGCTTAAATAAATCATATATCCTATGTTTGGTGTACCTAGATATCTTATGACTGATGATGGATCTCACTTTATTCATTGTGCTTTTTACGAAAGCGCTTGCTAAGTATGATGTTAATCACAGAGTTTCTTCAACCTATCATCCTCAAACTAGTGGTCAAGTAGAGTTAACTAATACAGAAATTAAATTGATCTTGCAAAATACCGTCAACAAATATAGGAATAATTTATCTAAGAAACTTAATGATGCTTAGTGGGATTATAGAGCCGCTTCTAAAAAATACTATGGTCATGTCTCCTCATAAAATGGATTCTAGGAAGGCATGTCATTTGCCTCTTGATCTAGAACACAAAGCTTAATAGGTTGTTAGGCAACTCAATTCTGACTTTAAAATTGCCGGTGACACAAGATTCCTTGGCATGAGTTCTTAGATGAGTGGAGCAGTGAAGTTTATGAAAACGCTAAATTATTTATAGAAAAGGTAAAGAAATGACATGATAGAAGAATTTGGAAAAGATAATTTAGTATTGGTGATAAAGTATTATTGTACAGCTCTCGTCTCTAATTTTTGCTGGAAAAGTCCTCTCAAAATGGGAAGGAACTTTTATTGTCGAGGAGATTTATAGTTCTGGTGCTATCAATATAAATTCATTTTGATGGTGAGAAACCACAAGTGGTTAATGGCCAAAGGCTCAAACATTATATTTTCGGTGTTTCTCCGGAGAAAGATCTTGATATTATACAAGTAATCACCACGGAAGAATTTATTGAAAACAAATAAAGGAAGATTCCAGGACTAGAAAAATAAAAGGTATAAACTTCGGTAAGAAAACTTTAGCGAAATCTTTCTTAATGTTAGTTTTTATCTATTTTAGGAAAAATAAAAAATTTGGAGTTGAAAAAGAGCCAGAGACAGACTCCAAGGAGAGGGTAAGACCTGAGGGCGCGGCCCTACCTTTGGTCGTGCCTGGGGGCCGCCTGCTCCAATCCGGACTCGTCCCGACCCCATTTTAACTTGTTGCCTTCCTTTCGTCCCAAAATCTTTGACTATTTATTCACTCAAATTTTTCGAGGATCTTAGCTCGTGAATCTGTCATGTTTTTTTTTCGAGCTGTTTCTGCGAGGAATCTAAAGTTCTAGATCAAGATGTCTTTCTCCAGTTTTAACAACGCATGCGATAAGGATCAAGAGAGGAACACCCGGGAAGTTGTGGAGATGTCTTATGATGATGAAGGAGAAGAAGTGGAGGACACACGTCATTACCCCTACGGCGCAATAGCAAGAATTGAGGTTACTCCAAACTCGTTCATACCCAGGATAGGGGCAAGAATTCAAGTAGGATGTAAGGTCCCCCGGAGAAACCTAGCTGGGAGAACTCCCTTTGAGCATACTACAAACCCCTTTCACACTTTAGTCCATAGCCATCAAATTGAGAATACACCTAAGTCAGAATTGTCTACTTTTCGGAATATGGATCATTCTGCACGTGCAGGGAGTGGAAGTTTCGGACCTGAAGTCAAGAAAGAGTGGGGCCAAGGCCACAAAAGTTGGGGAGTACCTATGGATATACTGATCAATAGTGTTGAAAATAACACTGAGATTATTCGTAATATTAGCTTTCAAATTGAAGACCTTAAATAGAATATTGAGAAGATTATTAACGCACGAACATAGGATCAATATTGAGTATAATGGGTAATGGCACCCCCTCGGCTTGTCCCTGGCTTGGGGGGTTGCCCGGTATCTTTATCTTTTATATTTTTATTTTTAGAGTTGTTTTGTCAGATCATGTTTAGAGAAGTGATCATATAGGATGATAGTTTGCAATATGGGTTGTCACTCCTTTTTAAGCGAGATTTGTATTCGTTGGTGTGTGGTCGTGTATGATGGGTTTTGTGAGAACTGTTGTCTTAACATTGGGTGTAGCATTAAAATATTGTTGAGTTTTGGCAAACATAGCATTGGCCAGTAATAAAAATTCTTTGATGCTTAAGTAGAGAAGACAGACTCACATGCAAATATATTATCTTTGACAACTTTCATAGTTGTTAGTTCTCAAGTTTCATATTATCTTAATTAAAAGTGGTATGCTGACAAAGAAGACAAATTAATGTTTCATGTTTGATCTTATTGCATAGATGTTATATTTTACTTATATCTATCAACACTTTACGCTTGCTATAAAGCCTTTGATAGCCTAAATCCTTGTACCGAGCGGGAATACAGATCGTGCATAGAAACCCCGATCCAAAACCTCCCACGAGTGTCGACATGCCTTCCTATACGTGGTATTTAGCCTCCACTCTAAATAAATTCCTCATTTACTACCTTTAAACCTTTAAATCTATTATTGCTTCATATATGTGTCAATATTTTCAGCTCATGATGAAGTGCTAGATAGTTCGTTATTTACCCATTCTAGAGAAGCTTTACCTTTGAATCGCATGAATAATGTGCTTGTACCTAACAATGCAAAAAGAGTTGGCAAGCGTGTGTTCTGTACACAAAAGATAAATAACAACTATAACAAATAAGGTCTCCTTAACACTTTGTACCTGAAATCAGTCAAACTTTTCTTGTGATAAACAAAGGAGCAGAAGAATGTTTTTATTCCTCTGCTGAAGCCGCTCTTCAAAGTTCTATTTAGCATGGGAAATCTCATGTTGTCTATCACCGGTCGTTGATGAAAACATACAACTCTGAAAACTTTATTTTTATAATCCTGTTGTTTCAAAAATTGAAAAGCTCTAGCACATGAGTTATCCATGCTTTCCTCTACGAAGGACCTATCATTTTACTTTTATGTTTAGTCAGTTCACCTATTCCTCTTGTTGTCCAAAGAAAACATATGGTGTTGATTTGTGATACAATCATTTATATTCCAGCATTGTTATTTATCATGTTTCATTGTAGTTGACATTACTCGTGAGGTAAACAAGCTGGGAGTTCAGCTTTGTTAAACAATTATCTTCCTTTGTCTCGGCATTATCACTTTTACTATGATAATATAAAATTTAAATTCCATGATTCATGTAAATATTATCGATAGTTGAAGCATGTATTTTGTTGAATGAATATCTCTTATATAGATTCCTTTGGAAATACAAGATTGATAGGTTAATTGTTCTCTGACCAAGAACATAGTTTGACACTACTCAATGAGTTTTTTTTACTTTGTTACAACTTAACATGTTATTTATTCATCACTTATTCTTGAGAAGATTTACGAGAAAAGGTTGTCGTTTAGAATGCATTTGTGTTTTTTTGAGAAAATACGGATGCTTAATGTTCATAATATTTATTATCAATGCTTCACTCCATAAACCTATGGTCATGTTTACCAAACTCAGTTTCGCTTGGGGAAAAGCGGGGTCTAATTAAGCTTGGGGAGCTGATACGACCATTTTGCGTCACTATTTTATAACATAATGTGTTATTATTCATCAATATATTTCGTATTAGGATGTGATGGTGCATGAGTGCACTCTTTGGGAAACCCCAAGAGGAAGGTATGAAGAGCACAGTAGCAAGTTTTCCCTCGGAAAGAAACCGAGGTTGAATCGACCAGTAGAAGAAAGAAATCACTTCTGAAGGTTGAAGACAACTGACGTTGGCGGGCGCACTACCGGTTCAGCAGCAACGTGGAATCTACACAATACAATCAAAGTACTTTTCCCCAACGAAACAGTGAGGTTGTCAATCTCACCGATTTTGCTAACACAAAGGATTAGATGTATAATGTGGAAAATAGTACTTATATGCAGTAAATGAAAGGGGAACAATGATGGCAGTGAATGAGAGGAAAACAGTAATTGCACTAGGAAAACAGTGGTTGTACTGGTTATATTATCAGTGTAAAGAAATGGACCGGGGTCCACAGTTCACTATTGGTGTATCTCCAAAACAGATAGATAACATGCTGGTTAAACAAATTACAGATGGGCAATTGACAGATATAAAGGCTACACCGTAGTGCATATGCATGACATGATGATTACTATGTGATTCATGCGAGCATTACAACATAATTCATAGACCATTATCCAACTGCATCTATGACTAATAATCCACCCTCGGAGCGTCATCCGATCAAACCTCGGGTATTAAGTTGGAAGCAACAGATAATTGTATTAAGCAAAGTGTGTAATGTAAACATCGTTGTTTTCTCCCTAATGGCAATAGCACATCCCCAACCGTTACGTTTCTATCACTCGAGCGTGAGTGAAAGGGAGGCATGAACCCACTATCGAGCATAAATACCCCCTCTTGGAGTTACAAGCATCAACTTGGCCAAAGCATCTACTAGTCACGGAGAGCATGCAAGATCATAAATAACATAATCATGATAGATTGATAATCATTGGACATAGCATTCAATATTCAAACACAACATGTGGCATCACAATAAGATGATCTTGATCATGTTAGGCAACTCACAAGATCTAAACATGAGTCATAAAGAGGAGAGAACAACCATCTAGCTACTGCTATGGACCCGTAGTCCAAGGATGAACGACTCACGCATCACTCTGGAGGCAGGCATGATGATGAAGAGCCCTCCGGTGATGATTCCCCCTCCTGGCAGGGTGCCGGGGAGAGCTTCAGAACCCTCCCGGACTAGGGTTGATGATACAACGGCTATGGAACTTTTGGTGGAAAAAGGCTCGGGTATTTAGGGTTAATCCGTGGAGGAGCTTACATAGGCGAGAGGGCAATGTCGGTGGGTGGCCAGGGTGGCGAGACCACCTGGTGGCGCGGCCAAGGGGGGTCGCGCCGCCCTATGGTGTGGGCCCTTCAGGCCCCCCTCCGGGTCCCCTCCGAACTCCGTGTACGTGACATATTTCTAAGACCCTGGGATTTTATTTCGTCCAATTCTGAGAATATTTCCAAAACAACATTTCTGAAACCAAAAACAGCAGAAAACACGAACTAGCTCTGTGGCATCTTGTCAATAGGTTAGTCCCAGGAAATCCATAGAAATGACATAAAGTGTATAGAAAACATGTAGCATATGGCATGAAAACAACATGGAACATCAGAAATTATTGATACGTTTGAGACGTATCAGGATGCGTTATTAATGTTATTTTTCCTTACTTTCAATGTTTTGCAGTTTCTTGGATTTTTTATCAGAGTCGGAAATCAGCTGGAAAAAGCACCCGTCAAGTTGTCACGTTTATAGAGTCCCAAAAATCATGAAATCACCTTTTAAGGAAATAAACTCAGGAGCCCAAAAATCTCCCGGAGTAGAGCCGCCATTAGAGGGGGCGGACAGAGGTTGAGGGCCCACCTAGGGGAACGCCCAGGGGACGCATGCAGCCTCCATGGCCCCCTCTGGCTTCGCTTTGGCATACTTTAGCCCTTTGACATAAATTATCGGGGGGAGGGCACTTCGAATTATTTTTCGCTATGGTCTGTGGGAAAAAACGAGATAGAGGGAAGAAATCTCTCCGACGGGCAGAAATATGTCGGGGAAATTTCCCCCGGAGGGGGAAATCATCACTGTCATCATCATCATCACGCTGGGCATCATCGGGATCATCATCAACATCATCTCCGTCATCAGCACCATCATCACCGTCATCCCGTCTCACTCTGCTTTAACATCTAGGGTTTTCACTTGTGTTATTCATTGGATCTTTCTCCTAGTGTAAATTGCCCCATTGTAGTTGATGCTATTGAGTTTTATCAGTGAATTCTTGCTATGACCAGGTTGTTATTCATTCGTAAATCACCGCTGATCATGATCCATATGATTTCTTGTGAGTAGTTCGTTTACCCCATGTTTGGATGTAGGAAAAACTAGCTTGGAATTGAATTGGACTGCAAAACCAAATCCAAGATGGAAAGGAAATGACCTTTAATTCGAATTCTGTTGTTTGGATGTGCTTGGTAATTGTTGTTGGAATCAAAGGGTAGCACACAATTCCATTATGTTTGGATGTATAAATCTTGGAATTTGATGTTTTGTTGAGTTTGGGCAATATAAAGTTGTCTACATACATGAAAAATAGAATGTGTATATTTGAATATTTATATATTATTTTGAACACCTGCGTTGGGTACTGAAAACAGATTGAAAAACAAACTGAAAACTTATAAACATGCCCAATCTTCATAAGATAATATACCTTCTGTGTTAGGCACTAGCCGTGGCACCTCCACAAAAGTTATAAAACAAAAATAAAATGTTGAACACACTCCAAAGTCTAGATGGTAGGTCTTCATAGTAATATTTAATACTGAAAACAAATTGAAAAAGGAAAAAATGAGAGGAGGCACTCAAAGATAGATTATATACCAGAAAAGACTCTCTCCTTCCTAAACTGAATAATTTTGTAGCTCTGAACATTGGGTGTTCAGATGGGACAAAAATACAATCTTCGCTCTCTCCTACCTATGTATAACTGTGGTGTCCCTCCTCCGGTGGCAGCACGAGTTCATAGCCTCGCTGGTGCTTCCACGGCCATCGAAGTGAAAGTTGTAGACAATGTATACATGGTTGTGAGCCCAAGCCAGGGCAAGAAGATTATATGCCAAGAACTAGAAGTATTCTCGAAGAAATTGATGAATCAAACTGATCGAGAGGCCCGCTGGCCGGTGTCAACCCGCGACTTACTCCTCACCACCGCCGTTCCCCTATCACCAATCCTCCATGGCCATGTCGATCTAGGATCTACGGCGGCTCACGGAAGTGGACACAAGGGCGACCAATGACTGTACATAGGAGGAGTACAGGGATAGGGAAAGGATTGCAGAGAGTAAGGAGGGAGAGGAGGGACGGAAATCTAACCAGCGGTGCTGCCAGTTTCTTCTCTAGGTTGGATCTCAAGCGAGTAGTGGGGATGGGAGAAAGAGGTACGAGCGAAGGGGTACGAGGGAGGCGGCGGGAGATTTTCCAAGCGTTTTCGAGGTGCAATGCTCGGAAACTACTCGAGCGGGGCAGACGTGAGCGGGGGCTGGCTTGGAATTCGACCGCGTTTCCACACCCTAATACCGAGACCACCCCAAATAGCAGAATTCGGTCCACAAATTCGAGAATAGCAATTCTGAGCCCTTTTTCCTACACCCAAGCAGGGGGTTAGTTCTTGACTACATGGGAGAAATATTTTTGTTAGTAGTCCTAGTATGTTGAGTAAAATTCAATGATTTGATATTTATGTTCTGATGTTATTCTTCTAATGGTATCATGTGAGCGTCGACTACATGACACTTCACCTTTATGGGACTAGGGACATGCATTCTGTATTTGGTTTCCTTATTGTAGGTGTAGTGTTCCCACATTTTAAATAAATGCAAGAACATATGTGTTACTGTGCTAGTCCCTGGATCAATTGTTATGACCACTGTACAAGATGAAATATCATGCAAATGTGTCAAAATCTATTACATCGCATGATACAGTCTTTACAATACACCTTTATTACAACTTGCGTAGCCTCCAAAGACAAGAATGAAACATAGAATTATAGCGGAAAACATAATACACCATTGATCCTCATCTTCTTCATGTGCCACATGCAAAACATGTTGGTTGTAGACTCGATATCCTAAACAAAATCCTCACTCGTCATCAGATCCATCAACCAAATCCACCCATGTGATTCATTAAGGTTATTAATTTTATTTTCAATGTCCAATAAAACAATTTGATTTCCTTGCTATGCACATACTAAGCTCAAAGGTGTCTTCACTAACTTGGCTAAAAGATGGCTACACACTACTAGGATAATAGCATATCATATAACTTAGTAAAACTTCCTATCATGCATACTACTCAAAACATCTAGTGCACAGGAAAATAGATAGGTGGTTTATGTGTGTCACTTGCCTTTTGGGAAGTTGGTGTAGTGGTACACTTTCTCCATAATCATAATGTTTCTCTTCGTACAATCTAAACAAATCAAACAAGTAACAATAAGCGTTCACAACCAATGGAAGAACAAACATAGCCTAAACGGTTTCAAACCAGATGGGCTAAGGCAAGGTAAAAGGTTATCACAATATTGTAATTGGGTTTAGGGTATACCAAAAGGGATATTGGTTGGTCAGGGCTTGGGTTCGAAGGATTCAGACTCAAATGGTCATATTTGTCGAGGAAGTTCCAACGGTTCACTTGGGATGGTCAAAGCATTATCACATCACTCATTTGCAAAAGAAGTTGGTGTAATAACAAGGCTTGGTGTTGATCACTCAATTCCATTTACAACATAGAACTCAAAGTGTTTGGGTTAGGCTTCCAATTTTGTTAAGGTTGGTCTAGGCTCACCACACAATTCTAAGGAATTATTGTGACAAGGTTTTGTGTTTTCCATTTGTCTCAAGGGTTAGTCCACTTCAACAAGAACAAATCAAACTTGAATAGATAAAAAGATAGATCCAAGGATTCTAATGGTTGGTATTTGGTCATAAATAACATATAAGGTTTTGTTCTAAGGGTTTTGGAAGCAATTCATTATCATCATGATTCACTTTGTGGTTTTGCGACTAGGTGTTCTAACAAACTCACACTATGACTTATAAATTTGTAACTGGTCTTGGGTTAAGGCCTTCCATTTTCTTCACACCTTCCAACAGGATAAGAGTAGTGATTCTTCAGCTTTTGATGATGTTGTCCTCAAAGATGTTATGTCAGCTCCTGCAGGATGATGTTTAGGTCCTTGTCCATGGAGGCAACTTGATATTGCTGTCGTCTTGATCTTGGTGTATTCTGTCTTGGCCTGGCTTTCTGAACGGACAACGATGTTGCCTAAGAGGGTGAATAGGCGATTAAAACTTTTTCGTTTAAGACTTGATAAATGCGGAAATAAACTAGGTGTTCAAAATAATAAGCACACAATCTAAATATTCTAGGCTCAACTATGTGCACCAACAACTTGTGTTAAGCAAGACAAGTAACAAGGTGATAGCAAGATATAAGACTTCAAGCACGAAGGCTATCACAATTTAAATTGCATAAGTAAATAGCTCAGTTATAGAAATAACCGAGGCACACAGAGACGATGATGTATTCCCGAGTTCCTCCTTTTGAGGGGAGTACATCTCGTTGGAGGGGTGTGAGCTCGCCACAAGAGGCCTACTAAATGCCACAAAGGCCTCACCTTATTCTCTGATGAACCTCGCCACAAAGGCCTAGTTCACCTTCCAATATTGGCAACCTTCAATCTCGAGGAACGCATCCACAACTTAATTGGAGCCTCTAGATATCACCACAATCTTGGGGCACGCATCCACAACTCAATTGGAGGCTCCCAAGAACACCACAAGTCGTCTAGGGTCCAAGACCAAAGAGTAACAAGTACACAAATCTTCACTTCCACGAATCCACGTGGAGAGAGAAAACCGATGCAACCAATGCAAATGGCAAGAACACAAGTGCTCAAGTCCTTCACCCTCAAATTCCAACAAAGAAGCTGATTCTTATGGGGGAATAAGAGAGGAAGAACAAAGGAAGAGAAACACCAAGAACACTAAGATCTAGATTCACTAAGTTCCCCTCACAAAGAGGAGAGATGGATTGGTGGAAATGTGGATCTAGATCTCCTCTAACTTCTCCCTCAAAGATATGCAAGAATCATAGGAGGGATTGAGAGAGAGGGCAAGCTTTTCAAGGTCAACAATGGCGGGAGAGAGTGAAAAACGTGCTTGGACAGCGTAGAGTCAATGGGGAAGAAGACCCCCTTAAATAGGTGACCCAAAACGTGACCGTTAAGTGAAAAACGCACCCAACATCGGTACTACAGCTAGGCCCAGCGGTACTATCGCTACAGGGTGTTTTCGATAATGTTTCTCGCGGTACATGGGCAGTACTGGACTAGTACTATCCCTGGAAATAAAACTGCCAGAAACCCGATACGAAAACGTCCATAACTTTTGCATCCGGCCTCATTTTGATGATCTTGGACTCGTTGAAATCGCAACGACGAGATCTATAAGATCCTGCAAAGAAAAATCATTTTACAACAATGGAAGATAAAACCAAATGGGAAAAGATTAGACCTCTGTAAAAGTGAAGAACCGGGAAAACCTTCAATATAAAAAAACTCAATAAGTTTTTCATACGAATACCGTTTTTGATGAACTTGGGCTTGTCATGAAGATCACGACATGCACCAAAATTCTTTAAGATAAAAGCCAAATAAGAACCAAGAACTGCAAAGGTTTGAGCTCTCCACAAAGATGCGATCAAGTTACTCACTTCAGAGCCCCTCTTAATAGTACGACTATCGATCATATAACCCGTTCTCCCCAGAAGTATAAGAGAAGTAAAATAGAAAACATATCAAGATTATACCTTTGCCTTGAGCATTCCACTTGAAATCGATGATGATGATCTTGACTCTCTCAATTTGGATCTCTTTTCTTGATCGTGCTTGCTAGCACATGCTCCGCTTCATGAAGACTTGCAAATTGCACCCCCATACACCATTATGGGATAGATCCTTTATGGAAAATCTTGATATGGCCACAATCTCCAAATGGGTGGCAAGCATCAAGAATAGGATTTATTCGAGACGCTTATCTTGAGCTTCCACTTCAAGCTTGATGACGAACACCGCTTTGACGTCGTCGACCATGTCCTATAAGAAATCTTTCTTTGATGCATGCCATGGAAAGATACCTTTTCTTTTCTTTATCCATAATGTTGATGTCTTGAAGGTAGACATGAATGACCACTCCATCTTGTTCTTCACGACATACAATCAGTAAGCTTAACAGCACAGCGGTACTACCATTGCACACAACGGTACTACCACCACTGACATCTCAGCGGTATCATGGAAGAAGTAACGTGAAGCTCCAATAGCAGTACTACTGTAACCCGCAGCGGTATTACTGTTGGCCCAAATAATTCAAGCACTAGCGGTTTTACTATGCTGGTACCGCCTGGAGCCAAGGATATCAGATGTCTTTTCTTTGCTAGGGGTACCTCTAGCGGTAGTACCGCTCCTGGGAGGAGCTGGTACAAATCGTGGTACTACCGCTATCTGGAGTGTACCAGGTGTGTTAAAGCAGTACAACTCCACGAGGATCGGTACTAGTGCTGCACAACCCGGTACTACCGCTGGACGGAGAAAAAGCTTCTCGGCCATATCTTTGGATAATCCCTTGAATACAATCTTGGACATAAAATTATACTATTTGATTCACACAAGGACTCCAAACTATTCTTATGGACAGGTCCTACAAGAATATCTAAATACAAACATTAGTCCTTAAGGGTTGTCATAAATTACCAAAACCACACATGGGAGCACCATGCAATTTCAGTCTCCCCCATTTTGGTAATTGATGACAATCCCTTTTATGAGGGTTTGTATAATGAATTAAGCAACCATGCAAAGCAATGAGCACGGATGCAAGGGCATGGAAGGCAAATTCTTAAGAACGAAACTAAAGCACAAACCATTGGCATCCCTGAAACCCTGTAAACTTCTCCCCAATTGGCATCCATTGCCAAAATGGGAGGAAAAACTTAGAAGGTCAACATAATATGAGTTCCTCCACGATGTGTGCATTTCTCAAAATTTTATTGAAATCAAATGCACTTATCCAATGACGAATAATTGGAAGGAATCAAACTATATTGGGGATCCAAATATTGCAAAGAAAATATCCCTCTAAACATCTCCCCACAAGGAGACAAGCAATCGAAAAGATCCAACGAGAGAGTTCTAAAAAAATGGAGAAGCTCCCCTAATGTTTATGCACTAGATGAGTGTACAAATATGGATCATCACTCCCTCATAATCATCTACAACACACAGGAAGTGAAAGAGAAAATATGGGGAATGAAGCAATGCAAATTGCAACAAGGAAATAGGTCCACAAGCTTATTAAGATGCAAAAGGAGTATCAAATGAAAAACAAAGCTAGTGCCTTTTAGGAACCACCAAAGAAAAAAAAATCAATAAAAGGTGGTCACTAAAGAATTGGAATATCAATTAAATATGTAACTATTCTCATGTGTGGAAGTTTCTAAGTGGGCAGCAATCACGAAAATATAAGTCCACAAAGAAATATGCACACACAAAATAGGTACTAAGGTGAAGAACATGATATCCAAAAGAAAGTCATAAATACACTAGTAGAAACAGGGGCTTTGGTCCAACTTAGGAAAGACCTCTAGTCCCCACTGTGTTTTGGGCTGGGACTAGTGTAACACTAGTCCCGGGCAGTCCCGATTCCAACGACTGGGAGCCCGGGGAGCCTCTAGTCCCGGGCCGTGATACCACCCGGGACTAAAGGGGCTCGTGCCTCTAATCCCGTGTCGTATCACGGACCGGGACTAAAGGGGGGCCTCTAGTCCCGGGTCGTATCACGGACCGGAACTAAAGGGTCGCCTCTGTTTTGTTTTGTTACTCACCGTTTTGAGCATAACTTTTGCATTGGAACTCGGATTTTGATGTTATTTAGCTTGTTTTGAAGAGAATAAATAGATCTACATCATCACACACATTTTTCAAACTATATTCTTCAAAAACAAATCCATGGCAAAGGACAAAAAAATACTTTGTTTTGGGACTTTCTAGGGGACCATGTGAATTTTAAGGATGAACCACCAGTTATGAATTAAGTATAGTCCTATATATACATGATGGAAAATATGATATGGAAGTCATATTTGAACTTGTATCATTGTTCTAATCAATTTAGACATATTATTTGTCAATTTTTGATTTACGGATTTGTAGATACGAATTATTCAATATTAAATAGAAAACACAAAAAAAAATATTATTTAAATTCAAGATACTTGAATTCAAGATCATTATTACTTATTTATTTTTGTTTAACTAAATAATTGTTTCTATTTACAAAATAAAGACACGCGACATCATAGTTTAAGGGTTAACATGATTTACATCATAGTATTGTCAGGAAAACAACATTTGTTTCTTGGAAGTTGAGAGAGAAGGAACTAAGAAGTTAAGTGTGCTGAGAGTGGAGTAGTCTGAGGATGGGTGACCGACTGGGAAGTGTAAGTAGAGAAAAAAAAGAATGATTAGAGTTAACAATAACTGAGACTGAAGTAAAATGATTAGAGTTAGAAATAATAGAGACTAACTGAAATATGTATAAAAAAATCACAACATAATTACGACCCGGGACTAAAGGCCCTCCAACCCGAAAGCGCCGTGTGTGGCCCCATGGAGAGCCGCTAGTCCCGGTCTGTAACTCGTGGAGACTAAAGGTGGTGGCCTTTAGTCCTGCTTTTGTAGTCCCAGATGCGAATTTGGGACTAAAGCCCCTGACGGCCCGGAAGGGGGGTTTTCTACTAGTGATATACCAATAAGATTTTTGCTTAAAATCATAGCAAAAAGCTCAATTTTATCTTAAAGGGATATAGATGAAAATCCAACAAACTCATGAAAGCATCACAAATATTCACAAGGGAAAAGTGATAGTTTGGATGCTTCGAGAAAGGTAACATGTATCACATAAAGGCAAGATTAACATATTTGGGATTGGTGAATCATGAAAATGATTATAAGTATCCCCCTTGATATGCAATCATCCCGGCTTACTCACGTTCGCAATAAAGATGTTTTTTTATAAGACATTTGCAAGAACCGAAAGAATTGCAACAAAAGGGATTCATGCCATGATGCAACCTACACATGGCTGAAAGATAGATATGTATGCATGATATAGATACTTGTTACCGGGATAGCATTGGTGATAAATAAGATGCGAGTTTGTCAATCATCGTAGCTTGACTCCTATAATCCCATGGCGAGAAAACCTTCCTTATGAATGTGGCAAGAAACCAATGCATCTCCAATGTACCTAATAAACAAAATTCAAGTACAAAAGAGTACCCAAACTCATTGGGTCCAAAGTAGTTAGAAAAACTACAATACATAGGACAAACTCCACATAAATATGTGCATATTAATATGAATTTTAATTTCATGCACATCTTAGGAATTTAGGATCTGATGGAGTTTATCCTATATATTGAATCAACGAAAGTAAGAACGCCATAAGATATACCTAGTAAATATACATGCACAAAACTTTCAAAAACCAAACATGATACAAATTGGACAAAACACCAATTAAACCAACAAGGCACTCATAAGATTGAAAAGCAAAAGAGTGTCCAAATTATATCAAACATCCAAATCAACACATGATTGAAGAAAACAAATTGAGAAGATACCAAAGGAAAATCAAATCAAAGAATGAACCAAACCTTCTACACTTTTCATGATGGAACACAAAGTACCAAGACGAAAAATGTTTGTCTTCCAACAAGACACATCATCGGGATAAAATACCAATTGAAGACAACAAATGTTCAAAAGCATATAGGATAACTCCTCCAAGATTAGTGCATTATTTATGATCTTGTATTTGAATACAAAATGCACCCAATGGGATAATTACTCCCCATATATATTATTCAAACACTAGTCATACTCAAGAAAAGCAATAAGATGCAATACCAATTTAAAGAATGGTGTTCTACTCAATGTAGGATAGCTTCCCCAAGAATAGTGCAACATATAGAAGTATGACTTTGAATGTAAGTGCACAAGAATGAGATCCTTGCTTTTCCTAACTCAAGAAAGGCATAAACAAAATTTTGAATAGAGCAAAAGGATCCAAAATATACAAGAGAGACACAAGAGAGTTTAAATCAAAACAAATCCTTGGCAAGAAACACGACAATTTTAGAGCAAAGGACAATGTAAATATGATCAATAAATTTACCACAAATTATTATCACTTGTCAAAGGCAAGGAATGTATGGAGATTTTTCCCGGTGGTAGATGGTTTATTTACAATAATATTCACAAAACATAAGCATGTGGAAAAGATAGGAGTTGAAAAACATGCTTACATAGAGATTATTGAAGGCTTCAATTAAGGACCGAATATGAAAAGCACCAAGAAACTCTCTCACAAACAAGATACCAAACGAATAGAGAAAAAAAAGAAAATTTGGAACTTGTTTGAGCAACATGCCACATAGGAACAACATAATTGACAATATCAACTCTAGGTGGCAATACCCCACATGTTGAAATTTTCTAGATTTGTAATATGCACATAGCTTATTACTCCCCCACAATGTGATAATCCATTGGATTTCAACAAGAGGCATATAAAATCCAACAAGAAAAGTTCATGGATATTATAATTAGAATTTCTCATGATCGCACTGATGACCCACAAGTATAGGGGGTGTATCGTAGTACTTTCGATAAATAAGAGTGTCGAACCCAACAAGGAGCAGAAGGTGTTGACAAGCAATTTCGATGAAGGAATAACTGTAAATACTGAAAGATAGATTTGTAGGGGTTTTTGATATTGCAGATAAATAAGGTGCGAGTAAATAAAATGCAGTAGTAATAATTGCAGAAAGTGGCCCAATCCTTTCTTCAGCAAAGGACAAGCCGGTGGGTTTACTTATGATTAACAAACGTTCTCGAGGACACACCGGAGGTTTCTGTCAAGTGCTTTTGTTCCATGCAGCTGAATAATCTTAGGTGTTTTGATAAGTGTTGTGTGGGTGAACCTATGCTAATGTACCGTCCCATCCAAGACTAATACATATTTGTGATTATACCCCTTGCAAGCATTCGAAACTACAATAAAGTAATTAAGAAAGAAATCTAACCACAACTTTAAACTTCAGGATCCTACGCTCCCTCGTGTAATGGTTTCCTAACGGGGGTTTAGGTTTCTGTCACTCCGGCAACCCCACAATTAGTAGCCAAATACACGATGCATCCCCCTAGGCCCATAAATGGTGAAGTATCATGTAGTCCGCGTTCACATGACACCACTAGGAGAATAACACCACAACTTAAATATCAAACATTAAATATTATTCAACATTACTTCACTACTAAGAACTTGACTTCTCCCATGTCCTCAAGAATAACACGAACTACTCACAAGACATCATATGGATCATAATCAGAGGTGATATAATGGATGATAACAATCTGGTCATAAAGTGGAAACACCGATAAATCTCACAAGCATCAACTACTAACAAGTAATCCACACCGGGAGAGATATTTAATATAAAACAATGATAGAGGCCCGTAATTGTTACAGCGGGATGACTGTCAGACCCCGGACCCAGGGATATACATACTGTTATGTGCTCCTAACCATGGACTCACAAGGGCTTCAGGGTTACCAGCCTCGGCCGCAACAAACAACGGCAGGCAGACCGGATTCATCGGCACGTAGTCCGGATTCCCGGTCTACTACTCCTTGTATCCATGCTAGTCATAACCAATTATGCATACCCAAGCGTCCACGAGTCGGATGAAACTGAAGGAACGGGACCAAAGTTATACAGAGCTGTTATGTGTCCAGAAAGTGCAACAACAATCGAGGGTTACTGGGGTTAGCTCGCCCAAGCCGAATCACATCGGCAGACGGGCTCGGACATGGATCATCGGCTCCACAACCCCTCGACTGCGACAACTATGCAGGCATAGCCAAAACTATATAACAACGGGCCCGAAACGAACAACCGATCAAAGCAACACTCTAGACATGAAAGTTGTATTAAACAAGTGTTACTAGAGTATAGCTTTACAAGAAGAGGTCACATGACCCAACATTACATCATACAACGGAAGGCAAATTATGTTGCTAACCAACAAGAACCAAAAAGGCCTAAGAGGCCGCAACATAAGGCGACGTCCCAGCCCATAGATTCCAGGGTGCTACCGGGGAACCCCAAACTACTCGTCAATGTCACGTTGAAACACCACCGAACTGAGGAACTCCACCTGAACCAAGTTGAAGCAAACATGAGTACGGGAGGTACTCAACAAGACTTAGTTAACCTATTATATATCTGCTTATTTTAGAAGGAGTTATGAAGGTTATTTTGCGTAAAGCCATCTTTGTTTTCCAAATCGAGGAAGGAATAACACGTCTCATGGAGTATTCTGAAAATAGATGAGAAAGCTACTCAACTACTGATATCATCATCTTTTTAATCCACCAAAATCATTTCAGCACCTCGTGCTTCAAAGATCACCACCTCAAGTTGTACCGGTAACTCATGCTACAAGGTAACCCCTCCCGGCATCTCCGAGGAGGCATCCTTCATTCGTTATCAACAAGTTTTAGTCATTCCGTTCAAGTTGTCTATGATCACAGAATCCGTCACCAATTCGTCCTTAACCGCGGACACGACTTTTCAAAAAGATTTAACCCTGCAGGGGTGTACAACTTTAACCACACGTATCAACCGAATCTTAGTGCCACCGGGTTAGCACTAGTCCGGGAAGTGCCGGCAGAGGGTGGTTGACCACGACCTTTCCCTTACTTCGCCTATTCCATGAGTCGCTTCGAGTAGAGATGGTCCGACAATAGGGAGTGTCCATCTCCTGCCGGGTCTCTATCGTTGTGAGCGGTGCTTCAACTACTGTCTCGCCACAGGCTGTTACACCACCACGTCCTAGTTTTGTAAACGTTTTTAACATCCCCGCAAATCCAAATGGAAAGCCCGAACTAGGCGACTCATGGAACAAACTAGGCAAGTTGAGATCGAGGGGAATCTAAGCCCCGTGTGGATGCACGCTCAGTCTTGGCTCGAAGACGAGAACTCGCTCCTAGGGGCATGAACGAGACAAAAACCACAGACCCTCTGTGGTCTCATCATCCACACCTGTTAAGTCATCTTAATAAAGTATCTCTTAATTTACCACTACTTCCTGCCATACTAGATTATTTCGTAACCTTGATTCATCAACCGGATGGAGCAGAGATAACATGCATGTATGACTAAGCACGGCATACTTCAGGCTTTGGCGATGCACACAAGCAAACCTATAGCTGCTAGGAGTAGTGGATCAAGATATTTAGGCTATGCAATGATATAGGACAAGTCTAACTACTGACACAAGATACATTTGAATCGAATGCATTGTACGAGAGTCAAAAAGTCTTTCGAAACCATATATGGGCAGATAAGAGGTTATGCTTGCCTTGCTTCAAGAAAACCAGAGAAAGTCTGTAGGAATAAGTGCTTGACTTGTCGGTTAAGATCAAGTATTCGCCATCGGATTTGTTGGCCTTCTCTTTGGAGTCACGTTCTACCGAGGGGAACAAACATCGAAACAAGAAAAACAACAATCGACACATGGCATCGATGCAATGCGCAATATATATGCATGAGCAAATTAATGCAATGAAATAAAGCACTAAACAGGTTCAATGGGTTGCTAGGGTTCGTATGTCAGTTATACATTTTTACTGAAATTATCCCGAAATAGACCCCGGAGGGGCACTTCGGGCAATAATGAAAGTGAGACTAATTTTAAAAGCTCAAATGGGTTTGAAAACATCATAAACAAGTTGCATTTGTAATTTTGAGAAAAATGTTATATAACGTTTAACTTTCTAATTTTCTTGAATAAAATCTTATTTTCTCTATTTTAAATGAATTAAACACCATTAAATAATGCTCATTTTTGAACTTTGTCAAACATGTATGAAAATAATATATTTGCGTAGAGAATATTTTTGTGATCAACTCCATACTTTTATCTTATTTTTCTGAGTAATATTTTAATAGTTATTTAATTTACAAAACTAACTCATTTTCTGGAAATAATAAAAACAGGAATATGACGTCAGTGTGACGCAATGATGACCTCATCCTCCTCTGTTCTTCATAGAGAGATCAAATTTGATCAAATTAGCACGCAAAGTTGGAATCCAAGGGCACCACGACGTAGAGGATATCGAGGGGGCCCTAGGGGTGGTGGCGATTGACCGTATGGTCACCGGAAAACTCGCCGGCGACCATGGGCGTGGCGGCGGCCGGCGGGGGCATGGGTACAGAGAGCTACCGAGCGGGAGGAAACGGGTGGAGGGTACCGGGAGGCTCACCGGGGTACCTGGAGGCCGTTGGCGTGGTCAGGGAGGGGTGAGGATGCCGTAATCGACGGCGAGGAGCAGAGGAAGCCGGCGACCGGAGTTGACAGAGACGACCCGATTCCGGCGAGTGGGGGAATCTCGGCAAGCGAGGCTCATCCAGGAGGCGTAGGAGTCCATGGAGAAGATCCCGGTGGTCTCCATTCGTTCAGGGGTGGCCGGAGACGGCGGCCCGAGGCGACGGCCGGAGGAACAGTAGGGTTAGGGTTTCTGGGCTTCTACTCGTTGAGAGAGACAGAGAGAGGGAGGGGCGAGGCGAGGAGGAGCTAGAGGAGTGCGGGGTGATCTCTCCTCACCCTTATCCTCGCGGAAGGAGTAGCAGGACGTGGCCCGGCGGCGTCGGGGATCGACACGCAGGAGCTCCTACTGGCAAAAGGAAGAAGACAAAGAGGGTTTTCTGAAAACCCCCAAAAACTCCAGGAATTTACAGAATGGTCCTTTTCTCTTTAAAAACAGAACCAAAAACAAAGTTTTGAGGGCCTATTTGTAAAGATAAAATTTGGCACAAATACTTTTTGGAAACCTCACAAAATTTCCAACATCACCATGTGTTGCTTTGGTGAAATTGAAATATTTTTCAATAAAAAATTTTGGAACCCATTTTAAGTACTATATATGGGATTTTTCTCAAACCATTTAAATTCACAATTTAAATTGTTTCAAACATGGTAAATTTTTTGTTTCATGCATGTATGAGATGAACAAAACACCACACACCCTAATTTAGCAAATTTGGGATGTTACAATGACGGTGGATGATGAGGGTGATAGTGATGATGATGATGATGATGATGGTGATGATGATGACGATCTTGATGATGCCCGGAGTGATGACGGTGACGATGGCGGTGATTTCCCCTCTCCGGAGAGGAATTTCCCCGGCAGATTTCTCCCTGCCAGAGAGCTTTTCTCTCTCGGGTGTTTTCCGCCCCGAAGCGGCGGCGGAATAATTCTTCTACGATGGTATGAGTCTTAGGGTTCCCTCGGGGCCAAGTACGCCAAAATATCCACCAGGGGTGGGCCAGGGTGGCCACACCACCTGGCCGCGACACCTCTTGGTGTGGGCCCCTGGTGGCCCCCCTCTGGCTCTCCTCCTTGCTGGACTCCTCCTCTAGACTTCTAAGACACCCCGGATGTCCCCCTTCTTCTTCTGATCTTCTGAAATATGGTATCTCGACGGTGCTTTTTCCATCAGATTTCTTGTCCTGGTGTTTATTCTCCAAAAATTATAAAACATGCAAAATAAGATAAAATAACATAAGGGATGCATGATAATATGAAATATATCGATGAATAACAGAAAATTATGATATAAAATAGTGATGCAAAATGGACGTATCAACTCCCCCCAAGCTTAGACCTCGCATGTCCCCAAGCAAAACTGAACTTAGTAAACATGACCACAGGTTTATGGAGTGAAGAGTCGATAAATAAAATACAGACAAGAAGCATCACATTTATCTATGCACCAATCATTATAGACAGCAACTTCCTCTCATATAACTTAACTTGAAACAAGTAATGGGAGTCACAAACAAAGATGCAAAAGAGAGAATCAAAATTGGTGATGGCAAACTTTGTTCTGGGTCAGAGAACATTTAATGATATCATACTTATCTTAGGTGAAGTCTTTATAACAGGGATTTTATTGTAGAGCTTAACATGTTTAATTATAACAACTCTTTTACAGTGACTTATAGCTTTCAAAGTAATATTCATTCATATAATAAAGCATGTGCTAAAAAAACAAGGATAGAAAACATGATTGAATACATCAACATATAGATGGTGTGATCACAACGACTCAAATGCTTGCTGGAGACAGAAGGAAATATGTTTACTAACTCAACATAAAAGTAGAAGATAGGACCTTTGCAGAGGGAAGCATTGATCACTCATGTGCTAGAGCTTTTATTTTGATAAATAGAAGTATAAAATGCATGACACTCCTCCCATCCATCTTACACAAACCATGGCTAACCGAATCCTTGGGTGCCTGCCAACAATCACAAACCGTGGAGGAGTGTCTAAATTTTGAGAGAGGTGTATGCTTATGTCAACGAATGGAAAACATAAAATACAGTACGTCACAAGACAACTAGACTCACAAGAGCGGCTCCCATAGAAGGACGCAACTGGTATAGAAGGTCATCCCTCTTTCTCTTTTGTTTACACAATTATGCTTTGACTGATAAATCAGGCGCAAAAAGAGTGAAGAGAATTTGTATTATTATTTGGGGCTGGGAACCCCACTGGCAGCTCTTCTAGCATTCAGATAAGCGGATGAAGCCACTAGTCCAGGTGTGTGAGTCCAATCAACAAGTGAGATAAAGATTCTCTATTTGCGTCCTCATGAGCTAAAACAGGAACACAAAACATGAGTAATTTGAAAGTTTTAAAGGTAGCACATGAGCAATTTACTTGGAGCGGCGGTGAAATACCACATGTAGGAAGGTATGGTGGACACAAATTGCAAGGTGTTGGTGTTTAAGGTTTGGATGCACGAGAAGCATTCCCTCTCAGTACAGGGTTTTTGGCTAGCAAGGCTGGGTAGCAAGCATAAGAGTTGAGGGAAAACAAACAAATATACATATGATGAAACCAATCATGCAATCTTCATTGAAATCCCAAGCGATCTTAACTTGTGAGTACTAAGTTTATGAGCTGAAAGGAAAATTCCTCTTTCTTATACTAACATCTCAAATTATTATTTCTAATGACCTAAGCTAAGTTTGCCAAAACCAACTAGATTAACTTGGTGATCTCCAGAGTGATACCAAATACTAACAACAAGCTCAACCATATGACAGAAATTGAAAACTAAAATAATGTGTGCATAATGTAAATGATGAAACTTCTCATTAATATTGCAAACCGGCAACTCACACCAAGGGATACAACGATAACCAACTAAGGAGAGACACTTCCATACTGCAAACCATCCTATATGATAACCTCTCTACTCATGATATGACTCTACTGAAAAAGTAAAAAGATGAAAGATAGTGATGTGATACCGCGGCACTCCCCCCAAGCTTGGAACAAGCCGAGGGGATGCCAATACCAATGATGAATTATTTCTTCGGTGGTGGTGGAGGTGGAATCACTCGGAGAGGAGTCAGAAAGCCTTTGATGATACGACAAAGCTCAATGTTTTCCGCTTCCAGAATTGCTACCTCGGCCTTGAGAATACGATATTGTTCGCAGAATCGATCGGCGACCCGGTGTGCTTCAGCTATCACAGGGAACACGTTAGGGTCTTGATCCCGAGGCACGGTCCCTTGCACATTATGAGAGTAGCGATGCTGAGGGTTAATGGATCCCACAAAGTTGGGGTTTCTCGTTGGTGCTGGTGCAGCCCTCCGGATCTCTTCCCTCAAACTGTTAACCATGTCTTCCCTCCATGCATCTATCGAAACAACGTAATCCTCAAAAGCACCCTCGTGGATGTCTTGCTGGATTTGTCGAAGACGACATGCAACGTAATCCTCAATGCTAGAGCTGAAGGAGGACATCTTGACCTAGAAACACCAAACTCCTGACAGGAAAACAGCTCGGAACAGAAACAACACGAGAAAACGATATACGAACCTCGGGGGATCCGGGGGATTATATAGCAAAAAATTTCATAACGAAAGGAAAGTCCAGGTCGAAAACGAGTCGGAGAGGGACTCCGGGGGCCCAAACCATGGGTTGGCGCGGCCAGGGGTGGGCCCGCGCCACCCCATGGTGTAGAGCCTCCGGGCTCTGTCCCCCTCTCGTTTCTGGGTCATAATTTTTCTTATTTTCCAAAAACAGTAAAAATAAAAGTTGGAAGATGTTTCTGAAAGTTTTCTTACCAAAATGATACCTATTCGAAAACTGACTCTGCGATTTCTGAAAATATGCTTCTTAATAAACTCCTCCGGGATCATGGCTCGAATACAATCAACATTTTCATTATAACAATCTCCGGAAATATAGTGCTTGAGTCTTTGGCCATTGACCACTTGTGAAGAGTTGTCTTCAAGGGAAACAATTTTAGGATCCCCCGAACAATATACCTCTTCGATAACAAAAGGTCCTTCCCATCTCGAGAGTAATTTTCCTACAAAAAATCTGAGATGAGACCTATACAATAGCACTTTCTCACCAACCTGAAATTCTCTTTTAATAATTCTCTTATCGTGCCACCTTTTAACTTTCTCTTTGAAAAGCTTAGCATTTTCATATGCTTCACTTCTCCGTTCATCTAAAGAACTTAAGTCAAGCAACCTTTTCTCACTAGCAAGTTTAAAATAAATATTTAGCTCTCTCACTGCCCAGTAAGCTTTGTGTTCTAATTCTAGGGGAAAGTGACAAGCTTTTCCATAAACCATTTTATAAGGAGACATGCCCATGGGATTTTTATAGCAGTTCTATAAGCCCACAGAGCATCATTTAGTTTCTTAGCCCAAGTTTTTCTAGATTTGTTAACAGTCTTTTGCAAGATAGATTTGATCTCTCTATTTGATCATTCTACTTGCCCACTAGTTTGAGGGTGATAGGGTGAGCCAATTCTATGATTACCATCATATTTAGCAAGAGTTTTTCTAAAACCACCATGAATAAAATGAGAACCCCCATCAGTCATAAGATATCTAGGCACACCAAACCTAGGGAAAATAATATCTTTAATCATTTTTAATGAGGTTTCACCATCAGCACTTTTAGTAGGTATATCTTCTACCCATTTAGTAACTTAGTCAACAGCAACAATAATATGAGTGTAGCCTTTTGAAGGAGGGAAAGGACCCATAAAGTCAAAACCCCAACAATCAAACGGTTCAATAACAAGAGAATAATTCATAGGCATTTTATTACGTCTAGAAATATTTCCAACCCTTTGACATTGATCACAAGATAAAACAAACTTTCTAGCATATTTAAAGAGAGTAGGCCAATAAAAACCTGATTGTAGAACCTTATGTGCAGTTTTATCTCCAGCGTGATGTCCTCCATAAGCACTACTATGAAATTTTCTCAATATCTCTTGTTGTTCATTTTCAGGAATACATCTTCGCATAATATTATCAACACCTTTTTTATATAAGTGTGGGTCATCCCAAAAATAATGCCTCAAATCATAGAAGAATTTTCTTCTTTGCTGAGTTGTAAAGGTAGGAGGCAAATACTTGGAAACAATAAAGTTAGCATAATCAGCATACCATGGACTCTCTTGAGAGCTCACTTTTATTGCAGCTAACTATTCATTAGGAAAACTATCATTAACAGGAATAGGGTCATCAGAGATATTTTCTAATCTAGAAAAATTAGCGGCAACAGGATGTTCAACACCCTTCCTATCCACAATATGTATATCAAACCCTTGTAAAAGAAGCACCCATCTAATAAGCCTAGGCTTAGCATCTTTCTTTTCCATAAGGTACTTAATAGCAGCATGATCAGTATGAATAGTGACTTTAGAATCAACAATATACTACCTAAATTTATCACAAGCAAAAACTACAGCTCGGAACTCTTTCTCAGTGGTAGCATAATTCTTTTGAGCAGCATCAAGAGTTTTACTAGCATAATGAATAACATTTAACTTCTTATCTATCCGCTGTCCAAGAACAGCACCTACAACATAATCACTAGCATCACACATAATTTCAAATGGTAAATTCCAATCAGGTGGTTCAACAATAGTGGCGGATATTAAAGCCTTCTTTAAAATTTCAAAAGCTTCTTTACAATCTTCATAAAGAACAAAAGGTACATCTTTTTGAAGAAGATTGGTAAGAGGCTCTGATATTTTAGAGAAACCTTTAATAAACCTTCTATAGAAACCAGCATGACCAAGAATACTACGAATACCTTTGGCATCCCTAGGACAGGGCATTTTCTCAATAGCTTCAACTTTAGCTCTATCAACCTCAATACCTCTTTAAGAAATTTTATGTCCAAGAGCAATTTCTTCATTAACCATAAAATGACATTTCTCACAATTAAGAACAAGATTGTTCTCCTCACATCTCTGCAAAACTTTATCTAGATTCTGCAAACAATTATCAAAATAAGTTCCATCGACGCAAAAATCGTCCATGAAGACTTCCACAATTTCTTCACAAAAACCATGAAAGATAGCAGACATGCATCTTTGAAAAGATGCAGGAGCATTACATAAACCAAAAGACATGCGTCTATAAGCATAGGTTCCAAAAGGACAAGTGAAAGTTGTTTTCTCTTGATCAAGCTTTCTAACAGCAATTTGAGAGAACCCAGAATAACCATCAAGAAAGCAGAAATGAGTTTTCTTAGACAACCTTTCTGTTATTTGATCAATAAAAGGTAAAGGATAATGATCTTTCTTAGTAACCTTATTAAATTTCCTAAAATCAATACACATCCTACAACCAACCACTACTCTTTGAGGGATAAGCTCATTATTTTCATTTGGCACAACAGTCATCCGTCCTTTCTTAGGGACACAATGCACATGACTAACCCATCTACTATCGGCAATAGGATAAATAATAACAGCATCAAAGAGTTTCAATTCCTCATTTCTTACCCATCCTCCATGTTAGGATTTAAACGGCGTTGATGCTCAACAACTGGCTTTGCATCAGGTTCAATATTAATAGCATGTTGACATATAGTAGGAGAAATCCCCTTCAAATCATCAAGAGTATAACCAATAGCACCTCTTGTTTCTTCAATATTCCCAATAATCTCTCCTCTTCTTTACCAGAAAGTTTAGAATTAATAATAACATGATATAATTTCTTATCAGCAATATGAGCATATTTAAGATTGTCAGGCAAAGTGTCAGACCCCGGACCCAGAGATATACACACTGTTATGTGCTCCTAGCCATGGACTCACAAGGGCTTCAGGGTTACCAGCCCCGGCCGCAACAAACAACGGCAGGCAGACCGGATTCATCGGCACGTAGTCCGGATCCCCGGTCTACTACTCCTTGTATCCATGCTAGTCATAACCAATTATGCATACCCAAGCGTCCACGAGTCGGATGAAACTGAAGGAACGGGACCAAAGTTATACAGAGCTGCTATGTGTCCAGAAAGTGCAACAACAATCGAGGGTTACTGGGGTTACCTCGCCCCAGGCCGATCACATCGACAGGCGGGCTCGGACATGGATCATCGGCTCCACAACCTCTCGACTGCGACAACTATGCAGGCATAGCCAAAACTGTATAACAATGAGCTCGAAACCAACAACCGATCAAAGCAGTACTCTAAACATGAAGCTTTACTAAACAGGTGTTACTAGAGTATAGCTTACAAGCAGAGGTCACACGACCCAACATTACATCAGACAACGGAAGGCAAGCTATGTTGCTAATCAACAAGAACCAAAAAGGCCTAAGAGGCCGCAACATAAGGCGACGTCCCAGCCCATAGATTCCAGGCTGCCACCTGGGAACCCCGAACTACTCGTCGATGTCCACGTCGAAACACCACCAAACTGAGGAACTCCACCTGAACCAAGTTGAAGCAAACATGAGTACGGGAGGTACTCAACAAGTCTTAGTTAACCTATTATATATCTGCTTTTTTTAGAAAGAGTTATGAAGGTTGTTTTGCGTAAAGCCATCTTTGTTTTCCAAGTTGAGGAAGGAATAGCACGTCTCATGGAGTATTTTGAAAACAGATGAGAAAGCTACTCAACTACTGATATCATCATCTTTTTAATCCACCAACTCATATCAGCACCTCGTGCTTCAAAGATCACCTCCTCAAGTTGTTCCACTACCTCATGCTACAAGGTAACCCCTCTCGGCATCTCCGAGGAGGCATCCTTCATTCGTTACCAACAAGTTTTAGTCATTCCGTTTAAGTTATCTATGATCACAGAATCCGTCACCAAGTCGTCCTTAACCGCGGACACGGCTTTTCGAAAAGATTTAACCCTGCATGGGTGTACAACTTTAACCACACGTATCAACCGACTCTTAGTGCCACCGGGTTAGCACTAGTCCGGGAAGTGCCGGCAGAGGGTGGTTGACCACGACCTTTCCCTTACTTCGCCTATTCCATGAGTCGCTCCGAGTAGAGATGGACCGCCAATAGGGAGTGGCCATCTCCTGCCGGGTCTCTATCGTTGTGCGCAATGCTCGACGGTTACCTACCCGCAGAGCGCCGATACATCCCCACATCCTAGTTTTGAAAGTGTTTTGATATCCCCGCAAATCCAAATGGAAAGCCCGAACTAAGCAACTCATGGAACAAACTAGGCAAGTTGAGACCGAGGGGAATCTAAGCCCCGTGTGGATGCACGCTCAGTCTTGGCTCGAAGACGAGAACTCGCTCCTAGGGGCATGAACGAGACAACCACCACAGACCCTCTGTGGTCTCGTCATCCACACCTTTAAGTCATGTTAACCAAGTTATCTTAACTTTCCACAACCTACTATCATACTAGATTCATTCGCGGCTCTGATTCATCAACCGGATGGAGCAGAGATCAACAGACATGTATGACTAAGCATGGCATATTTGAGGCTCTGGCGATACACACAAACCAATCCTATGTCTGCTAGGAGCATTGAATCATGATATCTGGATTATGCAAATAAATAGGATAACTCTATCTGTTGACTCAAGATACATTGGAATCGAGTGCAATGTACGAGAATCAAAAGTCTTTCGAAATCATATATGGGCAGATAAGAGGTTATGCTTGCCTTGCTTCAAGAAAACCAGAGAAAGTCTTCAGGAATAAGTGCTTGACTTGTCGGTTAGGATCAAGTATTCGCCATGGCGTTGTCGATCTTCTCTTCGGGGTCGCGTTCTACCGATCAGAAGCAAAACACCGGAAGAGAAACAACAATCAACATGGCATCGATGCAATGCGCAATATGTATGCATGAGCAAGTTAATGCACTAAAAGAAGCCCTAAACATGTTCTTTGGGTTGTTAGGGTTAATATGGCAATTAAGCATTTTTACTGAAACTAGCCCGAAATAGGCCCCGGAGGGGGTTTCGGGCGATTCTGAAAGTGAGTCCAATTTTAGTTGCTCAAATGGGGTTCAAAACATCATAAATAGGTTTTATTTGTCATTTTGAGCTAAATGGTATATAACTTTTAATTTTCTAATTTTAGTGATTAAAAACTTATTTTTCCATTTTTAAATGAATTAAACCAATTCAAATAATGTCCAAAATTGAAGTTTGTCAAACATGTATAAAAGTGACATAAACAGATAGAGCTTATTTTTCCAAACATTTTGGTACTTCACTTTTATTTTTCTGAATTATAAAACAGAGATTATGAATTATTCAATTTTATTTCCTTTTCTGGAATTCCTGAAATTAACAAAAAGGGAAAGAAATGACGTCAGGATGACATCATGTTTGCCTCATCCAGAGAAGATCTTCTCTGTTAAACTCAAATTCGGACAACCCGATGGTTTATTCGTGGAATCGATTGGTGCATCACGTGGAGCGGGTCGTGGGCAACCTAGGGGATGCGGCGCCGCTGTCTTATGGTCGCCGGAAAGACCACGACGTCCACCGGCGCGGCGGCGGGTGGTGGCGCATGTCGCCGGAGCAAAACAGGGGGAGGGGAGGAAAACGGGGAGCACCAGGGTGCTCCTGGACTCACATAGATTGCAGTGGAGGTACCGGGGAGGCCGGAGGGGTTCGCAATCGCCGGCGATTGGCGGCGGAGGCCGCCGGCCGGAGTCGGTGAAGAACGGATGGCGGCGGGGATTCCGGCCCTCCCGGATGAATTCCTTCCTCGGGGACGTTCATTGGAGGCCCAGGGAGCTTCCGGGATGGACGGAGGGCCTCGAGGTGGTCCGGCGAGACGGCAATCGCCGGAATTTGACGGCGGCCGAAACCATTAGGGTTAGGATTCGGGTTCTGTAGCAGAGAGAGACAGAGCGAGGGCTCGCGGGGCGAGTGAGAAGAAGGCACGATGGAGACGTCTTCTCTGCCTCTTATCCACGCGCGAGGCGAGCAGGACGTGGCACGAAGCGCTGGCGGCGGCCTTCCATCCTTCTGGCCGGAGCTAGAAGAAAGGGAGAAAGAAAAGAAAATTACAAAAACCCCCTAGAGTTTTGGGAAAACACAACTAGGTCCTTCTGTGATTGAAAACAGAACAGATTTGAACTTTTGAGGGCCTTTTTGGAAGAATAAAATTTGGCAAAAATCATTTTTGGAAAGCTCACAAAATTTCCTACCTTGCCATGTTTTTCTTTGGTGAAATTGAATTATTTTTCAACACAAAATTTTGGGAACCAAAATAAGTGCTTTTTGTGGGATTTTTCTCAAACCATTTAAATTGACAATTTAAATTGTTTTAAACATTGCTTAAATTTGTGGTTTCATGCATGTATGATATGAACAACACCACACACCCTGCTGTAGCAAAATTTGGGGTGTTACAAATCTACCCCCCTTACAAGAATCTCGTCCCGAGATTCCTGAAGGAGAAAGAAAGAAGGAACACCGGTTTGGATGATCTTCTCGGACCTTACGGTTCTCTTCTCGAAGAGGTTGACCCGTAGCATCTTGAAGTATTGAACGGATACACCTTAGGTGAGAGGGAAAACTCTTAGGAACTGATCTTCATGAAGATCGAGTATCTCATGGATAACTCATAACAGGAATGTTCGTAAAGAACTGTTGAGTTATCATGCATGAAACACATCAAGATAACGGAGGGAATAGAAGATGGTTTCAAGTTGATGGACGATGGTTCTTGAAAGGATTTAGAATATGAGCTTTGCACAAGACTTTAAATCCTTTTGGATAAGAAAGGTTGGACAACTTATGACATCGAAATTTCTTCAAATAGAAAACCAAGATTAAAAGGATTGTCTTGGATACCACAACGTAATATCCGTAGACGAGGGAAACAAGAGAGAACATTGTAATTCGTGTGTCAGAGAAAACTTGATACAAGATCATGTTCACTCTTTGGCATGGACACGAAAGACAACGGAACTTTCATTCCGTCAAAGTTTGTCGAAAACTTTATCAAAGATCGGAATGTTACTTCATGACGGAAGATGAGTAACCACGGAATGTTGGAACACCGTAGTGAAGGAGGAACTTTTGGTCACACCATAAGACTGGCTAACCAACGAGGATAAAAACACCAGAAGAAGTAGGGAATCTCTTTCCTATGGTGGATTTGGACGTAGCAATACGTTTACCACATGGTTAAGATCCCATGGCTGAAGTAACTAACAAATTCACACAATGTGTGAGATGAACAAAACTTCAAGTACCAACAACTTGAAAAGGGAACTGATAAATGGCAGTTACAGAACACCACGAGATGTTCTCATGATGAACTTGTTTCCACTGGAACAAAGGTTTTGGAGGTTCAACGGAGAGATATTGGAAAGATCAACTTCCAGGTTCTCCTGATGTTCTAGATACCAATATCAGGCTCATGACAAGCCTTCTATAGGTCATCAAGTGAAAGTAAAACCCCGGTTTGGAAGAACGGGGAGGAAACTTGTTAGGATTAGCCACACAAGAACTCTCACGGAGAGTGGTTGTTCTTACGGATTTAAAGGATTACAAAGTTAGGCCTTCCGGCTAGTTGTGCCAACCACAACATCAACCATGCCGGATTTTCAAATGAACCCAATTCAATATCCTTGAGAAAACACCAACCATCGTTGCTGCTTGAGATTCAGCTCTGGTTAGTGAATTGTCAAACAAGACTCACTATGTTAGATCAGCGGAATTGCACCGGTTACAACTGAGATACAATTACTGGATTCTCAAGGTATGGACTGTGATGTCAAGCTCGAAAAGATGAGCAGGATTGCAAAACTCATGTATTAGCAACTTGTGGAAGATGGTTGCACCTACATGGATTATTTGCAACAGAACACATCGGAGTCCTTGTTGGGAAGATGATACAAAGATAACGAAGTTCATAGACTTCTTCTCTTTACGAACAATCAGTCAGTGGCTTAGTGTGGATGTAAACTTCTTCGGATAGATGGAGGTAACAACCTACCATCTCAAGAGTAGTCCACACCTGCATGACCAACTTGGGGTTATTCCCGAGGGAACAAGAAAACTTTACTTAGATCCATGGCGACAACTTTCACCGTAAGCACATGAACCAAAGTAAGTCACTTCGAACATCAAGAACACAAACTTCGTGATGACACAAAGATGGTTCTCCAAAAGTTTCCAACATTAATGCCAACTGTTCAACATGAACCTCTTGCAACTTGGAGAGATGGAATGTCATCGATGGGCTCGATAACATACTTATCAAAACACTCCAAGAAGAGGGTCTCATATGATACATGAACAAGGCAAAATATTGGTCAGATCAAAGGACATGAAGGTGTACTCGGGCAAAACACCATGAGTGAAAACACCATAAAGATAGTCCTTAGATCTTTTCTTGATTTGACGATAACCCAAATCAAATCAAGATGGGATGATAGCATTTACGAAAAAGAGATACTATCATGCTTCAACACGAGGAAAACTAGATATCCCTTATCAAAGGATCAAGTTAGGCAGAGCTTTTGCCTTTCAACTCTCCAAGTTGTTGTTTAAGCTCGACCAACTAGTCCAGGATATCCAGGAAGTTCCTTGGAGTAAGGAGCAATTCAAATTACCCCTTGCTTAGACATTACGGTCAGGTAACAACCTGGTGATACTTCTAGAGAGACAACTAGAATATCACAACCTACCGGTATGTCTTAGAAATCGAAAGGAGGCATACTTTTCAAAGCAACCGGTATGATCTGGAGAACTTTGACATGAACCTAACTCTCTGACCGAGTATGTCCACCGGAATGGACGGGTTTGGTAACGCAGTCAACTTCAAGAAGAGGCTGGGTGACCAGTAGTGCTAAGAAGGATACAGATGTTTCTTAGACTTTTCAAAGCATTAAGAATTGCTGGGAACATCTGATACACACATCAATGCACTGACCCATCATAATCAAGCATTCAAACTTGGAAGAAGGGGGAGTGAATACGGTAAGAGCATCACTTCATCAATAAGGCCATGAAATTTAACACAACCTCTTGATATATAAGAGTGTGATACTCGAAGGTGGAACAGAACAGAAGCTAATGAAACTTCTTTAATCTGTGGATTACAAAACTTTGACCTGGTCCTGGAGATGAACGAGGTACTGGAGTTTGTTTCTCCTGACATTCCAAGGTGGAATGTTTTGACGGAAAACAAGAGCAAATGTATTGGAGGAATCCAACACACATATGCATTGGTTTCAAAGCAACAGATGGATATTTGAGTGCAACTGGAAGTTAGGAACATGCTCCGGAGAATCCAGAGATCATGTGGAATGCACAGGGTGATACTCATTTGTAAAACCCATGCAAAAGAGTTGGTATTACTAAAATAAGAACAAAGATGTGGGATTCAGGATGATCACTCTTGTTGTGATCCCTTCTTGATTACAAGGGAGAACCTACGGCTATTAGAGTTGAAACTACCTAGCCATCCTGAGGTAGAAGATATTCCTCAGGATCCAAAGAAACAGAACTTGGGTTAAAGGTCAGCATCCTGTACTGACAGAGTGAGCATCACATGGTTATAAAACCACATGATTCAACCCACCGCAATTCAGCACATTCCGGGACCTTTGGTTCAAGTCCAAGGTTAAAAACACAGAGAAAGGAGGAACTACTATCTTAGTGCCTTGAAGGACACTACGGATAGCAATCACGGAGTATCTTTCAGAAGACAAACACAACTCCGGAGGAATTTGAGCAGAGGGTAACAGATACATTCGAGATGGAAAGCAGATCTCGAGGTTCAGAATTTGAAACTTTGGGAACATGTAAGAATGTGGAATACGGATAACTCTGAGAGATTAGGATGGAAAGGAAATCTCCCAGTTTAAGAGATTACGGAACACGGAACACACACGACTCTAGAAACTCATAACTAGGTCAACTTGGGTAAAAGAACGTCTTGCCATAGAAGGCACCTAAGTTTTGAACGATTAGAAGAGGTAGCAAAACCTTTTGAAATCAAAACAGGTAAGGTGACCCAGAGTTAGAGCGATACCAGATAAGGAGTAAAAAGAATCCTAAGAAGGTTTTCACAACTCATTTGAGGTTTCAAAATAGTTTTCACAAACACTAGACTCAACATCGACCAAGCAGTAAGGTTTTCCTACAGGCAGTCCTGCTCTGATACCATGACTTGTCAGACCCCGGACCCAGAGATATACACACTGTTATGTGCTCCTAGCCATGGACTCACAAGGGCTTCAGGGTTACCAGCCCCGGCCGCAACAAACAACGGCAGGCAGACCGGATTCATCGGCACGTAGTCCGGATCCCCGGTCTACTACTCCTTGTATCCATGCTAGTCATAACCAATTATGCATACCCAAGCGTCCACGATTCGGATGAAACTGAAGGAACGGGACCAAAGTTATACAGAGCTGCTATGTGTCCAGAAAGTGCAACAACAATCGAGGGTTACTGGGGTTACCTCGCCCCAGGCCGATCACATCGACAGGCGGGCTCGGACATGGATCATCGGCTCCACAACCTCTCGACTGCGACAACTATGCAGGCATAGCCAAAACTGTATAACAATGAGCTCGAAACCAACAACCGATCAAAGCAGTACTCTAAACATGAAGCTTTACTAAACAGGTGTTACTAGAGTATAGCTTACAAGCAGAGGTCACACGACCCAACATTACATCAGACAACGGAAGGCAAGCTATGTTGCTAATCAACAAGAACCAAAAAGGCCTAAGAGGCCGCAACATAAGGCGACGTCCCAGCCCATAGATTCCAGGCTGCCACCTGGGAACCCCGAACTACTCGTCGATGTCCACGTCGAAACACCACCAAACTGAGGAACTCCACCTGAACCAAGTTGAAGCAAACATGAGTACGGGAGGTACTCAACAAGTCTTAGTTAACCTATTATATATCTGCTTTTTTTAGAAAGAGTTATGAAGGTTGTTTTGCGTAAAGCCATCTTTGTTTTCCAAGTTGAGGAAGGAATAGCACGTCTCATGGAGTATTTTGAAAACAGATGAGAAAGCTACTCAACTACTGATATCATCATCTTTTTAATCCACCAACTCATATCAGCACCTCGTGCTTCAAAGATCACCTCCTCAAGTTGTTCCACTACCTCATGCTACAAGGTAACCCCTCTCGGCATCTCCGAGGAGGCATCCTTCATTCGTTACCAACAAGTTTTAGTCATTCCGTTCAAGTTATCTATGATCACAGAATCCGTCACCAAGTCGTCCTTAACCGCGGACACGGCTTTTCGAAAAGATTTAACCCTGCAGGGGTGTACAACTTTAACCACACGTATCAACCGACTCTTAGTGCCACCGGGTTAGCACTAGTCCGGGAAGTGCCGGCAGAGGGTGGTTGACCACGACCTTTCCCTTACTTCGCCTATTCCATGAGTCGCTCCGAGTAGAGATGGACCGCCAATAGGGAGTGGCCATCTCCTGCCGGGTCTCTATCGTTGTGCGCAATGCTCGACGGTTACCTACCCGCAGAGCGCCGATACATCCCCACATCCTAGTTTTGAAAGTGTTTTGATATCCCCGCAAATCCAAATGGAAAGCCCGAACTAAGCAACTCATGGAACAAACTAGGCAAGTTGAGACCGAGGGGAATCTAAGCCCCGTGTGGATGCACGCTCAGTCTTGGCTCGAAGACGAGAACTCGCTTCTAGGGGCATGAACGAGACAACCACCACAGACCCTCTGTGGTCTCGTCATCCACACCTTTAAGTCATGTTAACCAAGTTATCTTAACTTTCCACAACCTACTA
Source organism: Alopecurus myosuroides (assembly GCA_028641055.1). Lineage (NCBI taxonomy): Eukaryota > Viridiplantae > Streptophyta > Magnoliopsida > Poales > Poaceae > Alopecurus > Alopecurus myosuroides. The sequence continues at coordinate 325,054,765 of CM054062.1, forward strand.
TCATACTAGATTCATTCGCGGCTCTGATTCATCAACCGGATGGAGCAGAGATCAACAGACATGTATGACTAAGCATGGCATATTTGAGGCTCTGGCGATACACACAAACCAATCCTATGTCTGCTAGGAGCATTGAATCATGATATCTGGATTATGCAAATAAATAGGATAACTCTATCTGTTGACTCAAGATACATTGGAATCGAGTGCAATGTACGAGAATCAAAAGTCTTTCGAAATCATATATGGGCAGATAAGAGGTTATGCTTGCCTTGCTTCAAGAAAACCAGAGAAAGTCTTCAGGAATAAGTGCTTGACTTGTCGGTTAGGATCAAGTATTCGCCATGGCGTTGTCGATCTTCTCTTCGGGGTCGCGTTCTACCGATCAGAAGCAAAACACCGGAAGAGAAACAACAATCAACATGGCATCGATGCAATGCGCAATATGTATGCATGAGCAAGTTAATGCACTGAAAGAAGCCCTAAACATGTTCTTTGGGTTGTTAGGGTTAATATGGCAATTAAGCATTTTTACTGAAACTAGCCCGAAATAGGCCCCGGAGGGGGTTTCGGGCGATTCTGAAAGTGAGTCCAATTTTAGTTGCTCAAATGGGGTTCAAAACATCATAAATAGGTTGTATTTGTCATTTTGAGCAAAATGGTATATAACTTTTAATTTTCTAATTTTAGTGATTAAAAACTTATTTTTCCATTTTTAAATGAATTAAACCAATTCAAATAATGTCCAAAATTGAAGTTTGTCAAACATGTATAAAAGTGACATAAACAGATAGAGCTTATTTTTCCAAACATTTTGGTACTTCACTTTTATTTTTCTGAATTATAAAACAGAGATTATGAATTATTCAATTTTATTTCCTTTTCTGGAATTCCTGAAATTAACAAAAAGGGAAAGAAATGACGTCAGGATGACATCATGTTTGCCTCATCCAGAGAAGATCTTCTCTGTTAAACTCAAATTCGGACAACCCGATGGTTTATTCGTGGAATCGATTGGTGCATCACGTGGAGCGGGTCGTGGGCAACCTAGGGGATGCGGCGCCGCTGTCTTATGGTCGCCGGAAAGACCACGCCGTCCACCGGCGCGGCGGCGGGTGGTGGCGCATGTCGCCGGAGCAAAACAGGGGGAGGGGAGGAAAACGGGGAGCACCAGGGTGCTCCTGGACTCACATAGATTGCAGTGGAGGTACCGGGGAGGCCGGAGGGGTTCGCAATCGCCGGCGATTGGCGGCGGAGGCCGCCGGCCGGAGTCGGTGAAGAACGGATGGCGGCGGGGATTCCGGCCCTCCCGGATGAATTCCTTCCTCGGGGACGTTCATTGGAGGCCCAGGGAGCTTCCGGGATGGACGGAGGGCCTCGAGGTGGTCCGGCGAGACGGCAATCGCCGGAATTTGACGGCGGCCGAAACCATTAGGGTTAGGATTCGGGTTCTGTAGCAGAGAGAGACAGAGCGAGGGCTCGCGGGGCGAGTGAGAAGAAGGCACGATGGAGACGTCTTCTCTGCCTCTTATCCACGCGCGAGGCGAGCAGGACGTGGCACGAAGCGCTGGCGGCGGCCTTCCATCCTTCTGGCCGGAGCTAGAAGAAAGGGAGAAAGAAAAGAAAATTACAAAAACCCCCTAGAGTTTTGGGAAAACACAACTAGGTCCTTCTGTGATTGAAAACAGAACAGATTTGAACTTTTGAGGGCCTTTTTGGAAGAATAAAATTTGGCAAAAATCATTTTTGGAAAGCTCACAAAATTTCCTACCTTGCCATGTTTTTCTTTGGTGAAATTGAATTATTTTTCAACACAAAATTTTGGGAACCAAAATAAGTGCTTTTTGTGGGATTTTTCTCAAACCATTTAAATTGACAATTTAAATTGTTTTAAACATTGCTTAAATTTGTGGTTTCATGCATGTATGATATGAACAACACCACACACCCTGCTGTAGCAAAATTTGGGGTGTTACACAAAGGCTTTAAAAACAGGATCCTCCTTGGGTGGTAATGTGGTACCCAAGTCTTCCACCGGTAAATTATGTTTCAGCATCGCTGGCTCATGTAAGAAAATCTCGTCAATTTGATTCCTTTCTTCCCTAAAGACCTCACTTTCGTGTTCTTCCATGTATTGCTGCAAAGGATTGTTAGGAGCAAGAGCAATAGCAGCCAATTGTTCAACTCTGTAGTTCTCATTAGGTAATTCAGCTTCATAAGGTGCTTTAGCAAATTTGGAGAAATTAAATTCATAAGACTCTCCATCAAACTTTTGTAAGAATTTTATCATTTCTACAATCAATAACAGCACCACCGTTATTTAAGAAAGGTCTACCAAATATAATAGGGCAAGTCTCACTAGCAGAAGTGCCTAGTAGTAGAAAATCAGCAGGATATTTAGTTTTACCACATAAGACATCCACATCTCTAACAATACCAATCGGAGAAATAATTTCCCTATTAGAAAGTTAGATAATCACATCAATGTCTTCAAGTTCACAAGAACCAATTTCATACATGATTTCTTTATAAAGCTCATAAGGAATAACACTAGAACTAGCACCAATATCATACAAACCATAATAGCAACCATCACTTATCCTCACTGATAGCACGGGAACACTAGGTTTCCTTGATTTACCAGGATGAAAGACAATATTAGAAGCATCTTCACAAAATATAATGTGTCCCTCTTCTATATTTTCAGAAACAAGATCCTTTACTATTGCTACTGTAGGTTCTACAGTTATTTGTTCCTCGGGTTCTACAGGTTTCCTTGTGTTGACAGTCAATTTTGGCTTACTAAGATATGGAACCAAGATGACTTCAAATGGAAAAATAGCGTGAAAAAATTTTGTGCGTCTCGTCGAAAAAAACAAGTTTGATTTTTGGGTCATCTCAATCCGACAAAGTATGCAAAATCTATGGCCAAAATACTGCTGGCAATATTGACGTGTGAGGTCAAAACCGGAATTTCCGGTTAAATCCGAATAATACGGTTCAAAATATCCGCTTGACTTCTGTAACTCACGTCTTTTTTCCTTAGCAAAAATCTATTGCAACCGGAATATCCGGTTAAATCCGAATAATCCGGTTCAAAATATCCGGTTCACTTCTGAAACTTTCTTCCGACTTCTCGGTCCGAATCTGAATTCGGTTGACCCGTTTTTTGCTCGAATTGGAGTCAAATTAGGTCTTTTTGGACGGAATTTTCGCCCCAAACATGTACGGGAAGTCCATCCGCCCCTTATATACCTTTGGGGTGACGGACGATTGAACAACAACACACAATCGCAAAAACCCATCTACAAACTTTACCCTAACCCTAGTTATCTTCTTCTTTGTTCGTCGGTGTTCTTCAGGCAGGAGAGCTTCGATCTGCGAATGCCTTGGGGGCGGGTGAACCGACCTAAGGCAGCCCATAGCCTCCGCGCGTCCATCCGGGGTCCCTCCCGGCCGCGTGGGGTTTCGGGTCTTCAAAAGAGCTCGCCGGATTGTCTTGCGTATCGTGCTTTCGGCGAGCCTCCTCCGGCGACGTGTCCTGCGTATCGCGCTCGACGCCGGGGGTAACACTTGACGTGTTCATGTGTGAACACACTTTTTGGCGACTCCGCTGGGGAAGATCGTCATGACGAACGGCAAGATTCCTCAGCCCACTTATATCAGCGCCAAAAACATCATCAGGCCTAGCTTTGATGAGCTTTCGGAGGATCAACGCCAACATTACGAGACGTGGAGGAAGCAATGTCAAGATCAGATGCGGGAGGAGTACGAGGCAAAGGTGAAAAAGAAAGAGGAGGAAGATTTGGAAGCGTACCTTGAAAATTACAACAAGGATCGTCAGGGCAGAACCACCCCAGTTGGAGAAATCAAGCTTCCGACGCTCGGCAAATCAGCCGAGCCCTCTGTAAGTAATAGCCTCTTTACTCCTGAGCAAATAGCTGAAATTCAGAGTTATGTTAGTGATGGAAACATGAAAGTTTACAATGCACTCCTAGAACAAGATGCTGCTAAAAAGAATACTCCTCCGCCTAAGCCATCGGCATCATATGTGCCGATGAATACATATCATGCCCAAAATGATCAAATTATTGCTGCACCGGAGTTTCATACTCCAATTAAAAGTGTACCCTCTTCGGCGATGCCGCCAAATTCGGGTTCGCATATTCCCTACGTCGGTGTGGTGCCGAACACTTGTTTGGCGGTAGTAAATAATCCATCTTCACCAGTTCCATCCACAATAGAAGAAAGATTAGCAAAATTCAGGGAAGATTTAGATCAAGTTTTCTTCGAAAAATATGTGATTAAACCATACCCTGAATATTATGATGCTTTGCCATACCCCAAGGTTATAAGGTGCCTGATTTTTCCAAATTCAATGGGGTAGATAGCAAGACAACTCGGGAACATGTTATCCAATATCTAGCGCAGTTAGGCGAAGCTAGTAATAGTGATGAATTAAGAGTGTGCTTGTTTCCTTTGTCTTTAACTGGTACCGCTTTCTCATGGTTTTCAGCTTTACCTTATGGTTCTATTAATACTTGGTTTCATTTAGAAAATAAGTTTCATGAGCACTTTTATAGCGGTGATAATGAGCTTAAATTGTCGCATCTTACATCGGTTAGACAAAAACATGATGAATCGGTCACTGATTATGTCAAAAGGTTTAGAGATACTAAAAACCGATGTTATAATTTAGTGATAACTGAGAGAGATATGGCCGACTTAGTAGTGAATGGTTTGAGAACTCATATAAAACAAAAGGATTGAAGGTTATGAGTTTTTAAATATCGGCCAAGTTTTGCAAAGAGCTTTGGCTCTAGAAAGCCGAACTAAAGAAACAAGAGATGTGCATAGGTGATCTGATCGTCCTCATGTTAATATGGTCGGATATGGTAGTGAAAATTCAGACGATGAGACTGATATCTATGTTGCTGAATTTGCCTCAAAGGCCAAACCTTATACTTGTGAAGCTCTTAAGCCGATTCGCAAGAATCGTGAAGATGAGATGAAATTTAGTTTTGATGTAGCCAAATGTGATAGAATATTTGATACTATGTTGAAAGATAAACTTATTAGAATATCTCATACTTTGCCGCCATCGGAAGAGTTGAAACGGCGTGCTTATTGCAAGCATCATAATTCTTTTTCTCATGCTACTAATGATTGCAGTGTCTTTCGGCGAAAGATACAATCGGCTATCAATGATGGACGATTAAGCTTTGCCGATATGCAAATTGATAAACAACCATTCCCAATGAACGCCTTGGAGCTACATGGGAAGAAAGTGTTAATTCGGCTTGAAGTGGCCGAATCTGCTAACAAAAATAATGTTATTCTTGGTGATCCCAGGAACATCAAGGATAGCGAGAAGTTTTCCGGAACGGAGACTGTTCTTGGCGAGAAACCCAATGGGAAGGAGACGTTGAAGATTACCATAAAAAATCTTACACCCGGGGGGCAACAACAAGCTCAAGGAGAAGCTCGTGCCAAGTTCATCAAACCAAAGAATCCGGAGGTTGGAAAGTGGAAGAAGAACAAGGAGAATGCTCAATATAAGAAGATCAAGCCAACCTTTGACATGTTTTTGAACAAATATACACACCAAGCGGCTGGTTCAGCTTATAACGGGCCATCACATATGAAGCGTCCAAGGTCACCTCCAAGCGAGGAATATTCACATTCTGGAGGGTTGTACGGACATTGGGCGCCGAGACCATGGATGGCGCCGCCACCTTATGGGCCATATTACTTCAATGGAGGATGGGTGCAGCCCTCAATGGTGCCACATGCTTTTCATCCGGGATGGGCCGCACCAAGGAGATCTGTCCATGATAGAATTACCCGTGCTGTTCGAGACCGTTTGAGCTATGGTGTAAATCGGTCGTTTCAAAGTAAGAGTGCACGGAAAGTATGGCGCCCTAAGTCACCATCCACCGAAGTTCCGGAGTGTGGCAAGCAGCAAGGTCATGATAATAATGCCGGTTCCGTTGTGATAGGTTCTCATGAATTGAAGCTCAAGAAGCCGGTTGATGGAGAAAAATCGGCTAATTCTAGTGAACTTATTTTGGCTGTTCAACCGAGGTCATCGGCTAATGATCATGAAGCTAGTACAAGCAAAGATAAGCCGATGGATCCTAAATATACCCAGCCCAAGTGGTGTCCTCCCGGATTGACTAAAAGTAAGAAGAGGAGGCTGCAACATGTAAGGAACCAACAAAATATGGAGGATAAGGCAGGAAAAAGGATATGCGAGTTTTTTGATGATATTTATCCTATACCATCTAAGATGTGGAAGTGCAAGGACGTGGATGCCGCAGTTCCCATGGAGACCACACCAAATTCTGCGCCATGCAGAGAGGAGAATATGAGCATTGATGTATCGCCTACCACTCCTCCTACACTTCTCTCAAATGATGAGATTCCGTCGGTGTTTACGTTAGGAGATGATGAAGAGGAAGTGGATTTCTAGGATACGCCGACCAGAATAGTTGTGGATATTAACATGGTTTATTATTTTCCTACAGAATTCCGTGCCTTGGACAAAGAGGGAGAAATAGCGCAGTTGGACTTCGGTCCTAAGAATGCCATCTTTGAGAAGCCAACAGAACCGGTGAAGCATTTGAAGCCACTATATGTCAAGGGTCACATTAATGGATCGCCGATGGCTAGGATGCTCGTTAATGGTGGCGCCGTGGTTAACCTTATGCCATATTCGGTCTTCAAGAAACTTAAGTTGGGCGAAGATGACTTGATGAAGACCAACATGGTTCTTAATGGTTTTGAAGGCAAAGAAAAAACCGTGGCCAAAGGTGTCATGAGTGTGGAGCTTACCGTGGGAAACAAGACTTTGGCCACCGCCTTTTTTGTTGCTGAGGTGCAAGGTAATTACAACATCATATTAGGACGTGATTGGCTTCATGCAAATCAATGTGTGCCATCTACTTTGCACCAGTTTTTGATACAATGGATTGATGACGAAGTGGAGTTTGTCCATGCGGATAATTCGGCTTGTGTGGTTTTGTCCGGTTCATTGGTAAATTGGCAACATTCCAATGCTACTTTCTTAACGGGGAGAGACCTTTCAGATTTTGATTTCCTCAGTGCTACAAGGAATGGATTCGTGCCCGTTTCTCCAAAACCGATTAGTAACAATCAGTTCACAAATATGTGACTAGATGGATCCCAACAAAGAGTGGATGCAGACCGGCTTGTTGAATATCGGTCTGATAGGAACGATATGCGCGGGCATATAAAGGAATTGTATGACATGGATCAACTGAGACATTCACTACTTCAATCTCTCAGTGGAGGATACTTAAGGAGGTACTACCCAAGTGTCTGCCAAGAACCCTAAAACACACGTATGGCCGATATATTTCTATCGCCCTAAGAACATATGGCCGATGGAGTGTTGACATCGTCCTTAGAACAAAATTAGTGCAAATTATTTTTTGGCACGCAAGCTTTGCCAAAAAACAAGGGGGCATGTGTTGACAGTCAATTTTGGATTACTAAGAGATGGCACCAAGATGACCTCAAATGGAAAAATAGCTTGGACAAATGTTGTGCGTCTCGTCGAAACAAAATACTTTGATTTTTGGGTCATCTCAATCCGACAAACTATGCAAAATCTATGGCCAAAATACTGCCGGCAATATTGACGCGTGAGGTCAAAACCGGAATTTCCGGTTAAACCCGAATAATCCGGTTCAAAATATCCGGTTGACTTCTGTAACTCACGTCTTTTTTCCTTAGAAAAAATACATTTTAACCGGAATATCCGGTTGAATCCGAATAATCCGGTTTAAAATATCCAGTTCACTTCTAAAACTCTTTCCCGGTTTCTGGGTCCGAACCTGAGTTCGGTTGACCCGTTTTTTGCTCGAACTGGTGTCAAATTAGGTCTTTTTGGACGGAATTTTCGCCCCAAACATGTACGGGAAGTTCATCCGCCCCTTATACACCTTTGGGGTGACGGCCGATTAAACAACAACACACAATCGCAAAAACTCATCTACAAACTTTACCCTAACCCTAGTTATCTTCTTCTTTGTTCGTCGGTGTTATTCGTGCATGAGAGCTTCGATCCGCGTAGGCCTTGGGGGCGGGAGAACCTACCTAAGTCAGCCCATAGCCGCCGCGCATCCAGACGGGGTCCCTACTGGCCGCGTGGGGTTTCAGGTCTTCAAAAGATCTCGCCGGATTGTCTTGCGTATCGTGCTTCCGGCGAGTCTCCTCCGGTGACGTGTTCTGCATATCGCGCTCGAAGCCGGGGGTAACACGTGAAGTGTTCGTGTGTGAACACCTTGAACTTTTATTAACCACACTAGCTAACATAGAATGTTCTTTTACCTTTGCAGGGAAAGACATTTTCTCAATATAAGGTTCAGGCACAATAGAATCAACAGTATGAACTTCTATATCTATAGCAGGAACACAATTAACAGTATCTTTATAAGGAGCATGGTACTTGTCCTATTCCTTTTTAGGAATATCAAAATAGGAAGCAAAATCCTTATATAGGTTTGCAACAACTTAAGAATCAAGGCCATAAACAATACTAACATTATGAAAATCATCGGATGCCATAAAAGTTTTAATGCATTCATAATCATAATTTATACCTGACTTTCTACCTTTGTCATTCTCCCATCCTTTAGTGTTTTCTTGAATTCGGTCAAGAAGATCCCATTTAGCTTCATCCTTCATACGTGTAAATGATCCAGAACAAGAAGCATCAAATAAATCCTTATCATGAAGAGAAAGCCTTGCATAGAAATTATTAATAACAATATTACTGGGGAGTTCATGAATGGGGCATTTGAGAATTAGTAACTTCAATCTCCCCCATGCTTGGGCAATACTCTCTCCGTCATGAGGCCAAAAATTATATATATAGTTGCGATCTCTATGAATTTCACTGGGGGGGGTAGAATTTAGAATAAAAGAGAGGCAAAATTTCATCCCATCCAATAGTCTGACTATTTTTCAGCAGTTTGAACCATTCAGTGGCTCGGCCTGTCAATGATATAGAGAATAATTTCCTCTTCACTTGGCTCGTTGTAATACCTTCACACTTGAACAACTCGCATAATGCATGTAAAAAGAGCAAATGATCACCAGGAAGGACAGTTCCATCACCTGAATAGCAGTTATTCCTAACATGTTTAACAATCTTTATAGGTATTTTGTAAAGATCAAAATCATCAGACGGTGGGTCACTTACTACCCTAGCAGTGGCAGCAGTGCCCGCAAATAAGGACTCAAAAGGAGATCCAAACATAGTATAATAAAGCAGTAGACAGTAATAAAAACAACACTTACAGCAGAAGCTTCCTTTATCAATTCCACTTCCCAATAACGCTTCACTCCCCGGCAACGGTGCCGGAAAATAGTCTTGATGACCCACAAGTATAGGGGGTGTATCGTAGTACTTTTGATAAATAAGAGTGTTGAACCCAACGAGGAGCAGAAGGTGTTGACAAGCAGTTTCGATGAAGGAATAGTTGTGAATACTGAAAGATATATTTGTAGGGTTTTTTGATATTGCAGATAAATAAGGTGGGAGTAAATAAAATGCAGTAGTAATAATTGCAGCAAGTGGCCCAATCCTTCCTTCAACAAACGACAAGCTGGAGGGTTTACTTATGATTAACAAACGTTCTCGAGGACACATGGGAGGTTTCTGTCAAGTGCTTTTGTTCCATGCAGCTGAATAATCTTAGGTGTTTTGATAAGTGTTGTGTGGGTGAACCTATGCTAATGTACCGTCCCATCCAAGACTAATACATACTTGTTATTATACCCCTTGCAAGCATCCGCAACTACAAGAAAGTAATTAAGAAATAAATCTAACCACAACTTTAAACTCCGGGATCCTACGCTCCCTCGTGTAATGGTTTCCTAACGGGGGTTTAGGTTTCTGTCACTCCGGCAACCCTGCAATTAGTAGCCAAATACACGATGCATCCCCCTAGGCCCATAAATGGTGAAGTATCATGTAGTCTACGTTCACATGACACCACTAGGAGAATAACACCACAACTTAAATATCAAACATTACATATTATTCAACATTACTTCACTACTAACAACTTGACTTCTCCCATGTCCTCAAGAAGAACACAAACTACTCACAAGACATCATATGGTTCATAATCATAGGTGATATAATGGATGATAACAATCTGGTCATAAAGTGCAAACACCGATAAATCTCACAAGCATCAACTACTAACAAGTAATCCACACCGGGAGAGAGATCTAATGTAAAACAATGATAGAGGCCCGTAATTGTTACAGCGGGATGACGGTGGATGATGAGGGTGATGGTGATGATGATGATGGTGATGATGATGATGATCTTTATTATGCCCGGAGTGATGACGGTGACGATGGCGGTGATTTCCCCTCTCCGGAGAGGAATTTCCCCGGCAGATTTCTCCCTGCCAGAGAGCTTATCTCTCTCCGGTGTTTTCTGCCCCGAGGCGGCAGCGGAATAATTCTTCGACGATGGTATGAGGCTTAGGGTTCCCTCGGGGCCAAGTACGCCAAAAATATCCACCAGGGGTGGGCTAGGGTGGCCACACCACCTGGTGGCGCGGCCAGGGGGGCACGCCACCTCATGGTGTGGGCCCCCCTCTGGCTCTCCTCCTGGATGGACTCCTCCTCTGGACTTCTAAGACACCTCGGATGTCCCCCTTCTTCTTCTAATCTTCTGAAATATGGTATCTGTCGTGGGATAGTCACGGAAGAGGTTACCATGGGTAACTTAGTTTGGGGCAAATTGACTCTGGTGTTTGGGAGAGGGTTTAGCTCAGGTGAAATCATAATAACTGGTGATCTAGGAGCTCGGGCTGTCAAGTCGCCGAGACCCCGATCTAGGGTTACAAAGACTTGCTCTCGTATATCCATAATACAGGAATCCTTCTATCTCTCTAGATCTGTCTATCTATGCCGTAGAAGCCGGTTTATATCATACCCGGCTTCCTGGCTTTCCTTACAAGATACTTCCGGAATCCTACTCGGGACCCATACATAACCCTAAGTTTCCTACCGTGAACCCCAAGTCACGGGTTACAGTGTTTGCGCCGCCTCTAAGGTCTTCTAGAGCTTCTTTTCCCTTGGGCCGGGTCACCAGCGTAATCACTGGCCCATTAATAACACTTGGCCTAGCATCACAGCGCAAGGTCTCATGCAGTTTCCCTTTGGCCGGGTCTCGTCCCAGGCATGGGCCTGCCGGGTTATCATCCCCCCAACAGTATCTCGACGGTGTTTTTTCCATCAAGATTTCTAGTCCCAGCGTTTATTCTCCAAAAATTATAAAACTTGCAAAATAAGATAAAATAACATAAGGTATGCATCATAACATGAAATATATCGATGAATAACAGAAAATTATGATATAAAATAGTGATGCAAAATGGACGTATCACGCACATTTTAGGATTGTGAGGTACTGTAGCGTTCCCACATTTAAATAATGTAAGGACACCTGTGTTATTGTGCTAGTCCCTGGATCAATTGCTAGCACCACAATACAAAATGAAATATCGTGCAAATGCATCAAATTCTATTACATCGCATGATCCAGTCTTTACAAAATAGGATTACAACTTGCATAATCTTAGAAGACTAGTAGAAAACAAAGAAAATATAGCAGAAACCATAGAACAACATTGAGCCCATCTTCTTCATGTGCCACAGGCAAAACATGTTGGCGATAGTCTCAAGATCCTAAACGAAATCCTCACTCGTCTTCGGAACATTTGCAGGATGGAATATGCAGCCACAAGGGAGTCAATACAATTTAATGTATTGGCAAGTAACACTATGGTGGATATAAATGGCAAAACCAATACTACATGCTTATTTGGCTGAGTGGAGTTTTGGCTAAGTTTGCATAAACCAAGTTTTCTCCTATATTTTTCATAAAACATTTTTGATCATAAGAGGTATCTCTGGATAGAGATTTGTGAAACAAGAGTCATCTTCAGAAATGTTGACATATTCATAGGCACAACCATGTGAATGGTCCCCTACCATGCCTGAGATAAGAGCATTTTCATAGGTACAACCACCAAAGTGATCCCCTACCATGCTGGAGTAATAAGCATTTTCATAGGTACAACCACTAATGTGATCCCCTACCATGCTGGAGTAACAAGCATTTTCATAGGTACAACCACTAATGTGATCCCTACCATGCTGGAGTAATAAGATTTTTCATAGGTACAACCACTAATGTGATCCCCTTCCATGCTGGAGTAATAAGCATTTTCATAGGTACAACCACTAATGTGATCCCCTACCATGCTAGAGTAATAAGCATTTTCATAGGTACAACCACTAATGTGGTCCCCTACCATGCTGGGTAATAAGAATTTTCATAGGTACAACCACTAATGTGATCCCCTACCATGCTATTCATGTGAACATTTTCATAGGTTCAACCATGTAAATGGTCCCCTACCATGCCACACTTGTGAGTATCTAGTACTCCACCAAAATAATTCATAAACCCCTTAGGGTACTCATTCAAAACATAGTTATACTTTCCAATCACATCAACTTCATCTACAAGCACAGCTAAGCAATCAACTACCAAATTTTTAAGGCTGCTACACTATCAAGGTAATAAGGATGGCTACACACTACTTGGGATAATAGCATAGCATAATATTTTACCAAAGATTTTCCTATCATGCATACTACTCAAAAGCTCTAATGCATATAGGAAATAATAGGTAGTTTATGATATGTCACTTGCCTTGTTGAAGGTTGGCGAAGAAATCACACTCTCTTCACAACAGGTTCATTTCTCTTCGTACAATCTAAACAAGTCAAACAAATAGCAATAACCAACTTTCACAAACAACAAGGGAACAAGGAATAATAATCAACACACTTAGTCAAAAGTGTTTTATCTTAATTGGGTCAAGGTAAGGCTAAGGTCTATCACAATAATTTA